>CM068370.1:111149999-112349999 GCA_034769895.1 Magicicada septendecula
TTCTTCTCAGTAGTCTACTGTTGGCATAGTATGCGCTATTTCTTGTTTGGTGTACGTGCTTAGTAACGATAATAAGTTGTTGTTCACACAACCACATACTATTTTAAAACGATAAGACAGCAAGTAGACTTAGAACAATTAAAGTTTGATTAATAAAGTTTTGTTAGTGGTAATAATCACAAACAGAATTAACACTGTTGCACACCACTATAGAAAAATTATTCCGATTAGCGCTTTCAAGCTTCAAAGCTCATCGTCAAATCGGAAATCCGATCATCAGCATTTCCGATCTGGTGATGAGCTGTCAAGCTTGAAAGCCCCTAATCGGAACAATTTTTCTATAGTGGTGTGCAACAGTGTTAATTCTGTTTGTAATTAATGTTTGGCTTAGCAGGCAGATGCGCTGGCTATATACGTAACTTCTGATTTTGTTTAATTCCTTTTGATTCTCTATTTGTTGATAAGTAAATAAACAAAATTATTTGTTGTTGTCATGTCACTTTCAGCGAGTAGACTCGTTTTGACGTTACTCAAAGCCTGTACGTGATCGTAAAGATTTATAAACATAATTAACATTGCAGTAAACGGTGCGTGTCCGTATATAAAGAAATTTTCCCAATAATAACTAGCGCAGTGAAAGTGGCCGGACACCTTCAGGCGCTAATCATCCGTGACGACCATCAACGGCGTGTGCTGTTTGTAAACATTAATTTACTGTTTGATATCCGCAAGTAGGGCACGAGAACTGCAAACTCCCAGTTCAATGTCTGTACTCGTTACTTAATTACAGCATTGTACGTAACGACGGCAAGCAGCACACGTGTTTTTCCCATTATGTGGTATGTCGTTGGTGTTGCTTTCTTTTGATGTAATTAGTTACTTTTACACATCGCTGCATCGTTCAAGAATTCGCGCGCACGCTTTTAATACGATTTACACACAGTCATCAGTGACGTATTTAGAATTTGATCTTGGGGGGAGGGGGAGGGTGTCGACCGAGTCGGCTTCGTACAAAAGAAAAACAAGTTAAGAGCAATCAACATTACTATCTTTAAATTGGTTGAAAAACGTGTAATAACATCCTGAAATCAGTACCATTAAAGTAAACGGTAATAACACAATAAAAATACGCATTATTGAAACATTGTTTAGAAGATATTTATTAACTGAATTGATTTTGCTATTTCACATTTCAAACGTATATACAATAGCTGTGTAATAAATCTGTTTGTATATTTAAAAGAAGTTACTACTACATTAGCGTACACAGCTGAAAAAAAATAAAAAAATAACTTAAAAATTAAGTGATTAACAAAACTCGTCAACCTTTTTTTTTGACACTCTGGGGTGATCCGGCCCAATTCGTCCCCCCCCCCCCAGTAAATACGCTCCTGAAAGTCATACGGTTTATCTGTTAAAGTTATTTGCCGGACTTCCACCACTGAAAACTCAAGTTTAAAAATTGACGCTTAGGACGCTCAGAATCAATGGTCGTCTTCAGCTGTGCAGAACAATAAACCGTATAAAAAAACAATTATTAAAACGTACGACAAAACACTACATATAGGCCTATTTTAAAAATAAGAGCTGTAGTAGAGTAAGATATTTTTGTAAAATATGAACACTGTCCCTAGATTGGGCGCCGCCTGTGAGATACTGGAGACAATCCTAGAGATAAACATAAAAAAGTCTCAAATAAACCTATTCTAGCTCCAGGAATGCTTTCTTCTCGAGTTTCGGCCAAATAAAACTTAATCCCATATTTTGGTTTCGAAAGTAATATAATGAAATACGAAATTCCTGGAAAAAAAATTATGGAGTAAAATTAGTGGTTTTGAATATTATTTGAACTGAAACATATACAAAACGTTCCCACAGCCGTGTCTCTACTAGTTTCCAAGAAAACTTTTGATAGTGCAAAAGTACGCAACCGTTTTTACTGTGAATAACTTTGTTAATATATTTATATGACCCATGTGTATTTGATAGTGTTTTCTTACTTTTACGTCTAGAATCACCTTTCAAAGTAGTTTCGTTTCCCCTTCCCGAACAATCTTTAGCAAATAATTCAATTTGTGTGTGTGTGTGCGCGCGCGCGCGCGTGTGTGCTGTCCCCACCACAAGTCAACAGCTGATTCCGAGTGGTCAAAACGTTGTGTCTTAAATTAGATATTACAGTAGAGAAATACCGGAGAAACGTGCTATAGTAAGACGTAATCGAATATTAGACTCAAGAATCGCAACTACCCCCCCCCCCCCGATTATATCTAGCTACCCGTTTATCTATAAGGCAAACTTCAGGGCAACCTTCTCATAAAATATTGTTTCAAGACTTTGTTGTGAAAATGAATCATATTGTGTAATAGATTAATAACGTAACAGAGTGCATATTCCTGAGCCTGAGGACCTTGTCTCTTGCGTTTGGAACTAACCGGAAGACAGTAGAATTGAAAGAATTTCCGCGTAGGCCTATATCCTTTGTTTTCGTACAGCTTCATGATAAATGAAGTTATTAGCTTGTAATCTTCTTCTCCTTGCAACCTCAATCCAGAGGTTGATTGGTAGTCATATTCTAAAGTTGTCAGTGTGTCTTTTATATCGTTATCTGTTTAATGTATTTTAACAGAATGATTTGAAAATTTCCTGTTTCATTTTAAATCTGGTTCTGCAAACACTCATTCTAAGAACCTTATGCATGGCCTTCGTATAGCACTTTTTCCATAATTTTTACCTGTAATAACATATAAAACAAAAACGGTGATCTTGCTGAAGTATGTTTCCGTGAGTTATTCACTGTGTGTTTTCTGCTTGTCAATGATGGTATTCTGCTCAGTTACTTGTCAGCTATATGCTGCAAGAAGAATCTTTTCGCATATTTACATACGTAGTTTTTAGTAACTCTTTAATTGTCACAAGTGATTCTATTGCTGTAGTCACATATTAGTGCTTTAGTAATTTGTATTTTGATGTCTTTCAATTAGTTGCCTGAATTCGGCTACGAAATTCTGGTGCAGCCAAAAAAATAATTGTTTTAAAAATTGATTTTTTATGGCTACCTTCCCATTTTCTAATTTCGAATTCGCGATAATACATATTCGAGATGTAAAAGCTAGAGGAAAACTTTAGCGGCATCAGGTTAATGGAAGGTTACCTGATTTTCTCGTATAATAATTTGATAAATAATATGTTTTGCTAGGGATAGCCGTTACGGTTGGGCAAACAGAAGGTTGTTAAGCCCTGAGTTACCAACCACTGACATTTTAAATAAACAATTTTTGATATTAGATTTCTGATTATCTAAGCCGGAAAGTAGCATCGATCAATCCATCATCAAGTGGTACCAACTCTGATTGGTTGAAGCTGCTTTCCAACTTAGAATGTGCTGGTTTGGAAAGTTCATTTAAATGGCTCTTCACAGGGAAAATGCATTGTCTCTACCTCAACACTGGGGTAATTGGCGGACACTGTGCCAATTGTTTCTGACACTGAAGATGGCCTCCGATGGTGGAACCGAAACGCCTGTCCTGCAAACAAGCAGCAGACCACGGCCTAACAGCCGGCAAACAATGACGCCGGCCGTAAAAGCCTAAGGAATTCTAATAAGACGTTCTTCTTCATCATTGATCGATGATTCCTGGTTGTACGATCTATTTTCGGCTACGACTCCCGTCATAAAGTCCTGAGCTTGACATTAAACAGCCGACGTAATATCATAGTGCTAGGTTTGCGGCTGACATACTGAACTGTTCTGTTGTATCAGTTCAATTTAATAATTCTTCACTTTCCGCTGACTGGATAAGTAAATTCACATAAAATATTTAGAGCAGTATAGTCCTATTGTCCTTTATAAATACAGTGATTTTTTTGTTTGTTATGTATTGTTGACGTCTAACCGTTATAAGGTGATGTTAATGATGTCACTGATGTTACTAATGAAATTAGATCACCAGTGTTCTTCTTCAGTAACATTATAAAAAGTAATATAATTCAGTAAGAGTACAGTTGCATTAAGTCCAGTACCACCACGTACACCGGTCTAAATACGGGCACGTACGAGCGCGTAAGCACGCACACGCAACGGCTAAATTAAATTGTAAAGAGAGCAGATAGCGTAGATAACCTATTTACGTATGGTAATCTGCGCCCTAATTCCCTGCGACTCCCACACGGAAGGTAAACGCTGAAACTAGAAAAATCAGAGTCTACAGACAGGAGTGGTTCATTTACTTAATCTGCTCCCTCCTCCCGCACACCTCACCGTGTCCAGCGTTCCTTTTAGTGAAATACGTTCTAAATTATTCCTTCACTTCATTACAAGCGTATGTATTCTTAACGATATTCAGCAACGATAATACTAATTAGGTAGGACGTCCAGCAGTCGACTGCTTAACCATATAATTATTATTTTTTTTATTACAAATATAGGCCTAAAACTGTTTTAAAATCTGCTTAATAAAATTAAAGTTTTCTGTGTTCTTACAGATGACGTCATTTTAAAGTCACTTAGATGAGAATAATTTTATACAAATTAATAGAATCTTATATAATGAGAGCTTCAAATACTTTTTAAGCCATCCTTATGTAACACCCAAACATTATCGTACTAATTACGCTCTAGCGTTTTCCTTTAGTGTTGACGCGTGTTATGGATTTTCTGGAACACTTGTGCTATCTATTTAAAAAACGACAGCTGCCCTTAGCAGTCAGTTTAAGTGGCGATTTATTCCAGTGCGGTTCGGGTTCGAAGTATTGTGGCGAAGTGTTATGTGATTGTGCGAGACTCGTTGACATTATTATTGCGTGCGTGTCAACAATTTTTATTTGGTTTGTTGTAAGAGACGATCTTGTTGATTACAGACTGTTTAATTGTGATAATTAAAGCTGGTGCTTAGTGACTTAATTGGTGTCTTGTATTTTATTTTCCACTGTACCATACGACGATCAGCAGACCGTCGTAACAATATGTTGGTTAACTCTTCATTGAAGTTCAGCTTTAAGTTTGACACATATTCGTTTTTAAAGAGACAAATTGTGACTGCTTATTTACAATAAACAAAAAAGGACGAAATTATCAGTAGCTATATGAATACAAAAATCTTTTTAATAATAAAGGTACATTAAAACAAACTCAAGAAAACAATTCATTTAAGTAGCATACATTTTAAAATATCGGTATGGAGAACCATACATGACTTCCATATTCTAAGATTTATATTTAAAATCATTTTCAGCCAAATAGCCAGGGAAGGAATTTTAACAAAAAAATACTTCTTTGTTGCCAATAACGTAGTACACATATAAAAAAAAATTATCCCCTCCCCCTTCAACTATAATTTTGATTTATAGAAAATTACCCCCAGCCCGTTCAACTAGCCTCTTCATTTATAGATTTCATCTACGTTTCTACAGTGGATTATTAAGATCTTATCAGGATACTTTATCAAAATTAAGTACTTTACTCATGTTACAACAAAAAATGTTTCAGGTAAACTGCCCTTTCCCCGTAACCGATCTTCACCAAAATCAACAGACATTGAGTTCTCTATAGCTCAGGCACATATGTAAAAAATTATTTGATTCTGTTTGAATTTACGGCAGTTATGGTTCGTCATATAAAAAATTACCCATGTTAAAACATAAAACATGAGATTTATAAAACATATCTAAGATTTATATTTAAAATCATTTTTGAAATAAAATATTTTCATAGAACCTACTAACGCTGGGGAAATCTGAGGAGCCAATCAGAGTTGGCCTGTCACTCTGCTGAATTTGGTGGAAAGCCCTGTCACTGTCGTCAAAGTATCAGCCTTGACAGGGTACTCTTTTTCTGCAAAATGGGAGAGGCTTGAGATGGAGTGAGTGACATGGTCCCCACCTCAATGAAGAACCCATTGTTTTATAAAAATATATTTAAATTTTGAAAACTGAAAATTCTTTTCTTGTTGTAAATATTTATATTTTATAATCAAAATGACTTTATTTTTGTTACCTGGCAACAAAATTATTTTATTTTCAACAATTACCATTGTTTCAAAATTTTAATAATTTTCAAGTACTTTACTCTTCTTAAAACGTAAAAGGTTGCAGGTAAACTACCCCTTCCCCTTAACCGATCTTCACCAAAATCTAAAGGCATTGAGTCCTCTATAATTCACTGACGTATGCAAAAAATTATTTGATTCTGTTTGAATTTGCGGCTGTTATCGTTTGCCATAGAAAATACGCTTGATAAAAAACGTTGCAGGTAAACTACCCCTTCCCCTCAACCGATCTTCACCAAAAACAATAGGTCTTGAGTACTCTACAAATCAGGGCTGTATGCAGAAAATTATTTGATTCTGTTTGAATTTGCGGCTGTTATCGTTTGCCATAGAAAAAACCCTTGTTAAAAAAACGTTGTAGGTAAACTACCCCTTTCCCTTAACCGATCTTCACCAAAAACAATAGGTCTTGAGAACTCTACAATTTAGGGCTGTATGCAAATAATCTTTTGATTCTGTTTGAATTTGCGGCTGTTATCGTTTGCCATAGGAAATACCCTTGTTAAAACATAAAACGTTACAGGTAAACTGCCCCTTTCCCTTAACCGATCTTCACCAAAAACAATAGGTCTTGAGAACTCTACAATTCAGGGCTGTATGCGAAACATTATTTGATTCTGTTTGAATTTGCGGCTGTTATCGTTTGCCAAAAAAAAACAAATTTCCCTTGATAAAAAAAAACCGTTGCCGGTAAACTACCCCTTTCCCTCAACCGATCTTCACCAAAAACAATAGGTCGTGAGTACTCTACAAATCAGGGCTGTATGCAAAAAATTATTTGATTCTGTTCGAATTTGCGGCAGTTATCGTTTGCCATAGAAAAAAAATCTACAGACAGACACACAGACAGAAACACACACAGACACTTTTCGGAAAACGACTTTTTTTCATGTTTTGAGTGTAGTAGAATCAGAATCTGCAATAATCTCGAACACGATTTTTTTTGCCATCACCATACTTCCATTCCTTAAGGAATATGGAAGTAAAAAACCAAACATAGAATGTTAAACTGCACACACAGTATTTACTGACGGAATCAGATAAAAGATTTTGGCGGTATTATTGGTTAAACATGAAAATATAAAAAAGAAGAAGTGACTAGCAGTTTATATCGAAGTGTAGGTATTGTGACATAGCGAGGCGAAGATCTGCTCTCGGCGCCAGCCGAGACGTGACACGAGAAGGCGAGGCGACCCAATCAAGGTAGCATGTAGCACTGTAGTAGCGGGGCGTCTTTGCACCCGGTGCATGACTGCAGCATCTGGGACGAGCCCAATGGCTGCCTGTGGATAGACATAGTTCTGGTTCATTCGACAGGTAACCTAGAATAAAATAGGAATGGACAACCGCCAACCAGTTAACTGAGAAGGCGGGGGAGAAAGGTATTCAATTTTTATTTATTTTAAATATTACAGCAATCAGTGGGCACTGCCGCAAGGACGGGTTCAGGCGACAGATGTCGCGCGTTCCCAGTCCTGCGTGCAGACGCCGTGAGGCGTCGGTCGCTCCCCGCGAGGCAGAGAGCCTCCGTGCCAGTGATAGCGCGTAGCAGCGGCATTCAGCGCGGTCGGCATACTAGGAAGGGAGGAAGGAAACAGCTTTGCAGGTAAATTCTGGGGCATGGGCAGATGGTGAGTATACAAAGTGAGGTTTAAGCAGTTTACTTAAACTTATGGCGGGTCATCGAGAATCGCCCGAGGGCGTTTGACCCGGACAGGGGGAGGTGGTTGCGTGGTGCTGATGGTTCTGAGGTAAGGGAAGGAAGAGGTCTCAGCTGCGGCAAAGAGAGTCGCAGCTAATGACCAGACAAAGGCTGAGAGAGCAGGAACTCGTAGACCTCCTCGAATTACACTGTTTCTAACAAACCAAGGAGATCCCGACAAGGAACGGAGGGTTCTGGATTGGAAACTTTCCAGCCTACGCCTGTTGGTGGCGGAGGCAAGTGACCACCATACAGGTGCCGCATAGGTCAATACAGACCGGAGAAACAACAGATAGAGGGTAACTTTCGTGCGCAGCGCCAGGGGGCTGCGGCACGCGAGGTATGGGTAAAGTTTGGCTCGGACGCCGCGAGCCTTGGCAAGGGTGTCCGTCACGTGGGCGTTGAAGCATAGGCGACGATCTAGCCGAACGCCTAGATACTTCACCGACTCTTTGTAGGCGATAGGCCTCCCTTCAAGGGAGAGGGGCTGGCATCGGGAGATGGACTTACGAGTGAAACAGATCGCCTCGGATTTCTCCGTGTTGATCGTCACCCGCCATTTCCGTAGCCAGTCCGGAAGCTGGTCCAACTGACGCTGCAACTGTGTACTCGCAAAACGCGGGGACACAGAGCTGTAATGATACATTGCATCGTCAGCGAACAAAGACAACGTGACTCCGGGCAAAACAGGCAGGTCGTTCGTGTACACGAGGTACAGAACGGGGCCGAGGACAGATCCCTGGGGTACGCCAGCGGCGACAGGACGAACTGCAGAGCAGGTTCCGTCGACGCTAACCCTGAAGGTTCGGTCGCTGAGATACGACCGGAGGAAAAACACTATGGACGATGGTAAGGGGGAGTTAGCAAGTTTGAAGAGAAGACCTTCGTGCCAGACTTTGTCGAAGGCCTTGCTCACGTCCAGCAGTGCGGCGGCCGTAGCCGCTCGCCTGTTGGTGGCGTCAGAGAGTTGCGTTACCACGCGGACTAGTTGAAGCGTGGTCGAGTGCTCTCTGCGAAACCCGAACTGTTCGTTGCGGATAAAATTATCCAACAACGGCGAGATGCGGGCCAGCAGGAGCCGCTCGAACACCTTCGAGATAACTGGCAAGAGAGATATTGGCCGATAGCTTTCAGGAAGCATGCGCGGCTTGCGGGGTTTAGGAACCATAACGATGTTGGCATTTTTCCACAGGCGGGGAAAGTACTGTAGCCGGAGACAAGAGTTGAACAGCTCGAGAACGAGGTCAACGCCTGAGGCCGGGAGATATTGTAATGCAGCGGCCCCGATCCGGTCAGGACCGGGGGCGCGACGGCGGTTTAGTCGACAGACAGACGAAACGAGTTCGTCTCTGTCGAACGGGAGGTCTGGGCCAGCGGGAGGGCGAGAAAAATAACCAGATAGGAAGTCCCGGACTTCTGCCGAGTGGGCAGGGTCCGAATCGCCTCGATGAACGGTAAATTGCGACTCCATGCAGTCGGCGAAGACCTCAGCCTTGCCTTCTGATGAAGACACAACCCCGTTCGGGGTTTCCAGCGGGTTGCGAGTTCTCTTCTCGCGGGTCAGTCTACTCACCGCTCTCCAGACGGAGGCGTGGTCGACTTCAAGAGACTCAAGGTATGAGTCCCATCGATCAGAGTTTACGTCCCGCAGTAGCTGCTGAACGTAAAGGGACTGTTGTTGAAATCGTCGCTTAACGACTGGGTCACGGGTTCTTTGCCATCTGCGGCGGAGCTGGCGCCGTAGCCAGATGGCGTGGAGTACTTCCGCAGGTAAGGCCGATTTACGATGATTCACCTCGAGTGCGTAGGTGTGTCGATCCATGACACCTTGGACCAATTCCTGAAGATTTGTGGCGCGGAGTTCCAGATCGTCACGAGTGACGATTGGGTCCGCCGGGAGAGATGGTAACCTTCGAGAGAGCTCATCATGATAGGATCGCCAGTTGACTCTCCTAACAATCTGAGCGGGAAGTCGGGGTGACGCCGACAGCTCTCGAACAGTTATAACAAGGGGATTGTGATCGGACGAAAGGTCCGACACAGACGAGACCTCGATGTTGCGGGCAACGTTCTTGACAACTACTATGTCAAGAACGTCCGGCCGATGGCCGTGAAAGGGGAAGTAGGTAGGGTCTTCAGGGCCGATGACATTAAGTGCCGGGTCGCCAGAGACGAACCGGAACAGAGAATTTCCATAGGCGTTGACAACGCGGCTGTTCCATGAGGGGTGTTTAGCGTTTAAGTCGCCGGCTACAATGGTTGAGAGGGGGTGGTCGAGGAGGGCGTCCCACACCTCGGGCGGTGGCGGAGTTCGCCGGCCAGGCCGGAGGTACGCAGAAACAACGCGCAGCTCCGATCCGCCGGCGTCCACCGCCACCGCGCAGCCTTCAATAATAGATGTATCTAGAGGAGGCAAAAGCCTGTGGGATATCCGCCTGTGGACTAAAACAGCTGTGCCCCCCGAGGGGGGACAGCGAGGCCGTAGGGGACGATCCTGACGATAACAGGCATAGGCAGGAAGGGAAAACGAGTGGTAATGAGCCAGATGAGTCTCGGAAAGAAGTATGATATCAACATCATACTCCGTTACGAAAGTCATCAGTTCAGATCGCCTGGGGAGTAGCCCGAAGGCGTTCCACGCAACGATCCTCAGGCTATTAGCCATTTAGGGGAAGTAGAGGAAAGAGGGCAGCTAATGATTGGAACACCAGGGCAAGCACAGTGGTAGTGTCGCGAGCAGTCCTGATGGATGCAACAAGATTATCTGCCCAGGCAGTCAGGGGATCCGCCGAAGCCCGGGAAGATTCCCGGGCTTCAGGAGGACAAGCCCGACTGGCCTCGACAGAGGTAGCAGATGGCGCTGGCTGGCTGGGCTGTCAGACTGAGTAGTAGACTGCTCGCTGGAAGGTTGAGGACGATGGCTGGGGGCGGGTCGAGCCCGCGGAGAGGGTACAGGTGGAACCTGTGATGATGTTGGTCGGCCGGCGGAGTTCCGGCGACGACGAGTGCGCTTTGATTTGCCCGATCGGGCTGGAGGCGGGGCTGATTTAGCGGCCATGGCCGCGTAGGAAGGTGCGGGCGCTCCGGTAGGCGCCGGGATTGAGGCCGCTGCAGGCGGCGCCGAAGCAACGACTGCAGGCGAGACAGCGGCACCGGAAGCAACCGGAGTTGCTGCCGGGACCTGGGCAGATGCACCAGTGAGAGGCGGGAAAGCCGCTCGCCGGTTAGGGCCAGGACCAGCTACACGGCCTGCCTGCGCGCCAGGGCGCACAGGAGGTCGCTGCGGTTTCATGGCGGCGATAAAGTTAGGGCAGCCTCGGTAATTAGCCGGATGGGCTCCTTTACAGTTGCAGCATTTAGCTGTGTACCCCGTCGTAGGCTTATCACAGCCACGATGAGGCTCAGCACAACGCACGCAACGCGGGGGCTGATGACAAAAAAGACTGCTGTGGCCGAACCTCTGGCAGTTGAAACACTGCGAGGGGCCGGGCCGCGGGTCAAATGTTCTGACTTGCACCCGGAGGTGCAGAAGATTCTGGAGAGTGTAAATCTCCTCGAAGGGGCCTACTTTCAGCAATTTGACAAGAAAGCTGTTGACAGGTCGGCGGTCATCACCTTTGCCAACATGCAGGACGCTTACCGCGGTCGGCGCGTAGCCGAGCGCAACAAGTTCCTGCCTGATGGCATCAGTTTCTGTGAAAGAAGGAATTCCCGACAGAACGACCTTGATTTCTCGCTCTGACGGGAGGGCGAAAGTATGAAATGATATCTTACGCTCTGTCAGGAATGACTGGACAGAGCGGAAGTCCGGGATTGTAGCGGTCGCCAGCTTTAGCGAGGCGCCTTGGCACCTCGCCTCGACCTTGACCGAAGGAAGAGCTAGGGTTAGAGAACGCAGTAACTGAGAGTAATTCCTATTATCAGGAATTACAATCGGTGGAATGCGTGGGGAAGACACAGTTTGGGTTCCAGTAGAATACTCACGCTCGCGCTGAGTGCCGCTGTTACCGTGACTAGACGACTGATCTGCAGCTGAGGCGGGCGGCGGAGTTTGGGCCAGTTTTCGCTTGCGTTTGGCAGACTTGCCCTCCACAAGCGAGAACTGTCCGTCCCCCGACCCAACACTGCACATATCGACCGCACTTTGATCACTTTCACTATCACTTTCACTGTCGTGAGGAAGTGGAGTGGAACGGAAGCCGGTTGAGCATGTTTCCATTAAGGAAACAAGCGGCGCCGGCAGAGGATTCGGGGGCGTAATCGACGCCATTTCGGACAAGCCGAAATGAACGTCTACGCAGGTCTAGGATTGAGGGATCACCAGACACTGAAAACTATTCACAGGCACAATTGAACTCGACACAGACCGCACAGCACTCGGATACAAAAACACTCCCGCACAGATTAAATAAGACTGTTGAGCACTGGACTGTTGGTGAATCTTGTAGTGTAGATGATGAAGAATATGATGATGATGAAATAAATGATGAATATTCAAGAATTCCGCTAAATTACACAAAATTTTGCAGAGCAAAAATCGACACAGCCTACCCGGGCAAATGCTCTAGGTAGACCCGCTCCCTCCGCTCCCCAATCAAGGATCGGCAGCAGCTTGATTGGCCTCAACGTGACCATCTAACGTGCTCGAGGCGAGCCAACCAGGGACCAGCGGCACTCTGATAGGTTCGTGGCATACGACCTGTCAGGGCATAAAAACAGCGCAGCTAAAAATTTTTGGCGCACTCCATTGGACGTCGTCAAGCCAGCTGGAAGAAAAGGAAGAAGGAAGAATGGAGAACGCAGGAGAAGCAGTGATGGACATCGACTGGGACAGCAGCGGGCTCTACATACCGCTGCCGAAAGAAGAGAACCGCAGCACGCCCGGAACAGCGGACGCAGCCGCCGAACATCACAGCGCGGCTCGGGCAGCGTACGCAAATGATTTAGCGTACCCGACAAACGGTCCTTTTAAGGGCCTAAAAAACTATAGTGTGTACGATTGGCGCCATTTGTCCTGTGACAAGTGGCGCCCAACGTGGGGCGACGATCATCTTGCGGATGCAGGATCCAGCCACGCCAGAGAACTACCAGCCGGCACACAAAACAACATGGCGCCCAACAGCTACACCCAGCGGGACACCGGGTTCGAAATAGAGCAAGGCTTTGCGCAATTCGCCGCAGCTCTGAGGTGCACGTTGCCACCGGTGATCACCGCTACATACCATGGCCTCAAGTACGAGGATCCAGAACGATATCTTCAACAGCTAGAGCGACAGCTGCGGGACTACAGAGTCCCACCTGAACAGTGGGCAGATTACGCAGTGCGGCAGCTCCGAGGAGAAGCTGCCACGTGGGCAGAGAGATACACGGGACTGCAGATAAATTGGCCCGAGTTCTGCGACCGCTTCCGGCATCACTTCTGCGGGATGCAACGAGACGCAGAGCTGCTGGCCGAGCTGTACGGACAAACGCAGCGGCAGGAATCGGCGGAAATCTTCATCCTGAGAAAAATCAAGCTGTTTCGCCGTCTGTACCCCGGAGGTGACGAGAGGACGAGCATAGCCACGCTTACACAACAGCTGCAGCCACGCCTTCGACCTGCGCTGAGGTTCCCGCCGCCTATGACTTTAGAGGAACTTTTACAACGGGCAATGAGCATCGAGGCGGACTTGGATCAAGATAGTCGTGCGCGAGGTCGGGATGACTCTGCTGAAAACTCCCTGGATCGAGTAGGGGGGTCGTAGCATGTAGCATGTAGCACTGTAGTAGCGGGGCGTCTTTGCACCCGGTGCATGACTGCAGCATCTGGGACGAGCCCAATGGCTGCCTGTGGATAGACATAGTTCTGGTTCATTCGACAGGTAACCTAGAATAAAATAGGAATGGACAACCGCCAACCAGTTAACTGAGAAGGCGGGGGAGAAAGGTTTTCAATTTTTATTTATTTTAAATATTACAGCAATCAGTGGGCACTGCCGCAAGGACGGGTTCAGGCGACAGATGTCGCGCGTTCCCAGTCCTGCGTGCAGACGCCGTGAGGCGTCGGTCGCTCCCCGCGAGGCAGAGAGCCTCCGTGCCAGTGATAGCGCGTAGCAGCGGCATTCAGCGCGGTCGGCATACTAGGAAGGGAGGAAGGAAACAGCTTTGCAGGTAAATTCTGGGGCATGGGCAGATGGTGAGTATACAAAGTGAGGTTTAAGCAGTTTACTTAAACTTATGGCGGGTCATCGAGAATCGCCCGAGGGCGTTTGACCCGGACAGGGGGAGGTGGTTGCGTGGTGCTGATGGTTCTGAGGTAAGGGAAGGAAGAGGTCTCAGCTGCGGCAAAGAGAGTCGCAGCTAATGACCAGACAAAGGCTGAGAGAGCAGGAACTCGTAGACCTCCTCGAATTACACTGTTTCTAACAAACCAAGGAGATCCCGACAAGGAACGGAGGGTTCTGGATTGGAAACTTTCCAGCCTACGCCTGTTGGTGGCGGAGGCAAGTGACCACCATACAGGTGCCGCATAGGTCAATACAGACCGGAGAAACAACAGATAGAGGGTAACTTTCGTGCGCAGCGCCAGGGGGCTGCGGCACGCGAGGTATGGGTAAAGTAGGGGGGTCGAAGCAGTGTCGATCGGCCTCAAGCACGAAAGAGGAACAAAGATTGAACAGCCTAACGCCCAAGTGCCGCTACTGCCCGGGAAGACACTTCCATCGGGACTGCCCTGTGAAGAACCGGCAGGGAAACGACCAAGCGCCCCGGTAAATAGCCCACCGGGGCGCGTGAACCAACTAGGTGCGGACATACCGCGCATTCCAATAGAGATCGCCGGCCGAAAACTGACCGCAGCCTTGGACTCCGCCGCAAACTACGACTTCGTACGAGCCGGTCTGCTGCCCGGAGGAAGGAAGACGGAGCCCCGAGTTGTCCAGCTAGCGCTACACGGTCAGCAATGTCACTCAACGGCCACCGTCGTCGCAGACATTATAATTGGAAGTCTCGCGACCACCACCAGTCTGCTAGAAGTGCCCGGACTGCAAGAAGAAGTTTTATTGGGCCACCACTGGCTCACGGCCAACCAAGCAGTTGTGGACTACCGACGGGGCTGCCTTCACATTGGCAGCGAGAACCGACAGACGGTCTTCTGGAATGACCGCGCGGAGCCCGAGGAAGAGGACATTGACGAAGCTAGCCTTCAAACGTCAGCAGGTGGCCAACACCATAAACGGCTTCTGGAAATGTTACACCGTCATCGCAGTTTGTTCTCCCGTGGCCCGCTCCGCACTACATCTGCGGCCAAGCACGAGATCCGGCTGATAGAAGGTAGCCAGCCATTCCGGCTCCCAATGTACCGGTACTCCGACGAGAAGAAACGCACCATCCGGGAACAGGTAGAAGAGATGCTGAGGCAGCGTATCATTGAACCGGCCACCTCGCCATACAGCTCTCCGGTGGTGATTGTGAAGAAGAAGGACAGCACACCCCGGTTCTGCGTAGACTTCCGGAGGCTGAACGATCAGACCGAGGATGTGGACTCACCACTGCCGCTGATATACGAAACAATCAAGGACCTCAGCGGGGCCCAAGTCTTCTCGACCCTAGATCTCAAGAGCGGCTACTGGCAAATCCCGCTGGAGGAAGAAGCAAAGAAGTACACAGCATTCTCGGTGCCCGACGGAGTTCGCTACCAGTTCCGGGTGATGTGCTTTGGGCTGAAGAACGCGCCCAGCACCTTCCAACGGCTGATGCAGGATGTTCTCACGGGACTATTACGGGAGTGCTGCCTCGTCTATCTGGACGACATCATTGTCTACTCCCCCGATTGGGAAACGCACCTGCGACACCTGGATCAAGTCTTGGAAAGGCTGCAGATGCACCAGCTGACCTGCTCGCTCAACAAGTGTCACTTCGGCCGGGAAGAAGTCGCCTTTCTGGGCCACGAGATTACTCCGGACGGCAACCTCCCGCAGCAGCAACATCTCAGAGCGATTGAAGACCAGCCGGCCCCCAGCAACAAGAAAGAGCTGCAACGCTTCCTGGGAACCTGCAACTGGCTGCGAGAGTACATCCCCTGCTTCGCCATGATTTCGGAACCGTTAACGGACCTGCTGCGGACAAGAAAGTGGCATTGGGACGACACAACTCAGCGAGCCTTCGAAGAGGTTAAGGCCGCTTTCCGGCAGCCGTTAAAACTCTCACGACCGGATCGAGACTTGCCGATGTTTCTGCAGACCGACGCCAGCCAAAAGGGACTTGGAGCGGTGCTTTATCAATGCACCGAAGCCGGAGAGAGGCGTATCATCTCGTACGCCAGTGCCAAGCTCCACGAGGCGGAGAAGAACTACCACTCCAACGAACTGGAGTGTTTGGCAGTCGTCTGGGCCATCAAGAAATACCGGCCATACTTGGAGGATCGACATTTCACCCTAAGGACCGACAACAAGGCGCTAACTTGGCTGAAGCAGGCGACGGGGCAGAAGACGAAGTACGCTCGCTGGGCTCTACTGATACAGAGCTTCAAATTCACCGTCGTCCACTGCCCGGGCAAGGAGAACGAGTTGCCTGACTTCCTCTCGAGGGAACCTGGGCTTGAAGATACTGCCGGCGTCCAAGAAGAACCACGGATGCAGCCTGAAGAGAGGCCACTTCGCAGTGTTGCGGCAGCTGCACCCCGACTACAAGAAATCACAGCTGTCGGCATCCATCAGGCAGTGCAGGAGGCGCAAGAAGGCGACCAGGAGTGCCAAGCGTGGAGAAACGACCCTGCGGCGGCTACAGCGAGAGGATACCGGGTGGACAACGGCCTGGTTTGGAAGGACAGACGCAACCAGGAACCAGGATTGTACGTGCCGCCGAGTGTCCGCATGGAGGTCATCAGGCACTTCCACGACTTCCCTGAAGCCGGTCATCCGGGGGCCGAAGAAACGTTTCGGGCCATCGGCAAGGACTTCGTCTGGACCGGCCTAACCATTGATGTCCGCAGATACGTCCGGAGTTGCAGAATATGCGCCCTACACAAGCGCGGCGCAAATCCCGAACAGGACCAACAGCGACCTCACCGACCCAGGAGATGTTGGAATACTGTCGCCCTGGACGTCATGGGACCATATCCGCTGACTCGAGCTGGCAACCGGTACATCGTAGTGGTCACGGATATGATGTCGAGATGGGTGGAAGCAAAGGCCGTGCGCAAGGCGGACGCCGACACCATTATCCGCTACCTGGAGGAAGAAGTGTTCCCTCGTTGGGGATACCCAGAGGCGTTGCTCACCGACAACGGAAAGCCGCTCACGGGCCACAAGTGGAAGCAGATGTGCGACAAGCTGCACATACGACCGTGGACTACAGCCAACTACCATCCCAGGGCGAACCCGACCGAGCGGCGCAACGGCGAGATCAAGAAGGCGCTGCGGATCCAGCTCCATGACTGCAAGGACCATGGCGACTGGGACAAGCGTTTGCCGACGATTCTGTTCTCGCTGCGGAATCGTGCAAACGCCGCCACTGGAGTGACACCGAGCGAGCTTCTGCTGGGCAGAGACCTACGCCGACCCGGCGACTGGAGTCGGCCACACGCAGAACAGGACGTCCGGCCAATTGAGGAACGAGAAGAGGCGGCCAGGTCACACCAGACGCAGTATCAGCGGCGGCGGTATCCGGAACGGAGGACACAGGACCCTACACTGGCCGTAGGGCAGCTGGTGTACGTCAAGAGCCACGCCGGACCAGCCAAAGGACGGAGGTACCCTGGATGGGAGCCAGCCTGGGAAGGTCCCTTTAGCGTTGCCGCAACCCTCGGCGGGCAGATTTACACGGTGGAGAAGGACGGACGTCCATACAAGGTTCACCGCCAACGGCTCAAACCCGCCGGAGAAGAACAATGGGCTGGCCACCGGAGAGCATTCAAGACCCGGGGGAGTTGTGACATAGCGAGGCGAAGATCTGCTCTCGGCGCCAGCCGAGACGTGACACGAGAAGGCGAGGCGACCCAATCAAGGATCGGCAGCAGCTTGATTGGCCTCAACGTGACCATCTAACGTGCTCGAGGCGAGCCAACCAGGGACCAGCGGCACTCTGATAGGTTCGTGGCATACGACCTGTCAGGGCATAAAAACAGCGCCGCTAAAAATTTTTGGCGCCCACCTCCAGCCCCTACAAAGGCAACTAAACGTACCGCGTCTCCTTCCACAGCAGAGACACGCCCAGTAGCTGTTATCTCGGTTTTGGAGCCGGAGAATGAACCCTCCACCTCCGCGGAACCTCCTACTCCCGCCTCTGAACCAGAGGTAGCCTCGCCGCCCCTGCCACCTCCGCGATTTCCGCGAGCAGGCATCAAACCCAGGAACAAAGGGATACCCACACCGGATGCTCGGCCCCGAGCTCCTGCCTGCCCACAGCCCAAGAAAAGTCCTGCTTCCCGGTATAAGTCCGACGAAGCGCAACAGCGTACTTTTCCTGCCGCTGATCCAAAACCGTCTGGCCCTGGTCCTATGGCTTCCACCATGACCCGATCTGCCGTAACACCTGGTCGCTCTTATGCGGCCTCAGTTTCCAGGCAAACCACCCAGTCCGTCAGTTCCAATGACGCACAGTTCGTCCGCGGCTTTCTGTCTAGCTACGACCTCCCGAAAGTCGCATCTCTCTTCAGGTCCATCCGAGCCCGCCTGGAAACTGCTGACCCAACTGAGAGATTCATGCTCTTGGTGGAAGCCTGCGAAGTCATAGGTCTTCTATGAACCGAGCCCTTAGACGAGATCTCTCGCTCGTAGCCTGGAATGCTAACAACATCGGTACCAAGCATTCCGACCTTCTTGAATTCCTGGCTCGGTTCAAACCCGACGTACTTCTCCTCGGGGAAACCCACCTGACCCCGGCGAACCGGTTTCGATTACCAAATTACGTGGTTTATCGGGATGACCGAGTTGGCCGACGAGGAGGCGGCACGGCGATCGCGGTGAGGACCTCCATAGGTCATCATCGTGTCGCTTTGCCGCAGCTTACCAACCTAGAGGCCACCGCCATTGAGGTCCACGGAGCTCTTGGCGGCGTCCTCGTGGTCTCAGCTTACAAGCCCCCACAAGCTGAACTCCTTGTCAGCGACCTGGACGTCATCTTCGATTCCCATCGAAGGGTAATTTTGGCCGGCGATCTGAATTGCAAGCATCGCGTTTGGAATAGTCGCCTGACTACTCCGAACGGGAGGCGCTTGCTCAGTTTTGTTGAATCGCGCCGGGCGATGGTGTTTGGTCCAGCGCAACCCACGTTCTTTCCGTCACTGCCTAACGCGGCTCCCGATGTTCTGGACATCGCGGTGACCCAAGGAATTGTCTGTCCGGTCGAGGTATTCTCACTTACGGAGCTGACATCCGACCACAACCCTATCTTGGTCCACGTCGCTACCCAGCACGCCTATGCACGTTCTGAAAAGCAGAAGGTTATCGATTGGGATCGCTACGGCCCGGCCTTGTGCCGTAGATTGCCGCCAGCGGCCCCACTCGATTCCGTTCGCCTCCTAGACGAAGCAGTTGCGGGAATCGAAGAGGCAATCATCTCGGCTATAGGCGTGTCTTCACGTACGCGAGCTGGCTTCACGCCTGACTACCAACGCATCCCTGAGGAAGTCTCTCTTCTCGCTCGCGAGAGGAATTACTTCCGGAAACGTTGGCAGAGGACCCGTGATCCGGCCGATAAGGCAGCATACAATCGGCTCACCGGACGACTGCGTGGCAGTCTGAAGGCGTTCCGACGTAGCTGTTGGGAACTCGACGTGGCCCGAACGGGGGATGCGGACCCGCAATCTCACCCGTACAGAATACCTACCGCATTGACGGGACGGAGGCGCCGACCTCCACTTCCCGCCATTGTTGGACCGTTCGGTCGACTCCTGGGTCGCCCGGAGGAGAAGGCCGAGTACTTGGGCTTGTGTTTCGAGCGTCAGTTCGCTCCCAACCCGCCCATGGACTGGGACTTCGACGAACAAGTCGAGATGGCTGTGGAAGACTTTCTGTCTCTTCCGATCACGGCGGAGCCCGAACCCATCTCTTTGGAAGAGGTCTCAGATCGGCTCGCTGAACTTCAGCCAAGAAAGGCTCCAGGCCCGGACGGTGTTACCAACACCGCTCTACGACTTCTTCCCGAGCCTGGAGTTCAATTCTTGACTGATTTGTTCAACGCGTGTCTTAGACTGGCCTACTTTCCCAAGAAATGGAGAAAGGCGACGGTTATCGTGATCCCGAAGCAGGGAAAGGATACCACCCGCTCGGAAAACCTCCGGCCTATCAGCCTACTTTCCGCTACGTCCAAGGTTTTTGAGCGCCTCGTGCAGCGTCGTGTACGAGAGCATCTAACCAACTTTGACGTGCTGGTCCCCGAACAGTTCGGCTTTCGTGTGGGGCATTCGACCACTCATCAACTGATGAGACTGGTGGAAAGCATCACGGAAGCCGGGTGTCGGAGAGAACGGACCGTTGGCTGTTTCTTAGATGTTGAGAAAGCCTTCGACAGCGTATGGCATGATGGCCTTTTATTCAAACTTAGGGAAGTCCAGCTCCCCGACTGCTACCTCCATCTGGTTGCTAGCTTTCTGACGGAGAGGACCTTCTGCGTGTGAGTTGGCGATTCTGTCTCTTCCGAGAGACGAATCACAGCCGGCGTCCCTCAAGGTAGTGTTCTAGGCCCCCTTCTGTTCTCGATCTACGTCAACGACGTGCCGAGACAGCCTGGTGTCCAGATGGCCCTCTTCGCTGACGACACGGCCGTATTTACGGCCGATCGTCATGAGGAAAGGGCCGTCCTACGACTGCAGCGCCAGCTCGACACGCTCGTGGACTGGACTGAGAATTGGAGAGTGCAACTCAACGCCACCAAGAGCGTAGCAGTCGAATTCTCCAAGCGACGGAAGAACCCCGTTAGGCAACTACGTATCGGCAGAACGTACTTGCGCTGGTCCAACGAGGTCAAGTACCTCGGCTTACACCTCGACCGTCGGCTCACCTGGCGTACCCACGCACAGACAGTTCTAAAGCGAGCATCCACTCGCCTGTGCGTACTGTTTCCACTCCTGATCAGCTCAGCCATGACCAGGAAATTGGGTAGGATGATCGTCGGCGCGTATCTGCTGCCGGTCATTACCTACGCCTGCCCGGTCTGGGGTTACCTCGCCGCAATGCATAAAAAGAAGTTGCAGAGCGTCCTCGACAGGGGGCTTCGGCTAGCGGCCAAAGTCCCCCGTCGCTTCTCATCTCGCCTTCTAAGGAGAGGACTTGGCGTCCGCTCCTTAGACGACACTTTCAGGCGGCTTGCACGCAAATTTTATGCACGTGCGGCGAGGTTCCCAGGCAATCCTCTAGTGACTGGGCTGGGAAGGTACCGTATACGCCCAGGTGATTCGTGGAAACGCCCTCGGTGCATACTGCGCTAGCGTAGGCTAGCACAACAGCCGAGAATCGGCCTGCTATAGAGCACGCGCCCTACTTGGGCAGGGCCACGAGGCAGGAGCTCCAGAAGGTAGCTCGGAACTCAGTTCCCGTGCGGTTCGTCTCTGCGACGCACAACCGCAAAGCCCAGAGCGAAAAAAAAAAAAAAAAAAAAATTTTTGGCGCACTCCATTGGACGTCGTCAAGCCAGCTGGAAGAAAAGGAAGAAGGAAGAATGGAGAACGCAGGAGAAGCAGTGATGGACATCGACTGGGACAGCAGCGGGCTCTACATACCGCTGCCGAAAGAAGAGAACCGCAGCACGCCCGGAACAGCGGACGCAGCCGCCGAACATCACAGCGCGGCTCGGGCAGCGTACGCAAATGATTTAGCGTACCCGACAAACGGTCCTTTTAAGGGCCTAAAAAACTATAGTGTGTACGATTGGCGCCATTTGTCCTGTGACAGTATATAGACCCTTAACGTTTTAAATTAACTATTTTACTTCCATATTCCTTAAAGAATGGAAGTATGGTGATGGCAAAAAAAATCGTGTTCGAGATTATTGCAGATTCTGATTCTACTACACTCAAAACATGAAAAAAAGTCGTTTTCCGAAAAGTGTGTGTGTGTGTGTCTGTCTGTCTATCTGTCTGTCTGTCTGTGTGTCTGTCTGTAGATTTTTTTCTATGGCAAACGATAACTGCCGCAAATTCAAACAGAATCAAATAATTTTTTGCATACAGCCCTGACTTGCAGAGTACTCGCGACCTATTGTTTTTGGTGAAGATCGGTTGAGGGAAAGGGGTAGTTTACCTGCAACGGTTTTTTTTTAGCAAGGGTAATTTTGTTTGTTTGGCAAACGATAACAGCCGCAAATTCAAACAGAATCAAATAATGTTTCGCATACAGCCCTGAATTGTAGAGTTCTCAAGATCTGTTGATTTTGGTGAAGATCGCTTAAGGGAAAGGGGTAGTTTACCTGTAACGTTTTATGTTTTAACAAGGGTATTTCTTATGGCAAACGATAACAGCCGCAAATTCAAACAGAATCAAAAGATTATTTGCATACAGCCCTAAATTGTAGAGTTCTCAAGACCTATTGTTTTTGGTGAAGATCGGTTGAGGGAAAGGGGTAGTTTACCTGCAACGTTTTTTTAACAAGGGTATTTTTTACTTCCATATTCCTTAAGGAATGGAAGTATGGTGTTTTCTATGGCAAACGATAACTGCCGCAAATTCAAACAGAATCAAATAACTTTTTGCATACAGCCCTGATTTGTAGAGTACTCACGACCTATTGTTTTTGGTGAAGATCGGTTGAGGGAAAGGGGTAGTTTACCTGCAACGGTTTTTTTTTTATCAAGGGAAATTTTTTTTTTTGGCAAACGATAACAGCCGCAAATTCAAACAGAATCAAAAGATTATTTGCATACAGCCCTAAATTGTAGAGTTCTCAAGACCTATTGTTTTTGGTGAAGATCGGTTAAGGGAAAGGGGTAGTTTACCTACAACGTTTTTTTAACAAGGGTATTTCCTATGGCAAACGATAACAGCCGCAAGTTCAAACAAAATCAAATAATTTTCTGCATACAGCCCTGATTTGTAGAGCACTCAAGACCTATTGTTTTTGGTGAAGATCGGTTGAGGGGAAGGGGTAGTTTACCTGCAACGTTTTTTTTCTATGGCAAACGATAACTGCCGCAAATTCAAACAGAATCAAATAATTTTTTGCATACATCCCTGAATTGTAGAGGTCTCAAGGACTTTCGATTTTGGTGAAGATCGGTTAAGGGGAAGGGGTAGTTTACCTGCAACCTTTTACGTTTTAACAAGAGTAAAGTACTTGAAAATTTATTTAAACTTTTTGAAACAATGGTAATTGTTGAAAATAAAATAATTTTGTTGCCAGGTAACAAAAATAAAGTCATTTTGATTATAAAATATAAATATTTACAACAAGAAAAGAATTTTCAGTTTTCAAAATTTAAATATATTTTTATAAAACAATTGGTTCTTCATTGAGGTGGGGACTTGACGACAGTGACAGGGCTTTCCACCAAATTCAGCAGAGTGACAGGTAGGCCCAACTCTGATTGGCTCCTCAGATTTCCCCAGCGTTAGTAGGTTCTATGAAAATATTTTATTTCAAAAATGATTTTAAATATAAATCTTAGATATGTTTTATAAATCTCATGTTTTATGTTTTAACATGGGTAATTTTTTATATGACGAACCATAACTGCCGTAAATTCAAACAGAATCAAATAACTTTTTACATATGTGCCTGAGCTATAGAGAACTCAATGTCTGTTGATTTTGGTGAAGATCGGTTACGGGGAAAGGGTAGTTTACCTGAAACATTTTTTGTTGTAACATGAGTAAAGTACTTAATTTTGATAAAGTATCCTGATAAGATCTTAATAATCCACTGTAGAAACGTAGATGAAATATCTATAAATGAAGAGGCTAGTTGAATGGGCTGGGGTAATTTTCTATAAATCAAAATTATAGTTGAAGGGGGAGGGGATAATTTTTTTTTATATGTGTACTACGTTATTGGCAACAAAGAAGTATTTTTTTGTTAAAATTCCTTCCCTGGCTGTTTGGCTGAAAATGATTTTAAATATAAATCTTAGAATATGGAAGTCATGTATGGTTCTCCATACCGATATTTTCTTTTTAGAGTGGGAATATTGTAATCTTTTCTAAATCTAATGATTCCATTATATCATTGTAAACTGAAAATAAACAACTTATAAGTCTTTCCTTACCTACTGAAGTCTTTTTAATAGTTTTTAATAAATTTCAATTGAACAAAAGTATCATTATGCATATAGGCCTATTAAAGTATTTCAGTGCAGCATTACAGTAGTATAGTATTTGATCTGATTTCAGCACCCCAATTATGGCACCCGAGGCATTTCCCACTTCGCCATTCGTACGCCCGGCCATAGCGCTTGCACAACAGTCGCAGACGATATTTATTGTTCAACATTGGTTGAATTCAACAATTGTTCAACTCAACAACGTTTTGCCAAATAACTGATGAATTGTAAAACACGCTATAATGAGTAATAATGAGGTCAGCTAGAAATGTTTCCGTATAAGCACATGCCACGTCATGACGATTAACGATGTTAATTACCTGGCTTTTGAGAGGGTCGTCTTTATGTACACGTTATGATTACCCTGGACGAACAATCGTCATTCTAACTTTTATGTGAGAACCATTTGGTCACTGATTATTATCTATCGTAGCCTTCAAATGACTAAACGCTTAAAGTAACTTATACTATTAAATTTAATCCAATTAGTGTACAATTACACATAACATCCTTTAATATTGTATCGTAGGCAAATTATTTATATTATTATAATGTCTTCTTTTTAGCGTTGAGTGTTGCGATTGTGTTTTGTTGTTTTCTCCCGAACGGTTTACAGGAACGTTTTGGTATATTCATCTCAACCATTTTCAGGCAGTTTCCTCCTCGGTGTCTTAGGCTGGAATGATTTCCACCTTGGTTTATACTACCGTGGGAGCTGTTATCTGTACATGATACATGTGATGTGATAGGCGTGTGTACGCGCTTAACATCTGCCGAAGCTTTCCTCTCTTCTGCATAACGCTTCTCGCTATCAAAGTTTTCCAGGATCCTTCAATTCAAGAGTTTCGTGGTGTCCCTCGTCTCTCCTGTCGGGGGTTTCTATTCTAAGATTTTCTTAGATCGTGTGGTAATTGATATTATTTTAACATAACCGTACAAAGTAAGTCTTTGTCCTCCCATGTCTTTCAGTATTGTTTCTTTTACTGAATTCAGTTCTGTTTATCTCTGTATTATGTACACTGGCCATGCTTCCGAGTCATATATATTTTTACTACCATCTCAAAAACTCTGTTTTGAAACATATTTCTCTGCTTCGTACTTCAACCCTGAGTAGAAGGCCCTTCTACTCTGACGGATTCCGTCTTACCTTTACATCTTATCTCTTTTTTAGCTGCTTAGGGTAACCCCCTAAGTATCTAAAAATGTCATAATCTAGTGATATTTTGATATCAGATATTATTTTGGATGTCCTCTAATTCCAAGACATCCTCTGTTTTCCAACACATAATATATTGCCTTATCAACATTCATTGACCCTCCCTATTGCCTCCATTGTTCAGACTGTTGATTAATTTTACGTCCCACATTCTGCAGGTCTTCATTTCCAGGAGAAATAAGGACAGGTTTATCAGTAATCAGCAAGGTATAAACTGTTTCATCCCTTACAGTGAAACCATCCGAAAATATTTTCTTCCGTTCTCGTAAAACAAGCCAAATCATTAAGCAACAATAAAACAATCGATTTTATAATTAAATAATACTGTAACATAAAAATGAAACTAACTTAGTAATTTTATTTACCACAGAATCAACAAGAACCAAACATAACACTCTGAATTAATATGAGAATGCTGATGTTCGAACAAATGCGGCAAATAATTGTAACCAAATCTGCCCACTGAAGTCAACTTTTAAGACTGGTGTAAAAGTGTGACATTTTAATCCCGAGTTATTATTATTATTACTTTGTCATAACTCAATAATTACAACAGTGACTACATTCTCATTGTGTTTCCATTGTTTTCTTCATAGTGTAATGCTATTCTGAGTCATCTCTTCTCCACTTACATTTAAAATTATTACAGTCTATCTTATTGTTATTAAACGCTGTTACGTAACTCACTCTATCTGGTGGCCATATCTTCTTAAGGACTTTCCACTCACTTTCTGTAGTCCAAATAACTCAAAATGTTGCAAGTTTCTTGTATTTCCTGTGTTAAAACAACAGTTGGGAACCAATGTACCGAGAGGACGCAGAACAGCAAGCAAAAATCTGGACATGATTAGGCCTACAAGAAATTAGCCAATTTGTATGACAATTATTACTCGTGGAATTTTTAGTTGCTGATTACTAATCTTGAATCTAAATTTTCAGAAACAAAATAGAAAGAGCAAACTAACATTCCGGAACAATTTACTTTAAAAAATCTTTATCAGATACTTTAAACTTTTCAGACGTAACAGATTCCTTGTTATGATTACCGAAACTAAAATGTTTAGATATTACAATATACTACCAATTTTTTCCAGCTATTTTTATTCAAGAATAAAATCAACTTAGTACATTATATTAAATAATGCAGTTTATAGAATATGTCTTACAAAACGTCTTATTATTTTTATTATAATAAAAATTATAATAATATAATTTTATAATAATTATATAATAATAATAATAATAATAATAATAATATAATTTTTATAATTATTATAAAAATTTTAATATTTATTATATTAAATATTTTAATATTTTAAATTATAGTTTATATTTACATTATTACTCTAAACGTTTAGAGTAGAGCATTTAATAATGGATATTTTCAGTCTGTATTTTCCTGCGAAGCTATTGATTGGTTACTTTTCTACATCCATCCACTCGCTGATGCACGTGTTCTGCTCCCCAATCCATTAACCATTTTCCAGCACTGTCCTTACAAAAGACATTTTGTTTTCATTCTTCTTCAATCTCTCAAAATCTTTGTTCCGTCATCTCCAAGATCATTGTGTGTGCCTGTCTTTTATGTAAGTTATCAGCCAGTTACGTCGCATCTTATTATTTAACATTCGCATTTAAGAATATTTCTTATAATAAAGTGTAAATGAATAGCTATAAGTTACTAATGAATCTTTATAAGCTTTCAGATTCTTTATATTTTATGATTGACTGTTTCTTTTATTTGACCAGTTTGGCCACATTAGAAACATAGGTTTTCTATCAATTAATGTAGTGAAATGTGGGACCAATGATCTTGTAATTTTATTACCAGGATAGACGCTTCAAATACAGTTGTGTTCTACGGCCAATTGTGTTACTTCCCCGGCCAAAAGGATAACAGTCGGAGCCCCTTGATCTAATAATATGTTCTTAATTGCATGGTACTTACCGACACTGTCTGCTGTACACCAATCATATTGCACCACTAGTAAGTTGTGATCTCTTCAGTGACTAATAGAAAGTATTACTTATAACTCTTCCAGTCTGTAACAATACAGGGATACATACCGAATAGAGAGCTAGAGAGGGAGGGGGAAGAGGGAGAGAAGTAGGGAGACAGAGATAGATAGATAGAGAGATGAGAAAGATGTAAAGCTACAGTAGTAAACAACACGGGATTTTTATCACAGGTGGCTACTGATAATGTACTCGAAAATAATGAACGAGTATTACTCATTATACCATAGACAGGTTAATGAAAGATCAACAAAATGTGTGGATTAAGTGTAAAAACACCCGAATGGTTTTTGCACAAACTATTCTACTTTTCATGCCTACACTAATGTTCACATTATTGCAGCGAAGGCACTCATTCTGTACCTCACAGTCAAAACTCTTCTACTCATTCATACATTCGTTTGAGGATGTATACTATGCTCTGTATGATGGTGGTTGGTGTGTGGGCCCTTGGCCTACCTGCTGACTCTCCCCCATTGTAATACTTCCGCCCCGGCTCGACAGCAGCTAATTGCCACGTGAGTCACCTCACTGTGCGTCCAGTATGAAACAATTTTTTTTTTTTTGCCTTGCCCAATACTGGTAAAATTTTGTTATATTTGAAATCAGCGAAATAATACGATGAAAATGACACCAAACATGACTAAGGAATATTAAAAATTGGGCGTTATAAAGTAACAATGACTGAATAATACAATGACTTTATTTGTATTATTTATTAATATTTTTACAATGGGTAAACTTACCGCAAGATGGATTTATTTGCAGACACCAGCGGAATACATCTGTAGTCGTTGCCAGTTTCAATTGAAATAAATTAAATAGTTAATTTCGTTCAATTGCTTAGAAACAGAGAATTTATTGTTAACAATTACAACAATCAAAATTTTAATAGTATATTTTTTTACTTCCATGTTCCATACGGAAATGGAAGTATGGTCATGGCGAAAAAAAATCGTGTTCGAGATAATGGCAGATTCTAATTGTACTACCCTCAAAACATGAAAAAAAGTCATTATTCGAAAAGTCTCTGTGTGTGTGTGTGTAGATTTTTTCTATGTCAAACGATAACTGCCGCAAATTCAAACAGAATCAAATAATGTTTAGCATACAGTTCTGAATTGTAGCGGACTCGAGGCCTATTGATTTTGGTGAATATCGGTTAAGGGGAAGGGGTAGTTTACCTGCAACGTTTTACGTTTTTA
Source organism: Magicicada septendecula (assembly GCA_034769895.1). Lineage (NCBI taxonomy): Eukaryota > Metazoa > Arthropoda > Insecta > Hemiptera > Cicadidae > Magicicada > Magicicada septendecula. Next base: position 111,178,414 of record CM068370.1, read on the forward strand.
CAAGAGTAAAGTGCTTAATTTTGATAAATAAAGTATCCTTAAAAGAAAGTCATAATAATCCACTGTAGAAAGGTAGATGAAATATATATAAACGAAAAGAGTAGTTAAAGGGGAAGGGGGTAATTTTCTATAAATTAAAATGCTACTTGATGATGGAGAAAGTAAATTTCTAAGTTTTGTATGTGTAATACGTTATTGACAACAAAGATGTAGTTTCTATGGAACATTTCATTTCACTTTAACAAAATTCTATATATTTTCATTTTAATTTAAATCATGTATGAGAGAAAATATATCGTTCGTGGCAGGCAAGCATATCTCAATTATCTAATGTTTACGTTTCCATTTTATTATTATGATTACCGCAATAAAAAGGCAGGGAAGACACACACACACACACACACACACACACAATTCGCGTTATTTCTTGCCTCGCTCATGTTTATTTTCTTACACTTGCACGCTTTTGTTATCGATTTGCTTTCTGTGGATTACTGGGCAGTGTAATTGCACGTGTTTACAGGGGAACGGTTCATAGACAGACTTTTCGTCTTTAGGGAATGAACCCTCTGCAAGATGCCCAGGGTCCATGAGTGACTTCGGAGCGCTTCGGAGGAGGGATCTGCGTAGTTCGGTTTCTTTATAAGAATAAAGTAAGCCTACCTAATTTTTATGGATAAAGTGACTGAAAATAACAGTATATCTATACAAAAATATCTATAACTTAAATAGTGAAATTAGTTTGAGGGTGGACGATATTTTTTTTAGAAATTACTGAACCGAATTCAAGTAAATTATTTTAAATATAAATCTTACAACATGGAAGTCATGTATGGTTCTCCATACCGATTTTTTAATACGTAAAAGTCAAAAATTCGTTTTAAGTACTCTAATTTTGAAGAAAACGAGAGGTAAATTTTATTTTATCTAAAATTCCTTAGATTTTTGTAATTAACCTTAACTAAAAGAATTTAGATTTAAAAATTCTACTTCATGTTGGATAATCTACAATATTAGAACGTCTTTGCCTGCACAACGTTAAATCCGCTTGAGTTGTATCTCAAGTTCCCAGTTATTTTTTCACGTCAACTTGTTAAGTCCCTTTCACATCATAAATCTCATTCAGGAGTCAGAGATGTTTTATGACTGCGTGGCCCCAGTAACTGTACCCGCATTACGGTTTCTATGTTTTGACTACTCGTGCTTATAATCAATATCAGGCAAATTACATTTGATTAACTTGATTGGGGCGGGGTTAGAAAACTGATTTTAAATTTGTACAAATTGCAGAAGACTGAAATTGATATAAGCGCATGCAAGAAAGAAGCCAGAATAAGAAGAGGAGTCGGACAAGGATGTCCTTTTATCTCCATATTTGTTACGACATCACATAACAGTCTACGTGTTTATCGAATGTTCCAGAGGAATCCGGCTGTAATGTGTGTGGTGGTACGTGTTCTCGACGCATTAGCTAGTGCTAGACTGTCCAGAAGCCGCGCGAACTGTGTCAAGGCCGCAATGAATTACGCTATGTTTTCCTTTATTGTTAATTCGCAGTATGGAATATTCTGGTAAATCGGCGGGGTGTAAATACAAGTACTCAACGACGCTCAGTTTCAGTTTGAGTTGCGAGTTATTGTCGGCGATTACTCTGTGCGTTCAAGTGGTTGTTAGTGCGGTTCGTAATATTGTGGCGAAGTGTTGAAGTTTTTTATAATTGTGCGAGACTATTGTAATACAATTGTGTTTTATATCAGTTAACATTTTTATTGCGTGTGAACAATTTTTATTTGATTTGTTGTAAGAGACTGTCTTGTTAATTATAAACTGTTTAACTGTAAAAATTAAAGCTGGTGATTAGTGACTTAATTGGTGTCTTGTATTTTGTTTTCCACTGTACCATACGACGATCAGTTAGACCGTCGTAACAATATTTATTGAAGAAGCTATCATAAGAATGAAAGAAAATACCAAAGGCATTAAGATTAGCGGAAGGCGCGTTCATAGTATCCGCTTTGCAGATGATGTAGTGATAATCGCAGACTCGGTAAAAAAAAAATGAAGTCAGTGTAAGAAATCTTGTCTGAACCCCTAGGAAAACTTAAATTTAAGATTTAATTGTTTAATTATTTAAAATTTATGAAAGTGATGTTTGTTTCAGTTTTGATTGAGATGTGAGATAAATCGCACACAGTGCATGTTTACGTACAGATATTTTTTTTCAAAAATTTTGTCCTGGTTTGTCATTATGAACGCGACCCGTTATAATACCTATGTACGCTTATTAAGAGAAAACGAGAGGCGGTCAGATGTAAAACGAACGCTCAGTAGAGTAGGATGGTCAGCAAATCGGCCCGGATTTGGCGTGTTACACTGCATTAAACCGTGTCACATACACATACACTGACAATTTGTCATGGAGTTTCTCCGGTTGCACGCAGTCAGTCCTACTTCACGGGACCCATTAACCAGATTTTTACTGACTGCCCCTCGTATAGTTGTTTCTTCTCCTTTTTTTTTAATAATAGGAAAACTTGGAAAAGTGACTAAACCGCATGAAGAATATATACCACAAACACTCATAAATTCAAGCAATTTGGACATACAGTCTATGTATTTGTACTGTTGGTTAACACATCGTTGTCTCCACTGACTACATGCACGAGACCTCCTGTTTTCCAATAGCATTGATCTATGTATCAGGGACGTATTTACGACGAGGGGGAGAAAGGGACCAAACCTCCGCCCAGAGGGTCGAAAAAATTGACGAATTTTGTTAGTCTCTTAATTTTTAGGCTATTTTATTATTGTTTCAGCTGTGCACGCTAATATAGTAGTAACTCTTTTTTTAAATATACAAACAGGTTTCTTACTTTGGAATAATTTGACGAACAGTGTCTTTAATAAAACATTCAAGCTTACACCATGTAGTATATTAAAATACCCACATTACACAGTATTAGCGTATACGTTTGAAGTATGAAATATAGGAAAATCAATTCAGTAAATAAGTATCTTGTAAAAAATGTTTCAATAACATTGTAATTTATTGTGTTATTACCGTTTGCTTTAATGGAACAAATGGAACTGATTGCAGTCACTTTAAAGATAGTAATCTTGATTAGTCTTGTTTTTCCTTTTGAATGAAGCCGACCCAACCCCGGACCCCCCTCCAAGGCTAAATTCTAGATAAGCCACCGCTATCAGTTTTCTCATAGTATGCTGTTACATGATCAACAATCTTTACCGTGCTGGAATTATGTTGGCTTCGTACGTTGATTGGTGTAAAAGTGAATTTCGATTTATTCCGCAGTTCATTTTGATTGACAACTCAAACATGTTCACTGCAGATTTGGAATCTGAATTGAGTTTCCAGAAACCCTAACCGACGTGTCTGAAACAAACATAGCTCAAACAGGACTGCTACTGACAGTGATCACTAAGCAACAACCTGACACCGATATTTCTCAAAATAACCTCTCGACCTGTTTCGCCACGCTGTTTTTGTGCGTGTCAACAAAACAAGACCATTTTTCACTTGAACCCTTTTTTCCTCTGAAATCACAAAGAAACACTCATTCAATTGATAAACACATTACAGTAAACAAAAACCCATACACAATTTATTTATTTCATAAACAAGGATTTGTTTATTCACTTATTTATTTATTAGCTTACTTATTTATCGGATTATTTATTTCATAACAAAGTCCCTTTGCTAAAACGAAAATTATTACCACCCTACTTATATTCTCGAAAACGTGCCTGGACACTACGTATGGAGAAGTAAAATATACTAACAATTTTAAATATCTTGGGGAAAACATATCCCAAAACGCCTCAGACAAAGCATCCTTTAAGATAAGGAAACTCAAATTAGCAAAGGCCTTTATTCTAACCCGGGAACTGTACGAAAAGAAAAACCTTTCCAGAAGTGCGAAAGTCCGTCATTATAGCACTGTGATCAGCCCGGTGATTATGTATGGATTGGAAACAATGTGCTTTCAAAATTTGGAACTTCTTAAAATTCAACGAAGAATTCTTTGAAAATTTATGACCTCAAGAAAACTCAAGATTGGTACAGGCGTAGACCCAAAGAAGAGCTGTACAGGGTTCTGGAAGATCTGGCAACGGCTTTCCGAAGGAAAAGACTGAGATTCCTTGAACTGTTTGGACGGATCGGTACAGATTAAATAAACAAATTTTCAAATATATTTGGAACTTTCTAGTCTAAACGGATACACCAAACAATTCAAGGAGGAAATGGTGAAACTGGGTATCTCTTTGAACGACTGTGTGGATTGAAATACATACAGAAACAAAATTCAGAATCTTGAGGTTCTGTGCGGTGAGAAGAAAACGGGAAAGGGGTGGACAGTGGAAAGGAAGGCGGCCCATAGTGTGCGAATGAGGGCTTTCTGGCGAGAGAAGAAAAGGAAATGATATTCGCGTGGTCCACGGCTGGCCTGCTCGTGTAAAAAATAAATAAATAAAAAATAAACTTTAAATAACTCAATGTATTTAAATATATTGACAGGTCAGACTGCAGGACAATAGTACAGTATGGCCATATCAGCCACACAGTAAAGCGTTAGCTGTACCCTCTACTCGACACCCAGCGTAATGCATTGCGACGTGTTACTATTCACTTCTAAGATTCTGTGCTCACGCTACAGCACGAACGGAAAACATCAGTTCACTTCCCAGAAATTAAAAACCATTGCCTTTTATTTATTTCCGAAATAATATAATTGCAAATAATTGAAATTTTAGCTGTACATTAAATTTTATTTTTAAATGCCACGGATCTGCCCTAAGATTTACGAGTGTTGACATTGTACAAGATACGGCACAACAATCACGTGTTTTATTAGGCAGTTATACCTAAATGGCAGCCAATTCTACAGTTACCCTTCAGAACAGCATTATTCACTATACACTATCCACAGTAAACCAGAACAATGACTAAAGTCATTAAGTTCAGTAGATCGCAGTTATAAACATTGACAGACTTAGTATGAATTGCATACATTGCACATCTATGTCGGCGTAAGCAACTCTCTACTTGAACTCTGCCTCTTTTGATTTAAGTTTGTTACAACACTAAGATCGCCTAGGTAATCACCTGATGACGTACGAACTCGCAATCTTAGGCGCTACTAGACTTCCCTCGATGTTTCGGAATCTTCTCGAATCTGGTATTTAAATCTTCTAGTTTTCCGGAAATTAGGTTTCGGTCGATTTTTGTTTCCAGCTAGACGTTTTCGCACATCTGCGGTACTCCTCTTCAGTGCCCGTGTTTCCCTTGTCAGTGGAAGTGGTGAATTCGAATCAGTCAGTGCAATTAAAAAGAACAGTTAGACTGATCTGGGAGACTTTTGGCAAACTGGGTTACACCCACAGCGTCTTAAAAGTAAAGTACGCATTTAATTAGTGCGTTCTTCCTGCCGTCAGTCTACGGTTAAAAGCATGGAGATTTATAATGGACAAAATGGTGAAAGCGCGAAGAGAAATGGAAACGCAAATGCTAAATGTAAAACGCTCAGAAAAGAGAAAATATGAGTGGGTCAGAAGCAGAACTAGGCTGAAAGAGTAGAAGCAGAGGTAGCGATAGGTAAAGCTGAAATGGAGTTTTGCAGGTCGAGACATCAGACAAGACGACAGATGGAATAAACATGTTTTGCATTAGAGGCCACGGGACCGTAACGAGGAAGGGGAAATGGAAGGATGTTTTGGCGAAACAAGCAGGAGCAAGAAGAATGGCCATAGAATTAAATAAAGAGGAATGGAAGAAGCTAGGAGCGGCTTATGCCCAACGATAGGCGAACCTATTTCATTGGAATAGAATATAATTCAATCAAGAACACCAGTTACGTTACTAGTTGGCTGCATTGTTTTGTGCGTCGCCGTGACAAATCTACTTGCTGCGTGCGATCAGAGACACACGCGAGGGCGCGCGTACTTGTGTCAGCGCATGTTAGTCCATTCGTTAATTAATTTTGTTTTACTGATTCTAAAATACGGTTTTCACCTCCTGGTAGTACCGTGTATGGCGTAAAATGTTATTACTTGAAAGGTAAACAGAGCCATAATTCTGCGTCTAAACAACATAAATTAATTACTCTAATGACTAGAGTCAGCAGAGGTATAAACAAAACTCTTTCGCTTGTCGTTTTGAAGTTTATGTTAGCGTACGGTACGTCATGCTGCAATTTGTTAATAACGTACTGTGGTAAAAATGGAAAACAAAACAGCACGAACTAACGGGTAGGTTGCAGTCGTCAGACTTTCATATATTTGAAACGACACTTTAAATGAACAATTCCTAACATCAATACATTTCTTTTCTCATGAATAATCTTTCTTTTGAGTGCTAAAAATTTCCGGAACCATAAAAATATTCCGAGACTCGTTTTGTACGTGCGCGCGCGCGCGTGTGTGTGTGTGTGATTACGAGTGCAACTTTGTTACGTCTGTGGCCGTTCTTGAATTCCAGTTTCCATCGGCATTCATACAAACATATAAGCGTCCGAAAGTCATTTATCATTCATTTTATCATCTATGTCATCTTTCTACTAGCTTCTGTACATTTCCAAAACATCCCTGGTTGTTTTTTTATTTAACATTCGTTTTTATGACCAAACTAATTTAATAATTTGCCTCTACTCTTTCGATTATACCAATGCTAATTCCCATTTCAGCTTTTACTTCCATGTTTCTTACTGTAATCTAATCTAGTTAGCCTACAACATTTTTTAAATATGTCATCTCCATAGATTTTACTCTCAATTTATTTGTTTCATGTAACTCCAATATTTCTACTCCACATAAACCAGTATTTTTTGTTATGCTTTTACGCATAAAATTGTTTTAAGTTAATTAGACTATCTATCAAAATGTTTACGGGAATACATAATACAGTGGCGTATTCATACAAACATATAATATAGTAGCATAATCGAAAGAGTAGAGGCAAATGATTAAATTGGTTTGGACATAAAAACGAATGTTAAATAAAAAACAACCAGGAGTGTTTTGGAAACGTACAGAAGCCAGTATAAAAAAAGGTCTTGGAAAGAAGACACAGATGATAAAATGAATGATAAACTATTTGGCCTTGACAGGATATGCGGGGTCGGCTTCATACAAAAGAAAACACAAATCAAGACTAATCAACATTAATGTTATACTATACGATTCACACACCGTGGGAAAATACAATGTAGCTTTGTGACGTTACAAATCGTAAGTGCTCCCTGACTAGAAACCTAACCTGCAATCTACTGTAGACATAACAAAGGCCTACATTTTGTGGAAGAATCTATCGACATACATATTATCATCTGTATACGCAATCAAGTTCAATCGAAACTCAAAAAACGTTGTTGTTTAAAAAATAAATATTAAATATCAAATACAGTACACGGCGACATATATGTTTAAAATCGTCACATAATACAAGTGATATGTTTTATATAAAGATGAAATAGTAAGACATGAAACGGTCCGCGCAGATCGTAGTTGTGGCTGGGAAGGCAGTGCAGGAAGTGGAGTGTGAGGTGAGCAACCTTGACACATTGTGACACCATCCATGTCGCTGTTCTAAACACAAACAATTGGTCCGAATACAACGCGTCAAAGCTACGTATGCGCAATGATATCTTTTCTCACAGCGCAACCAGACAGCCGTTTCATGTCTAATTATTTTAGTTGTACAAATTGAGTGTATGTACAGCTGTAACATAAATATATAGCCTATACTACACTGTGCAATATACTATAGAGACCAAATTTTTTGTTGTACGACTTTAATAATAACAACGCGTTCACTGAGGCACTCGTGAATACAGTGTAAACGTTTCATTCGGGAATGGACATCTGTTGCGAGACAACTACCAACTGTCAGGAGACCTTTGAACCACAAGGGACGGTGCGCGCATTTGTGTAGGTACTACTGACGTAACAGAAGCGTATCCCCTAGCGTGTCTTTATGTGATGCGAGTTGGGAATAGACGCAGACATTTAAGTGAATGTAGCATTTTTTTTATTCACGTCCTCTGGGAGGACTGGCGATTATTCTGTAATGGTAACTAATTACTGGGTACCTTAGTTAAGCCTGTACTCAATCATATTTTTAAAATGATACCTCAGAGAATTAACTGTATTAAATAGTCATTAATATCAGGCGCTATTAAGGTCATTGTTAGTTAAGTCAAACGTTTTAGTCAATTATACGGTAATTTGAAGTCAGTTTTCTGGTCTTTTGTTTCCCGCGGCTATCTCTCTCTCTCTCTCTCTCTCTCTCTCTCTCTCTCTCTCTCTCTCTCTCTCTCTCTCTCTCTCTCTCTCTCTCTCCTCCTCTCCTTCCCCTTCCTCCGCCCATTTACTATCGTCTTAACCAGCGGTCTCATTCCAAATTATCTGGATTGAAATCAGGGCAGCGTTTATAAACGGATAGACCGGGTATTGCAAGGGGTTGCACGATGATGGAGGGTCCTAAATCTTAAAAGAGATTATTGGGGGGACGGCGCCCTTTTGGTCTTGACGAACATTATGAATGGGCATTTGCGCTTTTAAACCTATATGGAAATGCAAACAATTAAGCAATAACATGGGGTTATTCATACATTAAGATTAACCATGAAAACATGAAAACACTTTTCAAACTTCGAATTTATCTGATTTTGTCTATTACAAACCACACAGAGAAAGAAGGTTTTCAAGGTTTTCAGTTTAAAAGGAATAAGTAATAACTAAAAGCCATGTGTGGGAGATGAGTAGCTTGATGCTTTTATGTCAAGAGAGATATCTTACATTAAACGTCTGTTTCAAGGATTTAATGGAGAAGCTTTCTCTTCAGAATTAAGGAATCAGTAAATGATGACTTAGCCTCTCACGACCGCCGTCAACTCTGTTAAAGCTGTTACTCATTAGCGGGCTGCTAGGCCGTGATTTGATGCTGTTAATTTGAACAGGCGTTTCGGCTCCACCGCTGGAAGCCATCTTCAGTGTAAACGATAGAATAGGTTCACTGGTACGGTGCTCACCAGTTCCCACAGTGAAGATTTCTTTACCACAGTACTGGGGGGAACTGGTGACACTTTACCAGTGAACTTCTTCTATCGTTTACACTGAAGATGTCTTCCAGCGGTAGGGCCGAAAAACTCTGTTCAAATTAACAGCATTAGACCACGGCCTGATAACCCGGCAATGAATCAGTATTGTAAAGATATAATCTGAAGTAACTATTGAAATTTCATGTTTTTTTATTGTGATGAGGGTATGATGTTCGTGATACTGTGAAAAACAGTTTTTTATATAACTTATTAATTTAAAAAAAAAAACATTAAAAATGTTTACTTAACATTGCTGATTAACCGGTCCAGACATAGTAGACCCTAATCGTCGGAGAGTTAAGGAAACCCCCTCCCGGACCGGTACTTCGAAATTTGGGGGAGGATATATTTAAATGTTTTCCCACTGACATCAGACCCTAGACTAGAAGAAATCAGGTACCGATTAACATACAAAACCTAAGAATACGGTACTTAGACGTATTAACAACTTTTGATTATCTCCCATATAACTGTGATTATTTAAATGGAATACTTTTGAAGACATTAACAACGAATAAAATGAATACAGTGTAATATATTATACAAATTTTATTTTATGAAAATGTTAAACGTTCATTAACATTTAGGCATTTTAACGTAAAATAAACTTCTTGAAGCATCTGCACCTTGACGAAGCCTACAAGCCGGGTTAATAGGCTACTGTGAATAAATGATATCACGAGAAGTATATTAGTCCTGCATCGCCTTAGTACTAGAATCGCCTTAGTTGGAAATATCAGAAGAAAGGGGTCAGACGAACAGGTCCTCCAAGTTTTGCATCATAACATCACCAATCTCACCAATGGTAAACTTACAAAAGTTAAAATACTTTTAATTATATTATAATTTATAAGGTACTATTTCCCTATGTATATGTATATGTATGTGTTAATGTAGGCTATGTATGTATATGTTAATGTTCATTCATTTCTTGCTAAACATTCCACTTGTTCGCTTCCATAAGAACTGTTTTTTCGAGTTAAACATAATTTTGTTTGCAGTTAGAGTTTAATTTTAATACCCGTATAATTAGCTTTACAAATAAACACGAAACTATAGCTATTAAAACAGTATCACATTTTCTTTTTAAGAAAAAACTTTGTTTTTAGTTATACATTTTTAACGGATGAACTTGTTAAACGTTAAAAGAGACTAAAACATCTTTTACTAGTAATTATTAAACTCACTAAAATAGTTATCTTGTCCTTGAAGGTGCTTTGAAGTCGAGCGATAGCCCGACTTACAGAGCAGATTTAATTATATACGGGATCTCGCATCGCTGTCAGATACATTTTCGGAATTAAAAAGTATAGGCCTGTAGATTAACTATCGATTAGATTTGTTAATATTGGGAAAGTGTGTACACTTTAAAAACAATTTTGTAATGGACTATACTTCAGTCGCCGAACTAATTTCTTAACAAAGAGATTGATTTTTTTTTTCTAGTCTTATTGTTGTCGAAATGATAAGTTGAAAGGCAGACAGCGCTAGTGTCGCGACCGTCAGGTGAGAGGAAGATCGTGAGAACGGACGAGCCAGTCGGGTTTGGATGTCCGTAGGTGCCGGTTAGTTAGTGTTTGTGCGATGCTCCAGTGACTCGTAAACAACCTGTTGATAACAAAACACGGTAAGACAGAATTTGTAATATAAACGTTAATATTTTTTCTACTAAAAATGATACGATTATTGGAATTTATGTCACATCAGCGCTTAGTTTCGGAATGAAAAATAAATAAATAGTTACAGGATACCGAAAAAATTCAGATTTTTACAGACCGGTTTAACTTTCAATATAATTTTCAAAAATTATTTTTTCTCTACAAATACATTAACAAAGAAGAGTGAAATCTTATTCTTATAAAAATAATTACTTTAGTTAATTATATGAGCCAGCATATATCTTCACATAAACTTTACAGTTTATTGGACCGTTCTTGTTTCAATGTTAACATTCTGCTTTTCGATTAATTTATAACCAGCGTTTTTAACACTAGTATCATATCTATGGTTTTAATGTGTGTGCGCTGAGTTTCAACGTAATATAATATAAAGAATTTTAGTTACAGTATAAATTTAGTGAATACGTAGATCTGATGGGTACTCCGTTTTCTATAATATGAAAGTGTGTGTTGTCTTTGTGTATACTGTTATCCGTTTTTGGCCAGTTCCCGTCTTTCCAAGTAAGATTCTGGATTATCTTTTAACGCTAGTGAATTTTTACATTAATAAGAGATAATTATTACAACTACTATGTCTACTTTCGGTACCCTACTTTCAATATCGTCATATACAGAAATACGTATCCTATTTTATAGCATTAAAAAAATATATATATCGTATGTGTGTGTGTGTGTGTGTGTGTGTGTGTGTGTGTGTGTGTGTGTGTGTGTGTGTGTGTGTGTGTGTGTGTGTGTGTGTGTGTGTGTGTGTGTGTGTGTGTGTGTGTGTGTGTGTGTGTGTTCCCATGGTCTGTCATAAGGTACTTTCAGACTTTGTAAAAATCTGTAAAAGCGTAAATTGCATCTATATAATTTTGAATGTTTAACATTTTTTATTTCGAAAATTAAATAGCGTTAATGTTAATGCTAATACAAAAGGTATTCTAACGCGTCGTAACAATATTCGAGTTTAAGGATAATAAACGAAGAGTTTACTACAAACAGGTATCTTAACAGGCTTACTTCGACGGACGTGTAGGTCTATATGTTTAATCTCTGATTCCAGATTCGTTTTCCGACCACGTAAAGTGTTATTAATTAATCGCTAAATGTGCATCCGAATTAGTCTACTTTCTGTATCACAATTTTGTAACATTTCTTCTAATAATTATCGGTAATATTTACACTGACGGGTACATTTTATAGCACTTTAACCTATTTCGGAACTAGTCATTTTCTTTACATGAAACGATACACTTATTTCTGAAAATGCATGTCTTTTAATGCAAGACAAATTTTGTAAATATTGAGCTGAAGTATATACTCACAAACTCAACATATACTTTTTCAATGCTTTTTGTTATCAATTAAACCTACATAGAATAATATTTCATCGAATTATACTTTACAGAATAATACATATAATATTATTTCATACATTACATGTACATAGTATATATGTATATTATAGTTATAGTACATAGTATTTCATATATTATAATATTCTATATTTCATAGAATAATACATAGAATATTTCATAGCCCTACATTTTATGAGCTAGTGGTGTGACATACACTAAAGTTAACTAGGGAAGAAATTAACATTGGTGCCACCTCTATATAGTTCTAGCAAATCGTTAAAAAATTTCTTCTTTAGTCTTCAGTAGCGAATCCTCTTCTCTGGAGAGTTTGTTGTTTTATTGGAATCACTCGACTAGTATATGGCTTTTCAATCCAGTACAGCTGTATACTTCTTGCTATGTGGTTCGTATATACGTATTTCTTCAGGAACCAGTTGCTAGTAAGTTAATTCAATTGCATACGTTTGACTGACGTTTAAAGCGACGGACATAGGACGTTAAATAACCCGAAAATTAATATTTCGTTATAATGTAAAGCAACAAAAGAGATTAAATATTCAGATATCTAGAAATACGCGCGATCTAAGCAATTATTATCATATTACAAGTTATAACTTTGTAGAACTAGCAACTTACATAGGCTTACATTGTAGTTTCGAAATATTATCTTGTTTATTTATAAACAAATAAAAGTGTAGCAATTTTAATGTTCCTGTCAGGAAATTACGGTACTCATGGTGAACTCTGTAACTTGTTCACATCCCTGTGTGCAGTAAGTGCTCTTTAATTGTTGTTTTCAATTATTTTATTTGACACTGAAGACTAAACTTGTTACTGAAATATTCCACAGATATTGTAAACCATTTATAAATATTGTTACAACACAAACAAGCCACCCCAATACCAGGGAAAAAACGATGAATCAACTATATAAAAATGTTTAAACTAAAGAAAATAAAATGACGATGACGCGACAAACGACTACATGACCCAACCCAAGTGATTGAATCAATAGATAAACCAAATAAAATGAAACCTAATGAGAAGGGGGAAACCAAAATAAAATGAAATCGAAGAAGAAGGAAAATGAAGGTGAAACAAACCAAGTATAAAGGAAATAAAATGAAATCAAAGGATAAAACACAAACGAATGATATAGAACAAAAAAGGAGAAATGTTACACTCAAATATAATAATGAAAAAGAAACCAATAAATAACAAATGTAAAAGATAATTATTAGTACCGACTAAATGATCAATGTAAATGATAATTGATAAAACCCGATAAAGTAATGACAAACTAAAAGTACACTAACCAAAGAAATAGTGTTTAAATGTAATAAAGGACTCTATAATGAACTGTATAACTAACCTTTGTAAAGAGATAGTGAGATAGTGAACATAAGTAAGTGACAAAGAAAATGTAATGTTAGGGATTACCCACTAATAATACTTAAAATAAAATATAAGAAGTGCAAAGTGATAGTGCAAAACCCCAAAATAATAAGAAACCCTATTGATTGATAGGTATAAACACTTAATAATCTGTGATGAACACTAAAGATTTAATGGTGAACATTATTATTCAATAAGAATTTTGTTAATGATAGTATTAAGATTAATTGTAAATGAGGGATACAATGGTATTCAGGGGAGGGATCCCATGGAAGGTCAAAAGTTAGTGTTATCATGGCTAGAGAGTAAAGTTGATATAAGAAAAAATATAGTAAAGAAAATAAAAGCAAAAGCAATAAACACCCTATATTTTAAGGGATAGTCAGTTAAGGAAATTTGAATGGTGTGATGATGTTTATCACCCAAAAAATAATTAAGAATGAAACAAATTGTAAACAAACGTTACATAATAGCTGTTAAAGAATTGTTCGATTAAATCTATGAATAGGAATATGGCTGAAGGGATTACACAGACCATAAACCTAAATGTTATATTGTATTTTATAGAGAATAGTAAATAATTGCCAAATAATAAACACTTGCAAAATAAATAAGAAAAAAGATAAAGTAGTATAAATCTAATAATACTGAAGGGCAGTTAGAAAATAATAAACAAATCATAATGTAGAAACTAATGAAAAATTCAATTATTATAAAACAGATCCAAAACAAGTCAACAAGTGAACAAATCATTTATAATACCAAAACAAAACATGTATGAGAGTGAATTAATAAGTAATTAGTATAAAATAAGTAAATAAGGCTAATTACTACTTAGGCCTATGAAAAGCCTAACTGTACAAAACCAATAACTACAAATTGTAAAAAACTAACAAGGAAATTAGCAAATCCAAGGCAAATAACTAGTCAAGGATAATTAGTGAATCGTATTAAAAGATAAATGTTAAATTAAGGACATAAAATAAGAAGGAAATGTAATTAGATAATATCAACATAAATGTTCAAACAATAATACATAAGAAAACCCAGCTTTGTGGGATGTCAAAATGATCTCTGAAAGAAAATACGAACAGTAGTGATAATATTTAATACATAGAGAGGAAGACGGAAGAATAATAGCAATCCGAAGATATACAGTAATTTTGAATAAAAATTCAAATATGATAACAATTGTACTAAGTCAAGATCAGCCAATCAGGATCTATCAGTTACCATGACAACTGAAACGTTATTTATGAATTTTCCGTTAGGATTTATTATTCCATTATTGACGCTCAACAGGAATAGACGCCAGGCCGAAAATGACCAAAATTTTAATATAAAACGTTTAAAAAGTAATCCAAATTCGAAAAGATGAAGACGTAAGAAGCTGATGAAGGACTAGAACATTTAACTGATGCCAAGGACCAATTTAACAAATTCCAAATTAATAAATTTCAACAACTAATACGAAAAAGAAGCCAGACGTACTTAAGTTCCAAGATAATTGAAGATTGAAGACTATTGAAGACCCCAACCCATTTCAACTGAATGACAGTACACATCAAGTCGGCTGAGTTGATAAGTATTGCTAAATTACCCGAATTTCTGAATTCAATTCTCTTTAAATTTTTCTCACAGCAATCTGAACTCTCACTATAAACTGATGATATTATTTCTTTCAAAGATTAATAAAAAAATAAAACACTAAACTTATGTTAACTAGAAAATTAACCTGTATGAAAATTACGAACTTTTGAAACACACTTTACCACACTTCAGGAACAAATTATAATTACACATTATATTATTTAAGTACAATTAATGTAAGGTAGTGTACTTTATTGTAATCATTATTAATATTTTTTTCGTAATCACAAGAATCCAGAATCTGAACGAAACTAACTGTAAACAAACGATTTCAGTCGCCATGTTTGACTGAATAATTCGTTCAAAGTCAATTCGCCAACCTTGAGATTTTTGTCTTATAAAATTGCCGGTGCAAATTTGTTGAATAACAAAATATGATTTTGTATAACACTGAATAATTACCAATCACAATTAAATAAACTAGTACAGAGTTGTAACCACTGTTCTTTATTCCATAGGAAAGTGTATTATAATATTTGTGTATTTTAGCGAAAAAACAAGGGTGACGGTAAGCGCTCACGTCGGAAACTCGGCGAAATAACCACTCGATTAAGAAGTTCGAACGAAGGCGGGAGTAAATTTGAATTCTCCATACCATCATAACTAAGAACGCTTAATCGTCCTATTTTTAATTTAATTGTTTTAATTACACAATTTGGCGCCACCCGGGATTTACGAACACCTATTGAAGAACAGGTAAGGTTTCCACTCGCGTGTACTGGTAATTCGAAGTATCGCTACGGACATCGTCAGCGCAACATAAAGTAACGACCACTCGTGTGAGGCGAACACACAAAACGTACACATTTTCAGAACACGTACAAATCTTATCGTTACAGATTGGCTTCCATCGCGGGGGGCTTAAACAAGGCGGACGTCAAAAATTATCGTTACAATATATGTAATAATTTCTATAACTTTGGAACACACACACACACACACACACACACTCAGAGAGAGAGATTTAATTTACCAGACGCGCGCGGGGCACACACACGCACTGAGAATATGCACATGTATACAACGTATTCACTTAGAGGTATATCGCATGGTACTTGATAAAATATTAAAATGAATATCAAGAATTACTTAATAACTGTTTTACACTTGTTCTTTTTTATATCGGCGTAATGTCGGTCGGTCTTGCATCGACTTATGTAGACCTACTCTTTGAAGGTGGTCTGACGGATCGAAAAAAATTGTCGAAGATTCGCTCATAAATATACAGTTTACTTGGTGGAATGGATACCAAGTGTTTTTTAAGTCTTGATCATAAAATGGCGATCAATGGACTGCTAAAAACCAATGCTGTACTCGAAACCATTAGAGGGGCATAAAGATATAATTTGCCATATGTGCTCCCAGTGGGGTGTAGAATTTACAGATTTTGGCAAACACTGCAGTCTTTGCTTGGCAGGGCAGAATACCTAAGATGACGACTTAAAAGGCAATTACGGACGTCTGAAGTGTATTGCTGACCAAGCTGTCTGTCGTGTATAGGCCTATGCTTTTTCACGATACATTTGTCTGGTAGGTATATGATGAAAATCGACATTATTGTGTTCCACTGCTGCTGTGAGAGGATGTAGTTATACTTTCTTTAACAGTGAGTATCGATACTTTTCTTTCGACATCAGTCGTAATGATATCGGTATCGCTGTTCCGATACTTTCTTTATGTCGAAAGAAATGTTGGGGTATCAGAATCAGAGGTTTTTGAAGAACTAGCCTTACAAAATCAAATAAAAAGAGATTTTTATTCAATTTAATAAATTTTAACTAAAGATACGAGTCCCGTAATAATGTTTAATAAAAAACGGTATCGTTTAACAATATCTGCGATAGTATTGTATCGAATCAGGTACCAAAATATCAATTACTTTGCGTTATTTTTCTTAGAAAATACCTCTTTAATTTTAGCTTTACAAGTTATTTTATGATATATTCTATTTCATTAGTGTACAAAATTTAATGTTAAAAAATTTTACTTATTTGGGACCCATATCCTGGGATATTGCAGTATTGGAGGAAATCTGACTTGTAACAGCAACTCGGCCTTGCTACGGTCTCTTAAATCCCTGAAAAAGTAGACTAAGAATACCACACTTGTTATCTGCAGAATTCTGGTACGACCCATGTGCCTTTGTCACCTGGTCAGTGTCAACAAATGATGAGAACGAGATAAAGTCTTATAAGGAGAACTGTGGCAGCTAGCCTACATAGTGACAGCGGCCGTCGCAGAGGCTTTACGTATTTACTTTAAACATGGCAAGGCCACGGGAAACCCAGTTTATAAAATCTACGAAGCTCAAGTGGGCTGCACATACTGTCTGTATGTAGGAAGCGAACTAGAAAGGAAAATAATGAGATGGGACATACAGGTCCAAACTAAGGTTGAAGTTGATCTGAGGGAGCCGGATTCTCGAAACTGAATGATTGTGTCACTAAACCACGGCCAATGGGACTTGTCGTAGGCTTAGACTATCTATGCCTACAGCGCCAGAGATGAAAAAAAACTTAGTTGAAACACTGAAACAAATAGTCCTATAGTATTTTGACAACTAAAAATATAGTGTTTTGTTATCACTTTGTATAATAAATGTAAATTAAGCAAAGTGATTATTAAGCAAAATGCAACACAGAGATATTTTTCAAATCGAAAATAAGACAATCAATATGAGTGGTAACGTAGTATCGTTATTTTGGTATCGATACCAAATCAGGTTTCGAAGCGTCCCTAACGGTACGACTATCGATCGTTACATCAGCTTCACTTTAATTTTCCCCATTGCAATTCAACACAGTCTATACTCTACAGGGAAGAACGAAGTAAACGTTTTTACAATACGCGTAACAGAATTATTCAATGCTGACACAATTCGCTTAAAGTGATAAACAAAGTTAAGTGATGTTGAGTTGTTTTTGACGAAAACGAAACTTAATGAAGATAGTTGTGTTAGTGGTTACAATCACAAACAGAATTATCACTGTTCCACACCACTATAGAAAAATTATTCCGATTTGCGCTTACAAGCTTCTCCTTTTTCGCGGTAGCTAAAAAATAAAAGAACAAAGCGAGAAGTTGTGGATAAAATTAGGAAACGAAACTGTGTGTGTGTGTGTGTGTGTGTGTGTGTGTGTGTGTGTGTGTGTGTGTGTGTGTGTGTGTGTGTGTGTGTGTGTGTGTGTGTGTGTGTGTGAGCGTTTGACGTAATAGTACCCATTCCAGTACCCGTATTACTTGGCATGCTACGTAGGCGTCTTACTCGACTATATAGATATTCAGTAGTCGAACTCATGCCAGCTGAACAACACGCTTTTCCCAAACTAAGTGCTGTCAACATTGCTTAGCTCTACAGTATAGTCCTCTATAGCACTACAGTGACCCCATCAATGGCGCGTGTAAGTTCTTGTCACTTCGAATTACCGAACATCGCTGACTACAAACCTAAACAACGGATCGGCAAATATAGTTTACCAAACACTAATCAGTGGCGACACGTACTGGCACAATGTGCTGATTTCCAGATACGTTAACTGAATACGTTCAACTCCCGATTAATCGTGGCAGATAAGAACACGAAAAAATACGTAAGAAAAAATGTATTAAAAAGAAAAAATTGTTATAAATAACAATAGAGTAATAAGATTACAAGATCATTTAATTCGGTGATAAAAAATTACTATATAGGCCTAATAGTTTTAACGTATATGGAAAAGTGGCTTACGTTTATTAATGGTCGAGTGTTTAGAGACTGTTTAGTCGGTAAACTGACTTTGAGGAAAGGCATTACATGGATTACAAAATAGTAGCCTAAATGACAGTAGAAAACAAAAGTTGATGACAGACTATTTGAAACAGTTTTCAAAAACTACATATAATTCTAGCGTTTTTGAAGTAACCTTTTGCTCTTAATGTGTTACATTGTTAAGCCACTTCAATATTTTACCTATTCTTCAAAATTCTTAAAACTGCTTGAAATATTTTGTGTATAAATGTGACTGGTCATCGGCAATAGGTATATATATAATTTAATATTTAGTTTTTCAGTCAAGAAATGTACTGTTTCCCTTACTTGGAACATGTTTCGGGCACCAGATGTTATGCCCATCCTCAGCCACCTTAGTTTTGATATTGTGAAATATTTGTCTTCAGGTTGATTGTTGCTATGGCTTCCTGTTGCTTCTGTAAGTTAGCTTTTGGTAGTTTGGGAAGGAAGCAACGGGAAGTCATAGCAACCAACAACCTGAAGATAAATATTCCACAAGATCAAAAACTAAGGTGGCTGAGGATGTGCATAATATCTGATGCCCAAAACATGTTTCAAGTAAGAAAAACAATACATCTTGATTGAAAATTGGCAGTATATATTAAATAATATACACATCAAGAAAAGGACTATACCAAGAAGTGTGTGTGTGTGTTATGAGTCGATGTAAGCACAACGTGTTTATTAGTTGACGTTCTTATTATTCTTTGAAACAAGCAAACTTTTACCGCATATGTCTCTTGGACTACAGTGAACAGAACTGATAAAAGTATTGTACGGAAAGTATTGTCGCTGCATGAAGTGAATTAACTGTTAACAATTTTCTTTCAGCCATCGGGCTTGTACTTTTTAAAGTAGCTATATGTATGTGATAAATTAAGATCTTTACCTAATTTAACTTGACCTGTCAAAAGAAATTATGCGTACTTGAGGTTTCGTTTCCTTTATGCTTTTAATAATTTAATATCGAGGCTTTGGGTTTACTGTGGTCAAAAATGCTTGACCTAACCGGAAGTAAAAACAAAACCACACGAGAGACGGATAGGCCTAATATTGTTAGAGTAGCATTGTTTCTTAACGTAAAGGAATGTAGGTCCCGCTAAATCCAATTTTTATGTTTTTCTGACAAATCTAATCCTGTCTCGTTTTTCAGACCCGCTGCCGCTCAGACTTTCATTTTCTTTGTCAAACGTGAAAGTGAACGGTGTCTTATCCCCTAAAGCTTCTCTAAATCATTGAGCCAAACAGCACTTCCAGGATCGTATGTAGCCCTAAATTACTCAGTTTCCTTCTTTCGTAGGAACATATATTACGACGTACAGTGGAAACTACAAAGGCACTCTTTCTGGCATATAACGATTAAATTAAGTTTCGAAATACGTGTATTTCATTTCAATTATTTGTTAACAAATACAGTGCTCGCGCGTGTGTATATCATAGATTTTGACAAACTACGGTG
Source organism: Magicicada septendecula (assembly GCA_034769895.1). Classification (NCBI taxonomy): domain Eukaryota; kingdom Metazoa; phylum Arthropoda; class Insecta; order Hemiptera; family Cicadidae; genus Magicicada; species Magicicada septendecula. The sequence continues at coordinate 111,198,822 of CM068370.1, forward strand.
CACAAATAAATCCTGTTACTGTAACCCACCATTTTAAGATTTTTATTACTCATATTGGGTATAATTTTCTTATTTTTTTTAGCTTTTTTTGCTTTATGTTTTATGTTTCCAAGTAAATATACGCGGTATGTTCCTAATTCTATATGTGCGTTTGTGTTTTTCTAAATAAACATCATTTATACATGTTTTTATTTTATATTGTGTGTGTGTGTGTGTGTAATGTTATAATTAACAAATGGTTTTTACATTTAAAAACTATTATTTTTATTTTAAATTTAATTTTCTCTTTAAGAATTGTTGCGACTGTTTTTATTATTAAATGCAACATACGTGGATTGTCCAATAGAAACACGTTTGATCTGCGCAGCCGTGACTTCGTCGCCATGACAACGGAATTAATTTGTTTATATTGTCTGTTTAAGTACTAGTGACGCGTCTGTCAAAAATATTTGCAGTTTGCTCTTTTCTAAGTTTTGTGATGGAGTTGAAAAATGGCATCTATGATAGAAAATCCGTCCAAAGATAATCTGCGTGCCGTTATTCAGTTTTTGGCCTCTGAGAGGCGTCAGCCAATGGAAATTTATACGAGAATGAAAGCTGTATATGGTGACTATAGTTATTCTCATACAGCAGTGGTTGAATGGTGCAATAAATTTCGACAAGGAAGAGAATCCACTAAAGATTTGGTCCGTCCACAAATGGTGTAATTCTTCTGCATGATAATGCTCTATCCAATGTAGCCCAGACGATTCAAGATCTGCTTGGTCGTATGAAGTGGGAACTCTTATAAACATCCACCTTACAGTCCCGACTTGTCCCCGTACGATTATCTCATGTTTTTGGCCCATTAACGAAATCACTAAAAGGACAGCTGTTCAAATCGGACGCTGAGGTAGAGTTTCCTGTCAGCGAATGGTTCCACAAACAGCCGCAAGAATTTTACCAGCAGGGAATCTACAGACCAATGCAACAGTGGGACTCCTGCCTTAATGCTAATAGAGACTTCTTTTAAAATCGTTGAATAAAAAATGCTTTACAGCCTTTAAACGTGTTTTTATTGAACAATCTTCGTATATAAACGTGTATGTGTGTGTGTTTATGTACACGAAAATCAATATATATGTCTAACACTACTGTATGCAGTGTATAGGAATGAGGGGCAAGAGTCCGCACTTAAAACACAATAACAAATTCTCAGCTACTGAACCAAAATAAAGTTTATTGAAAATTACTGGCTTATTTGTTACACTATATGCTAACAAATGTGATGAGTACACAACAATTTTGACTACAGTATTTGGTAAAAAAAATTAAAAAACAAAAGCATATAAAATAGGAAAGTTGCCCCAACCTTGGGGCAAGAGTCCGGTCTGTGTAGGGTAAGAGTCCTACTGACACTTATCACACACGAAATGGCCCAATCCACTGTAATTCGTGCACGGCTTTTCCCATCACGTACTACACTGACGACACATGATCCAGTCGACTGTAGGGGGGGATTCGTAAAGGTGCCCACAACCTCCGCAATAATAATCAACTTTCCCGGAACACGATATTTCTCTTCTTCCTTTGAAATTTAGACTTTGAAATGAGTGGGACTCCCCAGCACACACTTCTGGAACGCTTAACAACAATTGTAGGCCTAATGCAAGTTTTATTTAATTGTAATGTGAAGTTTGTTTATGTGGGGTAAGATTCTGCACAGGAGGCCAAGAGGACTCTTGCCCCCCGGAAACTTGCCCCACTGTGTTCTATACTTTTTGCTGACTTATTATGATTCAATAAAATAAGATTGACCACTAACTGTAAGTTGATATGTAACCTCAGACTTACCTTTTAATAATGGACTGTCGAAAACCAATAATAAGAAAGTTTATATTTGTATAAATACTCTTAAATTACACTGTAAAATAACTTCAACTTCCACAAAATTAAACAACGTTACTGTTCACTCACCGTAATGGCGCTAGACTCCTTGTTTGCTGTGTCCAGCCAGCAGAATGCAATTCTTCAACAGCCCAGACACCAACTCACAATATTTATTAAGAAAACTAGGACGTATTAGGAATCTTGCCCCGTGCGGACTCTTGCCCCACACTACACTATAGACCTAATATTAGGATTCTCAACAAAACAAAATAAAATCTTTATGTATAATATATTATATTATACATAACACGCTTAGAAAAAAGGACGTATGTAAATATAAATCTATTATATAATTATTTTTTTATTTTATGTTGTAAAGATGCGTAGGTTATAGAATCGGGTATATGGGTTATAGAATAGAGTGCCTACAATAATGTAAGCATAGGTCTGTTATAGTATATATTATACGTATTTTTCAATACAGCATCGCCAAACCACAGGAAGTATCGTACAGAATAACATAATGTACACAGGGAACGTAATACCCTGCTTCACAGTATTAACTCTGCTGCTAAAATGAATCTAATATTCTGGATGAATAATTTTAAGTAAATGTGTTAATTATTACGCATATTCCTGGGGTTTTAACCAAAACGGAAGACGATAACTTATCAAGGACCAACGTTATGAATTGAGTTTAGAACAGAAGCAGAGACAGACCGCTCCAAGCGAGGACACAACCCTAACCCTCGTAATTGGGTTGTGAGTCCTTACAACCTGGCCCAATTAAAAACTCCAGGAAAAACAAACGGTTTCCATCAGCATAATGCGAAACACAAATTGTTACGTATTTTGTTTACTACTGTTCGTAGTTTTTATAGAAAGGTTGTGATGAAATGATTTCCGATTTGTCATGAAACTTTTGTCTCTACTGTTTACAGCGGTATAGTCTTCTGTGTGTGCGCACGCTCACGTTTTCCCTTCTCCTATTTCTACTTTCAATTAACACGGTAAAGCATCTCGCAACTGCAAATACTACCTCCATCCCTTGATTCAGTTCATTATTATCGAAAGCCATGTGGAAAAGGGAGTTCAAATTAACTGACTAGCGTTGAATACAAGTTTCATTTCCCTTATTGCTAATCTGATTTTGTCTACCCTTGCGGTCTTGTCGGAGAAGTGGCAGTCAGTTACAGGCATACCTATCTTCCCTTCAGCAGCTGCATACCTGTAATTTTCAAAAGTACGCTGACGTAACTCACTTTGTCTAACTCAGTGCTATAATTACTCAGTGTAAACTATAGTGATACAAACTTGTTTTAGAATAGCAGATATTGCCATCGTATTGGTAACATGAGCTAAAGAAAGGACATTAGTCCAGCCGAGGTCCTAAAATGCGCGAACCCGTTATAGTGGATTCGTCATATTATGATACCGTTACATATGATAATAATTTTAAAATCTTTTACAGAATCTCTCTTAACAATCTAAAACCGATAAAATCTGTTAAAAATTATATACAAATTTAATGTTTTCGCTATTTTCTAAAGATATGTTTATTTAAATAAGGTTCGTGTCTTTATAGAAAAAACAAGGGGAATATACAAAACGGTTTACAGTGATTGTCACATAGTTTATGTTGGTCAAACACAGGGGCGTATTTACAAACGGGACCGGACCCCCCCCCTCAAAAGATGGTCGAAAAAGTTGACGAATTTTGTTAATCTCTTAATTTTAGGCTGTTTTATTACTTTTTTTCAGCTGTGACGTTAATATAGTAGTACCTCTTGTTTAAACACACAAACAGGTTTATTATACAGCATTAGCGTATACGTTAGAAGTAGGAAATATAGGAACATAATTCATTCACTAAGTAACTTGTAAACACTGTTTGAATAACGCGTATTTTTTTCGTATTATTGCCGTTTACTTTAATGGGACTGATTTCAGGATGTTATCACAAGTTTTCGGCCCCTTTAAAGATAGAAATGTTGATTACTCTTAACTTGTTTTTCTTTGTATGAAGCCAATCCGACCCCGGACCCCCCCCCAAGCAAAATTCTAGATACACCATTGGAGAGTAAAACATATTTAGAGAAGATTTTTGTAAGAAGAATAAAACTACTTTTAAATCAAACTATAGTAAATATGTATACAAACTATATAGAATAGTCTATATCTACACACTCTATTGAATATCGTAAGTTTAATTGTAAATTAGACTGTACTTTATTAATGGTGTTCAAGGGCAGTGTTATATGTCTGCCATCCGAAGTAACTATGTGTGCTTTTTTTAACTGGTAAATGCAGGTGTTGGAATCTCTATTCAGGCAGACGTCTTAGAGGCACTGTTTCCTCCATAAATAAGATCTGAGTAGTTTTTAAGATTTTGTTATAATCTACTGATACATTAAGTTCGGTTTGATGTAAAAAACGTAATTCTTTTTGTTGAATTGAATATAAATAAAATATATATTGGAGAAAAATAAATATTAATAATAATAATTATTAGTGTTATTACATACAGCATGCCAGAAGTAGGCCTACACACATTTTGAGACCAACTATAAACCACGTTTGCAACATGAAGAGATAAATTAATAGAACAGAATCGTTCGAAATACATAAGAGCAAAGTATTGTAAACGATCAGCTGGACTTTAGATCGCATCAAATAGACTATATGATGAAATTATTGTCAAACTCGTAGCAAGTAAGAACCAACAACAGACAACGCTTGATGAGTTACAGGCTGTACATCGTCAACCAGTTACGTGGACCCATACTGCGTTTCATATTGCTGCATTAATAGTATGTTTTTACATTTAAGTGTGTTAAATACAGTTAGCAAGACGTTTCTTATGATGTAAGTTTACCTTCGAAACGCGTTACAGAGAAGACACACGATTGTAAAATCCTATTTTATTATCGAATCGTATGACTTGGAAACAAAAAATATGTGTAGTTTTAAGACTTAAAGACTTGTAAAATTTTCTATTTAATATGTAAGCTTTCTTGATTTCCTGATACCCACTGTTTTAAGTCTATTAAAGCCTCTCTAATTTCTTGTATGATGTTGTTGACTGGATTTTTAACTAAAGTATTATAATATTATCCTCGCTAAACGATGCTGCGGAACACGTTTTTCCGTTTGTTTTTTGTCAAATACTATAATTACAGAATTCTTATAATGAAGAAGTTTGACGTCGTACACATGACTAAGACAGGTATACCGGTGAATTAGATATTAACTGTTCTGAGTGGAATATCGAGTTGTAAACGGCTGATGGAAGGTTTTACTACAACGCAAAAAAAAAACAAGACACACGTGTGTAGAGATGCGGAGAAACTGAGTACAGAGATGCGAGATGCGTATAAGAATCGTTTTGGTTAGGCTTCCCGCGGTTTTCATTGTCAATAATAACAACGAGATTTGTAGAGCACAGATAAAATTGCGTCGTCGTCTCATTGTTGCCAACTTGATTACGTTTTGTGACGGTCGGTTAAGGGAAAGGAATACAGTAATACAGTACATCTATCGCACGGAATTCTATACATTTCACTCGGTTAGAAGGCAATTCTTCAAAAAGTACCGTATTGAAAACAGTTGACGACCCTTTTAACGAGCGTTGCCAACGATTTTATCTCTGGCAATATCTTTTTTTTTGTATTTATTTTAAAATAAATCAAACGAAAAACAGGCGCGTTGTTTACGTTATTCCGTGAAAATACTTTACCTACGGCAGTCGTCAAATTGAGTTTGAATTGGGCTACTAGAAATTGTTTGTTTATTTGATGGATTCGCTACAATTTAGTGAATAAATCAAAGTTCATTTAAAGTTTACACAAGTATTCGTATTTTTATTACGTAGAATATTTCTACCTCCTCTTTTTCTAAATACTTTTTTTTGCTGTTGTTACTTTAACTTTACCTCAGTCCCTTACGTCTTTCAGTTACTTTGTTTCTCTTTACCTTTTCTTCTCCCCCACATTTTTACTCTCTGCGCGCGCGCGCGAGTGTCTGTGTGCCTGTGTGTGCGCGCGTGTACAGGTATACAACACAGCCTATGTTCGATAAATCACGACAAATTACAGTCTATGTGTGATAAATCACGACAAATAGTAACACCTACCTAAGTCAATGTATTTACTAGACCGCAATTATGATAAATAATACTTAAAGTCGCATGTGATATTACTTCGCATTCTAATCGTTGTAAAATAACGTGCTGACTGCTTATTCTTTACGTGACGGAACTTATTCTTTATTATCCTTTACTTATTCCGTCTTTATGAAGGACATCTTTATAAACAGGTGTAAACAATATTTTCGTAACATTCTGGAAGACACAAGTCGATTACAAGTATTCGCCCTTGAAACGTATTCGGGACTACACTGTTATATTTGCAGTTTTTTTTACGCGCACGTCAGTAACTGATGAGGCACAAAACACCACTTCTCACATAAACATGTTCTTTACTGCGGCGTGCTATTTTAACAGTAGTAGGCTTATACTAAATAATTGTAAATATTGTCGTAAGGAGGAGATTGAAAATATATCTCAAATTCCCATCGCATTTCGTTAACTATGGCTTGTTACCCTCAAAACATATTACGTATGACTCACTTAAGTAATATTTATAGTATCATCACCGCCTACTTCCCAGGCGCCCTTACCGTCCCCATTTGTGTCTATTCAATGACTGAGATTTTACCTCTTCATACGACTCTTCACTCTGTATGACGTCCAAGAATTTCAGTATTCTTCCCCCTTTCTTCTTTTATCTTCTTCCACTCACACCGTGATTAGCAGCCTATTTATCCTCAGGATATCCATTCCAGTTTCCCTTTCTCCTTCTTATAACCTGGAGAAATGTTTTACTCTCCTTGATTCTTGTGAGCCATTTTTCATTGCGTATTCCATCTACCCTACTCATTCATTCCACCCGTCCCTAAATACGTTTTACCAGCACAATATTTATATGTACTGCTGTAAATATTACACAGCCCACCTCTCGCTCATACACTACCGCAGGGAACTTTTGAGAAACAAAATTCCCCCTATCCATTCTGCGAAACCATTAACAAATGTGGTTTTTAACGCTAACATCAAAACAAAAGTCCGTGCTCTTTCTTACACCTCGTTATTTACTCACTCTTAGTTAAAATGATGTAATCGAAGTAAAATTTGAAAGTTAAATTGTTGGTTTTCCATTATTTTATAAAGAATTTTGATTACCATAAACGTGTAAATTTCTGTGCCCTGTGTTCTTGTGGTAAGTACGAAACTTTGTTTGAATATTCGTTCAATTAACGAACGTTTTAATATTATAATTATTATTAACGATTCATACGTCATAATTTTTCTATCTCCCTCGCACGTAATCTCTCTACAACCGATTTCTAATGTTTTATCTGTGATCCAGTCCGCGCACTGTCTTGCTGAAAGCAGAGTTCCGCTTAAAATACAAACAAATCTAACTTTCTGTGAGATTATTTACAATACCATTTAAGTAATAAAAATAGAAACAATGTTACTTATTGGTATAATGAAACACTACTAAATACATTTACACCAAACAAGTGACACCTGTTTACGTATCTACTCTGCTGTATCACGCTAATAATTTTATGGAAATAACTGTAACGTTTGTTTTATTTTTACTTTTCGCAAGAGTACTTGTTGAAACGCATAAAAATTAAAGAAATTTCGACGAAACCAAAACATCGAAGCATGATAATGTTTTTTAGGCTTTTGAAACGTATAATATGCATATAACAAATATTTACTATATAACAAACATTATCATGTTAAAACGACAGAGACCGAAGATTTCTAGACTGTGGGGAATCGAAAGTGTGGAAGCGTTACATTTTTCGATGACGTTACATTTTTGTGGAATGACCCCCAGCCTAAAAAGCAATGATGACGTCATTCAGCGTGACGGTAAATGAAATGTTACAGAAAGTTTCAAACGATGTCCAGCTAAAACACATTATCATGTCAAAACTTTGCCTTCAGTAACTAACATTCTTGTCTCTTGCTGTCTGAGAAATGCGATGTGTTGTTTAAAATATAGCAAGAACTCCAGCATGTGACCCCGAAGTAACTTCGATGATTGGTTCAACAATGACGACTTGAGTATGGAGTATTTCCGTTAACTAATGCTGGAGAATCAACCCAAAAAAATGTAAGTTAGGATAAGTACATCTTTTGGATTGTTTTTAATTAAATAGACATGAAGCAATTTTCCTTTCTCGGAAAGGGTATTACCTTTATAGAGCAGTACTGTAATAACTGTAGCTAAACCTGAGCTCACAGGTTTGAACCAAAGAAACTATTCCAGCAATCATTCAAAAACGTTTTGCACTATTATCTGCGGTAGTACTGTCAAAATTGTACTAATCTGTAGCTGCCCAGTTACTGAATGTCAATGAAGGTTCCTCTATTGATAAACTTAAAGTATTAATATAAATACGTTCCCTCCTGCAAATTTTTCAGTTTTAAAATATTTTTTTAACTTAATCAAACCAAGTTTTCTGTGGGGGGAAGCACTGTCATGTGCAGAACACGACGAGTCTCCAGCCGCCACTACAACAAACACGGGGTAATAACGGATCTGTAAGGATAAACATAAAATACCAATCACATAAAGTTACGCTGTAGATATTATTCAGCAGTATAAGCAATATTCAAAATAAATACAACATTATAAATATTTAAATGCATGAAACGTGTAAATAGTATAATACTTATGCCGAATCGGATCCATTGGGACAACAAAATGAATTTCTCTCTCTCCAAAAGTTAAAAAATTATCCACTTCCTGCTGACAGAAAATTATTTTGATTTTGTCTGGCAGGTCTAGTTTTATTATTAAAATATTTTAAAACGTCGCTCAATAATACTCCAAAACTATAAATGAATGAAAATGTAAATGTAACGTGAAAAAAATTTCTTCTTCCCCCGGCCCCAAAATATTTCTCAGGTTACGCTACTGGCCGGTGCGTGTAATTTTAAAAACGCATTTTTACATGACTTACGAACGTAATCGTGTTTGGGAATAGAAATGTACACTTTATCTGTCGCTCGTCGTATAAACATGTAGAAGCCTCACGTTCTTCACCCCCTTGAAAATAATGCAGAGTCAGTTTAGTTCGGTTAACAAATGTGTCTCATAATAAGGCTTATTACCACTGTTAGCGGAGCAGTTTGTAGGCGGATATACCGCAACATGTCTCTTACGCACCAAAAAACAAACTATAGAGGTACGTTATCACTGGATCGTTCCACATAGCTGTAGTAGTTACCACGACTGTGGGACACAATAGTAAAGTATTGTACATTTTTGCCACAAATACATGTTAGTAGCAACATCGTTACGTTAGGCCCAACATAATGTTAGTTAAATCATTTTGTACTCGAGTATACGTTTAATCAATGCATTCGTATAAGCAAATAAGCACAGGCTAATCATAGTACAGTTACATTCAAGAATAAAAGATCATGGATTACATGCTACGATATTAATCTGTTTTTAATTAAAAAACTAAAACCTTTAACAGCGTAATATCAGAGTAATATTCATTTTGTATCGTTATATAAAAACGTTGAACCATTTTTGTAAATAAAACATGCTATCATCTATATTATTATTTAATTATTAAGAGTCAATAATATTACGTTTTCCTTGTATTTTCTCCTATTCCTTTTCTCATTCTTTCTTTTTTACTGTTTTCTTTCAATGGTAAACCCATTGCCGTTTTTACCTCTCTTTTCTTCTGATAGTTCCTATCCGTTTCGGATGTTGGATATAATATAGACTATTTTAACTCTCTAAACTGCTGCACGGAATAAGTCAGTTGTATTCATACCAAACCAGGTCCTTAAATATTCTCGGTCGCCCAACTCCTCTCTTTCCAAGCACTTTTCCCTGTAGTATGGACTGCAATAAGTAAAATCTCTGTTCATTTCTCACGAGACATCCCAGATACTGAAACTTTCTTATCTTCACTGTGTTAATAACTTCCCTATCTTTTATCTTTCTGAGAACTTCAACATTAGTTATATGTGCTGTCCATGAAATGCTCAGTATTCTACCGTAAAGCCACATTTCGAAAGATTCCAATTTTTTAGTTGTAACTTCAGTGAAAGTCCAAGATTCTACACCGCAGAAGAGGACCAAGAATACATAGCACCATAAAAGTCTCATCTTTGTGTTTATTGTTAAATCGTAACTTTTGAATAAACTGCTCATTCTAGTGTACAGTGCTCTTGCCTTTTCAATTCTGCTCTTTATTTCTTGAGAGTGGTCCCATTTTTCATTGACTATATGTAAGTTGACTTACACGTTCGACTGGCCTTTGGTTTATATTGAGAGTGTAGTTTGTGAACTTGTTTTTAGATACAATCATTAGCTTCGTTTTATTAACATTGATGTCTAGACCATATCTACCGCTGCTTTCTGTCAGTCTATTCATTAGTTGTTGCAGCCGCGCTAACCTATCTGCGAATATGACAGTATCATCCACATAACGTATTATCTCTCTACTGACCATAATTGTTTACTGCCGGAACTGTTGGTCGTATTCTTAATTCGGTGTCTAGTTCTCCCAGATGCCCGTTTCAAAAATCTCATCTATTTCAGTCTCCTTTTATGTTTCTCAAAGCAGAATTGCTGTACTACATAGTAAAGTGGTTAGGACACATGACTTTATTTTTTGTAAAACAGATTTTTGTTTAACAATTCTAAAATTCACTTCAAATTCCAGTAAAGATATTTCAATTTCAGAAACTACGATGACGGGTTTTTATCTTTAAAATACGTATAATTTCTTTACAAAAATAAAACTTTCTTTCTTGCAATTAAAATGTATGTCACAATTGAAAAAAATAAGTATCTTCGTTAGAATATTTTTAAATTTTTTAGTATATTTAGTAATTTTTTTTATCAGTACACACAAAAATTCTTCATAGCTGAAACAAGTTACCACTCAGATAGGCCTACACTGCGTGTCTGTATTCCTAGTTAATTATCTGCCTATTGTTAATTAATATAGGTAAATATTGAAACACTTGTAGTTATAACAGTACACAAGTCCTGGCGTTTAAAATATTATTCTTTTAAAATAATTAATTACAAATCTTCACTACTTCATTTGAAGTTTCCATTAGTTTCAAAACGTTGGCTATAGACTTCTGTTACAGAGTACACTTCCTGTTAGTTGTACGTTTTAAGATTAAGACAATGAAAGCACTTACTTGGAGTGATTGTCGGAAATTGTTAGATCCATGTACGCTACACGAGAGTCGGCTCGTGCCGGCCAAACTTTCACTGAATTAATTATTTACGGTCACAACTAGGTTTCCAACACGTAGTTCATACTGCGGACGCGCACGTGGGGCCAATTTTGTTTTCATACAATTTTTTAGTCGCACACTGGACAAAATAATTGTCTTTCCGGTAAATTCGTAATTTCATTGAGACCGAATACAAATTCTTCAGTTAATTCTTTAAAACTTCAGTTAATTCTTTTGTCGTGAATGAAGATTTTTAACAAAAGAGAATCGGCTGTACAGATTTCCGAAGAATATAACCTGAATATTTATTTTTAAAAAAAGTGAACAAATGTGGCCTTTTTTTAGGAGACAATCCAATCAGAATGAATTTCGTGTTATACCAAAATATATTTGAACAAGTGTTTAATTTTAATTATTTTTGGTATGAAATTTCTATAGTGCTGGAGAACAATGGAAAAAAGTAAAGTGGTCAGACAAGGTGGTAAATGAAGAAGTCATTAGAAGACTGAACGAGAAGAGACCAAAGCTGCCTACAGTTCGTTATAGGAAACCAAACTGGATCGGACACGTCCTGAGATGACATATTCGGGTATCACTGAGGGAAAGTTAGAAGTGATTACAGTGCTTAGAAGACGAAGAATTCACATTTACAGTGGTATCCAAGTCACTTGTATGAATAGACAAACTAATCTTTTTCAGTCCGCCTTGTGACCTCTTTTTTTATATTGATAATGCATTTCGAAGCATATGCTTCATCATCAGATCTTAGAATATCTTTCGTAGGAGGTCGTCGTCGGTTAAAATTCAATAACGTTTGCACTGTATACGCGTCAGTAGGTGCGGTTGTTCGACTCTATATGATAAAGCAGATAACTGCCTTGAACCAGCTTCAACGTCTAAAGGGAATGTCGGAATGAACTTGGAACATCCGAAGACTTGTGATTACGAAGAAAGCGCTGGGTCCAAATCCTCCCCCCCAATGGTCACTTCATACGAAATGTTTTCGTCATTTACTGACTGTAAAATGGTTTTGTGGTTGTGAATATTTTATAAAATTCATTTCACATTACGTAGGTCCATGCTTTTATTCTAAAATTACTTTAAATAGTAACTCTATGTTACCACTATGTTACTTTTTTTTTTACTTATGCCATAAAAGAGCAGCGTGTACTTTAAACTGTAAGTGAATTTTATTAAAAGAACAATAAACTGACAAACACAGATACGATTTTATACTTGTACGTTAATAAACTTATTGTGCTGATAAATAACATGCGGTATTTTTATCTTCACTAATTCCTAACATTTGTATTTTAGATCTTTAAAGATTAGCCCAACTTTTCATAATTCCCCCTCCCCAAGTCAACCCCCCCCCCCTAAAGTGCTTGCTGGATCCGTCCCTGAAATAAAGACTGTTCCCTCATGCTAAACCTCAGGTGGAAGAAAAACAGATGTGTTTAGTCGTTAACAATAATAGAATATATATGTGTTAAAGTTCTATAATCGGGTGTTAGGCATCGCGGATTTATTCTAAAAGTAACGCCAGGTAACTAATTGTATAACAGGTAAAAATAACAGATAACAAAAAAATAAAAATAAGTCGAACACCGTTCTGACGTCTACGAAGAGGGAGTCATGTAAACGATAATTACATGCGCTGCTAATAAGCGAAACGACGTGCCTTGCAGAATCCAGTAAGCAAGCAAGTGAGCACAGAGTCCTCGCATCGGAAAGCAGGAAACAAATTGGATAGTACAAAGCTACTTGAGCAATGCGACCTGAGAATTCTTTTCAACGAGCTGCGCACTGTGAGAGCACTCTGCTTATGCACTTATCAACTTGGTTCTGAAAGCCAAGTGTTTCTGTGTAGTTATTAGTATCTCGTGTACTATTGTTTACATGACTCTCTGTCACTGTAGTGGTATAATAATTTTTATTTTTATTTTATTTCTATCTTTAAGAATTACTGAAATGTAGGTATCGTTCATTTCAGGACAGGTATCCTATGAGAACTAAGATAGTCGTGAATCGTCAGATTTTGGATCAGGTTCGTCATTTTGATTACCTGGGCTGTAATATCTCATATAGAACTGATATTGATTGGGATAGTAAGCTAACAAAATTTAGACGCATCTGTGGAACGATTCATAGGTACCTGAAAAATAAAACACGTAAGAATACTCGAATGAAATTTTATAAAACCGTGATTGTCCCCATTCCTGTATGCTAGTGACACATGTGTTAGCAAAAGGGACGTGCAGAGGATTCAGGCATCCAAAATGAAATTTCTAAGAGGGAAGCAAGATTTTTCTCTCTTGGACCGGAGAAGGAACGAGGATATTAGACGCGATTTAAACATTGAAGACCACAGAAGGAGATGGTGTGAACACTTGAATCGCATGCCTGATAGCCGTCTACCTGTGGCTGCTTTGGGTTATCACCCTGCTGGGAAGAGAGATGTCGGTAGACCGAGGAGGAGATGGGTTCCGGAACAGGTCTAAGGCCTAGTCCTTGGAGTGGTTATGATGATAATGATGATGATGATGAGTTACTAGTCTGAATACGGCTACCGATTTCTAGTGTACTCAAAACGTCGCTCTTAAAATTTTAAATTTGACAGTGACTGTTAAGTCCAGTGGCGTGTCTAGAATTTGATCTGGGGAGAGGGCCTGGCTTCATACAAAAGAAAAAGTGAGTAACTAATCAACATTAACTATCTTTAAAGTGGTTGAAACCGTGTGATGACATCCTGAAATTAGTCCCAATAAAATAAACAGTAATAACAGAATAAAAATACACGTTATTGAAACATTATTTAGAAGATACATATTGGCTGAATTGATTTTACTATCTCTCATATTTCAAACGTTTACGCAAACGCTGTGTAAAAAACCTGTTTGTGTATTTAAAAAAGAGTTACTACTATGTTAGTGTACACAGATGAAAAAATAATAAATAGTATAAGATTAAGAGATTAACTAAATTGGACAACTTTTTCGACTCTCTGGAGGGTATCGTCTCGTCTCCCCCTTCCGCAAATATGCCCCTGGTTAAATCAGTTTTATTTTTCAAATTTTGAAACCAGACAGATGTGCGAGTTTTAAAACTCCGGATACATAAATTTAAATAAAATATCGCATCATCTAACACCCGACTAACACGTGTCGCTCTTGTATAACTAACAGCTACAACTGTAGGAATCGTCAGTTGGAAGCAGATGTCTACAACAAAATGTAAAACAGTTTTAGTTGCCCAGGCGTTGAAACTTTATTACGTAATCACGGTTAATTTCCTACGGGATTACGCAGACGCGTGGTTGGCGCAACACGTCGACGCTGAGGATGCCGAGATAACAATACGAACACACACAGACAAAATGCACACCGCAACACGTTTACCGCTGCTGTAGTGGTTAATCCGCTTATTTACCGCGCTGTGTATCGTACACCTTGTTACCTGAGATTAACGTCCCGCCCGTCTTCGGTTATTGATACCTGAAGCAGGTGTAAACTTTGACATTAAGTGGAAACTAACAGTCGAGCGCAGGTTCGGTTTCAACTGAACTTGTAAAAAAAGAAATTCTGTTTCAAAATACGATTCGGTTCTTGTCTGGAAAATTCTTTTTACTTGTCACGAACACAATTTAGTTTTACGCTCAAAAGATATAAAGTTGCAATACCACGACTTTATTCGTTTAACAAGTGTTCGGCTGGCTTCACCGCAATCAGTCCGACCGTTTGACGACGTTAGTTCAGATAATCTGGCTGACGATTGTAGTGAACGTTACCAAAACAATTTATCCAGTAATCTGAGATGAGACAACGACCCTTGAGTCTTTTATTTCTAAGACGAAAAAAAAATACTTCCCTGTGTCGACAGAAGATTTCATAGTTTCATTTGTACAATACGGAACAAGTGATATAATGGATATGTAATGGCATATCAGATCGAGTAGTTTCTTCTGACAGCTGTTATTGTATATATGAAAAAATTAATCAGTATTTGTTTACAGTCGAAGTAATATTTGAAAGTCTATCCATATCCAATATTAAGACACTATGAAATGTCATAACACTGAACAATCGATTCAACAACATCTGATATACACTTGTTAACAACATATTTGTACTTCATTATTTCTTACTGATGCAACGACGCAGTCTAGTGGCAGTGTAGTGTAATGTCTAGTTGCTTTTGACCTTCTCCGGCGATATCGTCTACCCGTCATGGTTTTGTGGGGATTCCCCCCAGCTGCCTGAGATCACACGATACGGTGTCCTGTCTATCAGCCCATACCCGACTTTTTTTCATCACAACGGTTTCAAATTTGGTCAAAGGCATAGTTCACGAATGAAAATAATAATATGTTTATCCGTTATATTGTATGTTCTCTATAAATTGTTAGTTGACATAAACATTAACACGTTTATGACAACTTGTAGTATTTGCTTTGTTCTTTGCTGTACGAGTGGTTCAAACGTGAATGCTTGTTTTCAGTTTTGTTACGTAAATTTTCCCTTTGACAGGGGGTTTAGAATCGAGTGTGAAAGTGTCCATAATACAGCCAACACTGCCAGTCGTTTACCTGCATTTATGTTCCTCCCGCACCCAGCCTTGGAGTAGATATTTCCAGTGTGGTGTTGGCATGTAATAGATAAACCGTTTTAACAGGATTTAAAGTCAATTTTGTTTTCTACAATAGAATTTCTGATACATAGTTATGTTTTGACGACGTAGGTTAGGTTAGATTAGGAAGTAAAGTGGGAGTTGGAGTGGACACAGACCTCCGGAGCCACAACTAAGCAAGTTTTTTTACCTAAACGCAATGACAGATAGCAACGCCTAGAAAAAACGTGGAGTTTGACGGCAACGTAACATAGGAAACGAGGAAAACTAAACGGTCATGGAGGAAAGATGAAAAATGAAAGAAGGCGGATCAAAGTAGTATGAGGAAGACGTCGACACATATAAACACCGTGTGTGTGTGTGTGTGTGTGTGTGTGTGTGTGTGTGTGCGCGCGTGTGCATGTGCGTGTTAAAATCCAACGCTCGTTGTTTTGTAGTCGAGGAGGCATAATAGGAAACGATAACAGAAAAAGAAAAATTTAGGTTGACAATATGCCAATCGCATTTAGATGTCAGTACCACTCTCAAGTCCTATTCTGTGCGTTGAATTTAAGAACGGAGGATACACATAAAGCGTTGTCCAGACTGGCGACACAAAATATCGACGTCAAAATAGAGTCTGACAATAAGGTACGAGTGTTTCTGAAGAAAATTATTGAAAATCTTAAATGGTTAGTTTCAATATTGAGATAAAATTAAAGAGTAAATTGAAATATACATCTTGAAGAAGAAAAATAAAACCGTCTGTCGATAAATACGCGTAGGTAAGAGAATATATACCTCAAATAAGAAAAAGTTTAGATTGACTAAGGAAAGGCTGGAAACCGTAGCGGCTAAGATTGCCTAATAGCAATATAGGATGAAGACGAAGGAAACGCAGAAGAAAGTTTCGTGTCTTGTATTAAGTAAAAATGTTGAAAACAAACATGAGCTGAAGACTATTGTAATTCTGGCGTTATGTAACAGAATATGAACCTTAGGCTAAAGAGAACCTTTTACGCAGACAATAAGTTACCGCGGCAGATGTATAAGGATTTCGTAACAGTCGCCGGTCGTGAGCATCTTCTGACATTTACCGGTCATATCCTTGTACAGTAATGTTCTGTTTCTCCGTACAGTCACGACAATAAGTCGAACCAGCGTTAATTTCCTTCGCTCCACTTCACACCACGATCCGCGTAGCTTGCGTTTCTTTTGTCCGCGCGCCGTTAATCAGCATTTATTGATTTAGCGGTTTTAGTAAATTAAATTCTTCAATATACCGCTCGTTTCGATTGTTTTATGTGGAGCAACGTAAATTGTTTCACGTCAATTCGTTTTTTCCATTTCGTTTTCCATTGTTATTTGTTTGAAGTTTCTTTTCTTAAATCAAACTTTTTGATTAATCTTTGTTTAAAGAACGAAGAAACAGTTGTGTGAGTAAACAAATTGGATCGAGCTACATTCACGTGACACGCATTTTCTTAATGAAACGATTACAAAACGAAATGGAAGTGTCGGCGTTTCAAACTCATTAGTGAAAAATGTAAACAATTTTTATTACATGTTTGTGTAATAAATATGTAACTTACCTCAATGGCACATTAATTAAATTAATTACATCTGATAAATAAAGCACATTTAATTAAGTACTTCTTCTTCTTCTTTCTTTATACATAATTTCCTATTCTGTGTGGGGTCGATCCTGACAGCTTATCTCCATTTGGCCCGGTCGTGCACCAACCTCTCCTCTTCTCTTAGCACAAAACATCCATCCTCCTCCGCTAAGGCCTGGCTCTCGTTCTCTCACCCTCCACCTCCAGCAACCTTATCTTCATGTTTGCTTCTTCCCGTCTTTTTTCTTGTATCTTCTTCAATATCGTTACTACCCTCATTGTTCCTCATATTATGTTATTCATATAACTCATCCATTTTGCAAACAGAATTATCACTGTTGTACACCACTATAGAAAAATTATTCCGATTAGCGCTTTCAAGCTTCTCATCAGATCGTAAATAACAACCAGAATAAAACAAACTCTTCACACCCCCACCCGCCCCACAGTCCACACACACCCCCGCAAACAAGCGATAAGTCAAATGTCCCTTCCCAACCTCCTAGCCCTGTTACCCCCGTCTGTACAGTTACATATTTTTCTAGCACATTCCGTGTGTGTGTGTGTGTGTGTGTGTGTGTGTGTGTGTGTGTGTGTGTGTGTGTGTGTGTGTGTGTGTGTGTGTGTGTGTGTACATTCTTTTCAAAACCTAACGTTGTAAAGCCTTTCTCATTCACACTTTTGGGCGAGGTCACTCACCCTTATTTCAAAAACATCCATATATGCAATATAATTCTTAATGTTGTCTGTCCGTCTTCTACCTTTTACTTCTTAATTATATTATAAAATATTTCTTCATTATCAAATTTAGTTTTAGTATTCATTAAATTCTCTACCCCTTTCTCTCTTTCTTTCAATATTTCTAAATCCTACCTAAGCTTTCTTTCAACCGTGTTAGTTACTACTTTTAAAATTTCATATTCTTCCAAAGGATTAACAAACTTATGGTTCTCTTCTATGAAATGTCTTGCATATAACGAATTCGTTGTTCTACTACCGTCTCCTCGTTTGTGGTCAGACAACCTGCGTTTGAGTTTCCGTCCTGTCTCACCTAGGTACACTTTGTTGCATTCTTTACATTTTAGTTTATAAACTTCGGAATAATTTTTCTATAGTGGTGTGCAACAGTGATAATTCTGTTTGTGATTATAACCACTAACACAACTTTCTTAATTAAACTTAGTCATCATTTTGGTTACTCCACACATCTAACTAAACATTTTCATTTATGCTACATCAAGTTCATCAAGTTTTCTCTCTTGTGCTTTCCTCAGTGGCCATGTTTCAGCAGCATACATCATTGCTCTTCTTACTACAGTTTTATATAATTTTCCCTCAACTTTAGCCTTGATTCTACGGTTACATATCACGCTTGACATCTTTCTCCAGTTATTCCGTCCTGCTTTAATTCTGTGTCCTATTTCTTCATCTAGATGTCCGTCTCCAGTCACCACTGAGCCCAGGTACTTAAACTTATCCACACTCTTCATCTTCGTTTCATGATTTCTGATCTCGAAGTCGTGATCCTAGTTGAAACTCAGATATTCAGTTTTCTTCCTGCTAATCTTAAGTCATTTGTCCTCCACGGTTGTCCTCAATTTTTCTTGCTTTTCCTCCACAACATCTATGCTGGTACTGGACAGCACGATGACATAATGCTAACACCGTGCACCACGGAGATCGATCTTTTATCCAAAAAGATACTGCATAAGTGTGTTTAATTATGTACGCAATTTAATTAATATTTTATATGTACTTCAGTCATAGAACACTATCATCTTTATCTTCGCTACGTGATTTAGGCACTTCTTTGCTCCTCCTTCAAGCGTCTTACCGTCTCTTCTTTTATCGTCCTACATTTCTTTTACCTTTTGCTTTGTCTTTGACAGTTCGGTTGGACAGTCTTTCGTTAACCATCCTTTCTATGTGCTTTTTCTATTTTAGCCTATCAACTTTTATTTTGCATTGATATCATGAATTTATATTCTAATTTTGTCGTCATGGATATCTTTATTTCTAATTTTGTCAGTTCCCCTGCATCCTTTCACGCTTCTTAGCAACCTCACCTCCGAAGGCTGTATTTCGCTTCCGATTTTTGTGAACAGTAGCCATGTAACTGCTGAACAATAAAGTAGGGACAGCTACCTTTTTGCAAACTTGGGTTTTAGTAGAGGGTGTCAATTTGTACTTAAGTATTCCGTTGATGGTTGCACATATCATTTGGTTCATAAGTCAAGAAAATATATTTTTGTAAACTTCTAGTAATGAAAGGTTGTTTATGGTTTCGTCTTTACTGGACACAATTTTAAAACCTACTTGTCGAAATCGGACTTTTTGACAAAGTTCGAAATTTATTGTCATCATTAGGGATTGTATTCGAACAGTACAAAAATAATTAATACGCATGCAATGTTTGTTAATATTTATTAGCCACTACAATTATTATTGTTAATATAAGAACAATAACATGTGCGTAGTAGTTATTACTATTTTTATGTAACACAGGTCTACCACACACACACACACACAGATCCACATCCCTATGTGTATTAATTCGTACCAGATCCTGTTTATGACAATAAATTTTCTTGAACCGTCGACACAGACTTGTAATTGTCTAGTTAACGACTGAACCTCACAAAACGTTTCATCATGTTTTAATTGGCGGTCACTCTGTGACCGACTCGTTACCCATAATGAACACTGGTTCACTGCTCGCGAGCGCGTGAGTTTTGTATGGTAGGTATTGTCAATCAATAAATTTTGTTGGGATTATTACTGTCTGAGTAAGACCAGCGTATAGGCAATTATCATTATGGGCACTAGAAAGACCGTGTCAAAATGTATTGGGAGATGGTTAAAATTATTTGACATATTTTAAGAACGTCCGAAGACTGGTGACCAACTGAAAATATTCCAGTGGAAACAGGCCGAAGAAGAAGACCGCGAAGTCTTGGAATGAAGTATTCGGGAATTCTAAGTAGGCTTGAGAGCCAGAAGAGAAACATTCCATAGACAGAACGGTTTGGAGAGGAGAGACGGGTATAAGTCTACAAGACGTATACTTGTACCAGTACTTTGTAGAGTGGTTCTGTACAGTCTCGGGTTTACATTGTTCATTACTTTCGATCTCCGCTAACAGTCCACTCAGTTGTCTGATTGTAATTATAACCTGCCTTCTTCTACTTGATGTGTTTTCACGACCACCTGCTTTTCCATTGTTTTCATTTGTAAAATATTTGCAATATGATGTACTTCCAACAGTTTTTCTATTATTTCTCAAATCTTTCCTTTATTTGCATTAAAAAATTTTTTCTACGTTTTTTGTCAGGCCCCGTTTTCTGTTCTGTTCTTGTAGCTTCTACAGCGATTAAGCAGAGTCCTAATCATGGTAAGGTGACTACATTATCTACATATTTTTCAGTGAAGGGTTTGTGAGGATCGATCAAAAATATAACGCAAATTTTAACTTATTTGTGTCGACATTTTGACAGTGTTTATTGTCATCATCAGGACCTGTGTATGAATACAAAAGAAATGTCAAACACAACAGAACAATTATTTGGGTGAACGTTTTTCACCCAATTAATCTCAATTAAATGTGAGAGCAAGTTTCGTTTATAAACCTTTGTGCACTAAAATTAAGTTGTAGACACTAATTACAAAATACAATTCACACATCTAAACTCTAGTATATACCGTTGTCACACTGTTTCGTCGTAACAGTCTACATGGCCGCACAAACGCGGGGCCTTAATGTTTTCGTTCGCAGCAGGATAAGCGCGGGGATAAACAAACAAGAACCCTCCCCAGTAAGCGATAAGGACGCTGTTTGGTGCGCGTTATAATTCCACCTTGTACATTAAGTAAATATATAAGATAAAGTAAATTAAACACTACGAGAGAAGCACAGGCCGACGTTCTCAGATACTGTCTCCGTTGGTCTGAATTTATTATGTTTGTTCTGAGGAATTTTTACGACGTGGGACGTGTGAGATGTCTGCCCGGAGAAGTTAATAAACGCACAGGCGACACGGCACGCTAAAGTTTTTACAGTAAACTACGTTACCTCCTGCTTTATCTGTTCGTCCGTTGTTATATACGCTAGAATGCACATGCCTACCTTACCCGCTTCACAATTATCTTTACAAAATTATATAATATTCTCAAAAAATGTTATGATCTAATATATCCAGATGCCCTAAGATATACACAGATATTTATGAGAGAGGGGTAAGAAATATAGCTCTTTACGACTCGCAAGTTTTGTCAGTAAGAGAAAGGGATGAAAAAAGAATCACTGCTCTTCAAACGGATGTTTTGAAAAGAAGATTGTGTAGAACGTTAAGAAGGAGTGTCGTGTACTTAATGGAAGAGTCATAAAATTGATGAGAGTTAATGAAACGATACTAGCAGCTATAGAAAGACAACATTTCCACGGCCATGACAAAATAATGTTGGGCACCAGATCGCCAAAGATAATTTTGTAATGAAAACCCTCGGGGATTAGAAGCAAACGGGGGCAACCACGAAAGTGTGAAAGTGTTCGAAAAGCTTTGGTAACAGGATGTTAATAAATAAGGGTATATGAAATATAAACAATAGGGATAAACAGAAGAAAAGCTGAAGATCAGAAATTAACAACAGACGCTCTAAGTCGCGCGCGAGTATGCAAGATAGAAGATTACCATATGGGTCCTCCTTTTTCTTATTTTCACTAGAATGCATATAAACTCTCTCTCCCTCTAAAATTATCTTCATTGTAATTATAAGTTTCTCAAAAAACGTTTCCAGTTGTACCGCGGATCCTCTTTGAAACGTCTCATTTTCGAAAACGGCGCTCTCCACATGCACAGTTCATCAATTATCAGGAAAGGTCACTCAACATCATATTATAACGCGTCGTTACACTGTGTTCGGCAACTAACTCATGCACCTTGCTCGCACTTATCAGTTATGTTGCCCTAACTAATTACATAACATGAAGTTAACGACTCTCTTCATCAACTGACCAACTCTGCACATATGAATAATTATATTAATCTGATGATGAGATCTCGATACTCGAAAAACGTCTTTCTACCTACAAGAATTCGCAAGGAGAATCTCCGGTGTACGTGGGACACAGGTGATAAAAACATGTTGATTATTCGTACAGCTTGGAGAACTCAACACTTACGTAACTAATTCTGTATAGGTTTTGTGATAAGTAGAGTGTTAGTATTTTGGATTTAACTTGATGTTAAGATGTGTGAATGAAAACTCTCCTATTATGGATTCATATCAAGAAGGCTGTGGATTTACGGAAGCAGGTTTTGCCTACGTAGGATTGTTATGTTTATTATAAACATTAAGGTTCTATTTTGATGTTTATTAAACTGTAGAAACAGCTTCGGGTGGATGAACTGGCAAGCGGTAGGGCACCTCATTGTCCTGGGGTTGAGAAGTCGGCCCCGAAGGCGGATGAACTAGTTACTAGTCAACGACATTGGGGTGTAGAAGGCAACGAGAAACCACTACATGTTGAGCGATCGAGAATATCATGGCTGAGAAATTTAAGGACCTGGTTTGGCATGATTACAACTGACTTATTCCGTGCAGCAGTACAGAAAGTTAAAATAGTCTGTATAATATCCAATATCCGAAACGGATAGGAACTATCAGAAGAAGAAGAAATTGTAGAAGACGTTAAACAATTAATTTTTGAGTAGTAAGTAAAATATCTAAGCTGCGTTATTCACACGCGGGGTTTTTTTCAGTTAGTTCATTTAGTTCAAATTTTAAGCTTTGTACACAATCTACGAATGTTGTTAAATATTGTACTGCTGTTAAAATACAACCCAGTACATAAGAGGAAAATAATAATTTTAAAAGAAAAAATATATGAATTTAATAGTAATTGGAACATATGTTTAAAATGTAAACAAAAACATTGAGTCGATAGTCCCAACCAACATAGAGGTAGACTCCAATATTAGATAATAAAGCAGTAAGATATATGTTTTGACAAGGATTATATGAAATTTGAAATAAATATTAAAATAAAAGGAAAGAGTAAGAAAATTATAATATAATAAATACAAACTAGAATTAAGAATTGTAGAAATCAAATAAATATATTTAATAATAATTAGAAAAGTTATATATGTTTTTAAGAGTTATATGATAGAAAGATGTAACGAATGTAGGGAGGTATCAATATGGCAAAATTGTAAATTGTTAGGTTTGTATTGTATAGAAATGGAAGGAAATGTGTTAGTTAGTCTAATTTTATATTCAATACGATAAAGATCAAAAAGAGGGATTATGTAAATGAAGTTTAAATTTATATTCGATATGATAAACATCACCGAGAGAGCCTGTATTATTTAAATAAGTCAAAATTTATACATCACAAAGTCTAATGTTATATGTAATCAGATAAACAGTAAAAGAGTTTAATTTTTCATACAAGAGTTTAATTGTCTATTTAATAAAGTAAACATTCAGAGGAAGAGAGTTAATGTTAATATTGAATTTAATAAAAAATACAACTTAATAAACAAAAAATATTTCAAGAAGTTTGAACATATCTTTGAAAGAACACCGAATTAAAAGAAGAAGCATGTACTGAAAAATCGTTTGAGTGGTCATACCATAAAATCCAATATTCTGAAGAGGTATCAGTTTTGCAGTCGTCGAAGAAAATAAAATTCAGCATTAAAACTAATAAGAAATTCCCGTGGAGGAACAGATAGCTAAGCCTAGTATTACCTTTAAAATGATAAACATCAACAAGAAGTGAACCCGTGGCAGCTGTGAAGAATTCAGAGTCAATCTATTTACATTTTTATGGTAGATATTCTTACCTTATTATTTATCAAAAATTTACATACTAACGTTATTTGGTAAGGATTAAAGAAAAGAATATATCATATACAATATTAAATAATATCAAACAACTTAATAATTATTAACCCTGAGATAGAGTTTCTTTTCATGTGCAGATAAACAAAAAACATAATAACTGTAATTACATATCTTAATTAAATTACTGGCAATAAAAGAACAGTACATTAATGATGCAACCAATGTGTGGCATATAATAATTAAAATATCTGCATATAATTACAGTACAATATCTACATTTTCTTCTATCGAAACTGGCATATGATGATACCAACATACCAATGTAAACCTAATGGACACAATACAGTAGTGTATGCCAGGTGTCATGTGTATGTAAACGTACCTCAACACTCCAATGGAATACGAATTTTTTTGTAGAATTAGAATTTTGGGCAAACAGTATGCAAAAGACAGCTTCTATATTTCCTATCTTTATATAAGCGAATGCCAATACAGAAGTAACTAACGTTATACTGTTTGGTAAACGTAGCGTTCAATTTCTGAATAATTTCTCTGTTACACGTGTTGGCGAAGAACTATCATTCACAAACCAGTTCAGAAACCAGTTACTGTATGTACTAAATACGTTATGCAGATCTGTTATGTGTAGTTATTCCATTAACAAAATCGCATTGCTCTTGTACGAAATCACATTGATTTAACTATTATGTAAGCGACAGTTCTTTCAATAAAAGACAAAACTTAAACAATAGGCTACTTAAAGAGCCCAAAAATTTAATTCCACAGATTCAAAAAAAATTCACAACTTTATAGGATACCGCTAGTATCCTGAGGGCGAGTAGTTGATAAGCTTACGGTGAATCTGAGGACAGTGCAGGTTCCCAGATCACACAGTTACGTTCTCTCGTTGATTTCGCGTCTGTATTGACTTCAGCCACATTCAATCGGACGTTAAACTCCACCCAAAAAAATATTAAAAGAATACTGCCAATGTTTATGTGAA
Source organism: Magicicada septendecula (assembly GCA_034769895.1). Taxonomy (NCBI): domain Eukaryota; kingdom Metazoa; phylum Arthropoda; class Insecta; order Hemiptera; family Cicadidae; genus Magicicada; species Magicicada septendecula. The sequence goes on from CM068370.1 coordinate 111,224,065, forward strand.
AACCGACGCAAAATGTAATTAGAGTTATAAAGTAAGAAATAGGAGGACCATTAAATTTTAAGACGTCACAGTAACTACCGTAGTAAAAGAATGCATTCAAACAAGGAAACTAATAAAGTTCTTAACGTATATATAGGTTCAGGCCCAGGGGAGTATTTACGGTGAGAATGAACACGACCGGACCTCCCACTCGAGGGGTCGAGTCGACAAAGTTAACGAATTATGTTAATCTCTTAATTTTTAGATTTTTTTTTTTTTTTTTTTAGCTCTGTACGCTAATATGTGATTAGTAACTCTCTTTCTAAATATACAAACAGGTTTATTATACAGCATTTGCGTATCCGTTTGAAATATGAAATATAGGAAAGTCAGTTCAGTCAATAAGTAGCCTATCTTCTAAACAAAGTTTCAGAAACGTGTATTTTTATAGATTTTACCGTTTACTTTAATGGGACTGATTTCAGGATGTTATCATACGTTTTTCAACCACTTCAAAGATAGTTAGTTGACTAGTCGTAATTTGTCTTTTGTATGAAGCCTACTCGACCCCCCCCCCCCCAGGTCAAATTCTAGATACACCATTGTATAGGTCTACTATTACTCAAAACGAACGAAACATCGACAGTAAGATTTTAAATAACGTATACTCGAACTAATCGAAAGTTTAAGGCCAAAAGTTAAAAGTTGATCGCCTGCACGTGGTGCCCCCTGCATAAACTAAACGATCAACAAAGGTTCGTCTAAAGCACGCTGACCAAAATGATACAAAAGAACCTTGCCAAAAACACCAACGGCCCTTTTCAGGGCCTTGACACGGACCTAAGTATCCTGTATTGGAATGCCGGAGGTCTTAGCAACGATAAATTTTTACAATTTAAACGAAGCATCTGCCAAATTGATGTGGATCTATATGTTATAGTAGAAGCAGGCGCTGCGACTGAATTCTCTGAATTTTACCAAACTACCGGATACTGCAGCCATATTTTACCTCGATCACGACAAGTCGCCTCGGGGATAATTGTTGGAATTAAAAATAATCTCTGCTCTAAATTTGAGATAATCCATGAGATGCAAGACGATGACAAAGTGGAAATAATTCTAGCCCATATATGGAAAAATAACAAACATTTCACAGTCATAGGATTATACAACCCTCCTGGCAATATTCCATCCCTTGATGCAATTGAATCAATGATCCAAGCAAATAGCATAATCATAGGTGATTTTAACAGCCATTCACCGAGATGGGGATATGACAGGTTAACACCCGCAGGAAGACGCATAGAACTTTTCATCGACGAAAATTTTCTTGACCTGGAAGACACGCCACCAACCTTCCTGTCATTTGCTGGACAGACTTCCCGACCAGATCTCGTCCTTGCGCACCCTAACATCGCACAGAGGACAAAAGTTCACTTGATGGATGACGCAGGAGGCTGTGGACACCGCTCCATTCTCATCAAATGTGCGACAGGAAAAGCCACATACATTAACAAACGTGCCCCCCGGTGGAACTTTAGAAAAGCCGACTGGAGCGAATACGGCAGGATAACAAATGATATTATACCACACGAAATAAATTGGAAATCACCTGAAACAGCTATAGAGTCCCTGAACGATGCTATACTGAAATCTGCTCTATTATGTGTACCAAGGGGTCAAGTAAAGGGTTTTCGACCGTTCTGGAATAAAAGACTTTCATCCCTCAAGAAAACAAGAGACTCTCTGAGAAGGAAAGCAGAGAAATCTAAAGAACTATCTGACTGTATCCAACTCCGAAAATCCCAGGCCATACTACGTAAAGAAATTAAACAATCTAAAAGATCGGCCTTCAAAACCTTCTTATCGGAGCTGGATTTCCGGCGCGATGGAGCAAAAGCACACTGTTTTGTCTCAAGGCTAAATAATGACACTGAAGCCAGAGGACAACAACCTTTCAAAAACGGACTCAATCTTATCACAGATCCCAAAAAAATAGCTAACACCTTTTGCAAGTACTACGCAAATATAAGCCGAACCCGAAAGACAAGAAATGAACACAGACACCTGAATAAAAAACCTCTAATGCAGTGCCTCAACAAAACCGAACAAAAAATTTGCCTAAGCGATTTTAGCCTCTCCGAACTTGAATTTGCACTATTAAACACAAAGGGCAAGAAGGCAGCAGGAGCCGACGCAATCTACCCAGAACTCCTAAAAAATCTTGGTAACACAGCGAAACTAGCCTTGCTCAATCTCATTAATCTAACGTGGAAAACACGCGTCCCCCAGCAATGGAGGAAAGGGGAGATTATACCTATTACCAAGAAAGGAAAGCCAAGTGATACACCTGAGGGCTACCGCCCCATCACATTAACAAGTGCTTGCTGCAAGGTTGCCGAAAGAATGGTTGTGCGGCGTCTGAACCAGTTCTTTGAAATGAATGCGGTTATTGATGAATGCCAAGCAGGTTTCAGAGCGCACCGATGCACCATGGACCAAGTCGTCTACTTTGCACAAAGTGTTAAGGATGGGTACCACAAGAAAATGTCCTCCCTGGCAGTAATGGTTGACCTAAAAAACGCGTACGACACAGTCTGGAGACCCATGTTGCTTCACAAACTTGCTTTGAGTGGCGTCGCAGGTAACCTTTTTAACTGGATAGCGTCCTTCCTGAGTCAAAGACAAATTCGTGTCCGCTATAATGATTGCCTTTCAGAGTACCGAATCCAACGCCAAGGGCTACCCCAAGGTGCCATTATCAGCTGCAGCCTATTTAACCTTATGGTCAATGACATTCTGGTGGCTGTTCGGTGTGTGCCGGGAGTACAAGCGCTCCTGTATGCCGATGACCTTATCATCTGGGCAACTAGCAGCCATATCATGGGTCTTGAAGCAACTATTAATAGTGCACTTGTTAAACTAGAAGAGTGGGCCAAACTAAATGCCATGACGGTAAATACCACCAAGACGACATACCAACTTTTCTCTCTATCAACAAGGCGGCCTACGGTCAAGCTGCGCTATTGTGGATCGGAACTCGAAGAGGTGAACATGTCTAAATACCTGGGTGTTAATATAGACACCAGAATGACGTGGAAGCACCATATAGAACAGTCCGCGAACAGTGCGTCCAGGCGCTGCCGGCTACTTAAACGACTCACTGCGACTACATGGGGAGCAAATCAAGATGTTCTGACAACTGCATATAAGAGCTACATTCGGCCGCTATTGGAATATGGCGCAGAAGCAACTATTACTGCCTCCAATGCAGCATGCCAGAAACTTCACTTGGTCCAAAATGCAGCCCTTAGAACGATAACTGGTGCGCCAAAATCAACTCCTATACTTGCCATGGAGTCACAACTGCAAGTCGAACCTATCCAAGTAAGACGGGAAAAGCTGTGCCTCATATCCTGGGAGAGATGTAAAAGAGCCTACCAACAACGGTGGAATAACTATAAAACACCGACAGAAAGGCTGAAAACTCAGAAATGCCCGATTGCGATCTATGAAGAACTCCAACGCAAATATGACATAGAACCAAATGAGGCAGCACCATTTATACATCACCGTGAATTCTTTAGCCAACTCCCAAATGCTAACTTGAAACTCTTCGACCATAATAAGACCAAAACTGAGTCGAATGAAGCCGAGCTTCGTCAAGCAGCCTTACACACTGTACAAAAACATTTTCCCGCTGATCAGTGGATACGAATCTACACAGACGGATCCTGTATACCATCCACAGGGGCAACAGGGGCTGGGTTCTACAGCTCTCTATTTGAAGGCCACCTCGCTGTAGGAGGCCGGCTAAGCAACTATGACGGAGAGGTAGCAGCCATAAAGGCAGCATCTATTGAGCTTGCCAAGATCTCACCACCTAACAAAGCCGTCTTCCTCATAGATTCGACTGCAGCGATTCAAAACGTGACCTCAAATGGTGATACAAACTGCTTCCTGACAATTGAGTGTAGGCGAGAACTGCAGAACCTTGTACAATTAGGCTGGCAGATTGAACTGCAATGGGTACCCAGCCATGTCAACATCATGGGAAATGAAAAAGCCGACATCCTCGCCAAAATGGGCGCAGCACTACCTCAGCCGGAGACCCCCAGCTCATATGCATCTGCGAAAGCACGAATAAATTCCTCAATAAGCCTATGGCTAAAAGAAAAACAATTAAGAGCCTGTGTGGGAAAAAGATGGGCAACATTGGTTACGGACGGCCCCATCAACAGAACTCTACCCCGAGCAACTAGTGTTGCTCTTTTTAGAACTACAACCGGTCATGACTACCTGGCCTCCCACCTGCACCGCATTGGCGTGTTGTCGTCTCCTGAATGTGTTCTCTGTGGATACGCTTCCATGAATGCGGATCACCTAATTGCATGTCCAGCCTTGATTTCAGACACGGAAGTCCAAGACGAAGATGGTACGGCAAGGCTCTCACGTCTCTACTGGTCAGCGCGCCGCCTAATGGCCCAACAGCCAAGGGTGGGCGTTGGCTAGTAAGTAAGTAAGTAAGTTAAAAGTTTAAAAATTCGGATTTACGGATATACAAGTACAAAAAATGGATGTAGCAGTGTGCTAACCACTGGTGTATGTGTGTGGGTTAAGGGAGAGAGAGAGTGAGAGAGAGAGTGCGAGAGAGTGAGTGAGTGAGAGTGAGAGTGAGAGAGAGAGAGAGAGAGAGAGAGAGAGAGAGAGAGAGAGAGAGAGAGAGAGTCGTTCTTAGTGGATCAAAATGAATATATACGTCAGGCATCACTGTCACGGTGATCGAAAGACAGTCACTCGTGCTGCACAAGTATTCCGCTAGTGTAGGAAATATCCAGTGTAATTGAAATCAAAATCAGTTTCACTAAAAATGCTCGGCACGGTTGAACTTCCTGGTAGCAACGAACACTTTCATCATAATTGTATAACCGACAGGAAACACAGACAGTGACTACAGACACCGCCAAGGTCAATAGCCAAAACATCACCTGGCGTAGCAGTGAACGATGAACGGCCTCAGTGTACTGTGCCGTGTTTGTTGCTGTTGCCCACAAAGGGATCACTGTACCTCAGCCACAACCCAACTTAATTGTTGTTTCTGTTCGTTTTTAAGTAAGGATACCACGTTTCTGTATCATCTGTGGGCATTACCGGCACTGCAGAGTGTTAAATCAGAATACCAAAGTAAACTATAAACTTCATTCAGGAGTCATATGACACAATGGGTAAGATAGGGAAATACATTGCGTATATGGGTTTTTGGTCGTATGTACTGCGCGCTTGACAATTTGGTCATCTAAAAATTAAAGTTATAAGATTATTATTTTTTAACTTTTATAACGTAAAAATCGTTATTCTCCTTCATTCCACAAATGTTTTTTTTACCATAAATTAAGCAGTAAAAAATATAAACACAATAAACTGTACACTTCAACAATTTAGTGGACTTTATAACTTAACCCGCCGTATTTCCGTTGTTAATTGACGTAAATGGATCGTGTTTGTTTCAGTTTGTAGCTTAACATACCACTAAGGCGATGGAATATTTACTTTTCACCTACGCTCTTCAAACGTGTCAAAACAAAATTGTATGTAACGTTTGGTTATGATTTTTTCGAATTACGACATGAAAACATTGGTCTGCGAGAAACTTTTCTGTTGTTTATAGATAGGTAGGCCTATATAGTGTAAGCGAATAAAATTATCACAATCGATTGAATTTAATTATTATTCCATTTGTGAGGCTCTAGCTTAAGAGGTTTTTAAAATACAAGCGTTTCTATCATGATCGTCATCTTCTTAACGTTTTTAGGCTTTAGCGGTCTGTTCCTATTCCACACTCCACCTTTTCTTAGGTATACCAACTTTTCTTCTATCTCTAGGGTTGTAAACTTTCGCCATCTACGGTATTCTACTTTCTTCCATTCTATTGATGTGTGAACCCATTTTCTTCTATATTCTTTAATCCTTTCATTAACTGCAAAAATATCTAAATCACTTCTTATCTCTTCATTTGTTATATGATTTCGTCTATTACACCTTTCAACTGATCTCAGAAATTTCATTTCTGCTGTTTGTATCTTCTGTTCATCTTTTTTCTTTATAACCGAAGTTTCAGAACCATACAGTAGGATGTTTTCACATCCAGGAATAGGATTTGCGAAATATAGAGCCGTTTGGACCAGAACCTCTACCTATTCAAGGCCGTCGTGCGTAGTGAAGAGCCACACCCTTTCCGAGGTGGTCCTATAACAGATCACGACGGATCTAGACCAGAGAAGGTCGATAAAAATCTAGCCGGCATAGGGTTAGTTGCCCTATACGGTGGTCTCAATCAACAACTCACAATTCCAACAGTAGCCTCGGAAACCTCGACAGAAGACATTCGTGTTTCTATCTACTTTTTTTTTAATAGACGCTCTATCGTTAAGTAAACGCGCGGCAGGCTCTTGGCGGCATAAGTGTACCATCACGACGCAACACATAACATTTGTACAGTTCATATGAGTTACTGTATTACTTATTATAAAATTTACTTGAGTCCTTTATAACTTACAACAAGTGCGTTACATTGAGTTACAATCGTTTATTTGAGCACTAAGTAGGCCTATAAAGCAAACGCTAGGTACGAATATAAGACTACATTACTTCTGCTTCATCATACGTATTGAGTTACCAATTAATAAATGCTTCGTGTTTATAATAGGTACGTTTTACTTTATAGTGTGTACTTTATAATCATGTAAGTAATTACGTATTCTGTTAATTAGCCGTTTTTTAATTACCCCTCTATTGCAACTGGTGTGTGTAGGTGGTGTGTTTGTGACATTGATTCTTCCCTCGTAACAGTGAAACGGCTGCACCAGTTTTCATAGACGAGGTATCAAATCGCTTGTCTTGATTTTCGAAGTGTCAACAAAGACATGAAATTCTGGAAAGCAAAATGGCTGACGCTACACACCATTGTGTGTAAAATGTAGGCGAACCTGTCGAGTTGGGTATCATTTTAATTATTAAAGAGCGCGTTAAAAGATGATTACAATAAATGCGTTACGTTCGGTAATGTGTATTATAATTTTTTGTATAAATATGCTGCAATTGTTGTACTACAATTTCAAGTCGATGACTTTTATTTCGTTATTTTGCTATTTTCTACATACGTAACACAAAGTTTCATGCAGCAATTATATAATATTGTGATATTATTCAATATAGTTTCTTCTGCAAGTGGTGTATTGCGTTTTTTTCGTTTGAAAGATTAAAAAAATACAAACATGCGTAAGATACTGAAACGACAAAAACGGAATACACTACTTGCAGAAGGAACTATATTGAAGAACAACACATTATTGTCTTGTTATTGTTACAGAAAAGTCACCCTGAGCTGCAGAACTCGCTCCCTATTCTGAACGAAGTAGATAAATTATGTTATTAGACTATATGAGTAGAATATTTACATTGTTAGATAAATTTCGGTATTAAACATTTTTTTTATTATCAGAAGTAATTACGAAAATCCCGATTACACTTCTTTTTGTAAAAATAATTGTAGAGCAACTTGCAATAAACATTAAACATTTGTATTTATGTAAAAATTCCACTTATTCTGACACCCGAACTAAACTCTATATTCAGATTTTGATTAAAATTCTCTTTAATTTGATAGGCCTACGCCAACGGAATCTTTGTGATTTTATTAAAATTTTGCTTAACTTTTTGGACCCTGTCGTACCAAAATTTTGAAATTTCCGAAACTCAATACTAAATTCAGATTTTAGTTAAAATTCTCTTTAATTTGATACCCACATGAATTTTTGTGATTTTATTAAAATTTTCATCCGCTTTTTAAGGCTCTGGCATTCAAAAATTTTTAGTTTTCAAAAAGGAATACTAAATTCAGATTGTGGTTAAAATTCCTTTTAATGTGATACCCAAATGAACTTTTGCGATTTTTTTACTACTTTGCCCCCTATTTTTGCCCCCAGCGCCTCCTATTTTTGGGAGACTAACAGGGATCTGCGGAGTAAAAGTATGGACACGGATCCCAAGTTTTACGAAAATCGGTTGATGCGTTCAAACGTTGTGACACATACCACAAACAGACAGATAGACAGACAGACAAATGCCAAACAGTTTACTTAAAATTGAGAACTCCCTTACCTCGTTCAAGAAAATTAAAGTCAACCAAAGTGAAAAGCAGTGCCTACCTAGCCTTATACTAAGCATTAGGCCTACTATACATGCTGTTATACTGGGCTCCGACTATCTATTATTAATGTAGGGTTTACATCCGCTGTAACGAATTTCAAGGACAATCTGGCTCAAAAAACTAGGACAATCCCAGACACGAAGGCTGTGGACTTACATTAAACATAACAACAAAAATCCGATTTATTATATTGTCGAATAAAACACTTAACATTTAAAAACAATAGCAAGGCTCTTCTTGTTTATTATCAAATCAATTCGTATTATTTAATTTTCTTAATAAAATGACCTTTTAATTAAACAGAAGTCAATATCAATAAAAAATTCAACATTTATCGGAGAACTGATTGAAAAAGCGAAACTACAAAAACACACTTTAAACGATTAATAAGCGATAATCACTTCTTCTTTTTTTGTGTGCCCACTCTTAAAATCTTTCTTAATTTTCAGGTTTTCAATCGAGTTTTTCTTTTTTGAATGAGGATGCATTGTTTGCAATGCGTGAATGCGCTTTGGCATTTTCTAGTAAAATTTAGTATACTTTACTAAATAAAGTGTAAGAATCTAGTTCAAAAGAAACCAATGCTATTTTAATTCAATCGCAAAAATCAGAAGCCAACAAACACATCAATTAATATGTGTAATATATGGTGAACCTAGCTAATATGTTCCTTACAATCAGCACTACCAACCATTTTTTTTAATCTAATAAAATCCCGGACTGTACAACCCCCCAACCACCTCCACCACGAACGTTAAGTATAAAGAAGAGTACTTGGTACTTGGGCGAGGAAACGCGGGGGGTTAGCAATTCTAGTACTTTCTGATCTATGAACGTTCGTTAGGACATTGTTTTTATCACACAGTAAATAGTAAAAATGGATACACACGTAATCAAAGTCGAGCTTATTGGTTAAGAGCGCTTGAAAGGTTTGTACCAGCCAGACAAGTTCTATAGTTTATCCATACCCTGTCCATTAATATAACGCAGGTTTGTATCCTCCATGCCTAGTTGAAATAAGTGGTTATGAAACTTACAATGGAGATACTTTGGGTCCAGATATTTATTTTAAAACATGACGATAGCGTTTATAAAAAAAAACCTGTCCTAACTAAATCGGAAAGTCTGATAACTCTGCTTTTAAGTGTCAAGAATAACACACACTATCAAAGTTATTCTGATGTCCTCTGTCTGCGTAACGCGTATCTACATTTTTTTTATATAAAGCAAGCTTTTTTTATTCTGAAACGGTTCTTTACACTTCCTGAGATTACTTTCACTATATATTTTCTTCTGATATTTTTTTCGATGTTCCGTAACTCTCCGTGGTACGTCAAACGACTGTTTACTTTCTCAGTGGAAAATACAGTGAAATATGTGTACACTACACTGAGTTTACCAGACGCCTCGATTTTGTCGGGAGGCAATAGTGTCCTGGCAATAAGTACAAGTATATTATTTTACACGTTATAGAATAAGTAGCCTACATGTATTTTTTTTTAACGGTTTGGGTTCGTACCTGTTATTTTGAAATGCTAGTTTAGCACACCTCTACCAGTAAAACAGTAAGAGTTGTGTACTGCAACGTGTATATTGGTTTTTAATGACGCGCGCGTTCACTAAGCTTTACTTTAGTTGGTCTTGATTTCAAATTTTTAAGTGTGGTAATGTCTCGTTTTCACGATACAGGAAAATGATAACTCAAAGCTGTACCTGAGAAAATGTACTATCAATAAAGGCATTAAGTTAAAAGTGGTAAATTCCAAATGTTAATTCATTGTACAGAGGACATAACTGCTCTGCTCTCAGATATTATATAAACAAGAATAGAAAGTACTTCCCGAAACATACGCATGCGCAGACTGGAGAGGGGGGCAGCATGCGTGTCGGTATCTCACTGTCAGACGATACCCGATTTCAACAAATTTATAAAAGCATTAGTATTACGTATACATTACAAAGGTAACAAAGGATGTATACAAAGGTGTAAAACTACATTGTACTTTATAATAAAAGCTTTACAATGACCAATTCTCGATATACACGCTCCCGAAGCCACGAATAACGAATAGCCTAGTGACTGCGTAATATTTTATATGTTGTGGAATGTAAATAAAATTTAAACTAATATTTGTAACATCTAAGAAGAATCAAAACCAACGATGTTCATATTGAAACGTTATCACTTCATTCAGTAGGCCTATACTGTTAAGTTGTTTTTAACTATGGACACTTGAAGTTCATCAACATCATCTTCTTAACGGTTTTAGGCTTTAGCGGTCTGTTCCTATTCCACACTCCACCTTTTCTTAGCTATACCAACTTTTCTTCTATCTCTAGGGTTGTAACCTTTCGCCATCTACGGTATTCTACTTTCTTCCATTCTATTGATGTGTGAACCCATTTTCTTCTATATTCTTTAATCCTTTCATTAACTGCAAAAATATCTAAATCACTTCTTATCTCCTCATTTCTTATATAATCTCGTCTATTGCACCTTTTAACTGATCTCAGAAATTTCACTTTCTGCTGTTTGTATCTTCTGTTCATCTTTTTTCTTTATGACCCAAGTTTCAGAACCATACAGTAGTGTAGGTATTGCCATTGTTTTAGAAAATTTTATTTGGGTTTCTTTTGTACATTTATTTCCCAACGTTCTCCAAATCGTTGCACACATTCTTGTGAAATTCGTCACTTTATTTTCTATATCTATAACTTGATCATAAGTAATGTCACGTCCAAGATAGTTGAAATGTCTTACTTGTTCTATGCATGTGTTGTCTATGCATATTTTGGTCCGAGCCGGCCATTACTTTTGTCTTTGATTCAGACATGTTACAGTTATATTCTTTTCCTAATTTGTGTAAGATATATATATTGCTCGGTGGAGATCGTCTCCTGAAGTGGCGAATATAGCTTTGTCATCCGCGAAGAGAATGGTTTTCAAGCTTTTATTTCGGTGGATTTTAATACCGTCAGAGGATTGTTGTTTCCATTTTTTTGAGGAAATCATACAGATAAAGGTTAAAAAGTAGTGGTGACAGACAACAACCTTGTCTTACGCCTTAGTTTGTTTCAATCAGGATAGATTATTCTCTATCGTTTATGATTATCGCGGTGTGTCTATATAAACTCTTTACTTGAAGTTTAAAAATATAAAATTAGTAAAATGTTAAATAGAAAAGTAAAGTTTTTTTACACCATAATTACGCAACTCCCACTAAACACAACATAGTAACGGTTGTCTGTGGTTTTATTGTACAGCGTAACTATGCATTACGTATACTGCCTACTTCCAGAGAACATCCTGTGTTTTAAGCATGACGCGCAACACGTTTTTGCCTAGCCCAACCCGGCCGTATGCAAAACCGCCTGATACTATAACGCACATAGCTTGCCTTAACAAAAAAATTATTAATTATCGTGCGTTACGAATACTTTACAAACATTTATGTTATAATACATTATATACATTAATGTACTTTGTGGAGCTACAAAATATTTTACGATGTGATGACAAAGGTGTAAACTACTTTGTGCTTTGCAGTGAAGACATTTTACGACGGCTGTAAAGTATTATTAAATAATATAGGTGCAAACGTGTCCCCTTGTTGAATGTTTACGTTTAACGCGACGCTTGGGCTACGCAAAACATCGTTACCCGCTGACGCTACAAAGCAAATACGCGTACTTTATACAACTCACTAAACCTAACGAGCCCTCACGATTTAACATTTTTGTGAACAAAAATAAGTTTTTTTAGAAATAATTAGTAATACGCTTGGCGAGAACAGAAATTATCTGCATTCTGAAACTGTAGAAAAGGCTGAAATAAAAATAAGAATGTCAACAAAAATTGTTAAAAACGTAATAATTTGTAACGTAATAATTATTTTATTATTTAAAACTGTTTAAATAAACACAGACGCTTGGTAGTTTCACAATTTTTTTTTGTTAATGTGATAATTGTTGCAGCTGATTATTATTCTATTCTCAAAGACCTGGTAATAATAACTCAATGTGTTTGTTAAAAAAGAATAAGAATTTTTTTAAGCAACATGTTTTTTACCAAGTGCCACAACGAGTCTTCAGTTAATATTTTATTATTGCCTAAAACCCTTATTTATTCCTAAAACGTTGTCTTTCCAACTTTTTTAGGAACACTTACACACTTATTTGTAACATTCCTTGTTCTTTTATTTTGATTACCACCTTCACACGAACATAAAACATTTCACTCTAAACTATATATAACTGTACTAAACATAAAGTATAATAATGACTTGCTTAGTCACAAAAATAAATCTTCAAAGGAATGTGTTCTGATTTGGGGTACATCTCTTTTTAGGCAGCTTTGTGTAGTATTTATAATGCAATGTTGAGTGTATACCTTCCCAAATGATATTGCATTTATTAATAAGAAAGGACAATGGTTATGCCGTTTAGGCCTATATTGTTAAGAATACCTAATTCATATTTTTAATTATCTGGAAAATGCTTCATTTGAACGTTGGAGCACTGGAATGTTTTTAAAAATATATGAAAGTGTGTTGTATAAGACTGCAGGAATACTATCCTGTACAGACTACCACTTCAACAGATCCGTTAGCTTACAGGAAGAGTATAATTTTCACAAATTTCTGGGATGTGTTGGATCCTCTTGACCCAATAACTGTACCGAAGTCCCCCCCCCCGTACTCGTCTTCGTTGTTTCATGAGGTACAAACTAATCCCCAAGCTAGACGATATATTATTAAACCAACTAATAACAAGTTTACAAGTAGGTAGGCCTAATAGGTTCTTCATGCTACTTCGTATTATCGTTTCGTTGTAAGTAATTTCGTACGTCAGTTCGTAGCCTTCAGTAAGTCAGGGACTTTTAATTTAAGAACAACTATGACTAATTATTAAGACTAAAATATATATCCTGTGTGTGTGTGTGTGTGTGTGTGTATGTGTGTGTGTGTGTGTGTGTGTGTGTGTGTGTGTGTGTGTGTGTGTGTGTGTGTGTGTGTGTGTGTGTGTGTGTGTGTGTGTGTGTGTGTGTGTGTGTGTGTGTGTGTGTGTGTGTGTGTGTGTGTGTGTGTGTGTGTGTGTGTGTGTGTGTGTGTGTGTGTGTGTGTGTGTGTGTGTGTGTGTGACAAGTTCCTCGTCTTTCGATTTCAAATCTGCAGCTAGTCCTATATGGCCACTCTTCTGCTAATCCTTTTTCTTCCATGTCCTTGTTAAATCCAACCCTCCAACTCATCCTGGGTTCTCTTTGTCTCCCCCTTCTCCTAGGTGTCTAGTGTAGGATCTGTTTTGGTAACCGTTCTCGTCCATTCTTTACACATAAGAGAGTTGGAGTTGTCTAGTTTTTATGTCGTCGGTAAAATTTTAGTTCGAAGTCCTCCGAACTCTATCAGTTGTGGCCTTTTCTTTCTTCTTCAGATTCTCACACCCCACCTCCAAAAATCCCTTCCAAAATTCAATAATTGTATATTACTTACTTTTATTGTTTACACGTAAGTGCTGTAAGTTACGATAGTAGACCCCGTGGTACTGGAAACATAATATGAACATCAGGATAACTTTAAAATCGAAACCGTCCTTGAAGTGTAAATGCTAAATGGAGATAAATAAATTGTGTGTGCGCGCGCGCGCCAATAACAATTACTGGCGGACGTGTTTCCGTAAACATTCAGTAGCAAACAATTTGCTGACCTGTCGTTGTGGCTAAATGTTTCACAACTTGGAGCTGGGAAAATAGGCCACGCGGTTAGCCTGAATGAAAACAAATTCTCCTTATTAGCTAACTGCCATTCGTTTAAATAATGCTTACGTATTCGACTTCTGCAATAAGCATCTGCCGTTTACACCACTGTTGGGATCAATGTTAACGCTTTTGCCCAACGTGACGAGTATTCCACCTTGATTAAAAAGTTTCTATAAAGTAATTTCATCGTCATCATCTTCACGGATTAAACCAAGAATGGTTTGTTCCAGTCTCAAATAGGCAAAGATTAGAGCTGGTCACTCCAGCGCTTCCTCGGACGTCCCACACCTCTCCGTCCCCTAGGCTTATAGTTCCATAGTTGCGTGGGGACGCGGGAGTCATGCTTGAGGCAATTTAGTAGTGAATATGTTCCCTGGATATGTTACTAGCATATCGCAGGGTAAGACGTATGATGGGACTGCCACCTTCAGGCTGGGGGTCAAGCCCGATTTTCTGTCTGGGTGTTCTCTCATAAACTGGCTGTCTTACCAGAATAAAGAGACCAGTTTTCCCTGTTGAAATATCCATAAGGATCTTTAATGTGGTGCTTTCTCCGTGCCTCCGACATCCTACGTCATTGACCAATTGGGGGGGGGGAGTCATCCGTCTTAGGCAATTTCTCACCCCAAGAGGGTGCCCTAACCTCTACTTGACAATGACAAGTAGAGGAGGGACAGTTTATACCGGCTGTCACTCGATATCCAGAGCTGCGTTAGCCACCTGTAGGTGTTGCCCATCACCCACCACTTAGAGGTAAGTAATTTCATTTTCAAATTAACGAATAAACGTTTAAACGTTTGATAAGTTACTAATTACTAATCACTAAAACTGTAGACCGGCGACTGTCGAGTCTAGTCGAACTGGCGGTCGAAGGTGACTCGTTTCACCTGCAGTCAAATCCTAATATTTTTTTGTATAACTATAAATTATTAGCTGTCCTTAGTAGGTTATTGGGTTCTTATAGAGTCTGCATACTTTTAAAAAATAAATTACATTTTAATTTCACATACTTACCTAGGAAAGTTGAATATAAATTGGCAATCTTGCAAAACCTAAACATTTATTTAAAGGGTACTTCATATTTTATGCCAGACCTTACGTATACAAGACATTTGTAGTCAAAGGGTTGATTGAAATTTTTATTTGAGCTGTTAGATTTTATGTACGATGATTACGACAATTTCGTTTTTATGAGCAATTAAAAAGTACGAAAGCAGACACAAACTGCAGTTACTTACAGTATACAAAACTATAGCTGGAAAAGTCTTTGGCTGGCATCTAGAGTTGTTTCCTAGTCGAATAACCATCTATCTCTATATCGTTACCTTCCTTATATCTGTTAAAGTGCTCTTCTCTGTACCTGTCCTTTGTGCTTTTGTCTGTACTACCTCTTTGTGCTTTTGTATAGGCCTACTCTTTATATGCTCGTTGCACAGAAATTCTTCTACGTCTTATTTTTACCATCCATATCCTCTACTGGGCATTTTCTTTTGACCTGTAACTACTCGTAGTATCTGTTTTTCAAACTTCTTGAGCTCATATTTATTACTGACCGTCAGGCACTTGCCTTCAACCAGAACACACCTTATTGCTGCCATGTATCTTCGCATCTTTGTTTGTCTACAAATAATAATTTTATCCCTCAGAAGTCTTTGGTATTTTGGCCATTTCCTTTCTCCGCCTCTGTAAGTTCCACATTGTCCTCAATTCTCACATTTCTTTCATTCACCACTGCTCTTACATATATGAAATTTTTGTCTTCCTCATAATGTACACCGGTTTTCCTATCTCTGTCTCTTTAAAACATATTTTTTGAAATGCTGTGCAGCGAATCACCTACGTAAACTTCAGTAAACGTTTTGTCGTTTATTAAACATTTTATTGTCTGAGTTAAATTATCAGTTTCATTTCACGACTTAACTGAGGAACTTAAAGCGTGTTCTCCGTCTTCATGTAAAACCGGTTCATTTTATAATAAAACGTTTATTATAGTTCACGAGTTTGTTATTACTAGTTGTTAATTAAATCGTTTGTGAGTGAACAAAGTACGTACCAGTGTTTGCTAATTTCCCTCTTGCTGCGGAACACAATTAATTTCATTTTTAATTAATCGTAATTCAAAAGACGTTCAAAGACAATATAGTTTACTGGTTATAAAAGTATTGAAACAAATATATCATTCTTTTTAAACTTTAAAGTTAACACTTTTAATCGTAATAAACTTCATAATCATATTTATCATCATCATCATCAGCGTCAAGAATTAAACTAAAATTTGCCTATTCCGCCTTCAAATTTTTTGCTGAAACCGCCTCTTTTTATGTAGACCAAAACTTTAGTTCCATACGATTTTTTATTCATATATGAATAACTATTAATAATTATATGCCCACTATAATTATATATAATAATAAAAGTGTTGGTTGATAATAATTTTGAAATAAAACAGAGTACGAATCGGAAAATTACAAATTATTCCCAAGCACTGTGGTGAGATCACTACATCTAACAGAAAGCAAGAGTCTAGTTGGGAGAATGGTGGTTGATTCTCTGTTTGTTAAGAATCTGAAGTACGGAATCTTAAAACCGACCTTAAAAGGAGGTTAATAGAAATAGACTTAAAGTACGTACCTAAGAAGAAACGGTAGGATATCTAGATTGGTGACAAAAAACGAACGAGGAGGTAAAAAAGAATAGTATAAATGTATACTATAAATACCATAAATAGTATCAATGTGTGATGCGTTTAACTGAATGCATTACATTACTATTTATATATTATTATTATTTATTTATTTATATTTATTTACTATGATTTATAATAATAGAAGCAACAAAATTATAAAATAATTGTGCAACAAAATCAACAGCAAAGGATGTCTCTTGAGAATGTACAAACGTGTAAACGTGTAGATATATAATTTTTTACAATTTAATATTTACAAATAAACTTATCTTTTTTAATAGATAAGGAACGGCCAAATAATGGGAAGAGGTAGCCGCCTAACAAAACATTATACTATTAGGGGAAAGGAAGGCATTCACTGGTTATCAATTCAAACAATATTTATATAAAAATATTGATATACATGTTGATTTTTAATTAAAAGCAGTTATACACTCTTACAGTATAGCATCTATTTTGATAAAAGAGTTACATTCAAAATTACATAGGTAAGTAGTAGGTGTCTCCATCAGTGGCGTATCTAGAATTTGGCCTTGGATGGATCCGGTAGAGTCGGCTTCATGGAAAAAAACAACAATTTAAGATCACGGCTTGATTTCAGGGGGAACGGCGTTCTGGAACCTCTTGGATCCAAAAATAAATTACCGAAAAAAATATATGAAAAGGAAAACCTAATTATTACAAAAAATTTACTATTACTTTTTAAATTGTGCTCCTCATCAGCCCCATTACAAAACTAAACATTTGTCAAAATCGAACACCGGCACTAATTCTTATCTTAACTACTATCGTTCCAAAAATGTCCCAATAACCTATGGAAAAAATGAAACAAAAATACTTGCTTCTAAATTAAAACTACATGAAAGGCAGCTGATTGGGAGCTTCTGAGAATACGTGCATTCCAGAATTTTTCCGGAGAATCTTTCCACCTTGAAATATGCTAGTGAATCAATAGCAATAACTTCAAGTGAATGTGAGAGGGCTGATTTCTGGCCATCATACAGAACTGCACACAAAGAGTAAGGAAAGGTCAAGAAACATTTTTAAAATGTCCGAACCACCGAAACCATCACATATGTAGAACGCGGTAGATTTATAAAAAGCGCAAACAACACCTTCAAAATGAAGAAGACTAACAATTTCATAACTACTGTATTCGATAATTGTTTAGAATGTCCGCACAGGCTAAACAATATTAAATTATACATAATATTTGCCGTATTTCTTCCGTCGTGTGACTTCGTGTTACGTTCGATTGATTTACGCGTTTCGATATATATGTTTCGTCTTCAGAATACAAAATTATTCAAAGTCAGATCGTTAAATATTAAAATTGCAAACATTGAAAACAGTTCCACACATATCCGCATTACATGAGTGGGACCGATCGGACACTCATGTGCGCACTCTATACTAGTAAATGTTATAACCTATATATTTTATCAATAAGTGATTGGATACCTATTCAAACATGTTTTTCAAATACTAAATTTAACAGAAGTCAGTTATCATTGCTAACAAACTAATCACTTAATGGAAAAAATTTGCAGATTCGTTCATAAATATTAATATATCGATCATCGAAGCAAACCTCAGAGGTTAATTGGAGGCGGATTCCATAAACAACAGAACACCTAATGTTGTAAAATTCAAAATCTATTCATGAGCGTGAAGTGTGAAATGCTGCACAATGTAGCGGAGTGAATCTACTCACAATGTTATGTGTAGCACTTTATTGTAGACTGAAGTGGTTCAGTTTCAAAGTGTATTCAAACATTTTGTTTCTGTTACAAGTAAGTCCACTTCGTGGCTGACCGAGCGCAAATACTGTCAGCAGTAAATTTTCACCCGCTGTTCGTAAAGAAAAAAACGGTATCACTTCATCCATCACCGCGTTCCCATTAAAGTGCTACAACCAAGAATAATGGAACGGTAACCGTTGGTCGTTTCACTGCACTCTACTCTGGAAACTGAAAACTGAAACTTGATACTGTTGAATTGCCTTGGTATTTCCTGCGCTCATATTTGTAGCGTTACTCCTTAAGGCTCGAGTGTTTTAAGGTAACATTAACACAGCTACGTTGATTGTTACAAAATTGCCATTAATTTTTACCCACACATGATTTAGCATCCTCAGTAAGTCCATTGAGTATGACTGATGTAGTTGAATATCGTGCCTCGTCATAACACTTACCATTTTGGTATAACACACTTAAAACATATCGTCATCGGTTTACATCGTTCTCCGACGGTTTTCGATTTACAATCTCCATCTCTCTCGGTTGTTTCGTTAAGGAACTTACTCCGCTTCCTTGTAGTCCCTTCTTTCCAGCTTTTTCTTAGTCTGCCTGGTCTGCTTCTATCTTCTGGTTTGTCAATGAACACTTATTTCGGTAGTCTTTGTTCGGTCATTCACTGTGTTATTTTAGGTCTCATCTCTCACTGAATGTGTAAACCCTATAATTTCTCTTATGCAGCCTTTATTGTAGTTTCTTCCTTGACGTTCCGGTGGCTATTTCCAAAAATCTATTTCACTTGTCTTTAACGCTTCTTCAAGTTATATTTCAATGACCATGTCTCCTAAACGTACCTTATTACATTCCTACTTAATGCATTATAGATTTGCTTTTTATTTTTGCTTTTGTGTTGAGTTCTCTATAGAATGCTGTTTAATAGGCTTACAGCTTTACTTTTCAATTCTTGTTATGTTCCCTCTTGTGAGACTTTCACCCCTCCCCTCATAATTACTTAACTTTCTTTACGCTGTTTCATTTTCCTTCACTTTCCAGTATGAAGTCTTACTGCTGTCGTTCAGCACACGTATGTATAGTTTTCTCTGTATTTAATGCTAATCACGGCTTTCTGTATTCTTCCATGAGTTTTCGTGATGTGTAGTTTACGTCGTCACATGCGTGAACGATCATAACCTGGAAAACCCAATGTGTATAACTTTAATAGTAACCTGTGTAACCTGTTAAAAGTGTGAACACGGTACACTCGTAAAACAAAACCATGACGGGATAAACACTAGCTATGTATGTCAGATATTTTAGAATGTTTTTAGGTACCGGCACGCACTTTTTACAGAATAGAAATTAAACTAGACAATACTAAAAACCAACAGGGTACACACGGTACGTTTCATGTCTAATGGTGAACTATTTAACAAAACTAATTAGCACTATGTAAATGCGTGTAGTTTAGAACAAACTACAAAGGAAATGAAAGTATGATGACGGCAAAACAAATCATGTTCGAGATAAGGGTTGATTCTGATTGTGCTACCCTCAAAACATGAAGAAGTCATTCTCTGAAAAGTGTCTGTGTCTCTGTGCAGCAAATTCAAACAGAATCAAATAATTGTTTGCATATGTGCCCGAGTTGTAGACGACTCAAGTCCTATTGATTTTGGTGAAGATCGGTTAAGGGGAAGGGGTAGTTTACCTTCAACGTTTTACGTTTTAACAAGAGTAAAGTACTTAATTTTGATAAATAATATGTACTGAAAAGAAACTAATAATAATCCACTGTAGAAAGGTAGATGAAATATCTATAAATGAAAAGGGTAGCTGAGTAAGGAGGGGGTACTTTTTTGTATCATGTTATAAATTTATTCGACCGGAAACTTACAAATTTCAGTAAAATAGTAACAGTTGATATCGTTTCATGCTATGTCACCACGGATACGTAAACAAAATAATTTTTCGTTTTCAGAAATTCACAGATAACAAACGAGAGCAAAACAAAGAGATTAAATTGATAAAGATAATCTATCGAATTAATTCTTTATTTTTAAAGTAGTAACAACTAGGTACAATTCGTATTTTGATTATCTTCCTAAGCGTTTTTACCAAAAGCATGCTGATATATTTGATTTCGTCCTGAGTGTAGCCCTACATAATAATAATAATTTTAAAATTGGAACATGGAAGTCATGTATGGTTCGCTATACCGATTTCTTAATTATTTATACTTAATAGGTATAGCGAACTTATGTATTTTATTTATTATTTGACTTCATCTAGCGTAACTCTAAGGAATATTGCTCAGAACCCTCTAAAATACGCTCTGCTGTTTGAATATAACCTCGATAGAAACAGTCCATTCACTCACAGATTATGAAGTGATTATAACCTACATAATACGAATATGTATACGATAATGAATATTTAATCACAGTTACTCATCCCAAGCGAAGTCTTGAGCCCTGGTAAGAATTTATTATTATTATTTTTGGTCAAGTAGACCTACCTAGGGGGTGGAAGTATATTCTCTGTTAAGGATCCATGCTTCTAATCTGTACGTTATTACTGGTCTGATAGAGTTGTGCAAAATCTCATTTTAGTCATTCGATATATTATTTTATAAAGCGTATTTCGCCACAAGAAGAGTATTTGAAGAGTATCTTCAAATCCAAAGACATCCACAGAAACACGAAACTAAGGATATACAAATCAATAATAAGACCCATCCTAACCGACGGCTGCGAAACGTGTATCCTGAACTCTAAAGCAGCAGACACTATCGATATCTTTGAAAGAAAAATATTACGATGAATCTTGGGACTAGTTGATGACGTACACGGCTGGAGAATAAGACATAACTTTGAATTGTATCAAATGCCACCGCTAACACAATACATAAAACTACAGCGTCTAAGGTGGGCTGGTCATGTAGCCAGGATGGGGGAAGACAGAATACCACGAAAACTATTGAATACCAGAATCCACGGAAAAAGACCAGTGAGAAGACCGAGGAGAAGATGGGAGGACGCGGTGGATGAGGATGCGAAAGAAATACTGAAAGTGCGTTCCTGGAGGAGGATAGCTATCGACAGAAGAGAATGGGGGGGGGGAATTGAAGGAGGCCAGGGCCCAACAAGGGCTGTAATGCCACAGGAGAGAGAGATACATTATTTTATATTAAAAGATAGTCTTTCTTATCTGCATGCTATGATCGGT
The DNA here is from genome assembly GCA_034769895.1 of Magicicada septendecula. Lineage (NCBI taxonomy): Eukaryota > Metazoa > Arthropoda > Insecta > Hemiptera > Cicadidae > Magicicada > Magicicada septendecula. The sequence goes on from CM068370.1 coordinate 111,245,655, forward strand.
TTCTGGCAATTGCAGTCTTGTCAATTTCGTATGGTATCTGATCCGTCCCATAATGTGAAACTTGTAACGACCAAGAATTAAAATTTTTTAAATTATGATCGAAAAGACGTTACAAGCAGCCAGACACCCCAACACGAGCCAGGAGCAATAAATAAGGAAACAATTTAACGAAGTGTCAACTGAACGTTTGCTAGGGACAATACGAATACGCTTCACATAACTTTACAATGGGAAATAAGATTGGCCTGTGACAGACTCGACTCAACCGAGATTTACAGCCCACAACAAGCAGAACAAAAATGAAACTATGTCAGTAGCACTTTACGGAGAAATTGTAACGAGCACACACTGCAAGGTTAATTTGAAGTGTGCCAGCAGTAAGAAAAGGGTGTAGTTGCACAATGGTATTTACCCTGTATGAGAACTGACAACGATATCTAAAGAATGGAATCGAACTTGTGCACAGCGGGGGAACGTCTTACTGGCGACAACTGATATTTACGACAGGGAGAAGGAGTGCCGTCTTGGAAACGACGACACGCTGCGTCCGGATAGCTAACGGAAAAGGGTCATGGATAGTGAGACAATAACGAAATACGACACATTGTTCGCGTGAGAACAGCAGCAGGGTTCCGGAGTACACTTAGACAAAGACTTGATCGACAGCCGAGGAATTGCTCTTGTTCCAGGAAAAGGGTACGGAAGCCATCGACGCGAACTTGTGGGGAGACAAGATACCCAATCACAACCCAGCATCTACCCAGAGCACAGGTGGAGAGGACCGTCGTCATCATAGCAACGGGAACGACGAATGAGAAGTGGAGTACGCTAGTCTTGCATAAGGGTAGGAGTTCTCCTGTCCTATCATGTTTGACCAGAGGCGTGTTTTCCAGAAGATTGCATTGTGGTAAACGATGCTTAATAAAAACTGTTTACAGAGCACGCGGGAGGACAGTCTTCATAAATTTTTCAATCATATACTTTGAACAGTCTTCACGGAACTTAAATCTTAAATTTTTTAAGTCTTAATACAGTTCGGTTAACATACGTACAGCAGTTGGACTTTGAAACTCTGCTACGCAGTATTTTAATCAGTTGACTTAAACATTTCGATATTGGCGAGTTATCCGGTAACAGTGTATCTACAGTGACTAAATCATGCAATATACGCCAGTGCTTAATAACTCTCCAGTACTTTATCTTACTCAGTTACCGCTTATTCAGAACTGAACTAACCAATCGCAGTTTCATCAATAACCGACTCGCAGAACTATTGTTAATGCTTTACCGGACAACGAAATTGTAGCGTTGTACAGTGCGAAGCGATACAATACCAATTGGAACAAATACACCACGTTATCAAAGACACTATATATTAATGTACACAAGAAGTTCAATAATAGACAGTCAGATATATACACCCTAGTTAACGATGAACTTACTCACACAACACATGATTTCATAGACTCTAACAGTAACAGCCGAATCAACAGAAAATACACACAGCGCGAGTGAATCTGATCCGCGTGTGTTGAGTGTTAGTGACATCACGGCTACGCAACTTCGTACATATGGACCACCAGAGGGAAGGAGTTACGCCGATGGAAATATCGGATAAATCACTTTACAAGTAATCTTTATGTTATTCGTATCATAAGAACTCTACTGTCCTGTCTCTTTTCAAGAAAACACCCTTGAGTATTTAAATTAAATACGATAAACTTAAATAACGCTATTCATCTGAGGCAAGAAATGAACGCATTAGTATAAGATTTATAGTTTGACTATTTATGTTTTTTATATGTTAATTGTGTTATATATGTATGTCTATGTTTTCCAGCAAACAACGTATTGGATTCGCATTGTAATTTGATATATACATGTGTTCTTTTTATGAATGTATTTACAGGGAATCATCCATATTTATATATTGAAGCCTCTTTACTTAAATGATGTTAATAAATAAGTGTTTATTTTACTCAGAATATATGCGTTCATTATTGTCAAAGTTACCTCAGAACAAGAAAGTAACGTCACTTGAATGATTTATAGTAGATTTTATTAATTTATACAATAATTGGAGTCTCAGTGCAGTAATTATGCTAACATCAATAACTAACGTATCACGTAGCTTCAATCAGTTTGGTATGAGCAGCCTAATTGAGTAATTACATGATCACACTCTATAAATTAGTATAATTACATAATTGATTAAATTATTGTTTGCATAATTAATTGCACGTTGTTAAAAACTGTCTGCCCTTTGAAACGTATAATCTCCTATTATATAAGCTTGATTATTAAGACTGGCTACTGCTTTCATAGTCCTTATTATTTCCTTTCCTCTCCTCTCTAATATTAAATGCTCCTATATTACACACCGGACAGATCTTTGACAGATACATAATTTTCTGTTCAAGAGACTTTTAGTGCTGAAGCGGTTGAAAATAAATTTATGTCTGTGAATAAGCCCTCCGAATATACACTAGTAATTCTATTGCTTGTTATTACTTAGGGTACTTAAACAAAACATGCCATATAATCTTCTTGCCTGATTTCAAATATGAAAACACACCTAATGCCCTCTGTTTTTCTGGAGGGTTAGTCCCATAATTCAACTATTTTTACAACAGATGTTAAAACGTAATTTGTGTCTTTATCGGTTTTTAGTTGTTGTTTTTTTTTTTTTGCCATACTTTAATATTCATTACTTTCTTCCTTACCAACGATGCAGTGGCATAACTAACGGTTTACAGGGGCCGCAATCGTCGAGGTCCCGTTTTAAAAGGACGTACGTAACACGTTAAGCTTTGTAATTTAATAACTTACTTTTTTTTATTTTTCGTGTCAAGTCAACGATTTTATTTTCGCATTTTGTAGTTTCCCTACATGTCTGGTTAATGCTTGAAAGCCCTTTCCAGAAATCGTAAACTTACGTTATTGTAAACGGTGTGTACTTTAATTTCGACAAACTAAGTTTAGACAGATATTAAGAATAAATTACTTTCTGTCATTGGGAAGAAACGTGTTTTTTTTGTATTTTACTCATTCGTCTATAACTACTTTTACGCTTACGTCGCTGTTTAGACATATCGTCCAAGCACAGAAATGTTTTTTAAAGTACAGATGAGACTATATAATTTTTAATTTTTTCAATAAACATTTTTTTGTATCTTCAGAGATTCAGAGATGTGGGAAGAGAGAGAGAGAGAGAGAGACAGACAGACAGACAGACAGAGAAAGTGGGAACTGTTCGACATTTTTATGGGAGGGGGGGAACGTATGCGTGCTATGTTACACTATTGGGTGGCGGTGTATGACAGTACAGAATTTTATATTTACGTCGACTCCTGACCGAACGCGGAAACCCGACAGACAAGAACAGCTACAAAAAGCGGCCCCTCCCCCCTCCCACATACACACACAGACACGTGCACGTTCGGACATTCCACAATAAACATTTCGTAGCCACACACTTCAGCAGTAGTACGCGGTGTAGGTTCTTTTTTAATTATTTAATCGCCTCATCCTTCCTCAGTCCACTTCCTCTGTCCTACTTGTCGTCAATTACCGGCCGCGTGTCGCAGACCTGTTCTGTGCGTCGTGTCGCCCTGTGGGAGGAAACGACAACTTCCTTCTGCCGCTACTGTGGACGTCTCGTAACTTGATTTAAAACTACAGTTTTTCGCCTACCGTGTTGCTGAGGTTCGGATGGACTTGATTTCTTTCACAGTATTGCCTTAACATGGAACATACATTTTCTTTGTTGTCAGTGGCGTTTTGTTTGAGCTTAACGGTTAGACTTTGTACTCATAAAATAAATTATTATTATACCGAGGTTTTATGGTTGACACTGTGTATCGCATGTTTCAACTCTGCCTATCCGAGCTACCCTGATCTGTAGTCCATGTTCTTTTTTTCTATTGCCTCGTTTCCTTTTATTTTAACGTGTATACATCTTTTTTTTTTAGACCATCGACTTTCATTTGGCATGTTCTGAAACTATCCGTAATATCTTAAATTTGTATTTCTATTATTATCAATACGATTATTAACTTCTGATCTGTCCCTTATCTCCTTATCTATCTGCAACCCGAACGTCTCTGGTAAATCAACGTCTTTTCCAGGAATCCATACCCTTAGCTTGGATTCTGGACTTATTTTTCGTATTAACCTTCCATTCCTCTCCACCTTATGTTCCATCACTGTCTACAATAATTGTTTCCATGTTATTTTTACTTTGCTCGTTATTTTCAAACTCCATACTAGCTGTTTAGATCAGTGGCGTATCCAGAATTTGGCCTTCATTGGGGGATTATCCGGGGTCGGGTCGGATTCATACAAAAGGAAAACCAAGTTAAGACTAATCAACATAACCATCTTTGAAGTGGGTGAAAGCAGTCCCATTAAAGTAAACGGTAATAACACAATACAAATACGCGTTATTTCTGCATATCTTGTTTACAAGGTACTTGTTGGCTGAATTGATTTTCCTACATTTCATACCTCAAACTCATAAGCTGATAGTGTGTAATAAACCTGTTTGTATGTTTAAAATAGGGGTACTGCTAAATTAGCGTACACAGCTGAAGAAATAATAAAACAGTTTAAAAATTAAAAGATTAACAAAATTCTTCAAATTTTTGGATCCTCTGAGGGGTCCGATCCTGTTCGTCCCTCTCCCGTAAATACGATCCTGGTTGTGATGGTTGAACCTAGCTGCCCTTTTGTGTTTCTTCATGACTATTCCCATTTTAAGTTTCTACTAAATAAATGTAATTAGATCTAATATTATTACACAGATAGATTATCGTCTCAGATACTAATAACATTATTGAAGTTAGTCTCTTACGACTCAAACAGACGTAATAGTTTTACATTGTATCATTGTGTTCCTTAGTCGTACGTGAAATACACTCGAGAAGTCAGAACTAAATACTTTTCGCTGCTCGCGCGTTAGGGAAAGTCTGGTTCTTACGCTGAAAAGCGATCATTAATACTGTAGTAAATCATAGACGAAGAAAGGCTCTCGCTCATTCGTCTGGGCCGCTTAATTTATCGCGTGCCTCCATTCATTGCTTGCCAAATCCTCGCTCCCTGCCAATTACTTAGTCTAGATTTCGCTTTTACTGACTAATAATCTCTCTCGCACCTCTCTCATCCCACACACCAGTCTGTAAAATCTTATTTCTAAGCTCAGTAGTAACCCCTCCTAAAATCGCCGTCAGTTCTGTTGCCCTACGTATCAATATTGCTATGTTAGGTGAGATATCAGTATTATTTCATCGATTTATATATTCTTTAAAACTACTACTCTTCCAGTGTACATTACTGTATGTACAATATTTTGTCAAACATTTACTATCGTTAAATTTTAAAATTTATTCTTTCCGTTGCTACTATTGTAATCTAGTTAGGCCTTGACTAACCTAAATCAAAATACAATGTGAACAGTTACTAACGCACATAAACAAAATACACAAAACCATAACCTTCACTGCCGAATACGAACACAACAATAGCATAAACGTCTTAGACCTCTCTATCACAAAACTTGAACACAGGCACAAATTCAGTAGATCATGTATAGAAAACCGACTACACTGACACACTAATACACAACTCCTCCAATCATCCAACACAACACAAACTAGCTGCCTTCAGAACTATGATACATAGACTTAACAACATCCCACTAGACGAAAAAGACTACAAAGACGAACTAAACCCGATAAAATATCTAGCAGAATTCAACAAATACGACAGATCAATAGTCAATAAACTCCTACACAAAACACAAAACAAACAACAGACACAGACACAGACAGAAAACAACAAGTTCATAAGACTAACACACATCAATAACCACACTGAAAAAATATCCCACAAATTCAGAAAAACAGGATACAGAATCGCATACAAAACTACAAGCAAAACAGAACACACACACAAAGCACAAAACAAATTCGATCTACCTGGTGTTTACAAACTAAATTGCTCAGACTGCAACAAATTCTACATAGGCCAGACAGGACGTTGCTTCAAACAAAGATACATTGAACACACAAAGGCACTACACTCCACTACAGAATCCACCTTTGCAAACCACCTCATTGAAGCAAACTACACATTCAAAAACATCGACAATAACATGGACATTCTACACGTACACACAAAAGCCCGAAAACTATACACTCTAGAACAATTGTAAATATACAAACACACGAAAACACATAAAAACGACAAGACACAATTCAAATCAGACGCATTATTCGAACGTATCACACCCCACAGACACAATATCGATCTTTCAAAACTCGTTACCGTCGCCAACAACAAGACGGACAGTGCTCCCAGCGGCAGCCTCTGAGGAAGCTTTTTAAAAGCGAAAACCGGTTAAGGCTATAGCGTAAAACTTTTACGTGTTTACCCATAAAAAACTTTGTGTTCCGAGTCGGTAGTGAAATAATTATATTTAGTTAAGTAACGGACACGTCATGGACAACGAAATCCGAGAATTTAACCTAAATGTACTAATTTTGGGTTTCATTATTTTCGTTTTTGACTTGGAGGTTAATATCTAGATGACGATGACAGCTTTGTATTTGTAAAGCTTATAACTTGTTTATATTAATATTTATTATAGTCAAGTCTTTGGCGCTTGCTGATTCTGCTTCTCTGACTGTCAAGGGAAGTGGAAGCTTTCTGATAATTTGTAATATTTTTTTTAATTTTCTGTTTTATTTTTGTATTTGTTAATTCTCAGAGTTTTTGGTTGACAGTTAACTATATTGGCCGGCTTCAATATTGTCGAAATTTGCTATTATCAGCCGCGCTGTTAGGCCGTGGTCCACAGTTGTTGCTGTTGACAAACGTTTCGGCCCCACCATCGAAGGCCATCATCAGAGTTAAGATTGGCACGGTGTCTGCCAATTCACCTCACCTCAGTACACATATACTTAAATAGTCTCTATCTCATCTCTGAGGTGAATTGGCGGACACCGTGCCAATCTTAGACTCTGATGATGGCCTTCCGATGGTGGGGCCGAAACGTTTGACAACAGCAACAACTCTGGACCACGGCCTAACAGCGCGGCTGATAATAGCAAATTTCGACAATTAACTTTTTATTTACCGGTCATTTTGTATATGCAGACACGAGAAATATGTTTATAAAAGTTGTCGACAACACTGGCAAACTTACGTTTCCGTCAGCTGTAGTAACGTATCCCACTTGGTAGTAACGGTTATTCCGTTGTTAGCCACGAAACATGTCACGTCATTTGCAACTAGCGTCCAATTTAGACATCCGCGAAGTGATTCGTTTTTCTGTAGCAAGGTGGTGTGACCTTATTGAAATGTATCGCCAGTTGAGAGAAATTTACAGTGACATAGTTGTTTCACGCTAGGCCATCGCAAAATGATGCGAGTTGTTCGAAAATGGTAGCACGGACATCAAGGATGATTACCGACAGCGAAGGTCATCATCAGCTTCGACAGCGTTGTACACGTTTACCAATTGTTCCTTGCAAACAGGCGAATCACAGTGGACAAAATTGTGGCCGAATTCCGTCTTTCGCATGGAAAACCTGCAATGTAGAAAAATGAAAAATGTTTACCTGTCATTCCACACACACGCACGCGTGCGCGCGCGTCACGGTGGAATCCTTTGAATAATGTTAGTGGGGAGGGAGTGGGAAACCCCTCCTTACAGTCCTAACCTTGCGCCTTGGAAATAACAATTTCCACGTATTCGGTTCTATGAAAAAGTCTCTTGAGAACTGGCGATATCACATTGGTGAAAAGGTCTAATATGTAGCGCGAGAATGGTTATCGCATGTTCCACTGATATGTTTTAGCGATCGCATCTAATAACTCGTCTCACGCTATGATCAATGTTTAAACAAACTCGACAATTTTGTAGGAAAATAAATCGTCAATTGTACTTTCAGGAAACAAAATCATAAATATTCTACATATTGTTTTTTTTTATGCTAGTGTTACTCACCTTGTCACTGCCCTCGTATATTACGTATATTAGCTTTTAGTAGAAGCTAGGTTAATTTTTTCGTTGCCTCTGAAGACAATCACAAATTAATAGTGTCGGAAACTTTCAAATTTAACGATGGTAATTGTCCGATCAAAGTTCCACTTCGTTCACAGAAGCAGGGGCGTATTTACGGGGGGGGGGGCGACGAACGGGACCGAACCCCCAGAGAGACGAAAAAAGTTAGAGAATTTTGTTACTCTCTTAATTTTTAGGCTATTTTATTATTTTTTCAACTGTGTATGCTAGTAGTAACATTTTTTATGTTGTATGAAACCGACTCGACCGGACCTCCCCCCCCCAGACCAAATTCTAGATTCGTTACTGCACAGGAGCTCCGGTGTCATGACCTACGCTAAAACATACACACACACAAACACAAAATATTCTCCATTTCCATCTCCTCCAGGTGGCCATCTCTATCTGTATCTGTATCTGACATCTTCACTTTATCTTTCATCTATCAAATACTCATATAGGCGACTCTTTATTCTCATGATGTAGCCTAATCCATGATAGACTTTTTTATTCTGATTCTTCATTATCGTCCACCGGTCATACTCACATTTTTTGCAGAATTCTAGTTTTTTCAAATAAGTTTTCTTTCCTTAAACATCTCAGAGCTATAGCAAAAACATTTCGCTTTATAATAGTTTTATATATCTTTAATTAAACTACTATTAAAATCAAACCATAAACAGTACACGCTGGTGTTGTGTGCAGAAGGTGTTACTGTAATTGATATAACAGTTATTTTGACACAGCCGGTAGTCACGCGACGTCGGTGAAGTTGCGTCTCCGTCTTCGTTTGTATTATTATTGGGACAATACTGACTGGTATAGATGTTCAACCGAGTACAAAATTACCTATCTCAGACGTCTACCGTTGTCTCAGTTTCTCCTGCGTAATATCACGACGAATTATAAAGATTGCCGTTGTTAAGAAAGTTTCCGTCGAACTTAGAAAGCTGAATTTTCTCGACGAAATTAATAGCCTACCGTTATGCGTTGAGTACAGTTCTCGTCACTGCTTTGACTTCAGAAACAGATACTACTTCTAAATACAAAAACGATCAGTACGAAATATTAAATAACTGAAAATCTACCAACGGAGCTACGTAATAAATATTAATATTTACAATTTTTCATCTTACATGGTTAAAACTTTGTCCCTTTTAATGCCCCTGTGGCATCAACACACTCACACGCGCGCGCGCACACACACACACACACACACACGCACACACACACACACACCGAATTAAAAGTGTTCCATAAATTCCTGTCATAAATAATTCTGCGAATCTTTTTGCACGCAAAACAAAGATGAAAGCGTAATCCCTTTACAAGCAGAGCGTTTGTAAATTCGAAAATAAGTGACTCTCACTGTGAGGGATTTTTGAAACTTATGGACGCAGCATGCGTTCGGTAACACATTCCTTCAACACCCTGGCACCGTGTACTCAAGAGATGCTAAACTCCTCTAGAGACATAGACAGATAGCTAAACAGAAACGAGAAGACGAGACAGGACTGTAAGACACTGGTTGGGATACAGGATTAATGACTTCATAACTGCGTAACTGCAGGGAAAGAGCAAGGGAAGGCACAGATTGGAGTGTCTGCGGCAGGTTGTTGAGAATTTGTGATTTTCTACGTTTTCGGAGATAAACGAAACTGGCTCAGCACAAGAGGAACTGAAGACCAGTCAAACCAGTCATGCAACTCATGTCGAAGAGGCAGAGTCAGAGTTGGTCAGTGATAAGATTTGTTACTTTGTTACACTATCAGTTACCTAATATAAATCAGCAGCGTGTACCAAAAGTCTAAGAGTGGGAAAATTAATCATTCGCGAGCAGGATCTGTCGCAGTATGCATTCTTCCTCTCGACACGCGGACCATCGGCTGTATGCTTGACAGGAACAGGGAAGGGCTGCTGCTACATACCTACAACAGCAGTAGGGTACATAAGTAGGAAAATGCGGACAGCACAACAACGTCTAAGGCTATTGCTAGTATATACATAACCTATAATGCATATAGCAGGAACGACGTGTATATTATAACACAATTACAGTATCTAATGACCATACTAGATACATATTTTTATTACAGCTGTTAATATCCACTAACAATAGGATTATAGCAGAAATAACACATTTTATAACAGATAGGATATAACAGATGTGAAATATAGCGGCCGTCTAGAATCCGGTTACTCTGTGATGACATGAACAGAAGAATGTTCGCGTTGATGATTATAACGATAGGAAACCAAAAAACATATAAATACTTGAAGTTCAACTTCTGGAAATATGGGTTTAAAAAACTGCCAATGAAAGGAATAAAAACACTGGAAAAGTAAAAATGTATAAGCTAATACATTATTGAAAGTGAGAAACGGTGAAAGGGGACTGGAAGAATGTTAAAGAGTTTGCCAAGGATAAGGATACCAGCTCCAACGTTAAAATATGAAGTCGAGGAAAATCTGTCGTTGATCGAAATACGGCTGCTAAGCAGCTATGTGTAGCCCTTAGTACTGTGTATTTTGTCAAACGAAATGACATTTGGTCTCGTGACGTTTAGTTTTGTGTATCGGGTTTACGTTTTAAATTTTAATTTGTTTCCAATGATAAAAAACGAAATATTTTATCAATACGGAGTACCTTATGTTGCCGATCGACTTGAGGGTATAAATTCGTAAATACTGAAACATTCGTTTGAATGTCATTTTTAGTAATTACCCGTATTATGTTTTATTGCAGTTGTCATATGTATTATGTCATATTTAAGTGATTTCCGTCTGCTCTTCCATGTACAGCAAAGGAAGAAACAAGAGTCAGTTTTCAAAAGCAACCTTTTGACAGAGCAACAAGATAAACAAGAGCAATCTTTTCAAAACACAAATAGTTTTTTTTAAAGACGGTCACACGTACAAGCGATACTTCTCACATATATTTTGATACATTAATGTGGTGAAAAGTACCTGCAATAAAAGAACGTCTCAAAGAATGTGAATAAAAAACTAAAGAATTTTCTTTTAGCTTCCAAAAACAAAAGCAAGTGGCTAGAATTGTTTGAATATACTAGGACTACTTTATGAATTAGTGTACAGTTTCTCATATAATAAGACTTCTAGATTGCAATAAATAATACTGATAGTATAATTGTCCGTTATTTACAAATAAATATCGTCAGCTGTAGAAGTTTTACAAATGGGGGATTGCTTTCACAATGTTATACTACTGGGATCTAGAAATAATACTTAGAGAAAACTGGTTCAAATATAAAACCATATGGTGAAGCAAGCCTACAGCAAAAATTTCAATAGGAATCAATTTAGAAGTAAATAGGATTTAAATACAACGAAATGTTAGGTTACCATAGTTCCGTACCATGAAATTAGGTCACCAGTAAAAGAAAGGAAAAATTACCACCTACGCTTAAAACCAATGTCCGTGTCGCAGTACTGTACTGCGACTGTTGTTACTTGTACTTTTCCAACGAATAAAGCCTCCTTTTTGTCGCACAGTATTTAACAAAAATCAGTACACGTGTAATCAAAGTTGACCTTAGTGCTTGTGATGACAGACGAGTTTTATCACTTGTCCATAAGCTACTCATTGGCGTTAATGAAATACTAGCTTTTATCCACAACATCTACTTGAAATAAGTACTTATGAAAACAGAAACCGAGACAATTTTGAGTTGCAAATTTTACACACACAAAAGTTGGGACAATAAAGGACTGTTCCTACTAAATCTAAGCGACCGGTGAACTTAGAAAACGTCGTCTAAGTTGAGAATAGGTAGATACGTGATTATATTTTCCTTCATGCAATTTCAGTCGTTAGGTACGACGCCTTTCGGGCTCACAGTCCCATCTTCAGGAGTAAGTCACTCGAGGCGAGCTCGTCAGTACAGAACAATTAACGCGCACATAACTGAATTCATTATATACTCATATCGTGCGAGAACACGATGCGCATCGTCGAGAAAATAAAATTGTACTGACTGTATAAAGTCCAATGCAGAGATATGCCGGTAATACTCCTCATGTCTTTGCTAACTTGTGTATTATAGTACCAAAGAGCGCGTTAGATTTGAACGGGACCATATCGTTCAAAAAGCACTCCTTCTGTAATCTAACCGCTTTGTATATCTCGTATTCTTCCAATGCATCCATTTTATTTTCTCGACGGTGCGCATCGTGTTGTCGCGCGATAAGAGTATATAATGGATTCAGTGTTTTTATGTGCGTGTTAATTGTTCTGTACTGACGAGCTCGCCTCGGGTGATTTTCTCCTGGAGATGGGACTGTGAGTCAGAAACGCGTCGTACCTAACGACTGAAGTTTCATGAAGGAAAATATAATCAGGTATCTACCTATTCTCAACTAATTAATGCAACTTGGAGACGACACACAATGTCATCTAAGTGGTGACAAGCAAATTTCGGTTTCGTAATAGAGTTAAATCAAAGAAGTTGGATTCGTTAAGAAAGCAAAACGAATGCCCTCGCTGAGAGTGAGAAGTATTTTCTAATCCAAGATGATTAACTGACGACCTGAGAGTGAGTAGGCAGACTACCCATGTTGGTAAACCATTGCAGTGGCATGTGACATTTGGTTGTGCGTGATGCTACGAGGCAAGGCCTTGACCAGGCAGCCTTTTACTTTCCGAGTACAGACATTCACCACTCTATAAAGCCATTTATCGCTATTACATTGTATTACGCTCTTGCCCTTTTAAGTCATCACGCCGACAACGGATGATTCGTCCGACCGTGTGAATTCTACTCTCTCCGCAACCAAACACACTGCCATATCGATAATACGTTCGAAGTTATATAACGACTCGGCATTGTTGTTTGTTACCGTCACTCGAGTGTATAAAAATTATGTGTTTTACAATGTGTGACATAAGTGTACGTCATAAGATGTTGGGTCGGCCGTGTAACAGGTCCAGACATCACGTGCGTCTCCATTCCTATCTATTTCGGACGTCAGCTTTCATCTTTTCATACGTCGCCTGTCGTATGTCGTCCAAGAACTTCGGTCTTTTACTCCCTCTAGTCTTCTCTCTTTTCACTTATCTTGTTCTATCATCATAAAACGTAGTCCATTTTCTCTCATTATATGCATATGAGAGAATATGCCACCTTGTTTTCCTTTCTTCCCGTTAAAACCTGCAAAAGTGTTCTACCCTCTTGAATTTTTCGCCCTCCTCTGTCAGGCACCACTTTCTGTTGTAGAACTCACAAAATTGAAACTAGCTGCAGCTGTCGGCCAACAGTTGGCTCTTATATACACCCAAGGTCACTTGTGATGAGAATATTTCAGATCAGAAGACTTCACGCCAGTTTCGCACTCAGTCCACTGTAAAATAATTCGCAAAAATAACTGCTGTTGCACGCGGCTGGTGATTTTCAGACGCCGTCAACATAAAGAAGACCGAAATCTCCAACAAGGATATAGAATTGTTTATTGCATGTTTCTGGAATATTTTGTCATCTTGATGATGAACCATGATACAGCTGGAAGTTTCCAGACATTAAGGCAGCGAGTGCTTTTGTAATGCCTCATGATTTGAACACGTCTATAACCGGTATATTGTCAAAATGTAACTTTAGAATTTCTTGGGGCCATCTGACAGCCATCACAAAATAATGCATTTTTTCTGCATATATGAAAATGTTTACTGTATGTTTCACGCCGTTACGCATAATTACTAATTATTACATTATCTGACATAAAAGTTTCAACAAAATTATTCAGTCTCTGATGATGAAATAATAATTCTGTGAACCAGCGTTTTAAAAAAATGTACTAATTAATTAATTATTTGTATGTCGTATTTAGTACCGATTTTTCAATCCAGCTTTTTACAAGTGTACATTTAGTATGCTGAAAATATACCTTGGATAAGTTACTAACGTTCTGCAAGGTTGGGCGGTTGCTGTGGTTACGGTCTTGAGGTACAACGTTGAAATCGTCCATTGCACTCTAAATCTAAGGGAAGGTTGCCCCCTACGCTCTATTGACCGTTGTCTCAACGGTTTCACCTAATCCCTAGGCTGGGTTCCGTTATACTCTACTGAAAGCGGTACGTCTTCTACCACGATTACCGAACTGACTGCCATATTGTCCGCTAAACCTTACTGTTTAAGTCTTTATTCTAACCTTGAGCAAGGGACTCTGCTGGGTACATGGGAGAAGATGATGGTGAAAAATAGTTAGCACTAACCCTTTGAATACTCTGTCAGCGTCGGGTCAGAAAGAATAATACTTGGTAAGAAAGACCGATAGAAAAGAACAAAGAAAAGGGAGCTCGTCTGAGACAAGTCGAGGCAAAATGAGAGCTCAGGTAGGATGGGCCAGGTTATCCACACACGTGCTCACGAGATGTGAATCCCTATGGTATTATATCGGATAAAGAACAAGTAATATTCTTGAGGTACTAAATATCGCCATTTTAAATGAGAAAACATCCGAATATAGATCCGAATATGGTATCAACATAAGGATCGGATGAATGATAACAAGCGTTTCCAAGCAAGCCTTCCTTGGAAAAGGAATATTAGGATACCTCGAAAGGAATGGTGAGCTCAGTTTTCATGAATCCGAAATAAGCCTTTGCCTTAAACCTTGAATCTGGTAATTATAATTATGTTTGTGAAACAAAGTACAGTACAAAAGAACTGAGGCAAGAAGTCTCTACAATTGCATGTAAATTGGTGTAATATTAAAGGTTAATAAAATAACAAACTAAAGGATGTACAGTGGAAAAGGACAGAAAATAATCTTAAGCAAAAATATGTAAATAAAGCAATTAGAATACAAATTTTAAAAATAACTTTTGCAGATGTTACGTTGATATTTAGGTGAATAACCTTTGGAGGTGATTAAAGAAAATAACATGGAAATTAATGCGTACGGTAGGTTTATACTACAGATAATCGTAGCTTACAAAGTTTCTGAAACTTTAATTACATCTTGAAAAGAAGCGCAAGTTGTTTGCTTTTCCACTTTGGATGAAAACGGTGATAACGAACTCTTTTTAATTCCGAACTTTTAACTTTGATCCTTTCTGCGCTTATAATGAAAACGTCAGTTTATCGTTACTCATAATAATGATACTTCGGTCTTGTGCATGCCTGACAGGTGCGGAATGAATTTTCTAACGCCGGCAAAACAATACAAAATCCAGAGCGGTAATGTAGACCTGACCCTATACAGTAGAACGTCAGTAATTCAAGCATCATACGTACAGTCTTTTCGCGAATGAAATTTATTTTTACTAGTGTATATTTTACCTTCATGTAATTTTACACATGATATACTGTATGCCTATTTATGGATCACTAACTTGAATATTACTAACACTTTCTTTATAATGCTCAAATAGTTTATATTAGTTCTGAGTAATTTATATTTTACTCAGTATAGTTAAGCATAAACTTGGTAACACTTAAGCAAATAAGCGCTTCTTATCAAAGTCACCATCACACCATCATCGTCACTATCATCTCCACTTCACCTTTTAGACATTGTTGCCTCGTTACGGTTCTAATCTCTTCTCGGTCGATCTGTCTTTCCTTCTCTCTTTTCTTCTTCCCTTCTGTCTTTCTCTTCTCGGTCTTCTCCCTTTCGCTTTATACTCCGAGGTTTCTATGAGACCTGAAAGCAAGTGACACATTCCTCTGTACAGGTTTCCAATCTTGTAGCAGAGTAGACAAGGAAGCTGTTTATAAGTTCTGCCAGTTTTCTTTCGAAGGTGTCTTCCTTAGGTCAACGAGAAACGATATTAAATAGGGCATAATATGCTACCAGTAGACTATTAACAAGTCAGCTCACTGGTCACAACACGGAAATGAAAATGTATAAGAAATTTATTAGACCGGTTGTGAGGTGGAGACGTTGACAGTACCAAGAAAGGGAACAAGAAACCCTGAGAAGGTTTGAAAGAAAGATTGTAAGACTTGTTTATGGCCCGGTTAAAGAAGATGATGAATGGAGAATAAGAAACGAATTCAATAACTAGGTCACCTAGAGCGGATGGATAATCAGCGTATGGTAAATAAAATCCTGATGACGCAAGTCTATAAAAGCAGAAAGAGGAGCGGACCTAGGATAAGATGGTTGGTTGATGTGCTGGGAGGGCAATGGGTAGGAAACATTGGGGAAGATTGGTGTTTGAAGCCAGGTCTCATGTTGGGCTATAGTATTAAAGAAGTAGAAGATGATGATGATGATGTCTCCCTAACTAAAGAGTTCTGGTTTTGCGGCGCCAGAAACTCGTCGTGAACCCTCTCCCGTCTGCTACGTGACTTATAGCCATCATACGCCACGCATTGCCCAGACGTCACGCAGCTTATGTCTTTTCTGATCAAAGTATAGCTTATTATTACACACTTCGATTAGATGTTCAAAAATCGGTATACATGACTTCCATGTTCTAAGTTTTGTATTTAAAATCATTTACTTGAAAGCGATTCGATAATTTCTAAAAAAAAAATATCCCCCACCTTGTAAATCGAGTTTTATGTTTGGCAAATTGAAAATAAATATTTCCATAGAAACTACTTCTCTGTTGCTGACAACGTAGTACACATATAGGCCTAATATATCGGTATGGAGAACCATACATATTTCTAACAAAATATTCCCCACCCTCAAAATACTTCACAATTTACGGATATTTTTGTTATTATGTGGTAGTCGTTTAAAGTAACGTTATTTTCTAGTCACTTTGTTCTTACGACGAAAGTGAACTACGCAGATAATCATCCCTCCTCCTCACCGATCCCCACCATAATGACATTTACACTTTCATAGAGTAATAGTTTTATCATATGTAATTGCTAAGGTATCTTATCCTTCAAAATTAAATAATCGTACTTTACTTGAAATCAGCAAAGTAATTTTCAAAAAATCACCCCTCCCCCTTCAACTACCCTCTTCATTTATAGATATCTGATTTACCATTTTACAGTGGATTAACATGACTTTATTCTCGGGGCATTTATTTATCAAAATTAAGTACTTTACTCCTGTTATTACACAAAACAATGCAGGTAAACTACCCCTCCCCTTAACCGAACAACCCCATTTTTTATATTTACACTTTCATTGAGTAATAGATTCATTATATGTAATTACTAAGGTAACTTATCCTTCAAAATGAAGTACTTTATTCGACATCAAAAAGGAAGTTTTTAAAAATTTACCCCCTCCCCTTTTCACTACCCTTTCCATTTATACATATTCTATCTACGTTTCCACAGTGGATTATTATGACCTACTTTTCAGGATACTTTGTTTATCAAAACTAAGTACTTTACTCTTGTTAAAACGTAAAACGTTGCAGGTAAACCTTCCCTTAACCGATCTTCACCAAATTCAATAGACCTTGAGTCCTCTACAATTCGGGCATATATGCAAAAATTATTTGATTCTGTTTGAATTTGCGGCAGTTATCGTTCGCCATAGGAAACATTCTACATACAGACACACAGACACTTTTCGGAAAATGTCTTTTCTTCATGTTTTGAAGGTAATACAATCAGAATCAGCCCTTATATCGAACACGATTTTTTCGCAGTCATCATACTTCCATTTCCTTACGGAACATAGAAGTAATACTTATAGGTGTAAATACCCAGATTATTTAACAGATGTTGAGTTGTTGTCATTATTAAGAATACAGTACTCTAACTTTATTTTATAAGTTTCCAAATACTGAAGTGCCTTCCACTTCTACAATTACTTATAAGCCTTACTTTAACATAAGCAAATGACTGAGTAATAGATCGACGTTAAGTTATTATGAATTTCACTTAAATTTTTAATATTTCTGGAAGGGGATTGATCCTTGATCTCCCTCCCCCTTAGGTATGCCACTGGATATGGACATTCTAAAACTGGTATTCCATAATTCGAATTTCTACTTCAGTTCCATAATGATTCGTTTTATGGAAGTTCAACTGCATAAATAAATCCAATTGAAAAATCAAGTTCAGAGACCTGTCTCCTCTTACTACAACCATGTGAATAGAGCCAGCGCGTCTGTCAAAGTTTGTGAGCTGGTACCACGTCCTTCAAAACCCTGTCTCAGACAAGGGTATACGCTGTCGTCAATTTTATCTAATGTACAGTGAGATGCGGCTTTGACATGCGGAGTGTGAGGCATAGGTGAATGTTACAGGATTTAATCTTGGTGATGGAAGTCTGTTTACTGCGAGCTATGCAAATGGCCAAGACGGAACGCATACAATTTAGAACTTGTCGCCAGACTAACGCGTATGTGGCCATGAAACCTAAATGAAATATATTTATATATGTGACAAGTACATTCTTTTCGACACTACACTTACTAACTTAAAATACGTTTGTTATGTAAGACAGCTATTGTTTGGAATACTTATTTATTTTCATACTTTTTATTTACTTCTTTATTTTTACATAAACGTTTCTACTAAGATACAAAAAAAAAATTACTATTTCTTTTATGAATTTGCTAACTGCTATAATTTTTTTATTGTTCGACTAAGCTTTTCGTCATTGCTGACATCTTCAGGTCTTAAACAACGTCTGTCAACTGTACGTTGTAGGCTTTTATACTTTAGGCCCCTCCCCTTATGTCATCGCCCCTCCTATTGGTTCTAGCTGCTACCGCTCTTCACGGGAACTTTGTCTACCTTTTTCCGTTAGGCATTTTTCTAACGTCCGTCAAATTGTTTTAAGAATCTCCCGTTAATTTCTTCATTCTTGACTTATAATTTTTTATAACCTTTTAAACAATACGAAGAAAAAAAAATTTGTATGGGCATATGGGCACGTAACCTATTGGTGGAAACATGTCCTGAAATAAATAAAAGTAAAACCATTTACATATCCCATACCTATGTGTCCTCCCCCCCCCACACACACACACATAAAAGTAGGCCTATGTGCATACAAGGATTGATTTTTTTAAACGTGCAACTTTTAAATTTCCCGCACTAGAATTATCTGTTCGAATAATTTTTTTTTTTGTGCAATTGACAATACTTTTAACCAACTGTGTGCGTAGTTTGAATTTGATACCTAATTCAGTGAGTTGTACTTTGTTTTGTTGGCGTTTTAACAACAGTTTACAGTGCAGGATTAAAGAATTTGCATTACGATCTGTGTAAAACATGAGACAAAGCCCTTTGGGGAGTCCAGTACGCATGAACGAACTTTTTATAAATTGTACAAAATCTTCAAAGGCAGTCGTAAATGAGTTGACGATCGTGATAGTAAGATGAGGATTTTCGTACTATGTTCTAAACATTTTTACCATTAGATGCAACGGTCAATAAAAAATGTTGTTCAGGCACTTTAGACTTTAGGCAACATGAAGCTATTAGTAGAAAACAACCAGGCTTATAGACGGATGATGTATGAAAGTTGCTCCCCGATAATGCATCAATCGTCATTCCTTGTTCAATTATATTAGAGGAAAAATCATTGTAATGATACAGCATCAGCCGTACTCACCAGATACGGCCCCTTGCGATTTTTTCACTTCCCAAAACTATAAACAATCATGAAAGGTCAATGATTCGCGACCGCTCAATACATAAAACTAGAAAAAAACCTTGGCATAAGTGCGTTTTATTTAATGGAGATTAATGTAAAGGCGACAATATAAATGTAGAAGAATGATGACATAATTTTTACTTCCATGTTCCATAAGGAAATGGAAGTATGGTGATGCGAAAAAATCATGTTCGAGGTAAGGGCTGATTCTAATTGTACTACCCTCAAAACATGAAGAAAAGTCATTTTCCGAAAAGTGTCTGTTTGTCTATCTGTGGGTCTCTGTGTAGAATTTTTTCTATGTTGAACGATAACTGCCGCCAATTCAAACAGAATCAAATAATGTTTTGCATTTGTACCTGAGTTGTAGAGGGCTCAAGGCATATTGATTTTGGTGAAGATCGGTTAAGGAGAACGGGTAGTTTACTTGCAACTTTTATGTTTTAACACAAGCAAAGTACTTAACTTTGATGAATAAAGTATCCTAAAAAGAAGGTTATAATAAGCCATTGTAGAAAGGTAGATGAAATATCTATAAATAAAAAGGGTAGTTGAAGGGGGGATAATTTTCTATAAATGAAAATGATAGTTTAAGGGGGAGGGTATAATTTTTTATATGTGTACTACGTTATCGGCAACAAAGAAGTTGTCTGTTGTTAAAATTCCTTCCCGGGGTGTTTGGCCGTGGTCCAATATTTTCTGCAAAACCAGACGTTTCGGCAATGCCATCGATTGCCATCATCGGTGAAAATCGAGTGCGCTAACGTGAGGTGGTATACGTTAGTGACCACAGTACTGTGGTTAAGGCTGAAGAAGAAGTAGTTTCTATGGAAATATTTCATTTTAAAAATAATTTTAAATATAAATTTTAGAACATGGAAGTTATGTATGGTTCTCCATACCGATATTTTAAGTAAACCTATCACATAAATCAAACCTCGTATAGCTAGGCTATGCTTATCCAATCTCGTATACGCATACATTAGTGAAACAGAACAAAACACAAAACTTACCAGTCGTATTGAACACGTACTGGATAAGTTACCATCCATTTTATTCGTCTTCATTGATCACAGGATTCACGTATAGTCTGAATGAAAAAATTCTCAATGTCTTTTCTGCTAACATGAAGTAACTATATACGCTTTTTCGGCCGATTGAGACTGAAAATTATGAAAAATCTGTAAGTTATTTCGCAGATTCCTATAAATGACGTGGGTAATAAAAAGTGTTTATGAAAAGTAAAAATAAGTAGGTGTTCAGTTACTGAAATGAAAGACAAGCGAGTAGAATGAGAGTGTTTTATAAATTGAAATGTCTGTAAAATTTCGAAAAGCTGAAGATCTTTGTCACTTTTGTATATTAAAGTAATTCAATTCATTAAACCTGTCAGGAAAATGTTGAGCTTTTTCCAGAGCAACTTTAATTATTCTTCTTTGCGAAACAAGGTAAGACAGAATAGCCCGGTATTGCCACAAAGCACGGCACAGCATGCGTATTTTCCTTACATTCAGTACAGTAACCGCCGGAGTTCTAAAATTAACGTCATATAATTACTATAGGCCTACGCAATGTGATCCGATTGCCGAATACAAAGCCAGCGTGTATAGAAAGGAGTATTTCCTGTCAATATAATCACATTTGCAACTGCTACTTTGTAATTTTGTAGTTCTATGCATTGCAAATTAAAATCTGTTTTGAAATTGCTATAATTTTATTTTTAATACTACAATTACATCTTAAAATGAATAAGCGTAAAGCATATTAAAAGCAAGTTTTCAGAGTATTAATCTTGCGAATAAAGTAAACTTTTTATGCGTTAACTTGTTCCAGTACAATGTGTCCATTAATTAGTACGCGGCATTTTGTTTCGATAAAATTTAATTATCATAATTCTCCTTATTTTCTGTCTTAGTTTGATTTATACTCTTCTCTATCTTCTACGGCGTTATACCTCCTGGCCTTCACTAATTTCCGCCTCCAATCCACTCTGTCGATCACCGCCACCTTCCAGTTCCTCTTCCCTACCCAAATCGGGCCCTGGCCTCCATCAATCTCCGCCTCCAATCCACTCTGTCCATTGCCACCACCTTCCAGTTCCTCACCTCCCAAGACCCATGTACTGATTTATGCTACTGACGAAAGGTACCGCCGAAGCTTTTAATCGATTTACTGACGTGGATAGTAAAATTCCTTCAAACAGATTGACTCTACTTCATAACTAAAGGTTGTTATACTGACAATTATTTTTCATGTTATAATTATATACAGCAGTCTGGTCTATAAAACCAATTTATGCTTTATTTTTTTTAGGCTTCTTCTGCACTAAACGTAAAAAAGTCTGGTCAACTGGCACTTAGTTATTCAATTCCAAATAGTCAATATCCAACCACGCAGGATTCTTAACGATCTCACTAACGATACAATAAGTTATTACTGTCAGAATAAAAATTAATAAATATTTCTTAGTGTTTCTTTGACTGATAACTATCTTATCTTATTTACACTTCTCACTTCGTATAAGAAAAGTACGCAAGTAAAATTCCACAACAGTGGTGTCTGATGAAAATTTTGGAAACGTAACTTGTTTTCTTCAACTTATACACTTTTTCACAAAATTCTTGTTTCTTCTTCCTAGGGTTTTTACAACTGTTACCTTCCTTCAACCAGGTCCTCTAGTCCTCCCGGCCCTTCCATTCGCCTTCTAGTCTTCGTCTCTTAACTGGATTCGTCTACTCCGTCCCTCCCTGACTTTCTCGAGCCACCTTTTTTTCTCCAGCCCATTAAACTCCACTTCGTCACTCTCCTGGTCCGTCATAATAATCTGTTTTTTCTATGAATTTAATTACTTCCGGTGTTATTCCCATTCACCTCCCTAACTTCGTCATTCACTATTTTATCTCTTCTATCTAGTCCACAGAACCTTCTCCATGGCTCTAATCCTAATGCATGTTTTTTTTCCATTCGAACCTCCACAGCACATGTCGGAATCCTTCTCACTATGTCGTCAGGATGCTTTAAGCATTGTTTTGTGTGTTGTTCCTGGTTTCTGTGTTTTAAATAACTGTGAATAGCTGTTTTACATACTTCTTGCTAATCCTAGCCTGTCTATTTTTTCGTTCTACATAACTCACGAATAGTTACCATTTATATATAATAATAATAATAACAACGTATTTACATTTTAGAAAAGCAAAGACACTCGCGCGTTCATTTGTACACTTTCACGCTAACACAAAAACACACATAAAGTCAAATTGTTCCTACATTTTTGTGATCCTAAAAACTAAAAGACCTAATTAGTGTCAAATGTCATTAGCAAACTGTTGTCAGAAGTAATATAATGTAGTCTTCACTTCAGTGTGTTCTGTCGTGGTCAAAATAAAAATTAAAACAAATAATATTATTCATGGAGGGTGGAAAGTAAATTAAAATTTAGGGAAGCTTATGAAATTCAACATATTTGCCCAGTACAGTGAGGCGTTGAAGAGGTTTTTCCTGTTACAGTGAATTTAATTATTGCACTTTGGCAGTTTTAATACTCGACAGTCTTCTGTCTTGGTGTTAGTGAGTTAATTCGGTATAAATAAATGTACTTTCTACAGTTTCAGTCATTTTGTTTTACGTTCTATCCAGTATCTTGTATTTAAATCGTATTATCCACTACAACCCTTTAGCATCTGCATTAATTATTAAACATTTATTAAATACAGAAATTGCATAAATTGTATTGAATTTATGGAAACGATTGGGATAATTAGAAAAGCCATCAATATATATCATTGTTGTAGTTGCCGTGGTGATTTATGTTGTTTATTTGTTAAACTTGGATTATTCTGATGATTAGTTAGCAAGCATGTAGAATTCTTTTAAAGAGCGTAATTTTATTTTTATTGTGGAAACCTGCTATTTTAGAAAATTGCTAGCTGCTACCCAAAGGGCCTACGTACTGAGTTAGAAATTCGAGATGTTTCACGCAACCCAGTAATTATATTGATGACACGTAATTTGAAAACAACTGGATCCCTTCTTAATAAAAGTGTATAAAAAAATCAAGAACCAAAAGTTCATTGCTGATGTTCAAAATTGTCTATTGCGACTTCACAGAAATCACTGCACAATAAAATCAAGGGAAATTTAAATGAGTGTTTGCAAAATATCTAAGACTTACATATCCTCATTACACCACTTGATTAATTAAAACCGTTGACGTCAAAAAGCTTCTAGACCATCACGAAGCATGGAGCGACAGATCTTTAAATGAAGGAGGCAGACACTTCCAATATTTAATTTGACGTGACTATTTTGATTGTCTGAGGCTTTTATGTCATTCCCATGTTTAAAAATTATTAATAGTCAAAAATTGTAACGGTCTTCGTGGTCGTCCTTTATAATACCCAAATCTGCTATCGACTGTCGAAACACGACTATAATTACTTACAAAAGGAGTAATAGTTATGGTTTAGACGGCTCAATCTTTCCAGTGTCAAAGCGCGCGCTATTCCCTCACGGCCTCATTTCACTGTCGCTTGTAATTTGCACTTAAATGAAGTGCACTGAAGCTTTACATTTAGCCAGACAGAATTAGAGTGCACGACTTTGCAGGAAATTAAAATAGTCTACACGCTTTAGTGTTTGTACCTAATCTAGAAAGCATACGCACTTAAGTACAGCCTGGTAAAGCGATGTTTTAGATTAAAGCTGAAACTTCGCCCATAAACCAACGTCAAATGCTTGCAATAACAGGAAAAAATGTACAAAAAACTACAAATAATTATGAAAAGATATCCTTCCTGCTCACTTACATCCATTTACTCCCAGATTACTGTAAGTATAGTCTACAAACCTTATTGCTTATTATTGATCGGTATATTGATGTTTCCGACAACCGCCATCGTTAACAAATACAACAAACACAACGTTTTGACTATTCGCATGCTGTGGTTATCTTTCAAAGATAATTAAACACAAAATATTAAAGAATCTGTTTATCGAGAAACATAAAAATCTCGGAAAGTCAACACGAAACACAATTAATATGACATATAATGAATTAACTTTAAATGTAATTACAGTAGACTTATCTGTCAAGACTTTGTCTACCCGCGGATGAAGGATTACACACGCGATCGTTAAAAGTTGCGTACTGCTTTCTGTAAGTTAAATTACAGTAAACTTCACCAGACGACCAGTGGTCTATTCGAGTACGGTTTTAGACCCCGGAGCAACAAAGAAAAGATTATCATGATATTAAAAATGAATATCAATGATGAAGTTGTTGCTGCAATGATGATTGTAGGGCTTACGGACGAGGATTGAAAGGATTAAAGGAGATGGGACTAGGCTCGAGAAGTAGAGACAGAAGTCGCTCGAGTGCATGTGTAAACTATACCGTTCTTGTGGTTGGTGCTTTTCTACATTGTACCGCTGTACAATTTACGGGTTAAACGCAATGGAAGAAAACTATGATAGAGTAAACGTTATAAAAATTGATTACTGGAGAAGCCGAGGCCTGTCATTGTAGGAAAACAAAAGATGAAAACAAAGTATAAATTGTATCTATAGAGACAAAAATTTGTGTACACTCATGAAAGGAATGACGAAACAAAGGAGGGGCTAAAAAATATGGAATTGACAGTCCACGGAAAATAGAAGAGAAGGATAACTAAAACGTTGCTGGATTGGTCAAGTGTAAAAGGGACGGAGAGTCACTAAAACTTGAAAACGAAGATGGACTATAGGCAGAAATGGAAACTAGCGTTACACTGAAGCATGAGTTAGGGGATTAGGCGACACTTTGTAGCAGAAGAATCACACAACGCTCTCGATCTGTCTGAACCTTCAAAGAGACATTCCAATTGTTCTCCAGGCATTGACAACATCGTGGGACTCCTAGTAATGTCGTAGTTGCTTCTGCTGACAATAAATACAAGCAACCCACATCGCAAGCCAATAAGTCGGGTATGCGAAGCGAAGTATTAGTTGTGATATGCGAGTCGTTGCTTCTCTTGACAACGTTTTTGTGTAAAGTGATAATTCTCAATTATTGTGTGCGGACCTTCCGTTATTGCTGATTTGTATTATTGATTGCAACAGCGTTAATTGGATAATATTTATTACATTAGTTACATTAATTAAATTACTAATATTAGTGTGTTACATTAGTGCGCTCGCGCGCGTGTGTGTTGGCCAGTCACGAACTTGAAGAATTGTTGTATAGGACTGTTTTTTGTTTAATTAAACTCTGACACAAAAGTCGTAATTAACGATTCCTCTGCTGTTCTAACAGTTTACTCACCTTTTTAACTACGACTATCCGTGTGACCGTCATAATACTACGATACGAGAAACTCCAGGTACTGCTTTTCAACTCTCTATTAAGTTCAGTGTAATGAACTTCTTCTTCTTCTTCTTCTTCTTCTTCTTCTTCTTCTTCTTCTTCTTCTTCTTCTTCTTCTTCTCCTCCTCCTCCTCCTCCTCCTCCTCCTCCTCCTCCTCCTCCTTTTTCTCAGTCAAGGCTTAGACCTCTGACAGGCTGGACCTGCGCTGACTTTCGCTACTACAGCGTTTGATAATAAGTCTCCCCTTAATTTTTTCCACGTGTAACATAGATGTGTGCTATTACCATTGGAATTGAAATTCAAGTTTTCTGCTTTTTTATGATATTTTATATTTGTTTTCTATTATTCCTACGACGACTTGTTTTGTGAGTGTCGCTTAATAAATACACACAATTTTTAAACCATTTGTGTCGACGTTTCGACAGGTTTATCATTTTGTCAATCATTTTGACAATAATGATACAAAAAATGTTCCTATCATTTTAACAATAGTCAATCGTTCGATTGCAATAGTCAACATCAGAAGAACTGCAGATGAATCGTTATGAGACCAAACACACAATTGGCCTGATGATGGCAATAAAAACTGTCGAAACGTGAACACAAATGGTTCAAAAATTGTGTCTACTTATTTGACAGAAACTCGCAAAACCTTTCGTTCTTTATTGATTGACGTTCACAACTAAATTAAGGTATCATATTGTTCCTGTGCTTATTATTCCTATAATAATTATTAAATTACCCGTATGTCTTCTTCTTCTTCTTCTTCTTCTTCTTCTTCTTCTTCTTCTTCTTCTTCTTCTTCTTCTTCTTCTTCTTCTTCTTCTTCTTCTTCTTCTTCTAGCCTTGAATTTTTTTTCATATTGGCGTCATATTGTGTCACTATTTAATTCAGAATTTCAAACTTTGATCTCTTAGTTGCTTCCTATAGACCTCAATCTCAAATTTTACTTAGCTTTTGCCCTATATTCTGTATATGAGGACAGCTATTTTGGCACTCTCTGTGGATCCATTCGATTCAGTGATGGAACAACTGTCGTCGACAGTTATCGTTTTCCTCAAGCCGCTCCTGTATTTCCAAGTTTCTCTACTCGGCGTTTCTTGCGTAACTCTGTTCTGATCTCAAGAATTTCATTTCTCTATTTTGATTCTCAATTAATTTCCTTTCATCAGTGTAACATCCCCGCTATAGTTAATGATAGACTCTAATGGTATAATGACGCGCAACTGATTAGTCAATTAGCTTTACATACCCAATTCCGTTTTTGCCTCTAAGTTGATGAACACCGGAGACCTGAACAATCTTATGGAATCAGAATGATGAGTGCGGGATACCTAAAGCAATAGGAATATAAAATCCTGCTACGGATAACATATGTGGAATAGTCTTATATCTAGGAGTAAAAATAAAGAGAAACGAAAATTATAAAGTAATTTTATTTTTACGTTTTATTTCCATGTTCCATATGGAAATGGAAGTATGGTGATGGCGAAAAAATCGCGTTCGAGATAAGAGTTGATTCTGATTGTACTACCCTCAAAACATGAAGAAAAGTCATTTTCCGAAAAGTGTCTGTGTGTCTATCTGTGGGTCTCTGTGTAGAATTTTTTCTATGTTGAACGATAACTGCCGCCAATTCAAACAGAATCAAATAATGTTTTGCATTTGTACCTGAGTTGTAGAGGGCTCAAGGCATATTGATTTTGGTGAAGATCGGTTAAGGAGAACGGGTAGTTTACCTGCAACGTTTTATGTTTTAACAAGAGTAAAGTACTTAATTTTGATAAATAAAGTATCCTGAAAAGTTCATAATAACCCACTGTAGAAAGGTAAATGAAAGATCTGTAAATGAAAAGGGTAGTTTAAGGGGGAGGGGGTAATTTTCTATAAATGAAAATGATAGTTTAAGGGGAAGGGTATAATTTTTTATATGTGTACTACGTTATCAGCAACAAACAAGTAGTTTGTTGTTAAAATTCCTTCCCGGGCTGTTTGGGTATGGGCCAATGTTTTCTGCAAAACCAGACGTTTCGGCAGTGCCATCGACTTCCATCATAAGTGAAAATCGAGTGCGCTGACGTGAGGTGGCATACATACGTTATTGACCACAATACTGTGGTTAACTCTGAAGAAAGAAGTAGTTTCTATGGAAATATTTCATTTCGAAAATGATTTTAAATATAAATCTTAGAACATGGAAGTCATGTATGATTCTCCATCCGTTATTTTAAACTGCATTACAATTACATCAAAATGAAGAACAACCAAAATGCTTAACAAAATATACATTTAAACTGTGTGTGTGTGTGTGTGTGTGTGTGTGTGTGTGTGTGTGCGCGCGCGCGCGCGCGTTTGTGTGTTTGCAGGCTGAAATAAACCCATTCACTATTCTGTGAGTATTGTATCGCACAAACGTACTTGTATATGATCAACATAATTAATTGATAAGCCTACTGGTACTAATTATCAGCCTGCATATCGCGTTGCAGTAATATAATTCTAGTTAATGACGACAGAACAGTATAAAGGATGAGAGATGTAGACAAATTACGCTTCTCATGGAAATCGCCCTATACTTTTAATTTTTTATTTTTTTAGTGCTTCTAACTATTTTGCTATCTACAGGGCCCAGGTTTTCCGAGTACAACGTAAAATCAAGGTTCGTTTCCCAGTCACCGCGTTGTCTCAACTTGTGGAAATGATTAGGCTTATCATGGGATCACCTACCGGTATATTAGAAACAAGTAGCTGAACACTCCACACTGCTCCCTTGTATTCCGTTTGCGTCACAAGACCTGTTATTCCTGTCTCTTCTAGGCTTCTCGTCCAGCGGAAGCAGAAATCTGTAACTTTGCGATTCTGACAAATTCTTGCGAAGGCAGTTCGTTTGAATTGATGCGATCACTGCCACATTATGCGGCCGAATACAGTGATTCCACCTGTGTCACTCGAGGATGATGTTTGTTATGTGTACGATTTTCTATTCCTGAATTCCATTACTGCTAGAAAATTACTATCTAGTATGTTAAAAATCGATTGTTTGCGGGTTAATCATACACACACTAAGTTAATGCACTCACTAATTTGGCACGCGCGTTTAGTTGTTAACCTACACACAAATACGCTTACAACACAATCCCTTATTGTAACTTCAAATTTTCATATTTTCTTCATATTTCGTATAATACTAAAATATATTTTGTTATCTAGACCTATTATTGAGCCTTTGTCTTGTTCTTGTTGTTGTTCTTCTTCTACTTTTTCTTGTGCGTGTGTGCGCGCGCGCGTGTGTGTGATTTTTCCTTTCACTCAAAGTTAATTTTTACGCTTGGCTTGACACTGAAGACAATTTTTTTTAATCAAGTTTAAAAAGCGGAATAAAAATATACCGTGTGTCGATATTGAGTTACATACAGACACCGAACAGCTTCTCCGATTTGTGTTTAGACAGGTGTAAGGAATGGAGCGGCGCTGCAGCGGTTGGTGGTACGGAATCAATTTGCCGTCGTTCCGTGCGAATCACTGGCGCGCTGTCGGGGGCGAGGCGGGGTAATACGATATTCTTACGGGAAAGTTTGCCAGACATGTAGAAACAACATAACATCTTATATCATTAAACAAACC
The DNA here is from genome assembly GCA_034769895.1 of Magicicada septendecula. NCBI lineage: Eukaryota > Metazoa > Arthropoda > Insecta > Hemiptera > Cicadidae > Magicicada > Magicicada septendecula. The sequence goes on from CM068370.1 coordinate 111,275,230, forward strand.
ATTACCAGCCAGAGTTGTGACTTTGCTGTAACTTAAATTATACGCGTCTGACGTCTTTAGAAACGTTCACTGTACACACGCTAATGGATTCATATGCATGAATGCGCCCGTTTTATGATTTTAAACGGAGTAACTGTGGGGATTAATTATAGGAGCAACAATATTAACGCATAGATCTCATTTAACGTGTACGACGCTGTACCATTGTTAATACTGTACGCGTGTTAACCTGCACTAGTTCAACACAAACGCTCTGACCGTATGTACTAATGTGTTTAGACTGCTATAATAGATCTGACCCAGAATAATATATCTCTACATGCAGTTTGTGAGGCCGTAATAGAAAATTGAAGTGATTTATTGATAGCAATTACGGTATGCCTGATAAGTTAATCTTCATGACGGTTACGAAAATACAATAATAATGTTGTTTTATTATATGTTATACGATACTATACATTCTTATATATCATAAGGACAGAATGCATAACACTAGGATTCCGAAGATAAGACTCCGTTTATGTTCTAAAGGGGAAAGAAGTCTAAGAAGACCTAAGAAGTAAAGTTAATATTAGAGGTCAGCAGAGGTCTGGAAACCCAAGTCTTGTCAGAGAAGAAGAAGAATGAATGAAATTGATAATTATGTCGTATGTTTGTAATATGCATAAAATTAAATAATTGATTACTCGTGTATAAGTAGTTAATGTACATTTTCAAACAAGTTTCATCATCATCTCCACGGATTAAACCAAGGATGGTTTGTTCCGGTCTCAAATAGGCAAAGATTAGAGCTGGTTACTCCAGCGCTTCCACGGACGTCCCACACCTCTCCGTCCTCTCGGCTTATAGTTCCAGAGTTGTTTGGGGATGCGGCAGTCATCCATTCGGGAAAGATGTTCCCACCAATTCAGGATACTGGGCAATCCTGTCGAGTATACTCATAATATTCAGTTCCTGCCGTATATCTGTGTTTCGTCTACGATCATGGAGAGTATACCCTGCCACGTGCCTGAGAAATCTCATTTCAGTCACTTGGATCCGACTCCCCTGGCCTTTCGTTAAAGTCCAATTCTCAGACCCATAAAGAAGTGTGGGAAGGACCATCACCTTGTAGAATTTTAGGCGTCTTTCTTCACTTGCTGACTTAAGGGTTCGCCTGATGGTCCCGCACATAAGGTTGAACTTATGCAACTTATTCACAACGTCGTTGCATACATTATAAGACACACTGAAACAAGTTTCTTGTCATTATTTGTAAAAAAGAATTTTAATGTACCTTATAAAACTACATTATTAAATGCCTATATTTACTAAAATACTATATATTGAACTACAATACTATGTACTAAGTCTCTGATTACTACTGAAAGCAATCTTCTGTATTTACACATTTTGATCGTGTTTTTCAGGTACCCTGTTGATCGACCTGTAGACAGATAAAACCGTACAATCTTCTGCCGAAGAACTTGGTAAGCATATCAATTAATCATTTATTCCTTTTTTTTTAAGAAATAAGCTGAAATTTTTCTTGTTTTCAATGATAAGAGTGTTGATATGTCGTCTCCTGCAAACCTTTTGTAGAACAATCTTGAAGATCACTTTTGTAAGGCAAACATCCGAAAATTCATCTGAATTATTACTATGTCGTCCACGTGCATAATCTCATTTCCTCAGGTGCAGATTATGTAATTTTTCTAGTCCGTATATAACTGTAAAATTTATAATAACTATATTCAGGGAGACTTGAATCAGTGAAACTATTTGTTGTAAAGACTTAAAAACATATTTACTTGTGTCTATAATATTTTTGTTTCCATTTTGTGCTAGATTTGTACGCGTAAATAATCCTTAAATAATCCTAAATTATAAATCTCATGGTTACCATAATTAAAATTAAAGCACTAAGAGAACCGTATGCTTGTTGCTAACGTTTAAAAAGAAATTTCATAAAATTATGCGTTTGCCTACAATTAAAATTCAGTGATTACAGTTTTATTAGCTTCTGATTTTATAATGCCGAGCAATAAGTACTTTCCATCCACTCTTCGCTATTCTGTACTCTTTTCCTTCTGCAGTTCAGGGGCAAGATAAATGTCTTTTCCAACGTCATTATTTTTAGTGTCAGTCTACCCGTTTTTAAACCTCTCCATACTTCCGAGGTTAATACTGTAGAACTGCCTTTTCCATTCTGTTTCCTGTCATTCTGTCTACGCAGGATTTCCTCTTTTCTGTGTAATTTTATACTACGTCGTTTATGATATTAATGTTTAATTTCCCTTTATGTCGTTATTTTCACTTAATTTTCACTTCTTGGCTTATCGTTTGTTTACGTTCTTCCCCGCTTTTCCGAATAAAATATCTCGGACATTTCAATTTGGCTGTTGTATTTTTCTTTGCTAATGCAAGATGCACTTCTAAAAAATAAAATAGGGATAACTAGTATTCTTTTTACTGTATTTTCAACAGTCACTGTATTACTAAATATAGCACATACGTATTTCAACTAAGGGACTTTACAGCACATTCAGTATGAGACAAAAAGGAAAACTTTCGTTGTTACATAAATTACAATAAAATTGAATAAACGTTCGTTAATTTAAACTGTTACACTTATGTAGAATGTATACCATAGACACAATGCATATTCATTTATGAAGCGTTAACTGAAACACATAAAGTGGTCAGCTGGGTAATGACAGTCACAGAATGTTTGGATATACCAGTTTTTAGCCATTCACTACCACTAAAAGAATGGATAGACCAATTCGAAAGAAAATTTATAACCGAAATTTAGCTGCTTTTAGAAAAATTACAAACAAACATTTTGTAGAATTTGTTGTCACTTTATCACGGTTAAAACTAATTTTATGTTCATTATTTCAGTATCCAAGCCACTTATACGTATATGAATAGAATAAAATTTACCTCTTTTGTCCGTCTAGTGGCTTTTCCTTTTTATATATTTCACTATATCATAATTATACTAATTTCGAAACTAACTTTCAATCCCTCCATATCTACTCATACGCGTATTTAAAAAAAAAAGGCAGATATAGGCTATGAGCGCTGTCGAGGAGTTCGAAATATATAAGGGCTTTAAAAATAAAAACACCAAAGAAGTCCTGCTGAATGAGCAGCTGAACTTTCAGTCCAATTCTCTATACGACACAGCCATAAGATTATAAGACGAGGTCCGTACTGCACGGTCAATAACAACGTAAGCATAACAGTCGATTTATAGTGTTCCGTGGTGCGGACCAACAACACCGCGTGTGTTCCGCGTTCATATATTTTATATCTATTTACGATATGTGTGTAAATTATACGTAATTTGTTTTAATTATCTGACGAACTTTACTAAGGGATTACAAGTGAAGATGAGAAATGCGTCCAGAAACGCGTAGTGAAATATAAAAAAGCCGCTAGACGGATAAAATGGGTAAATTTTATTCTATTCATATACGGTTAATACAAAAAAGATATCAATTTAAATTGTCGATTGCACAAGGTACAAAACGCGCTGTTCGATCATTATTTTTTTTATCTTGCATTTCGAACGCCATTTTCATGTGATGGGATGTGGATAAAATTAATAAAAAAATAAAGCCATAATAAAATGGATAAAAAATTTTATAATTGTTTGGTAACATGATTAGACGCGGATAAGAAGAAGCTAAACTTGGCAGAAGTCTAAACTCATGTACTTAAACATTTTACAACAGACACAGTAGTAGGAGTAGATTCCGACTTCCACAGTAATAACGCGATACGATTTAGTATCCGGTTATTTGTGACTCTGATCGGTGAGTGTAGTTTCGTCTGATGAACGAAGATATGAAGCGATAAGGCTTGAACACGATGGGCAGGCTTGCCAAGGGAGAGCGTTTTGTTTCAAACTATGCTACTAAATTTGCGTTTCCTCGTGCTGAGCGTTGTACAATTACCGTTTTCTCAACAAAGGAGCAGGAGCAGGTGTAGGGTGCGGAATGCGAGGATCACGAAACAGCCGCCTCACTTCAAACCTCTGTGTGTTTCTCAGTTCACTGGTAACTTGATACCGTGTTACAACGTGGCATCGTTAACTAAAACGATGTCTGTAGCATGGGTATGTAAAGAGTACTGGATTGTTTGCCTGAATCACGTCCATGCACACCCCCCGACCTTTTTCTCATAATTAGTAACAAATACTTCTTTTATTTAGTGTTTGTTATAGCATAGTCTAATACGTACGGTCTAGTGATATTCGTATGGTACAGTGGAAAACAACATACGAGACATCAATTAAGTCACTAAACACCAACTTTAATTATCACAATTAAACAGTTTGTAATCAACGAGATAGTCTCTTACAACAAATCAAATAAAAATTGTTCACACGCAATAATAATGTCACCTAATATAAAACACAATTGTGTTACAATTGTCCCGCACAATTATAAAACACATAACGCTTCGCCACAATACTTCGAACAGTGCTGTGTTAATCGCCCGACAATAACTGAAATAAGCGCCGCTGAATCCCTATATTTGTACCCCACCAAAAGTCCAGAATCATCCGTACTACCCATCAGCGTTAAACTAATTGATTGCGGCCTTGACACAGTGCGCGCGGCCGGCGAAGTCTAGAAAAGTCTCGCTAACGCACGTTGAGATCGCGTACGCACACAACATTACAGCCGGATTCCACTGGAACATCCGAGAAACACGTAGAATGTTCTGTAATAGTGTAACACGTTTCCGGATTACGTAACAGTATGTTTTAAATTATTCGATGTTTTTATCAAATAATGGCTAAATAAGACACACCTCTTCTCTCTTAACTCTCGTATCTATGACGTTAACCTGCATCACAGACAGTGTGATACAAGAAATAAAGTATTTGCAACAAGCACCCGTTACTCGACAGTCAACACGTCACGTTCACTTAAGATTAACAGGATTGGAAACGGCTGAAAAGGAAATAAAACAATGCACGGACAAGCTTTAAGTATCGTAGTAGTAGCATTGCCGACGGTATAAACTCAACCTCTTGCACAATATAAAACTAACTAATAATTTTGTAGAGTAAACGACGTATTCATTAGAACGAAATGATAATGGTATGAAAAAGACCGGTGACTTGTGGGACCTTCTGCGTAATAACGACCTAGGCTCTCCTACACAATCCTTATTATAGTGGGTTGTGTGATTCTGAGGACGGTGTTCGGAGAATCGCAGGTGATAAAGATAATGCGTGTTAGGAAGATTTTCACCCCAGTAGACAGACTGTGTTGTGTAGACAAAAGGTTTTCGAAAGGGGGTCCGCAGACACCCAGGGATTGCTGAGAGATCCGCGGGACGTTTTCGGAGAACAGTTTTAAGGGATACAAATTTTAAGATTAATGCATGGTAGTAAATTCTTCTTCTTCTTCTTCTTCTTCTTCTTCTTCTTCTTCTTCTTCTTCTTCTTCTTCTTCTTCTTCTTCTTCTTCTTCTTCTCAAAATTCTTCGTTAGTACCTTGTTCTACTTGCTGCCGCGCCGCCTCTTCCTTGGACTCCCAACTCTGCTGTTTGTGCATAATTAATTTGTAGTCCCTTGTCTCTGTATATAGTCCATTCTCAAACAGTATTCGCCCCATAATCTTCGTTTTCCCCAATCCAAGTACAGTATTTTTATCTGTTACATTTCATGTTACTCTTATCGTTCGGCAACCTTCGTGCCTCGTTTCTATAGCCTCGTTGCTTCTGCGAACTGTTGTTCTATCTGCCTTGGTTCCTGATGCTCAGGTTAGTAACGGTCGTATTGTGCTTTTGTAAACTCTGGTTTTCGCTTCTACCGTAATAAAAGTAGACACTTGAACTAACAAGAAAATGCTCAATGGGAAAAATGGACACTGCCAAATAACAGAAGGAAGATAAGACTAGCGTCGGTTTGCATAGTCAGAATAGCGTACATTCGAATTTTTCAGTCTTTCACAGGAAAGTAGTAAATAAAATTACGACTATTATTACTTAATAAAACTATAATTAATTAGAAAATATATTTCAAACCAATTTGTAGAATTCGATTTTCAATTTTGCCTCGTGGAAATTCACTTTTCTTTATACATACAGGGTCTACTTCATACCAAAGCACCTCCCTTCCCCGAAATAGTATTAAATAATTGAGGGTTCTCTAATAAATGCTTTAACAAGGGAAACTAATCGGTGTACGTAAGAAAGAATACGAATATAGTATAACTGGTGAGGCTTTAGCGATGTTCACAGGTCCTGAAGGAATTACGAAACATCAATATTGTACCAGGAGGAGGCAGTGATGTGAGGACAGTCGCGTAGGTCCCTCCGCACGGTAATTGCTTCGTACATTATACACACACGCAATTTCCGTCTGGATCTGTTTCACTTAGCACCAACTAATTTACAATCCGTGTACCGGTTCCGACCGAACTCAACTTCATGCGCAGAGCAATTATCTCGACGCAGGAAGTTTTTACATATCAATAATCCTAAAATATATAATAATGATCGCGGATGAGTGTGCGTTCGCATCCAATTATAATTTTTGAAAATATTTTGGTTTATAATTTACAATAAAATCTCCAAATATTTAATACATACATACATACATACACGTATATCCAGCACTACAGCCCACGATGGACCTTCGCCTACCTAATGATCCGCCTCCAGATAGTCCGATCACGTGCCCTGGTCTTCCACGAGCCGACACCTATCCTTGTCAGGTATTCTTCCACGTCGTCTTGCCATCGTTTTCTTGGCCTGCCTCGTCTTCTGCGCTCATCTATGTGGCCATTCATTATCCTTTTGCAGAGTCTTTGGTTGTCCATTCTTTCTACGTGTCCTATCCAGATGATTCTTCTGAACTTTACAAATCGGATGATAGCTCACTGATTTTGAATGGAGTCTATTTCTTGGTTAGATCTGATCCTCCATTCTCCATTACAACATACTGATCCGAAGACTCTTCTAATAATTTTTCTTTCAAAAATCCTCAGAGCCTTCTCATCAACTGCTCTTAATGTCCAGGTTTCGGGACCGTAAGTCCCTACAGGCCTGATCAGAAGGCCGGGAATAGACTCTGTACACGTTCAGTCTCGTCTCTTGGGTGAGAAGACTAGATCCAAATAATTTTACTAGGCCAAAGTAAGCTCTATTCCCAGGCATTATTCTCTTTGTTATTTCATTAGATACTTTGTTTTTACTATTAACACAAGCTCCAAGGTGTGTAAACTCATTTACTCCTTCAAAAGAATAAAAGAATAATCGTTTATGGCCAGGTTTATTGGGGTTTTCCTTCCCTGCAACGTGGATACTTTCATATATTTATTTTGTTTTGCTTGCATTTACTGTAAGACCCATTTTTCTTCCTTCTCTCTCTAGTTCTCCAAAACCTTCCTCCAGTATACGGACATTTTCCCCATAAATGTAATGTCATCTGCATATCCCAGGATTTGCCTTGTCCTGTTAATGATTGTACAAAGAAATATTTAATAGCAAGCCTAATTTTAGTCGGTTACCATTATATAGAGTAACTGATTGCTTTTTACTACAGTTAAACCGTACTACAGTTAAGTGCTAGTAAATGTTTGGCGCTGATAAGTATAAGTGAAATTTTTAACATTTTTTGTTATTTTTATATTCCATTCACTCATCCATCCTCCACGCAACAGTCAGTGTAGGGGTTGGGTTTGTTTTACAGCACGCCCCTATTCTCTTCTGCCCTTCGCCACCTACGGATACCAGTGTAGTATCTAGAATTTGGCCTTGGGGTCGACTTCATACAAAATAAAAAACAAGTTAAGACTAATCAACATTACTATCTTTAAAGTGGCTGAAATCAATCCCGTTAAAGTAAAACTGTAATAATACAATAAAATACGCGTTCTTGAAACATTTTGTACAAGAAATTACTGTAATTAATGACTTTCATATTTCAAACGGATATGCTAATGCTGTGTAATAAACCTGTTTGTATATTTAAGAAAGACTTAAACAGCGTATATTAGCGTACATAGCTGAAAAAATAATAAAACAGCCTAAAAATTGAGAGATTAACGAAATTCATCAACTTTTTCGACCCTTTGGAGGGCGTTACGGTCCCGTTCGTCCCCCCTCCGTAAATACGCCCCTGACGGACACCAAGTCTTCTCAGGTCCTACTCGGTACTCTTCAGCCACCCTTTTTTTGGTTTCTCTTTCGGCCTTGGTTTGCCTTGGAATTTTCTTTGATACATTCTTTCTTCTGCTACACTTTGTTAGTGACCTGCCTACCTTGTTTTTTACATTTTATTTTTATATTAATATGTATTAATTTTCAGGATTTTTTGGTTTTTTATGATTTGCTTCTACATTTGCAGAGGTCTTACATATTTTAGGTTTAATATGCTGAGTTGCTTTTTGTAATACTGAAAACGATCACATATAGCCTACATAGTTATCGGAAGGTAGTATTATAAAATTTAAAGCCGATAAATTGTTCGGTTAATTAACCCACATGATTTAACAGTAAGAATTGTTACATTTGGGGTTTGCGATTTCCGTTCTTTTGTGGTGATACGAAATATGTCTCTGTTTGAAAGTATAGCCTGCATGCGGAAAGTATTTGCGTTGCAATACGAGGACAAAAATAAATTTCACTGTTTTGCAAAAATGATGTGGACCAAAAAAATCATAGTATTTGTTAATAACGAAGTGTACTAGAGGTAGCTGTGATTGTACAATCAATACCAGTTAGTCCTTTTGTAATTCTGTGACGATTAGCCTCCTTTTTTGCCTCTTCTTTGTTCGCTTCTAATCGTCTCTCGGTAATAGTTTAATATTTTGTTTCATGTTGCGCTAGGGCAAGTCCTTTTTCCTTTTGTTTGCCAGCCTTCAGTCAGTATTGTTTTCCAATTTTGACTGAAGATCCAGTGACATGTTTTAAAACTAGGTAGTGATGGGTTATAAATGCGTGGAAAGCGTTTCGAAATTCATTTTTCATAATGAAAAGTGAAAAATGAAAAGTTTTCTTAATGAAAATAAACAACCGTGAAACTGTGCTATGATTAGTGTTTCCTCTTACCGTTTCAGATACTTTATACTCTGAATTATCAGTCGATTGTTCACAGTTATTCCTAGTAAGGTAGCATGTCTCCTAGGAAGAAATAAGTAAAAAATATTCATGGCTGACAGATAGATGAGCGAATAGTTCCGACAGTGACTGCCCAATAACACTACAGAAAAACATTTACCATTTTCTATAGAAAATTTAATTTTCCTTTATTTTGTATTTTAAAATTAATTATTTTACAAGAAACGGAAGTTTCTAATTTATGATAGAATTAAAAAACTGGGTAATTCAATATAACTATATAGCCTATTGTGGTTCGCGGAGTACCCTAAGGTTGATTTTATTAAGCGGAATAAAGTCTGGTCGATCCGTATCGAAGAATAACACTTTCTATTATTAATCTCATTTTGTGTTGTCAGAACTGGCAGAGTGACAGTCGATAGAAACGCACTATCGAATTCTTGTATTCCCTTAAGCATTTAGGAAGGCAACGAGAGTCATATCATTCTTATTTTTGCGCGAAACTACGTTGTGCACATTTGATGGAAAGAATATAATAGTTTCACTTCATTTATTATCAACATAATACTAGAGGAAATGATTATGGTTAAACTTGGTAACACTACGGATAGTCCTTAAGAAATCAGTTACCAAAGAGACTTTGACCATTCAACAAGAAAGAAAAAAAATACCTAAGTATTGATAATGACTCGACAAGAAAAGAATCGGACAGAAAGGTGATGATAGAGTTAATAATTACCTATACTCGTGATATAAGAACTCTAAGTGTGGATTTGGAAAGAAGGCTGTCCGTGATAGCGATGGATTAGCCAAGCAGATATACTAGAGTCGCGAGACTATAAAGAAAGACCAGCAAATAAGTAAAAACCACGGTAATAGAATCGTGGACTAGGATTAAAATCTATAGGTTATACACTGAAAATTAGACACGACGAGTGGCAAAAATGTTTCCAGTTGAAGGAATGTCTTGAAGTGAAGGAATCGAAATAGCTATGGAGATTCGAATACTGTAAGAGGAACGTGCTTTAGAAAGAGAGGGTTGAAGAAGATGTACGTGGACAAAATGTCTTCAGTTATTATTGTCAGTATACCGAAACCTATTTTACATCTTCACCAGTGCTGATGCTGCCCGAAGGCGGAGTTCAACTGAACCGTTTTCTTCATGCTGTTGTTCCAGCGTTTTGTCTTTTAAGGTCTCTGTAATTTTGCTCCATTGTCAAATCCGTATGGCTTAGTAGACCAGCAGGTATAGCTACTAATGTAGAGGGCTCAGATTCAATTCTGAGGTGCAGCATAAAATCAAGGTGTGTTTTTCACCCCCAAGTTTTCTCAGCCTATGGAAATGAGTACCTGGCATAACATTCTGGGCTGAATACCTTAGTGCTGGCCACAATACCTTTCTTGTATGCTGAACATCTCATATAAAGTAGCCTACCACGCCTAACTCCTAGATTGCTTAGACTGCTAGAAGTCCAGTCACTGTATCATAAGTATTCTTTCTCATCGTATATTCCCGCAATATATCCTTCTATTATATCCTTCTATTATTCATCATCGTCTTCACAATACGGCGTAGGCAAGGTGCTGCCTGTTCCGTCTTCAAAGATCGTCCAGCCATCTCTTCCTGGGCTATCTTTTTATTTATTTCTGTTAAAAGACGTTTCTCTAGACGTTATCAAACCAATTTGCTTTCCTCTCTGTAACAGCTCCGAACAATTTGCTTTCCTCTCTGTAACAGCTCCGAACAATTTGCTTTCCTCTCTGTAACAGCTCCGAACAATTTGCTTTCCTCTCTGCAACAGCTCCGAACAATTTACTTTCCTCTCTGTAGCAGCTCCGAACAATTTGCTTTCCTTTCTGTAACAGCTCCGAACAATTTCCACTTATTACATATTCTCTTTACTAGCTCTTCATATGGTATCTTCTCTCTCCGGTTGATCTCATTCTCCGTTAAAACCATACATCAGAGTTTTCCAAATACTTTATTCTTTATTTTTGCTTGTTCATGTCTCTGATATATAGGCCTGCATTACGATGTCCCGTACAAGACACAGCTAAAATCTTTTTCTTATCTCAAAACTAAATTGCCTTTGCTGGACAAAAGAATGTTTTCTCTACAGAATGTTTTTTCCACATGCAATTCCTAATTCAAGTATTCTGTACATTTTCCGTATATAAATAAATGATGGGTTGTCTCATTTCCGCACTGCAGTGAGTACATTAAACAGGCGGATGGATACTGAAAGTGGTCACACCGTGCCACTATAATAATTGAGTATTGCAGTAATTGTGTGTATAATAATTGTGGTCACATAGACAGGTGCTTAGATTATCGCGGATAGAACAAAATTAAAAATTAATCATATAAAACTAAAAATTAAAATTTTGCTGTTGTCCTAAGTGAGTCCTAAGCAAATAGGTTATATCTGAAGTATTTTGGCCACATAATGTAAAGTACACATACCATGGAAATTGTCATAGCATCAGGAACAATAGAAAGAGGCCAAGGACGCGAACTCCAAGCGGAAGGAAGGTCAAACGAGGTCGAGGTTAGTGGAAGTATGTTTCCATGGTGCCCATGTAAAACGCTCAAAGCTGAAACCGAGATGACGGAAGGATGTCAGTTGACACAGAAACTACGTTTGTATCACACCACGTGAAATAACATGAGTTTGTAATTTACAAAAACCTATTATTCAAGAATCCATCGTGTTTTTATCCTCATAGAGCTGGATTGGCACCCAGATGGCGTCTATTCGAGTATTACCGCAAATCTTCTGGATTTCTTCGGTCTCTACTCTTCTTCCTCTTTTCCACTACATGACTTGGGCTATAGCCCATTCCGACTTCACAGAGTTTCTGATCATTTTTTCCAGGGTGTTCCACGATCTCTCGTCCCCACTGGCCTATATTCAAACGCTTGTTTAGGAATACGCGTGTCTACCATGCGTTCCACATGGGACTTCCAATTCTGCCTGTATTTTTTTATTCTCTCCTGAACCTACTGTAACTTCAGATCTTTCCCTATGTGTCTCTACTCCACTAAATAATAACAAGCAAAGCCAAAATATTCCTTGAGTATATTTCGTTCGCAAGAGTTGTAATTCTGTTTGAGTATATTTGTAACCGTTCTACTAATGTAACTTTTTAAGAAATAAATTAATTAATACTTTGTTTAGTAAATGGCACAATTAAAAGAGCATTAAAAAGCAAAACACGGCAAACTGCTTAAACTGTTAGGTTATGGCTTTACAAACTCTTTTACATGGATGTGAAGTGTTGCAGTTAAGAACCATATGAAAAGAACAAAGCACAGAAATTAGATTTTCGATATGTAGCAAGCTATCCTTTACTAGTCAAGAAAAAGTAAGGTTACGAGGCAGAATTAAAGTTATCAAGAGGGAAGAGAAGTGTGGGAAGATCCCGTAAGCGATGGTTGGATGACTTCCATTGACACTGGAACAGGCTACTAGCCTAAGCCGTAAAGTATGACGACGACGACGACGAACGATGAAAGAAAGTGAAATTGAAGGACGAATACAGGACACGAAAATGTACGAAAACGACAATAATTCTTGTAAAATATTATTTTGCCTGGGTGGAAGATCATGTGTTGCTTCCATCGGTGTGCTTAGCCGCTCCATTGGCCATGATGCAGTCTAATTGGCTTTACATCCCCCGAACTGTAACTCACTACGAATCACACTGGTGTCTGGCGTACTTATGTCGACCACTGGCTAGCTATAGTGGTGTCAATGGTCCCATACTTCGCCTTCGCCCTTCACCCTTTCACCAGATGTCCTCCTTGAGAGAAACAAGAAACAAAGGTAAATACATTGAACAAGAGGAAACAAGTGACCTTATATTGAAGTTTAACAGAACAGAGATGAACCACGAATTTATGGGCTCGTACAATTATACGAGACACTCGAATGATGAACGGAGCATAAGAGGAAATGAACAATTAGTGTTGTATCTGCAACACTAGCAAAACCTTAGTGCCTGGTACTCTGAACTGTCGTTAAACTGTAAATGCCATAAACCTGTGAGAGAACGCAAGAAGCAACGTACACTCGGACATAGTACATGTATATTGCGCCACTCTAACGATGGTATCAATCAAATAGTAACATCGTTGTACAGTACAGTAAGTCGTAACAATACGAAGTGCATATCTTTGTAATGACTAGATTACACACGGGCACATAACTTGTGTGTGTGTGTGTGTGTGTGTGTGTGTGTGTGTGTGTGTGTGTGTGTGTGTGTGTGTGTGTGTGTGTGTGTGTGTGTGTGTGTGTGTGTGTGTGTGTGTGTGTGTGTGTGTGTGTGTGTGTGTGTGTGTGTGTGTGTGTGTGTGTGTGTGTGTGTGTGTGTGTGTGTGTGTGTGTGTGTGTGTGTGTGTGTGTGTGTGTGTGTGTGTGTGTGCCATTTCTTGGAGCTCCAGTCTTTACATTTTCGTTCTGGTACATGTGAGAGCTGGTGTGCGCATACCTAAGTCATCACACAATACATCATGATTCGTCGTGAATGTTCTATAATCATCTAGAAAGGTCGGGTAAAAACGACTGTCGCTTTCTTCATTATCCACTTGTTTTCATTACCGACAACCGTTTATACGTATAATGCCGCTACAGTTTAGTTAGCTGGTTTAGCGGATTATTATTTATAGCGGATTATAGCGATTAGGAACGTATTAGTAGAGCCATACAGTTCAGAGTATCAGTTTTCAAATAAACTGCGAACTAATGAATTTATTTAAGGTCGTCACTTTTATTATTTGTTGTGTACAGTAACTACTACTTCATATGGAAACTATTATAACTAGGATAACTGTAATGCGAGCGTGAACATTTATAGAAATTGATACAACTGTGACTGTTGATTTCTCTGGCAATTAATCTTCTGTTCCATTAATCTAAGATCACTATCCATGTGATCTTTTGAAAAAAAAAACTATGCTTGCTGGACAGATTCAACGGACGCGTTTGACTAACAGCGGATTATTCAACCTGCGATTGATGATACTTTATTTGTCCCCCTAACTGGTCTACAATTGCCGCTCTTATAATTACATTGCTTCATTTTTCTCAAAACTTGCTCTCAATGGTAAGGGTCTTTTAATAATTGTTTTTTGTTATATGTTTCCTTTATTTGTAAGACTTTGGACAGAGAAGAATGGAGGAAAATCAGTGAGCAGGCCAGAGTTCTACAGTGAGTAGTGCCAGAGGAGAGGAGAGAGACAATTTCCTTTATCTTTTTTTCTGTCCTTCATCATTTCGAGGATCATGGGTGTTTGCAGAATTTCATTTCGAGGAAAGATTCAACGAAAAATAAAGAGGATAAATATCATGGTCACCCTATCTCCTAACAACATTTCTATAGATACACAAACTTAAGTTAAACTTAAGCTTAATTTCTTCTTGTAAATAATATCTAAACCTATCTTAAAAGGACAGTATAATGACAATTACGAGTTTTAGCCGAAAGAAAAGTTTTGGACGATTAGAACCCTCTCTGCCTACGCCTACGTCAAAGATTCTTGTTACTTTTAAGGTTTCTTTTGACATGTCTTCATTGCTTATTTTATCTTGTTCCTCAGTTGTCAGTACTACCACCCATTCTCATATCTTAAAATGTTTAAGCATCGCTCTAAACACATATCTTGCACATATCGGAGTGATATGTGCAAACTCAACCAAGGGTTTGTATGTATAGTTTTAGGGGTACATGTTTATAATGTACTGTATATATAAGCGACTGTGAAACTGTATATTTCCTTGTGGTTCGTGACTTAAAGACGGCGGAAATGCCAACAGTCCTCGTCAGAGTGGAATTCTTGAATATGGTGTGCACAAGTTCAATATAAACAGATAAAGGAAGCAGCCAAAAACATTTCAAGAGTATTATACGCGTTTGTAAAATACTAGCTTTGTTATTTACATGTAACACCTTGTGTAAATAAGGACGCAAGGACGCGCAGCGGTTATTGTGTAATTAAAATGCAGATGCCTTGGCGGCCACAACACAGTAAGAACCGCTATGGCCGGCCAGCTCACCATCACATAGGCTATAAGAAGTCCACTTCGTTATTGGAGTAGTTAATTTATTTTCCATCATCGCGTGTTTCACAAGTAGAGCACGAAATTCTGCTGCAACTGTTATCGTTACACGCGAAATGTGTACCGTTATGGTGTTTATCTCGTACGGTAACAGTGATAGTTGGTTAGTTAGTACTGCCTGTGCCCGGTCCCGTGTATAACAAATATGTAAATGTTACCGTAGACGAGATTTGTTAATTAAAATTATATCCAGTCATAATCATTACGTGTGTATGGTCTATATACTGTGTGTGTGAGAGTGGTCACTAGTCACTAACAGAACAGGAAAATATGGCTACCAAACAGTTCCGTTTGTCTGTTTACTGTAAGAAAGAAGCAATTTAAATTATTTGATGTCATTAATAATTATTTTAGCAGCCCATAGGGTGGTTGGCAGCAGCTAGCCATTTTTCATGCTTCTCTGCTTTTCTTTTCAACTCACAATATGATGTGCACTTCATATCGACCATAAGCTGTTTCATGTAGTATAAAGGGGTTGACCTCTGTGATTCTTCCCTTCCATTGTTCCTTCCAATATTCTCTTAACCAACCCATTGTGTCGTAGTATATGCCCTATAAACGTAGCTCTTCTGCCTTTTAAATTTCGCAGAAAGCTGTTCTCCTCCTGAGCTCTTCTAAAGACTTCCTCATTCGTTATCTTCTCCCTCCAGCTTATCTTGAATATTCTTCTGTAGCACCAGGTCTCAAATACTTGGAGTCTTTTCTTGTCACTTTCTCCAAATGTCCAAGATTCACTTCCGTATAGGTCAACACTCCACACGTATGTCTTCACTAGATTTACTAGATTCTTCCTTAGTTTTTAGGCTGATAGTGTTTGAAGTGAAGAGGTTTTTTTTTGTTTGTTGAAAGCAATCTTAGCCTGGTTAATTCTGCTTATAATTTCCTTACTGCTACCTCCATCACTTGTGATTTTACTTCCTAGATACTTATATTCTTCAACTGCCTGTAGAACATTATTTCCAAGAGTTATTCTGACTGGATCTTCTTCCTTCCGACTACAGACTAGGACTTTGGTCTTTTGTTTATTTATTTTCATATTGAATTCATTTTTCATTACTTAACCCATTGTGTCAAGAATCTTTTGTAGATCTTCGTTGCTCTCTGCAGTCACTGATATGTCATCTGCGAACCTAAGCATGTCCACTTTTTTCCCGTGTATGTTTACTCCGAGATGGGTGTCTTCCCTTACTTTATCGATCGCTTCTTGGACGTATAAGTTAAACAAACATGGAGACAGAGAACCTCCCTGTCTTACTCCTTTCTCAATGTTCACTTCCTCTTGATGGTTTCCACATCATTCTAGTATAACTGTTATATACTAGTATGTAACATTTTAGTATGTACTTAACGTTAGATCTGTGATTTAAAATCTACCACATTATTACCAAATAATATACGTGACAGTTGCGACGCGTGACCTTTTTCTACACTCATAGCTTTTTTTACCGAAAGTTTTATAACTACATGCACTTCGCCAACCAGCAAACACAATTTTTACTTTACTATCGTAACGCTGTTGCCTTTGTTGACTTCGAAAAAGCTTTTGACTCGGTCATTAGAAATAGACTATGGACAATAATGGAGGAAAGAGGATACCCTGTATGTCTTAAAGAGATAATTAAAAGCCTTTATAAAGGTACTAAAATAGTTATAAACACAGACACATCAAAAAACGGAAGTTCTAATAATAAAACAAGGTGTTAGACAAGGGTGTAGTATGTCGCCAACTCTTTTCAACATCTATATTGAAGACCTCATAGAGAACTGCATGATTGAAGTCCATCAAGGCATACAGGAGGAAAGGAATTACCACTTAAAGGTTTTGCTGTATGCAAATAATGTGATTATATTACAAAATAATGAAGCAGACTTACAACCATCCGTGTACAGATTACATAAACTGGGACGACAACACTACAACCTAAAGAGATCTGCCAACAAAACAAAAGTTATGGCTTAATACGGAAAATTTCCAGTACGCTAAAACATTATTATTGAGTTTTAGTGGATAGTTAGTGAGGATCGGTCAATAATACAACTTTTAGTTATTTTGCGTCGACGTTTCGACAATATTTATTGTCATCTTCAGGACCTGTGTATGAAATACAATAGAAATATCAAACATAACGAAACAATTAAATGTTTGGGTGAACGTGTTGGTGATGTGAGTGTGTGCGTGTGTATGTATGTATCATTTTTATGTGAAGACTTATGATAGTTTGTTTACATCTTCAAATTATCTTTAAGAAAGCGAGCAAATTATAGTATCTCTCATACTATAATTTGCTCGCTTTCTTAAAGATAATTTGAAGATGTAAACAAACTATCATAAGTCTTCACATAAAAATGATACATACATACACACGCACACACTCACATCACCAACACGTTCACCCAAACATTTAATTGTTTCGTTATGTTTGATATTTCTATTGTATTTCATACACAGGTCCTGAAGATGACAATAAATATTGTCGAAACGTCGACGCAAAATAACTAAAAGTTGTATTATTGACCGATCCTCACTAACTATCCACTAAAACATTCACTGATTGACGGTCACTAAAAATTTAAGGATTTAATTATTATTGAGGATAAATTATTGGAATAGACCGCAAGTTTTAACTATTTAGGTTGTGATATAAGTTTTGACGTCGACAAAGATATATAAAGTCAATAGATTTCAACACATATTTGGAACTATAAAGAGAACATTGAAAAATAAGACGAAACGTGAGACAAAATCAAAATTCTACAAAACAGTGGCTGTTCCAGTGCTATTATACGGCAGTGAATCCTGGGTTATAAAACAAACAGATAAAGGCAGGATACAATCAGCAGAGTTGAGATTTTTAAGGTAGGTTAAAGGATGCACAAGAAGGGATCATATAAGAAATGAAGATATATTGGAAGAATTAAGTATATGTCATCTAAATGAGAAAATTGAAGAATACAGGAATATTCCTGTATTCCATTAAAATGGAGACAGCATGTAAGTCGCATGGATGAAGATAGAATACCAGTAATTGTAAACAAGTAGAAGCCTTCTGGGAGAAGGGATGTAGGAAGACCAAGAAAGAAATGGATCTGATAATGTAAAGTCGGAACATACATTATCCCCTATATATTCCCTGAAGTGTAGAAGAAGAAGACTATCGTAACGCTGAACGGATTTGTACTAAAACTATAATATACAGTATCTGTATTATATTCATATTTCCTCACGAAAATTCTTGTTTTATTACAATTATTAATGAAGAAATATAAATAATATTAAAATTAATAAATATTTATAATATAATTATCTATTCATTTATATAACATTTTTTATGTACATATAAAACATACATTAAATATAACCTATATAAACAGCTGTTACTAACAATTCATATAAAATTTCATTAATTATTTTGTATGTTTCTGAAGATGACAGTTAAAAATACTGTTGAAACATTGTTAAACAAATTATATACAAAGAATATATTCCCGTATAAATTAACAACGGCGGCTGAAGCGTAGCTTCAAATTAACAGTGTGCTGGCCACACTGCCTTCCTTGTATGCCGTACGGCTCGCAAAAGGCAACCTACCCTGCCTGACTCCTAAACTGCTTCGGCGGTACACATGGTAGCCATTATAATATTATAAATTAACAACTAATATTTACTATTAATAATTATATCTATATTATATTATACAAACTATTATATACATATTTATAATATATAATATGCATTTGCGTATGATTCTATTTACAGATAATATATGTTAGATAAGTGACAAATAGTTTATACATTGCAGATTAATAACATAAAATTTTGTGAGCAATTTAGTGTAATTAGAGAAACGGCAAATTATTTCCATTTTGACCATAACTTAGAACATTTGTTACTTTACCTTAAGTTGCAGAATGTTTCGTAAATCTGCATATGAAGAAAGTAAATATACCTGCACCAATGACCGAACCGTGACCTGCAAAAGTGAAGTAACTAGATCGATCGAACTTGCCCGAGATTTGCTCGTATGTTTCGTCTGTGTGGAAGATCGGCGGGAGGAGAGGTGGGCGACGTTATTACAACGGTAGCGCTGGTTTTAACGATTCATTATTCTTTTGCTTTAGACTTTTTACTTCCATGTTCCATAAGGAAATGGTGATGGCGAAAAAAATCGTGTTCGAAATAAGGGCTGATTCTGATTGTACTACCCTCAAAACATGAAGAAAAGTCGTTTTCCGAAAAGTATCTCTGTGTGTGACTGTGTGTCTACTGTATGTGTAGAATGTTTCTGTGGCGAAAGATAACTGCCGCAAATTCAAACGAATCAAACAATTTTTTGCATACGTGCCTGAGTTGTAGAGGACTCAAGGCCTATTGATTATGGTGAAGATCGGTTGAGGGGAAGGGGGTTGTTTATACCTGCAACGTTTTACGTTTTAACAAGAGTAAAGTACTTAATTTTGATAAATCAAATATCCTGAAAAGAAGGTCATAATAATCCACTGTAGAAAAGTAGATGAAATATCTATAAATGAAAAGGATAGTTGAAGTGGGGGGGTAATTTTCTATAAATGAAAATTATAGTTGAAGGGGGAGGGGATAATTTTTTATATACCTACTACGTTATCGGCAACAAAGAAGTTGTTTGTTGTTAAAATTCCTTCCCGGGCTGTTTGCCGTGCTCCAATGTTTTCTGCAAAACCAGACGTTTCGGCAGTGCCGTCGACTGCCATCGCCAGTGAAAATCGAGTGCGCTAACGTGAGGTGGTATACGTTAGCGAGCACAGTACTGTGGTTAAGGCTGAAGAAAGAAGTAGTTTGTATGGAAACTGTGACGATTTCATTAATAAAAATATGGTAATTAATAAATAGGTAATGTGTAGGCTGAGAAATTTTAAATTTTTAATAAAATCGCACATTTAAACTAAATGTTATTGCTATCATTTAATAATAATAATATTTAATAAAGAGTTGTATTAATAAAATAAAAAGGAATACGATTGTACAGAAAGGGTAAACCTTGTTAATTAATCCTCCATAGACATGCGCTAACCAGAATTAACTTGATTTCCGACCCCTAAACAAACTAAATATACTTGTAAATTTGACCTTATTTAAATAATTAAACAAGACCAATGTAATGTACTTTAATTACGTCTGTAACTAAGAATATCTCTGTTTAATTAAATAGTCATACTTTAATCCTTTAAATAAAGAAGGAACATGGAACTACTTTTATGCTGTATAGTAAATGTCGCGAGATTACTACTCTCACCCCTTAACTATTTTTGACCACTTGCAATGGAGCGCTCACACCGTAAGCTGCGCACAACAGTAACGTGGAACAAAAAAATAGTTTGTTTCCTAAAGTGATTAATCCGTCAGTTAAGACACAGAGGCATTCTTTATACGATTAAACAATGTGTTGCGTTAATAAAGTTGAACCGCGATTCATATAAATATGTTGTAAACGAGTAAGAAAGAATAATGAAAATTTAGCGCCTATGACATCTCTACAAAAAATCTTAAAATATAAAACTTATGTAATTAAAACTGTGGTAAGACCATAAAGTGAAGTGCAACAAATAAACAATCATGTGAAGTGGATACAGGTGAATAAAACTTTTGTGTTAATTATTCAAATCAACGAGCTATTACTACCCATTAGCCAAGAGCAGAGAACCAGGACCCACAATGATCTAAAAGACTTCAGGACTACACCATCCCCGGATACGAAGATAACGAGAGATACCTGACCTACATCAAACATGCTGCAACCGAGGACTGAGGACTGGAATAACGAGGAGCTGGAGGATATCCAAAAGGTGACACGGAGGCATGCCTTCTGTGGTTATGAACTACTAAATATTATATCCAACAAAAGACAATTAAATTAACAACATTAAGACATTTTAAGTACTGACAGTAATTGTATTCTTATTCTTAGTAAAAGAGTTATAGCTCTAAACTGTAAAGCCTTATTGTTTAAAAAGGGAAATAAGTCCATTCGTCTAATGGCACCACTTCATGATAATATATACTATGTGACCTTTACTAATATACCTTTCAAGTCCCGGATCCGTGGAATAAATTAAATTGATGTACATCTTATTTTGAGGGCCCTTGTGAAAGAATAAAACATATAATCATCTTGTAAACTGTAAGCTGTTGAACCATATATGTTGAGAACTTTAAGTAGAGCAAATAATCTCATTATGTAATAAAGAGATATCATCTTTAGTACCGACTAAACTGAGTGCATAAATCAACAGTCTCCCCTTCCCATTTTCCTTTTATATTAATTGTTTTGGTGTTGTGATTAATTTTCAGCTCGTCACAACGAAGGCAGCCTGTATAATTGGCAGAACCAATTAATGCGGGTTCCCTACGTTATAACACAAGATAAGATGTTATAAATTGCGCCACTCTGCTTTGTTGCTGTTTTGCTTAATTCTGCTGTTGCTTTATTAAATTTAAATTTGCTGCTCCTTTGTAAAAAAAAAAGAAGTAATGGTGTCCCAATATTCCACACACACAAGCTGTTGATCTATTCACTCATGTATTTTAATATGTGTGCACATTTTAAATAAAATAAAAATCATAATTATTATTATAGTAATATAGTATAGGTAACGTTAATTGTAAATATAATATGTGTAAACTTATATTAACATATTGACCCACGTAAACAAAACCATGTACGTACTTGTCCAAAAATTTCATTCAACAACGTGTCAATTTGACGACAAACTCGGACAGGTAAATATCCTGTTGCCGCCTGTGTAAAACTGTCATAGTCACCCTCCCGCAAGTTGAGTTAGACAATACGCCACCCTCTTTGATAGTTCAATTGTTATAAGAAGCGTGTATTTTCCTGTGTTAAGTAACCGAGGGTTCCCCCTTTGTAAGCAAAACAATGCCATTGTTTAAAACTAGTCTGACCTACTTTCCAGCGTAACAGCTGATCGTTTAAATAGAAACTAATGCAAATGTTTAATAATCACTGTTAATAAATGTTTACCATGTACTAAAGTGTGTAGGAAATAATTGTGTATAGTATAGTAGAGCAAGTATTTTCACCGTGACAACTATTAAATTATATTGTGACTTAAATTTCAAATAAATAAATGACTCAGTTAACCCTCCCTTGTTAGATAAAGTATTAAACCCCAAGTCCCAAAACAGTAAACTTTTAAACTGAGTAAACTAAATTTGTGTAAAGTGTAGCAGTTAATAAGAGAAAGGAAAATAATAATAACAGTGTAGTTGCATATTGTGAACACCCCAGTCGTGGCCTGTACGCAAACAATAAAGCGTGTTGAGAATTGTAGTAAGCAGCCACTCACCTTCCCCCTTATTGTACGAAACGGTAGCGTCCCTAAACAATGAAAACCACCCCTGTGTATTACAATGAATTGTGTAAAGTGTCTCCCCTTCCGCATAGTTTGTTTAGTTATTATTAAAGAGATAATAAGAATTATCCTCGTAAGATTCCGCTTCTCTCAAGTAATATAAGATATTAGGATTAACTATAATCTAGAGTGGAGTATGGGATCCTCTTTAGATTATATTAGAGATAAGTTGATGATATATAATTGAAAATTATATATATATTGCAACGAATCACAGGATCATGATAGGCGGGGCAAGTTCATATATTACACAGACAATGGACATTCATATTATATTGATAGATGGTTAAGTTTGTTTGTTATCAATTGTATTTAGTAAGGATAAGGGTTTAGTTTAGTAAAACTGTGCATTATTTATTTATTGTTATTCATGTACTGTGTTTGTGGAAATGTGCGCGCGTGCGCGATTGGTAAACGTTTCCCGGGCGGTGTGTGAATTATTTATCGTTGTGTTTGACATTAAACTGAACTTAGACATACGTATTGCTACAATCCCTATACATTTCTAACTATTGTTTACGTTCATGTATGATATTAGTATGTAGGCAGTTATGCATGAGATACGGGTAGTCTGATTACCGCTATGCATGCTGTTACAAAGTAAATGCACTCTACTGCATGAAAAGTGCATTGTCACTATGTAATAACCATGTGACTTCCATCCACCAATAGAATGCTGAGTGGTGGTTGGAAATTTTCTTAAGCCTGTCGTTACACAGGTAGTTCTTCTACGCCATCTACCGCGAACGGGACGTGCACTCCTTGTACAAGATTCTACCGCTTGCAAGGTGTTGTAAAAACTATTCGTCGTTAGTGAAACGGGAAGGCTCAGAACTGTGTGTGTAGTACATCTGCACACAGTATTGTTTTAACGCATTGCGCGTATAATTACGACAGTTCTTCTACGCCATCTACCGCGAACGGGACGTGCACTCCTTGTACAAGATTCTACCGCTTGCAAGGTGTTGTAAAAACTATTCGTCGTTAGTGAAACGGGAAGACTCAGAACTGTGCGTGTAGTACATCTACACAGTATTGTTTTAACGCATTGTGCGTAAAATTATAGGCAGTTTTTCACTGCTGCTACCGCGAACGGTACATACAATCCTTGTACAAGATTCTACCGCTTGCAAGGATCTGTTAAGACTTTTCGGGGTTAGTAACGCGTGTGACGCATAACAGTTGATATTATCTATTTACACACGATATTAATATTGTAGTATTACGTGTGTAAGAAGTGAGTGTAACTGTATCACTGTGCGAGATTTTCCGCAGTGACAGTATCATTAATTGTTACGCAATAGTTCCATCAAGACGTTTCCGTGCTAGTGCAAGATTTCCTCATAGGGTGGTCTGCTGATCGCGGTAGACCTTGGTATTCGCGAGAACACTTGAAGAAGCCGGAGAGGTATAAGCTCAATATACCGTTATTAGATTAAACTCACTGTCACCTGAGATATTACTTGGTCATAAACTCTATATAAGTTTTGCGAGTAATAAGATCCGTAGTACCGTTGTGTGTGCGAAGCGTCAGATTCATTGTGGGAATTGCAGGACATCAGCCCAGCTGTTATAGGACATCAGCCCAGCTGTTATAGGACATCAGCCCAGCTGTTATAGGACATCAGCCCAGCTGTTATAGGACCAGCCCAGCTGTTGTAGGACACCAGCCCAGCTGTTTTAGGACCAGCCCAGCTGTTACAGGACATCAGCCAACCTGTTACAGGACGCCAGCCCAGCTGTAAACGTTTCTGGGGAAACGTCTGTCATATTTAAGCCGCATCTGACGAACCAACTACACCGCTAAGACCGGCCCGTCTCTTCAACATCATCGTGGGAGTCTTCTTATGTAACGTATCACGTCTTGCGTATGAACATTATTTAACATTTTAAAAGAAAGACTCTATATCAAACATTACATTCTGTACATATCAAATATACCATATAAACTATAACTTGTGTTTGTACAATAAATAATCTTAAACCCTCCAATATAGACTTGTAATTTTAAATACACATACTATCATATCCTATGCGCCAATAGTTTAGTAATTTGTGTTGTCGCATAGAGATATTTTGGCGCTTAGCAACGTAGGGCTCGTAAAATAGCGGTAAATTTACGCTATTATATATTTATCTATGAGTAAAAAAATTTGTTGGAAAAACCCGACGTATAATTATAATTAACGTAATAATTGTATGTGTATAGTTCATAGGAAAATCTGAGGATATAATTTTTCAATTGTGCATATTCTCTTGTATATCATATATGAACAGATTTTATCAGTATATTGGAGGTAGATTATTAGTTGTTGTATTTTAGATAAGGTATTTACATGTTGATATTTTGAACTGCTTTCTCTGTGTGTATAAACTGATTACACTTTGTTAATAATCTTGTCGTAATAATAACTTTCTTTGCGTATAAATCAGTGAATTTAAATTTACTAAATTTTAAATTAAAATGTGATCACTATGTCGAAGACAAAAGAGCTTATAGAATATTTAAGGGCCAAGTCACTTGATGATAAAACCATATCTGAGCAGAGTAGAGCCGTTAGGCGGAAATTTTGGGATAAAATTGAAAGTAATATTAACGAGGCAACTCGCTTAGGGCATAGTATTTCATTGTTCGATATGGTCGGAGATATAGATTATGCATGCAATTATAATGAAGATGACGAAAATGAAATTAGTAATAGCAACACTATTTCCAGAACATACTTCAGATAATTGCTGCGAGGAGATGAAAGCCGTGGAAGAAGAGATGATAGCGGATATACAAGGAGTTTCAGAGGAAAGTAAAGCCAGGGATGAGGAGATGATAGCCATTAGGCAGGAATTTTGGGAAGAAATGGACGCCGACAGAGAGGAGAGGATGGCGAAACTACAGGAAATGTCAGCTGATATTGAAGTAGATTTAACTGTTGTAACGTCACAGAACGTTCCATAAAAAGAAATCATTTATATAGTAAGTTAGCATAAGAGGAAAGTGAAGTGAACAGTATCGAACCCAAGTAGTCCCAAAAAATTGTGTAATTTTGTATAATAATTATTTCTATCAACTTGAAAAAACGACCAAACTATGACTAAGACAAAACCCCTTATATATTATTAAAGTGAATAAGAGTGAAAAAACCATAAGACACTACAAGAGAGAGAAATAGTATCAGAATCCACCAGAATAAAGTCAATAATTATTAAGTTTTATAACTATGAATATAGTATTAAAAACTATTTTTTGTGGATAAATGGACATGATCCATCATTATATTATGTGATGTAAATAAAATAGATGTATTAAATGATTTAAATACATTATTAGAAAGAGTTTAAGTTAAAATAAAAATTGTATATTTGCAATGACAAAAAAATATTAATGTGTTGGATTTGAGACCATACACCAAGATTTCATGAAAAAATTAATTATTATCAGATTTAAATAAAAACTATATGTAATTGTCAAGCAGACAATAGTGAACGATTTATCTTAAATAAAGGAAGCTGTCAAATGAATAAAAAGCAGCCAAAATAGCCAAAAACAGTGTTAACTAAAAACATGTAATAGGCATCTAATATTGTATAATTTATGAATTTAATGTTGCCAAAATGCAACCAAACTGTATTAGAAAGCTGTAATATGATATAAAGCAACTATACTAATATACCTGACCAACTTTAACATTGTAATAGTCAAGTCAGCAAAATATTTACTTATACCATGTATGGCTGAAGCCAATTATCCAGTACAAAAATAATCAGATCTGGCTAAATACTTACATAATACTAACAAAAATAAGATAGAAAGGTACAATACATCAGTATACCTTAATAAGAAACAAACTCAGTTGAAAGTAAAGTCAATTCTAAAAGAATTTAACTAATTAGAGTGAGATTTGTCACACCATAGAAAATGACATCTCAAGACCAATCAATGATGCTATGTCATCTTGTGATAAATATAATATATGTACAAAGTAACCAGGTATCACAAAAGATAGACAAAATAATAAACTCTGTGTGTATAGTGGTGAAATAATACATATATTAAGGAAAAAGACTAATCATTGTATTAGAAAACTGACAAGAATTTAGGCCATAAGCAGAGGCCATATAAAATTGTATTTATTTGTGTTTTATTGATGTTAAAATTTGTTTATTTTGTTGTAGGAGAGTAGTAGTAGTAGATGTCCAGCTTCTGAAGGGAACTTTATGACTCCACAACAATTTTTGTTATAAATATTGAGTTTTTAATGACTACAACTCAAGGTGAAGGTTGTAAATTGTAATGTTTATTAGACTTAAGTTAATTAGATACCAATCATATTTAGTATCGCCAGATTCAGTAAAAAACAAGGAATCTAAATACATTAATGGCATACAAATTGTAAGTACTAATGTGAAACTGTTTGATAAATACCAGTGTAAATTTTGAAATATCCTTTGTATGAAGAATAAGAAATTCGTTCTAAAAGCTTCTACGGAAGTGAAAATTGTTCTATGACATTCCATTTCGTTTATTCTCGAACAATCTAGAAAGAATTTTTACACAAATATACCGGAAGTCGACGAAAACAGTCATCCCGATTTAGTATAAAAGCGAGACCAAATTCGACCAAAAGACACTTGAAGATTGAACTCCAGAACTGATGCATCTCACACAACACTGATCAACGCAGCTAAGGCGAAACCGAGAGGCGAGAAATCGACAAGACACGGCAGGAAGGCTTTTTCCCGTACATAGACATACCCGACTGACTTAACCTCAACGAGAGTCGCCAAAAAGTATCGCTGAAATAGAGCAGCGATACGGCAAATTTTAATAGAAATTACGCAGCCAGAACGTCGACGGCCCAGGAGGGTCCCAACATTTAATAGAGAACGAATTCTGCTGTGTTCGCATTGACTGACTAACGTGACAAATAATTCCCCCGAACGTAACAAACAATACACTAGCCTTCCTCAACACTGCATGGGAATCAGCGCTGCGGTGGCAGATTTCTGAATCAACGCTAAACAGATGATTCGTAGTGGCGGCGTTTGAACGAGATTTTACTGCCAAACGTTTTGACAAAAAGTGCGGAAAAAGTAATGATCGCAAAATTTGACTTTAAATAGATTCAGTGTACACCCGAAGAGGCGAGATCGAGAAACTACCCGAAGGAAGTGTCCAGTGAGAGAATAAACGACCATTGGAACGTGAGTTACCAAAATTAAAGTCCTTTGTTACCTGGTTACATTTATCACACAGTTGTACTTTACACGCAACACATACACCTTCAAATCACTTAGTTTTTTCTTGTAAGGCATCTAATTGATATGTCTTGGTAGTTCAAAGGAGTCACGTCCTGAGAGTAAAGTTTTTTCACATATCAAACTCATGCTTGTCAACTGAGTCAGAAATACTAGCCGATACTTGATTGGACATATAAAAAATTGTCAATAATAATAACTTGTAAAATTTTTTTCTCTGCAATCTTATAATTTTTTTATGAATGATAGTCCTTCAGACGATTTGTTTGTTGTTTTTAAAGAACCATTAAACTTAACTGATTTTTCAAAGCTAAACTGACTTGTTTAAATTTTTTCGTAGATTTAAAAATTTTATCAATCACATTTAATTTTTTCTTGGAACAAACGTTTCCAAGTGGCGCCCACAAAAAGCATAGTTTTAAGTTGTGTTACAGGACTACATCACTGCAGAGGATCCAGTCAACAGAGTAAGTAACAAAAGTGCGCGGAGGTAACCCCCGACACAGATTACAACACTTTTACAATCACAGCACCCAATACTTGTGTTTCTATAAATTGGCGCCCAACGTGGGGCTTGAAAAAGACGGAACAAGCCCGGCAACTACCAACATATTAAAATGCCGCAACCGAAGGGAAAAAAGGTGAAGAAGACGGTGGAACCCGAGTTGAGTGTGGAAGACGGAGAGGCAGTACAGGTCGAGGAAACAGAATTAGAACCGCCCACACTAGAAATGGAAAGACCGGTACAAACGGCAGACGAATTAGAGGAGCAAACGGGAGAAGAACCCATACAAATGGTAGAACAGACAGAGAAACCCGAACCAGAAAAAATAACAGGGAGTGCTGACGCGAATATATTAATGATGATGCTCCAAAAAATGGAAGATATGAACGAAAATAATAAAAAAAGTAACGAGCAAATGTTCCAAAGGATGGAAGAAAATATGAATAAAAATAGACAGGAAGACAAGGAGGAGACTAAAAAAAGTAATGAGCAAATGTTCCAAAGGATGGAAGAAAAAGTGAACAAAAACACAGAATCTTTAAAGGAGGGTATGAACAAAAATATAGAATCCCTGAATAAAAACAGACAGGAAGATAAGGAGGAAATAAAAGGAAGCATAGAGTCCCTGAAAAAAGAAATTAGCATAAAATACGAAATAGTAAACAAAAGGATCGATGATAATAAGATCGATAGTGACAGGAAGGTCGAAAACATGGAGAAACAGTTGGAAAGGTTACGGGAGGGAAACAATACACGTTTCGAAAAAATAGAGGAACAGACAGTAGAGACCAAACAAGATGTTAGAAATCTTGAAAAAAAGGTAAGGCAGAACCAAGACGCCATCATGCAGGAGGTGGGAGAAGTCCAGAAAGACGTTAGCGAGAGGAGGCAGGAAACATATGACATCGCTAACAGGCTGGACGAACAAATAAAAACTAACAAAAATAGTATACTGGAAATAGACCAGAGAGAGAAAAACCTGCAGGAAAGATTAGAGGCGCTGAGAGACACACCAATGCTAAACACTCATACGTGTCATGGTGAAAACAGGGAAGTAATCAACTTCCAGGACTATCGACGAAACCCAATGGAATTTTTGGAAAGAATGGAGGAGGTTATTGGGAGAAGTAGAGAAACAAGGTGGGACAGGATAAGAGAGATGCTTGACGAAACGTTTAAAAATACTAAGGATAACTGGTGGATAGCGGTACGACCCGAAATAACAAATTTAGCAGAGTTTAAACGCCAATTTAAGGAAAAGTATTGGTCAGAGACCGCACAAAACAGGGTAAGAATGGACATTTTCTATGGCAAATACGACGCGTCCTATGGACAGTCCCCGACGTCTTATTTCCTGGGAAAGGTATGTTTAGCACGGAAGTTGATACCGCCGATCCCAGAAGAATGTTTGGTAAGGCAGTTAGCGGGACATTACAGCTATGGGATCAAGGATGCCCAATTATACCAACAGATTAGCAAAATAGCCGATCTGGCCAAATTATTGGAAAATTGCGAATCCACAGGAAGGTTCCAGGATTACCAACCCCCCAATCGTAAGGTAGAGTACAACAACAATAATAACGGACCAAACCGGAATGGAGGTGGGAACGGTAATAATCTAAACACCAATAATCAGAATAATAATATCCCACCAAATGGCCGAAATGATACCACTCAGGGCCCAATTAACCGCAACTATCCGGGACCAAACAGAGGTAATTACACCGGGAATAACTACGGTAGGAACTTCCACCAGGGAAACGGTTATCGCGGGAATAATTATAGAGGAAGTAACTATGGTCAACGTAATGGTTATCGCAACGGGGGAAACCAAGGAGGAAGCGATAGGAGAAACCAAAATGAGTACAGGCCCCAGGTAAATTATACAATGGCCAATAACCGACGGCCATATCCACCTAATGTACCCACTTACATGTTTTACCCACAACAGGCGCCAGCTAGCCAGGGTAACGCGGCGAATAGCCAACCTATTAACGGTAATCCCGAGGTCAGGCAGGAAACACAGACGGGTCAGCAACCCAATGTTCCGGGAGACCGGGCCAATGAGACAGTGGCTCATTTAAACTAAACGCGGCAGTGAAAAAGGAAAACCGCCCTTCACTGAACCAATATTATGGGGTGACAAACGACGAACATAGACAGGACAAAGACGGGACTATATTAAGAATAAATAATTACCTTAAGGATATTAGAGAGGAGTTATTAGAAGAAGGTGACGATATCATTAAAAATAGTAACCAAGGGAATAATAGTATCGTGCAGATTAAAGCATATATCAATGGCATAGAAGCGATACTACTCATTGACACGGGGTCAAATGTGTCACTTATTGATAGCATTGAGTTAGAGCGGATTAAACAAAATAGTGATTTACCAATACCCACTCTACCGATAAATAACATTGTTTTAGTCGGAGCAACGGGGAGGCAAAATAAATCAATAAAGAAACAGGTGTCATTAGAGATGACTAGTAACGGGGTAACAATACCAATAGGGTTATTAGTGGCGAGTAATTTACCCATGAGTATACTAATAGGCTGCGATATACTTAGGCCATACAATGCTGTGATAGATTTGGAAAGTAAGGTGATAACTTTTAAGACTAACAAGGGGATTTGGACCAATAATTTGATCGATGTCCAAGGAAGTGGTACAGACAATACACCTTATCAAGCGATAGTGAACCATTATTATTGTACCGATCGTCCAATCAATATGCCATTATATCAGGAGGAAAACCCAGAGTTGTGGTTAAAAAAATTAGAAGAAATACGGGATTTCCAAAGGACGAAAGCAAGGGGTCTGGTCAGCGAAAAACAGGCGGAACAATTGATCGAGGTATACAACCATTATAAACACATATTCTCGAACGCTCCAGGTAAAGCCAGAGATTATCAGTGCACCATAAAATTCAAAACTCCGGTGGAATTTAACAGGAAATCGTACCCGATCGCATACTCGCTAAAGAACGAAGTCAGGGAAGAATTGAACAGGATGATAGAGGACGACATAATCGAGTATAGTCATTCGCCCTTTACCAGCCCAATCATAGCGGTGCCAAAAAAGAACGGAAAGGTACGTATATGTCTCGATGCTAGGGAGATTAACAAAATGATTGTTAACGACCGCACATCACCTGGGGAGATAGAGGAGATATTAAAAAAGTTCCACGGAATCAGATATATAAGCTCATGGGATACGGTATGCGGATACTGGCAGATAGAACTCCACCCTGATAGTAGGAAATATATGGCATTCATATTCGAGGGCAGAAACTATCAGTTTAAGCGGTTACCTTTTGGCTTAATAAATTCTGTGGCGGTGTTTGTAAAGATTATGGACAGAATATTGGGGCAGGAAGTACTGAAGTTTACGACAGTGTACGTCGACGACCTACTGGTGACTTCAGCGAATTGGGACGACCATTGTAATAGGGTTGAACAGGTGCTACAGAAATTATCGGAGAATAATATCACCCTCAAATTAGACAAGTCCCAATTCATTGCAAATGAGGTGAAATTTTTAGGATTTAATTTAACAGAACAAGGGATTACTCCATCCAAGGAAAAGGTAGAGGCCATACAGAAGTTCCCCACCCCAAAGAATAGGAAACAGCTGCAGTCATTTTTAGGAATCTGCAACTATTACAGAAAGTTTCGGTCCAATTACTCAGAATTAACTGTCAGGTTCCAAAAGCAGTTATCAGCTAAAGACAAATGGACTTGGGGACCAGAGCAAGATGGAGTGCTCAATATCATAAAGGAAAAGTTTTTAGAAACCGTAATGTTGCATCATCCCGACTTTACAAAACCATTTTTTCTAAACTGCGATGCCAGTAACGTGAGTTTAGGTGCAGCCCTCTATCAGGAAGATCAGGACGGTAACCATTTAGTAATTAGCTTTGCTAGCCGCGTGCTGAACAGTTGCGAACGAAACTACAATACTACCGAAAAAGAACTGTTGAGTGTAGTTTTCGCATGCGGTAAATTTAGGACATATATATTAGGGTACCCCATAACAGTTAGAAGCGACCACAAATCTATATCATTTTTAAAGCATTGTAAACTGAACCATGGAAGGCTGACTAGATGGGTTTTGGCCTTGCAAGAGTACAATATCACATGGGAATATATACCCGGCAAACAGAACGTAGCCGCCGACGTCTTAACTCGCGTCAATATACCAGACCAAACCTTTGACGGCGAAAAGGAACAATTAGCCAAGGTTTACCACATTATTAAGAGCAGGGAGGATTTAAAAGATATTTTGCACGAAATAAAGTCACAACAAGAGGCCGATCCGAAATTAGGAGATATTAGAAAAAGGGTACAGGAAGGCGATGAGGTCATAAACAGATTTTATTGTATACACGATGACACTTTGTTTATTAGGAATACCCCGCACCAGGAGAGTTGGAAATTAGTGATTCCACCAGCGATAGAGAGACCACTAATAATCGACTATCACGAGAGGTACGGACATATGGGTGCCCTTAAAGTAAGGAAGGCATTGGAAGAGCAAACATACATCAAGGGGATGAATAAGAAGGTGCAACTGGCGATACGGTCGTGCGATATTTGCCAAAAGGTAAAATGTGATAGGGGAAAACTTTGGAAGGAAAGCTTGGGAGAACACGGAATAAAAACGTACAAGACGTCCGTATATCACCCGAATAGTAACCCAGCCGAGAGAGTGTTAAGGGAGGTAGGACGGTTACTGAGAACATACTGCCATAACGAGCAGAAAAGATGGCACGAATATGTAGCCTCTACCGAGGATTTTCTCAATTTATCGCATCACAATACCATCGAGATGTCGCCATACACGGTTATGTTCGAAAGACCCCCACCACGAGAGATAAAAGAAATTATTTCTCGATATCTGCGGACCCTTTCCACCCAGCGGTGGGAGACACCGATATAAATTTATCGTAATCATTTTCGACCACTTTAGCAAGTATACAAAGCTATACCCAATAACTAGGGCAACGACCAGGAAAATAATAGACATAATAATCAAGCGTTATATCATGGAAGTGGGCCGACCGTATTCTATAATTACGGACCACGGTACTCAGTTTAGGGGAAAACTTTGGAAGGAAAGCTTGGGAGAACACGGGATAAAAACGTACAAGACGTCCGTATATCACCCGAGTAGTAACCCAGCCGAGAGAGTGTTAAGGGAGGTAGGACGGTTACTAAGAACATACTGCCATAACGAGCAGAAAAGATGGCATGAATATGTAGCCTCTACCGAGGACTTTCTCAACTTCTCGCATCACAATACCATCGAGATGTCGCCATACACGGTTATGTTCGAAAGACCCCCACCACGAGAGATAAAAGAAATTATTAATTTTCCCGACGAACCCGCATACCAATTTGAAAGGGCAAAATTTTATAATAAGGTGTTAGAAAAAACGGAACAGCAGCGGAAAAAATATATCAAATCACAGCCTAAGGCAATTAAATATGAGGTAGGTGAAAAGGTGTTAGTTAAAAATAGAGAATTGCCCAGTGCTATACAAGGCATAACGAGGAAATTGCTACTCTTATATACAGGGCCTTTCACGATAACTAGAGACAATAAAAACAATACCTACGAGGTAACTGACACAATTAGGAACAAGGTAAAAGGTACGTATAACCAGACTTCATTAAAAAAGTACCATGATTAAAAAAATCACAAGTCGAATACGCAATCAGTGACCAAGTACCATAACCAAAGACCCAAGTCAAATACAGCATCATAGAGAAGGTACCTTGACTAAACATGTCAACGTGAATTTTTTAACTTAGCCATAATTAGAAAGGAGGTAGAGATTTTTAAATAAATATAAATATTATTGTATGATTATTATTAATAAATATTACGAGATGGACACATTCCATCATAGGCAAGATTTATTTCCAATAGCCAAGTCAACGTATATTTACCAGCTTACCCGTACTTAGAGAAGGAGAGAGATTGTTATTAATAAATATTACGAGAAGGACACCTTACACCAAAGGCATAAAGATATATATAAAATATAGATTTATTTCCAATAGCCATGTCAACGTATATTTACCAGCTTACCCGTACTTAGAGAAGGAGAGAGATTGTTATAAATAAATATTACAAGATGGACACTTAGTAAAGGAGAAAGAAGGAGAAATACTGTCATATATTTGATACTAAATGGAAATGATAAATGATAAATGAAAAAAAGAGAGGAAAACAGTATGTTACATAAGGAGGTAATGATGAATATGAATATAGCTATTAACATTGAATGATTTTAAACGATAATTTTAACCTGCGGAGAACGATATATTAATATAATTGTGAATTAATCAGAAGAGTTTAAGAAAGGGAATTTATGTGTAGGAGCCTATGATCTTTGAATATTGTATTTTTTTTTTATTATTATTATTATTTGTTGCAAAGGTGCAATTATTATTTTCTGAACAGGGATGTGTTGCCTCTGATTTCAGTAGTTATAGACAGGAAGGGACAGAGAATGTATGCCATAGCGAGCCACTCTGACTCCCAACCCTCTATGTAAGTTAGGGAATTGATAGGGATTTATATCAAAGATTAATTATAAAACATCAAGGTAAAAAGGAAAGGAATAGGTGATATGACAAAGAACGAACTAGGAATATTGAGTTGGATTAATATATTAAAGGAGTAGTACAGGAATTTAATTATAAGATAAAAGAATGAAATATAAAGAAGCTAATAATAAAGGGTTATTATAGAGATGATAATTTCATCAAAACCAAAGATATGTTTTTCCAAAATTATCAACTTTAACGGTGAGGCATATGTAACGTCACAGAACGTTCCATAAAAAGAAATCATTTATATAGTAAGTTAGCATAAGAGGAAGTGAAGTGAACAGTATCGAACCCAAGTAGTCCCAAAAAATTGTGTAATTTTGTATAATAATTATTTCTATCAACTTGAAAAAACGACCAAACTATGACTAAGACAAAACCCCTTATATATTATTAAAGTGAATAAGAGTGAAAAAACCATAAGACACTACAAGAGAGAGAAATAGTATCAGAATCCACCAGAATAAAGTCAATAATTATTAAGTCTTATAACTATGAATATAGTATTAAAAACTATTTTTTGTGGATAAATGGACATGATCCATCATTATATTATGTGATGTAAATAAAATAGATGTATTAAATGATTTAAATACATTATTAGAAAGAGTTTAAGTTAAAATAAAAATTGTATATTTGCAATGACAAAAAAATATTAATGTGTTGGATTTGAGACCATACACCAAGATTTCATGAAAAAATTAATTATTATCAGATTTAAATAAAAACTATATGTAATTGTCAAGCAGACAATAGTGAACGATTTATCTTAAATAAAGGAAGCTGTCAAATGAATAAAAAGCAGCCAAAATAGCCAAAAACAGTGTTAACTAAAAACATGTAATAGGCATCTAATATTGTATAATTTATGAATTTAATGTTGCCAAAATGCAACCAAACTGTATTAGAAAGCTGTAATATGATATAAAGCAACTATACTAATATACCTGACCAACTTTAACATTGTAATAGTCAAGTCAGCAAAATATTTACTTATACCATGTATGGCTGAAGCCAATTATCCAGTACAAAAATAATCAGATCTGGCTAAATACTTACATAATACTAACAAAAATAAGATAGAAAGGTACAATACATCAGTATACCTTAATAAGAAACAAACTCAGTTGAAAGTAAAGTCAATTCTAAAAGAATTTAACTAATTAGAGTGAGATTTGTCACACCATAGAAAATGACATCTCAAGACCAATCAATGATGCTATGTCATCTTGTGATAAATATAATATATGTACAAAGTAACCAGGTATCACAAAAGATAGACAAAATAATAAACTCTGTGTGTATAGTGGTGAAATAATACATATATTAAGGAAAAAGACTAATCATTGTATTAGAAAACTGACAAGAATTTAGGCCATAAGCAGAGGCCATATAAAATTGTATTTATTTGTGTTTTATTGATGTTAAAATTTGTTTATTTTGTTGTAGGAGAGTAGTAGTAGTAGATGTCCAGCTTCTGAAGGGAACTTTATGACTCCACAACAATTTTTGTTATAAATATTGAGTTTTTAATGACTACAACTCAAGGTGAGGGTTGTAAATTGTAATGTTTATTAGACTTAAGTTAATTAGATACCAATCATATTTAGTATCGCCAGATTCAGTAAAAAACAAGGAATCTAAATACATTAATGGCATACAAATTGTAAGTACTAATGTGAAACTGTTTGATAAATACCAGTGTAAATTTTGAAATATCCTTTGTATGAAGAATAAGAAATTCGTTCTAAAAGCTTCTACGGAAGTGAAAATTGTTCTATGACATTCCATTTCGTTTATTCTCGAACAATCTAGAAAGAATTTTTACACAAATATACCGGAAGTCGACGAAAACAGTCATCCCGATTTAGTATAAAAGCGAGACCAAATTCGGCCAAAAGACACTTGAAGATTGAACTCCAGAACTGATGCATCTCACACAACACTGATCAACGCAGCTAAGGCGAAACCGAGAGGCGAGAAATCGACAAGACACGGCAGGAAGGCTTTTTCCCGTACATAGACATACCCGACTGACTTAACCTCAACGAGAGTCGCCAAAAAGTATCGCTGAAATAGAGCAGCGATACGGCAAATTTTAATAGAAATTACGCAGCCAGAACGTCGACGGCCCAGGAGGGTCCCAACATTTAATAGAGAACGAATTCTGCTGTGTTCGCATTGACTGACTAACGTGACAAATAATTCCCCCGAACGTAACAAACAATACACTAGCCTTCCTCAACACTGCATGGGAATCAGCGCTGCGGTGGCAGATTTCTGAATCAACGCTAAACAGATGATTCGTAGTGGCGGCGTTTGAACGAGATTTTACTGCCAAACGTTTTGACAAAAAGTGCGGAAAAAGTAATGATCGCAAAATTTGACTTTAAATAGATTCAGTGTACACCCGAAGAGGCGAGATCGAGAAACTACCCGAAGGAAGTGTCCAGTGAGAGAATAAACGACCATTGGAACGTGAGTTACCAAAATTAAAGTCCTTTGTTACCTGGTTACATTTATCACACAGTTGTACTTTACACACAACACATACACCTTCAAATCACTTAGTTTTTTCTTGTAAGGCATCTAATTGATATGTCTTGGTAGTTCAAAGGAGTCACGTCCTGAGAGTAAAGTTTTTTCACATATCAAACTCATGCTTGTCAACTGAGTCAGAAATACTAGCCGATACTTGATTGGACATATAAAAATTGTCAATAATAATAACTTGTAAAATTTTTTTCTCTGCAATCTTATAATTTTTTTATGAATGATAGTCCTTCAGACGATTTGTTTGTTGTTTTTAAAGAACCATTAAACTTAAGTGATTTTTCAAAGCTAAACTGACTTGTTTAAATTTTTTCGTAGATTTAAAAATTTTATCAATCACATTTAATTTTTTCTTGGAACAAACGTTTCCAAGTGGCGCCCACAAAAAGCATAGTTTTAAGTTGTGTTACAGGACTACATCACTGCAGAGGATCCAGTCAACAGAGTAAGTAACAAAAGTGCGCGGAGGTAACCCCCGACACAGATTACAACACTTTTACAATCACAACACCCAATACTTGTGTTTCTATACTGTTGAGAATATTGCACCTTGTGATAATTTTGAA
The DNA here is from genome assembly GCA_034769895.1 of Magicicada septendecula. Lineage (NCBI taxonomy): Eukaryota > Metazoa > Arthropoda > Insecta > Hemiptera > Cicadidae > Magicicada > Magicicada septendecula. The sequence goes on from CM068370.1 coordinate 111,313,325, forward strand.
GTACCAAATGTCCTTGTGGAACATACTCTCAAAGAAAGTAATATGGAAGTTAACCAAGATGTTACATCTGGAGGATTAACGGAGAACAGTAGCGTAGTAGATGAAATTGAAAGTGATTATACGGAAACAACTTTATTAGGGCCTAGTAGTTCATATCTCGGTAAAGTCGAGTATTTAGATTCTGCATCAAATTGTAGTGAAGATAACAGAAATGATATTAGTAGTAACAACACTATTAGTCTGGAACATACTTCAGGTAAGTGCTGTGATGAGGTGATAGTTTATAGTGTAACAGATATAGCATGCGAGAACCGTGAACGTATGATAGAATCTGAAGCTATCATGGATGCGGACAGTGTATGCATAACACATAAAAATCCCGAACCAGTAGTAGAGCCTGGAACTAGTATGGATACTACCGGTGCAGGTATTTCTGACACATGTCGGTATGATGAGATACTTAATGAATCTATATCAGGTACTGAGGTGTTTATGGAGGACGGAGAGGTGAATGGTACTGGTGACAATAAGGTGACAACAATTATGGTAAATAATAATGAACCGCCGCGTAATCAGTTTCATGTTCAAACACCACAAAATCAGCCGAAATCACAACAACATAAAAATACAACTCAGCAAATTAATACCAACTTATTAGCAACAGTTACTGAAAATGAATCAGTTGAAAAGCAGTTCAATCAATCAATTATGAAAACTGTTAATTATAAGAGTAAAACGGTTATGTCTGGCCTATACCCTGCAGGAATGAGAGACAGTTTAGTATATAGTAATGATAGTAGTAGTAGATATGAGGGTAGTATTAATATTGAAAATGGCACTGATCTTGTGGTCGAAGCAAAAATTAGTGGTTATGTTGACGAGATATTGTTTGACAGCGGCACAGGAATATCGCTGTTGGACGAGCAGTTGCTAAAGAGGTGTAAAACCCACTTTATACAAAGGCCGATTCTGCCGGTATGTCACAATTGGATAAAATCAGGAGCGTGTGAGTCGCAGATAATTGAAAAACAGGCAATTAAAACGAAATACGAACAGGGTACGGAAATAGATGCGACCGTACCTGGAATTGGAAAACTCGGACATAATATTATGTGGGAAGTTGATAAATTGAATAAACTGCATGCTACATTGGAATGTCAGAAAGAATTATTGCAAGCTAAAATTGATTGTCGACCTCAAGTTATCAGGCTAGGACGCTCGAAAGATAAGATAACGAATAACTCACCGACCCCCAAGGTTCAGTTAATGAGTTGCGAGATAAGGCAATTACGGCGTATATTAAACAAATTCAAATCTGTATTTCCAAGTAAACGTGTGCGTTTCAAAACTGAGAAAAATGTATACAAAAAACTCAGAAATAAATGTCAGGATATAGGGGTAAGAATGTGTAGTGATTTAAATATGTCAAGTTCAGGTTTAAATGTTGTATGTAAGATGACTCTGTGAATGAACAATAATCTAGTTTAGATAAGGAATGCCGTCTGTGTACTTTGTGACCCTGCATAAAATTTGGTTATCTGATGTCAGGAACATGTGTATTTGTTTTGGTTTAAGGTTACCACGTGTCTTTTGATTTGGTGCTTCTGTCAAAGTGACACTTAGGAAATGTTAGTATTAATTGAGGATGTTTATTTGATGTTAGTTCGAGGGTATTATTATTATTTCAGGATTAGGAAATTGTTTTGGTTATAAAAAAAAAAATTTTTATTTTTGTGAATTAACTAAAAAAAAAAATTTTTTTTTTATGCGGGAAGGGGTTAATCCTGCAACGAATCACAGGATCATGATAGGCGGGGCAAGTTCATATATTACACAGACAATGGACATTCATATTATATTGATAGATGGTTAAGTTTGTTTGTTATCAATTGTATTTAGTAAGGATAAGGGTTTAGTTTAGTAAAACTGTGCATTATTTATTTATTGTTATTCATGTACTGTGTTTGTGGAAATGTGCGCGCGTGCGCGATTGGTAAACGTTTCCCGGGCGGTGTGTGAATTATTTATCGTTGTGTTTGACATTAAACTGAACTTAGACATACGTATTGCTACAATCCCTATACATTTCTAACTATTGTTTACGTTCATGTATGATATTAGTATGTAGGCAGTTATGCATGAGATACGGGTAGTCTGATTACCGCTATGCATGCTGTTACAAAGTAAATGCACTCTACTGCATGAAAAGTGCATTGTCACTATGTAATAACCATGTGACTTCCATCCACCAATAGAATGCTGAGTGGTGGTTGGAAATTTTCTTAAGCCTGTCGTTACACAGGTAGTTCTTCTACGCCATCTACCGCGAACGGGACGTGCACTCCTTGTACAAGATTCTACCGCTTGCAAGGTGTTGTAAAAACTATTCGTCGTTAGTGAAACGGGAAGGCTCAGAACTGTGTGTGTAGTACATCTGCACACAGTATTGTTTTAACGCATTGCGCGTATAATTACGACAGTTCTTCTACGCCATCTACCGCGAACGGGACGTGCACTCATTGTACAAGATTCTACCGCTTGCAAGGTGTTGTAAAAACTATTCGTCGTTAGTGAAACGGGAAGACTCAGAACTGTGCGTGTAGTACATCTAAACAGTATTGTTTTAACGCATTGTGCGTAAAATTATAGGCAGTTTTTCACTGCTGCTACCGCGAACGGTACATACAATCCTTGTACAAGATTCTACCGCTTGCAAGGATCTGTTAAGACTTTTCGGGGTTAGTAACGCGTGTGACGCATAACAGTTGATATTATCTATTTACACACGATATTAATATTGTAGTATTACGTGTGTAAGAAGTGAGTGTAACTGTATCACTGTGCGAGATTTTCCGCAGTGACAGTATCATTAATTGTTACGCAATAGTTCCATCAAGACGTTTCCGTGCTAGTCCAAGATTTCCTCATAGGGTGGTCTGCTGATCGCGGTAGACCTTGGTATTCGCGAGAACACTTGAAGAAGCCGGAGAGGTATAAGCTCAATATACCGTTATTAGATTAAACTCACTGTCACCTGAGATATTACTTGGTCATAAACTCTATATAAGTTTTGCGAGTAATAAGATCCGTAGTACCGTTGTGTGTGCGAAGCGTCAGATTCATTGTGGGAATTGCAGGACATCAGCCCAGCTGTTATAGGACATCAGCCCAGCTGTTATAGGACATCAGCCCAGCTGTTATAGGACATCAGCCCAGCTGTTATAGGACATCAGCCCAGCTGTTATAGGACCAGCCCAGCTGTTACAGGACATCAGCCAAGCTGTTACAGGACGCCAGCCCAGCTGTAAACGTTTCTGGGGAAACGTCTGTCATATTTAAGCCGCATCTGACGAACCAACTACACCGCTAAGACCGGCCCGTCTCTTCAACATCATCGTGGGAGTCTTCTTATGTAACGTATCACGTCTTGCGTATGAACATTATTTAACATTTTAAAAGAAAGACTCTATATCAAACATTACATTCTGTACATATCAAATATACCATATAAACTATAACTTGTGTTTGTACAATAAATAATCTTAAACCCTCCAATATAGACTTGTAATTTTAAATACACATACTATCATATCCTATGCGCCAATAGTTTAGTAATTTGTGTTGTCGCAATATATATATATATATATATATATATATATATAACGTAACAAGTCACAACGGCGCCGACTGAAAGTTGTAATGATGGGGCAGAAAGGTGCCAAAGATCATTAGTGCGTGCTGAAGGCTAACTTGTGTAGTTATAGTAAGCCTATGTCAGTCGGGCCACGATATTGTGAGTTACGGAAAATTAGGGAAATTAGTATTAAGAATTAAAATATAAGTTAGCATTGTAAGTAACGAGAAACAGGGAATTTCACGAATGAGAACAAGATCGTTTAAAGAGAGATAGAAAAAACAAACCGTGTACTAATAATAAATAATAGTAATAATAAATAATCCCACACTTTGACACCAAGCATACTCCCGGTACATTGCTGACCAAATAAGCCGGAGTCTGTTCTTTAAGCGGCGGAGTATGTGACGATTTCATTAATAAAAATATGGTAATTAATAAATAGGTAATGTGTAGGCTGAGAAATTTTAAATTTTTAATAAAATCGCACATTTAAACTAAATGTTATTGCTATCATTTAATAATAATAATATTTAATAAAGAGTTGTATTAATAAAATAAAAAGGAATACGATTGTACAGAAAGGGTAAACCTTGTTAATTAATCCTCCATAGACATGCGCTAACCAGAATTAACTTGATTTCCGACCCCTAAACAAACTAAATATACTTGTAAATTTGACCTTATTTAAATAATTAAACAAGACCAATGTAATGTACTTTAATTACGTCTGTAACTAAGAATATCTCTGTTTAATTAAATAGTCATACTTTAATCCTTTAAATAAAGAAGGAACATGGAACTACTTTTATGCTGTATAGTAAATGTCGCGAGATTACTACTCTCACCCCTTAACTATTTTTGACCACTTGCAATAGAGCGCTTACACCGTAAGCTGCGCACAGCAGTAATGTGGAACAAAAAAATAGTTTGTTTCCTAAAGTGATTAATCCGTCAGTTAAGACACAGAGGCATTCTTTATACTATTAAACAATGTGTTGCGTTAATAAAGTTGAACCGCGATTCATATAAATATGTTGTAAACGAGTAAGAAAGAATAATGAAAATTTAGCGCCTATGACATCTCTACAAAAAATCTTAAAATATAAAACTTATGTAATTAAAACTGTGGTAAGACCATAAAGTGAAGTGCAACAAATAAACAATCATGTGAAGTGGATACAGGTGAATAAAACTTTTGTGTTAATCATTCAAATCAACGAGCTATTACTACCCGTTAGCCAAGAGCAGAGAACCAGGACCCACAATGATCTAAAAGACTTCAGGACTACACCATCCCCGGATACGAAGATAACGAGAGATACCTGACCTACATCAAACATGCTGCAACCGAGGACTGAGGACTGGAATAACGAGGAGCTGGAGGATATCCAAAAGGTGACACGGAGGCATGCCTTCTGTGGTTATGAACTACTAAATATTATATCCAACAAAAGACAATTAAATTAACAACATTAAGACATTTTAAGTACTGACAGTAATTGTATTCTTATTCTTAGTAAAAGAGTTATAGCTCTAAACTGTAAAGCCTTATTGTTTAAAAAGGGAAATAAGTCCATTCGTCTAATGGCACCACTTCATGATAATATATACTATGTGACCTTTATTAATATACCTTTCAAGTCCCGGATCCGTGGAATAAATTAAATTGATGTACATCTTATTTTGAGGGCCCTTGTGAAAGAATAAAACATATAATCATCTTGTAAACTGTAAGCTGTTGAACCATATATGTTGAGAACTTTAAGTAGAGCAAATGATCTCATTATGTAATAAAGAGATGTCATCTTTAGTACCGACTGAACTGAGTGCATAAATCAACAGTCTCCCCTTCCCATTTTCCTTTTATATTAATTGTTTTGGTGTTGTGAATAATTTTCAGCTCGTCACAACGAAGGCAGCCTGTATAATTGGCAGAACCAATTAATGCGGGTTCCCTACGTTATAACACAAGATAAGATGTTACAAAACATTTCATTTCGAAAATGATTTTAAATATAAATCTTAAAACATGGAAGTTATGTATGGTTCTCCATACCGATTTCTCTTTAGTAACTCGTTCCTCCATTATTATTATTTTTTTTTTTTTTAATCGCATTTTACTTAATTCGCGAAGATTTTCCAATATGCTCTGCTGTCAAAGATACAAAGTACACTAATATTTACCCTTCCTTTAATTTGCTTAGTCATCACCATCTGATGACCGGACGCATCGCCATAGACATGTAACGAGCGAATCCAGTGAAATTAGTACTGTTGGAATTGTTAAGACAGTCACTAAAGTGCCGACAAAACTAAAACAAAACAGAGATTTGCAAACTGTTAAATCTGGTAGATTTTTAATTCACGTAGTGGGTCTACCCCATCTCACTGCCTATCCAAGTAGGCTATATGTCATAGAAAACGACATGTTTATAGTCTTTCCTCTGTGATTATTAGGAGGAACTGAGCGGTTGTGTATTTACACTTTCATAAATTAGTACATTACATTTGATTACTCCTATAAAATTAATATCAAAAGGCCAAAAACGTTGACATCTCAGATTGCCTTTACATAATATATAAAAATCATAAACAATAGCCTAATTTCTGAACAAACACGGCAAGCTTTCGAATTCGCTATACGTAAAACATATTCATCTTCAGTGGTATAATTATTATACATATTTTATACAGAAAACTGTTAAAACGTTTGACCTTTCGTGAATGCGGTTCTCTCGTTTGCGTATACTGCGTTAATCGCTACACCAAATTTCCATTTCGAAAAACATCCATTATATGTGATTTGCTCTTCATAGCCCCACTTGATTTCGCTCTACATATAAACGTTATTATTTAGTAGAGAAACCGCTTTAAAATCTCAATAAATTTTAATGCTCTCCATTAAACGAATGAATTATTATCTTCTTCTACCCCATCAAGAGTAACAGACCTGTCGACCGGTTCCGGTTTCAAATTTATTCCACCGTTGTTTGTGTTACAACACTTCATCCACTTGCGAGCGTATGATCGTGTTTTCCATGCTGGGATTATCTTTCCATTTACAATTTACACCTGCATTTACAGAATTGTTTTTAATCTTGTATCAGCCATCAAAGGACCACATGGCAATTTCAGTTCTTTATTCTTTGTTCTTTTTTTTCTCCAATATTCTTTAATCTTTTCACTCTCTCTTCTTCCTGTCTTCAGTCCACTTTGAACCTGCGTTTTTCTCTCTTCTACCCTAGACTCCTTCCATTTTTAACACTTTTGCCTGAAAAATTTTTCTTTCGATTGCTTCTACTGCATTTATATTATTTTTTTTTCTAAATCCTTTTGGACTTCTTTAATCCAACTTGATGTTGACTTCTTCCCCCACCGATATTTGAAGATCTGCTTTGTTAACTTATTGTCGTCCATTCTATATAAATGTCAAAAAATAATAGTCTTCTTTTTCTCATTGTTTCTGTTATACTTTCTGTACTCTCATATATTTCATCATTACTTCTTAATTTCCAACCTTCTGAAGTTTTTCGTGGGCCTAATATTTTCCTAATAATTCGTCCTTCCAATATTTCTAATTTGTCTAACATTTACAGAATTTATTATAAACAGAATATATTCTTAATTCTACCCAAATATTTGTCACTTTGCTGTTTCTCCAGCCCCGATAGCTACGGTAGGTCTTATCTCTTACAACAGAACCCACGTGACACTCCATATAGCACAACTTAGACTGCTATGACTTTCTAAACTTTTAATTGATTCCGTTTTGTTGTCTTTCCTTTGAGATCTCTGTGTATTGGACTGAACTGAACGAATGAATGATACTTACTGAGCTTGTTATCTACATGTTGAAAATTCACTCCACACTCAAGATAATTGAAGTGCACAGATTGTTCAGTTATTTAAGACAGTTTTCGTTGAGTATACCCAGTGACTTCTATCGTCTTCATTTCGTCCTTTACGCAAACTATTATTCTTTACGCGATAAACAATTTTTAAACAATCAGTTAAAAACCAGAGTTAATTATGATACTGGTAAACATAAAAACTAAACTTAAACTAGTAAAACGCAATCAGTCTTTTAGCGAAACTAGCGACAAAAATTACGGACTTAGAAGTGACCATGTTTCAGAGAATACGATAAGAATAAGATAAACCAAGAGATGGCGTACATCGATTTAAATAAAATACTGTATTTTCTAATGTTCTACAAATGCACTTTCATTGTTTATTACTAAGTTACGGCGTTGGTGCCAGTTATTTTCAGTAAAGTAATAATCTTCATTTGTCCCGCTATACTGTTGCTTGGAAGCGAGTTTATTATTTTGCAATGACAATTCGATGTAAAAAAAAAAGAAGAAAACCAACGAATGTATGATACAACAAAATATCACCAAAGTGTACCACGTTGCTGTACTTTATGGCACTTATTACTTTTCCAGATAATATTTATATTTTAGTTCGCCGAGAATAATAACGGGCAGACATTTTTATTGACCAGAGGATACAATTCATTGTTAATAATTCTTATATAATATTACCATTTTGAGTAGTTTCCCATTAACTCACCTAACTAGTTTCCTATCTGTTTCTACACATGTATACGATATATATGTGTGTGCGTGTGAAGGTTACAAACTAAAAATGATAAAAAACAAGAAAGGTTAGGTATAATACGCCAAAATTCCTGATAACAGATATTGGTCGAATAGAGAGGGTTCGAAAATTTAAGTATCAAGGAGAAATAATTCAAGAGTATGGTTTAGAAAAATCTGCTATAGAAGAAAGGATTCATAAAATGGAAAGAGCATATGGTGTAACTAAAGATATTTACAATAAAAAGTGCATATCTAAAAATACGACAATAAGGCATTACAGTACAGTAGTGAAGCCAGAATGCCTATATGCAAGTGAATGTTTAGCATTGAATTATAATTTAGACAAACTATAAATATTGGAAAGACGAATTATTAGGAAAATAATAGGTCCACGAAAAATTTCTGAAGGTTGGAAATTAAGAAGTAATGATGAAATATATCAAAGTATAGAAAATATAACAGAAACAATGAGAAAAAGAAGACTATTATTTTTGGACATTTATATAGAAAGGACGACAATAGGTTAACAAAGCAGATCTTCAAATATCTGTGGGGGAAGAAGTCAACATCAAGTTGGATTAAAGAAGTCCAAAATGATTTAGAAAAAATAATATAAACGCAGAAGAAGCAATTGAAAGAGACGTTTTTCGGACAAAAGTGTTAAAAATGGAAGGAGTCCAGGGTAGGAGATAGAAAAACGCAGGTTCAAAGTGGACTGAAGACAGGAAGAAGAGACAGTGAAAAATGAAAGAATATTTAGAAAAAGAAAAGAACAAAGAATAAAGAATTGAAATTGGCATGTGGTCCTTAGATGGCCGATACAAAAAAAAGTTAGATAAAATTGGTGTGGTTCGTTATTGAGATTTGTGGCGTATTTACAGAAAACCAGTAACAGGAAACACAAATTACCAACCAGTATACTCAAGTTATAAACATAACATCATCATCAACGCCTCGTCAAATGCCCCTAGTCACAGACCCACTTCTTTCTTGGTCTGTCTTAGCAATTATTATCATTGAAATTCTACTACCGCAGGAACGCACTATCGTTGCCTGTTGATAGTTGCGAACTCCTGTTAGGCTTTCATTACACTACGCAACTGATTGCGAAAAAAGTTGTGGGGATATAGTTTAAATGTAGCGTGTTACACTTACTGCAATTGGTTGCACGGTCTACAATCGACTGCAAGACAGTTTCAAGCTTTGCAACTGCTCGTGCAACTTTTAGTTTCACGCACTCGTTGTTAGGCGTTGATTCAAATGTAGCCTATTACACTATGCAACCAATTGCATGGCATTCGCCTGCGCGCGCATTCTGTAGACAACGAAGAAATTTAATGACATAGGACCGACACAACATATAGGCCTACAATTTTTTACAAACCGCTAATATCTTAAAAACAAAAAGGAGGATTTTATTGAAACAAAACCAAAATAAAATTTGTAATTTTTTCTAAATTTCACTTGCTGACACCATACAGCTATCTCTTAAGGAACGAAAGTTATCGCATGCCAGAAATTTCACTACATGGAAATTAACAAAAATTTCATGACATGAGACCGATTTAAATCTCTATTATTGAAAATTATTAAAGTTATTGGTTCAAATTTATGTCTAAAACTATCTTCAAACTTCAAGAAACACGGTGGTGAAAGAATTTTTTTATCAGATTAGTAGTTTCTGAGGTTAGCCCAGACAAAGATACAAACAAATTTTACCCCTTTATAATAGCAGTATAGACTACATGCTTATTCTGCAACTGATTGCAAAGCAGTTGCAGCCTGTTTTTACTAATCTGCAACTAGTTTCATGTAGGCTTGAAATCAGTTGCATGCAATCAGTTGAGTAGTGTAATAGAGGCCTTAAGTACAACATAATACTAAAAACATATGAGACAAATTTCGTTAACAGGAATACGCACGATTTTCCTGTACCCGATGTTCTTTTACGATACGTCCCTAATGTAATAAACCACTGTAACTTATCAGCTTACAGCTTTTCCGTTAATAAATCATTTTTGTGTATAACGTATCGATCATACTTAAAATCTTTTGTACGTAAACTGCTGTATTAAAATTCCTTAGTTCAATTTCCGATAGAAGCGTAAGTATTTTACGATATAATTAAGTCACTACCGACTCGGAACACAAAGTTTCTATGGATAAAAACGTAAAAGTTCCACCTTATAGGCTGAACCAGTGTTCGCTTATTATAAGCTTCGTCAGAGGCTGCCACTGGGAGCGCTGTCCGTCATGTTCTTGGCGACGGCGCCGACTTTTGAAGTATCGATGTTGTGTGTGTGGGGTGTGATATGTTCGAATAATACATGTGATTTGAATTGTGTCTGTTCGTTTAGAATGTCGTTTTTATGTGTTTTTATGTGTTTGTATATTTCCAGTTGTTCAAGTGTCTACTTTTCGGCCTTTTGTGTGTACGTGTAGAATATTCATGTTGTTGTCGATGTTTGTGGATGTGTGGTTTGCTTCAATGACGTGGTTTGCAAAGGTGGACTCGGTAGTGGAGTGTAGTGCCTTTGTGTGTTCAATGTGTCTTTGTTTGAAGCAACGTCCTGTCTGGCCTGTGTAGAATTTGTTTCAATCTGAGCAATTTAGTTTGTAAACACCAGGCAGATAAAATTTTTTGTGTGCTTTGTGTGTGTCTGTTTTGATAGTGTGTGTTCTGTTTTGTTTGTAGTTTTGTATGCGATTTTGTATCCTGCTTTTTTGAATTTATGGGCTATTTTTTCATTGTGGTTATTGATGTATGTTAGTGTTATGAATTAGTTGTTTTCTGTCTTTGTCTGTTGTTTGTTTTGTGTTTTGTGTAAGAGTTTATTGACTATTGTTCCGTTGTATCCGTTGGATTCTGCTAGATATTTTGTCGTGTTCAGTTCGTCTTTGTAGTCTTTTTCATCTAGTTGGATGTTGTTAAGTCTATGTATCATAGTTCTGAAGGCAGCTAGTTTGTCTTGTATTGGGTGATTGGAGGAGTTGTGTATTAGTGTGTCAGTTAAGTGGGTTTTCTCTATATACTGAAATTGTGTCTGTGTTCAAATTATGTGATGGAGAGGTCTAGAAAGTTTATGCTAGTTATATTTAGTTAATCAACGGACACGTCATGGACAACGAAATCCAAGTATTTTACGATATTGTTGTCATTTATGATTCTCTTGCTTATTGATCATCGAGGAATGGTTACAGTCTAATTGGAGTATTGTTCTACAACCTTGTATCCTACTGAAAGCGTATATTTAATTTAGTTTACATTCGAGCACTTTACCGCCGGGTGACAAACAAACAGTACGTTTACTATTTACTAAAAGTGTGTCTCTACTCAGGCGCCCCGTTACCTGCGTTTACCTGTGAGAAAATTTAAGTGAGTTGACCCTTTGCTTGCGCGGCGATCCATTATTCATAACGTCGATAGAACAGAAACGAACATTTATTGTCTTAAATTTTAATTGTTTTACAAAAATCGGAAGGAATCATGTTCTGATATTAAGATATAATAAAACGTATTAAGTTGTTCAGATTTTGTGCATACGTATTTCTATTTTAAATTTTCGGGTTCTCGGTACTTGATGGGGCCGTGGCCGCCCACCTACCTGCTTGTCCCCTTCACTTCAAGAAAGGTTATTTTTATAGCCACTAAGAATGTGCATCTGTTGTTAAGAGGGTTTTCGGTAGAATCCTAGCAACGGCACATCCAGTGGATTAAGTGACATTTTATTCCGTTCCGTGTGACTGTAGTTGTTTCGAAAACATTAATTTTATTATTATTTAATGATAGGCGCACAACAATTATATGACATTATCACCTTTAATTTTATCATATTGTATTTGATATACTTGTGATATATTATATTGCTACGACGGTCTAACTGATCGTCGTATGGTGCAGTGGAAAACAAAATACAAGTCACCAATGAAATCACTAATAACCCGTTTTAATTATCACAATTAATAATTCGTAATCAGCAAGATAGTCACTTACAACAATTTAAGTTAAATTTGTCCACACCCAATAATAATGCCAAATAATAGAGTTCTACACAATTTAATAGACAATAACACTTTACATAATACTTCGACAAACACTCGATCCGCACTAAGAAAATCGCTCACGTAACTGAACTCATAAGCCGGCTGCTATGGTTATTTTATATGTAGCGCACGCCTTATAGAAAAATCTTCCATCCTCAATTTGCACGCCATTTAATGCTGACGCTAATGCGTATCTCAAGTGGCCTCTTGAAGAATCTAGTACAAACTTGAACGCGGCCTTGACTGAGACAACACCTGCCACACTAGGCGGGAGGACAGGGCGGGAGGGGACTCTCTCGGCTATTCTAGGTGATTCTATTCGTAACAATATTATATTTTAAATGTCTAATAGGCCTATACTTGTTAAAAAATTATAAAATTATACAATTTTACCATCACACTTCATTCATTTCTCTTTCGTATAATGTTCCAGTATGTGAAATAATGTCGTATTTCCTTATTCCGTTGTCCCTCACGTAATTTCTAAAAGAATTAACACTTCTAAAATACATCATAGAAATAATGTAAACTTGAAAATCTGAATGTGATTATCAACGTTAAACACAAAAATAGCTGCTCCCGATGCTTCCAGTATCGCACGTATTGCACTGATGAGCAAAAATGGCAATGCTGATTGTAGGATTGATGAAGAAGCGGATGATGGAAATGTCTCTCATTCCACCAACTTGGTCCGTCTTCAGTTTGCATAAACATAGACACCCAGAATAATATTTATACTTTTTCAGTGGTCGTAACCTTCCCTCCAGTAGAATGTGCAACCAGGTAGGTCCACGGTCCCATCCACTACCGATTAACCAGATTTTCTTCACCCAACAGCTTAAAACATACAAATTATATTACCCACTAGGGCAGAACTTCCCGTCACCAAACGTTATGTGGTGAGAACTCTTGTTAACAGGAAGCCTTAGACTCTTTGGCCAGTCCGCTCAAACAGGAAACCGTGTAAAAAGAGTAGAATAAACACAGCCCAAAGTTGGGCGTACATTGTAATTATAAGGCGACAGATGTTCAAGCTCGCCTTATCATTAAACTGCAACAAGTTAACTGCTTTAGTTAAACACTGTTACGCGTTAACAGCAAAGTGTAACTTAGACAGAAGGTCATTGCCGTGACGCATGGTCAGACGAGAACCGTTGTTCACAATAACAGCCTTCCCACATATACATACATATCAGTGGCGAGTGGCAGGTCTCAGGAGAGTCCTCCCACCGAAGTTCGAGATGGATCTACTGCTTTCCGGGTCGACAATTAGAGAATGGTCGCGTAGTTAATCGCATTAGTTAAACGGTTGGCAGTCAGAAACGATGTAATAAGGATGTTATGATGTGTTTTTAAAAGTGCGGTACTGTCTCTGTGCACCAATCACCTTGCACCGTTAGTAAGATTAGATTAGCGTTTTGAGTCCACGTTGACGCAGCGTTGCCACAAATATTATTCATCAATGGCAGCTCTGATTAAACGATATCATGTTCAAAGACGCTGACTCGTACTGTCGTAGTCAATGTGCAGCCTTTGTTCCCTTATGTCATAAAAACGTCAACAACGTAATTACATTACTGGAGATAAAAATCAATCACGACTGAAAACAGTTGCTTTGACTGGTAGCAGTTTAAATGAGCCTAGAAAACACTGGGAACTTGAACAGCCAAATGAAAGGAAGGTATAAAACAACAAAAAACTAAGGGAGAAGATTAAGTGATGAGCTGAAATCAGCGCTACTATCCGAATGCCCACCACCTCACCCCGCGATTAACCACCCCTCCAATCATACAAACCCGCGCGCTAACGGACACGTCTAAAAAATATCACTAACTTGAGGTAATATCGGTTATAATCTGTCGGCCTCATTCACTTTAGCAACAAACTGTTTAATAGTGCCGATACTGGAATACTTACGCATGCATTGTGTGCTCACAATGTTACGAAACAATTTATTGTTTTACATCAAAGAAACGAATGTTTTAAGTCATTACCCATGTGTCTTTCTGTAGGCGTTTGAGCAGAATGTGATCATTATAAACGGAAAGCGTTTTCCGACCCTGAAAAACCTTTAAAAATTACAGATAGAAATAAATAAAGTAGTAAAACAAACTAAGTCACATTCAGTTGGAGAGAGAGAGAGAGAGAGAGAGAGAGAGAGAGAGAGAGAGAGAGAGAGAGAGAGAGAGAGAGAGAGAGAGAGAGAGAGAGAGAGAGATCGCCCCATTGTGTGTATGTACATACTGTTCTGTAGGCCTATACTGTATTTAGCAAATTATGTTTTATTCACGGGAACTTACGAATTACTGATACACGTGTCTTCAAAAATATACAATATAGGTCTAATTGAATTTAACATTAAATTGTCTTTCTAGCATAATATAGATATTCAGCTACCAAAAAAGTCTAATAATCGATTTCGCATTAGGGAAACAGATATTTCGCACGTTCATTACGCTCATCATATTCTCGTGAACTCAATAACTTTATGTAAACACGTTTTGCGGTTATATAAGCCTAAATTGCTTTAATAATGTACATGATCCAAAAAGTTGTTTTCCGTTAAAATGTTATTTTGATGAGTCCCTAATGTATTGATGATTGCGTCCCAATCGACAGTGAATCCCGTCCCTCTGTGCATCACGCGCGCGCGCGCGCGCGCGTGTGTGTGTGTGTGTGTGAACGTAATGAATATTATCATCTCACTCTCTTCATCCCTTCCCACCCTTCCACCTCACTCTTTCCCGCCACGGTTATAAAGCCTATTGATTTGTAATCTCTTCGCAAGTACTAGTGGTTTGCACCCATACATTTCCATAACAAACATTTCTGACCAGCAGTTATGTATCGCTTCCGAACGATTACGTTTTTCTCATTGACTATTGGTTCAAGAGGAAAACTCGATTGCAGTCCACGCCAACCATAAGCGCGGTCACTCCAAACTCGGTTTATTAATTGCCCCATAATTATTACTACCGCAAGCAAAAGTAAACGTTCAGGCACTTCAGTGTTGCTCTACGTTCAACCATTTGCACCAAATCGTAAACTGGACAAACTGCTCAGTCTCGATTACTCTTGATTCTGTTTTATCAGAGTCGCTAAATAATTTAGAATTATAGATAACATATCATAAAGAAACGCATGTAACTTTTTTTGACTTTGAGAAGGCCTCTGATAGAGTAGATAGAAATTTACTGTGGCAAATATTAAGAAGAACGGGATACACTCAACAACTTATAAGAACTATAAAAGGCCTATATAATGGAACAAGAATAGCTGCTAAAAATAATTGTATGATATCTCAACAAATAGATGTCGATCAAGGTGACAAGGGTGCAGTATATCACCTACTCTTCTTAACATTTATATTGACGCGGAAATTTATATTGACGATCTGGTACGGAAGATTGACCCTAGTATTAAGATATCAAGAGACAAATATTTGAATGTGCTGTTGTTTGCTGGCGACTTGCTTGTAATCCAAAATACAGAATCTGCTTTACAAAAATCTGTTTTTAAGCTTCATCAGATTTGCAAACAATACAATATGAAAATATCCACTATAAAAACAAAGGTAATGGCATTTCGAGGCAAGGAACCAATAAGAACAAAAATTAATTATTAATGATCAAATTCTACAACAGAAGAGCCATTTTAATTATTCGGGAAATGGTATTGGCTATGACAGGAATTATGGTATTGGTGTTCAGTTAGGTAAGTTGCAGGCGATCTTGCAATTAAAAGATTACAAACAACAGTGAAAAAACACTTAGAAAGAATATCAGATTCCAGACTGGCCAAACCAGTCTAGAAACACAACCTATAGATACAGGTGTGTGGGTATACTCAGAGAGAGATGGCTGGAAGATCTTTGAAGGCGGAACAGGCAGCACCTTGCCTATGCCGTCGTGTGAAGATGATGATGATTATGGTGGTGGCGACGACGACGACGACGATGATGATGATGATGATGATGATGATGATGATGATGATGATGATGATGATGATGATGATGATGATGATGATGATGATGATGAAACCTATCACTAGTCTATACTTAAAACGCGTCTGGATGGGTACCCTCTGTTGGTTCAGACGCACTGGCTGTAATTCCTTACGGTTCTATCTGCAATCATAAAAACTGTTTGAGGTATTTTAGATGATAAAAATCATCGGTATGGTAGTTTGCAGCGTTTGTCTCAAATACCTTATTTGCACATTCTTATACTCAAAGTTTCTAACAAAGTATAGGCTGTACAGTTTATCATACATATGAGGTCAGCCCTTTAGCTTTCTAGATTTAATATTCTGATACAAAATAAAATGAATCTTTTGTATTCTTTGATACATGTAGGCTACATTTAGATATCTACACTTGTAATTGTCAATGTACTCCACTCACTAGAAGTTTTACTGCTAGCTGTGTAAATTCATTATCACTTAGTCCTTTCTGATTTTTTCATTTATTAGCATTAATTTGCTTGAAAGTTTTAAAACGGTTCAATTTCACCTCGTAGAGAATTTAGTAATAACTGATCGGTTTTGTGTTTACATTTAAGGAATTCGTTTGTTTACTTTTACATAGTTCAGGTAATTTTGAATGATACGTTACTTTGTAAAACAAATTTATTCAAGTAAACAATTTGTAACTTTTTATTAAAGTATTAATCATGTTGTTTTAGTTAAGAGCCCTCGAAATGTTTTGTAAAATGTGTTTATCTTCAGATTAGCAATTTGTGACTGGAGAGATTGTAGGGGAGAAAGCTTGTTCCTGTTTAACTGACCATATGTAATGTGCACATCTACCCTACTTGTTTACTCACTCTGTTCGTTCTAACTACGTTTTAAAAAGTTTTCCAGCCTAATCTGTAGGCAAGTTAACGAGAAATCTTGTCTCCCATACTGACTAAACATTAATATTAGGGAAGTATTATTATTATAATTATTATTATTAGTAGTAGTAGTATCAGTAAACTATTATTAAGTATATATGAAACTAACATATTTGAAACATTTAAAGAACCAAAGAATTATGCACCCGCAAACGTGCTCCTCACCTTTAAAGTTCAAAATCATATCACTCTCTTTTTTGTTCAGCTTCCTGCCTTCTTCTCTTCCCCTTTCTTTCTCTTTCCCTTGTCACTCTATCTCTCGCTCTGTCTCACTCTGTCTCTGTCTCTCTCTCTCTCTCTCTCTCTCTCTCTCTCTCTCTCTCTTTTGTCTTTATTTTCCTTACTGTCTCTCCCTCTCTCCTTCCTACTATTTCTTCATTTTCATTAAACTCTCTTTCTATAATACCTTGAGCCCAATCAGTATCATTCACCACCAGAGACGACTATTGGACCACAACACAAACGTGCATTGCAACAGTTGATGAGCAAAACTGTTTCCTCCTCCCACGAGAAATCTATATAAGAGGTTCGTACTGTTTCTTCGTAAGAACAATAAACCTGACAGAGTTTTATAGCGTGTATAGGTAACTGAGTTTTAAGAAAACAGAAAACTGCCAGAAAGATCAAGAAGACATATACAATTCGCCTCTATGTCTTTTGGGTAATTGATTCTAAGTTGTTATAGATAGTGGTAGACTCAACGTTACAATTGCATAGATGCAGAATTGTAACAGGGATATTGACAATAATTAAAAAGACTAAAGATAGGACCGAAGCGCAGGAAATTTGGACCGAAGGGATAAGGTCAAAGGATAATATAAGCAGGCGCTTAAAACAATCAAGGGACGTCTTCGCGTTATTCAGAGGAGAAAGGAGAACTGTACTGAACATACCCTAAAGGGTGGATGGATTACTAACAATAGTTTTTTTAGGTAACAATTGAAAGAATCAAGAAGAAAGGGGGAGAGATGATTTAATTTTTTTCTGGAATAAAATGTGGGTTGTTCTATGAACAGAGACGTCTTAACCTTTGATCAGATACGAACTGAGACGCGATGGTGTCTTCATACACGACAAAATACTTTCGATGAAGAGTATGTAATCTTTGTTCTGTTTCTTTCGTGAAAACTACTTTAAGGGTTGAATAGGTAAGTAAGTATTTAAAAAATAGTACGTAAAGGAAAACAAAATAAGCTCAATTTGCCTCTAAGTGTGCTAGGGATCTACATCTTTGTCATCGCTATTATTAAAAAAGTCTTCAAAATTTGATATCAGCGGTCTTAAAAAAAAAGTGTCTTGATTTAATTCTTTTTTCTTCTCTTTGAATCCCTGAATGGTTGTTCCTCTGATCCTGTGTGGATAGCCTACTACCTGATGAAAGCACTCTCTCCTTTGTGAGTGTATTACCACACATTCGTATGCCGGCGCATCTACGTAGTACTACACATACACAAATGTGTGTGTGTGTGTGTGTGTGCGCGCGCGTGCGCGCGCGCTATCGTGTGTGGTGCCTAAAGAAAGAGAATACTGTTGCAATTGTTCTGCATTTCTTTTATTGTAAAATGAGTTGCTCTGTAAAGCGGAACAGCATGTGAAAGGAACAATACAGTTAGGAACGCAGGAAGTGGAGTTGGCTAACTAAGAATAGAGTACAAAAGCGATGAAGTAACGACGTTCAATGACAATGAAACAGTACTGAAAATAAAACCTGTTAACGATCTTGTATAGGCTATTATTGTCTGTTTACCGAGTGAGGTAAAACGTTTTGTATCATTTTTATGACAATTAAAAACTTACTCGTATACTCCAAAAGTATATGTTGGGCTTTTGTCGTCGTTATCTTCTTCATCATCATCTTCATGCTACGTGGTTTTAGCATTTTCCTGTTCCTCTTCATTGCTTCTGTCAATCTTCTCCATTGTTCCTCTCCTTTTGCTTTGTATTTCAGAGTTTATTTATTCAACTGCATAAGTCATCTTTTCTACATGCTCTATTCATTTTTGGCTATGATCTTTTATTTTTTAATTGACTTTTTATATACTTAGTACGTCGCGGCTGTCTTGATTTTTGATTCGTCCATCTCTCACATAGTCTTTCACACCTCACAGGAACTTCATCTCGTAGTTTGCTTTTAATTTTTGTAGTCATAACGCAAAAATTTGTCTAATTTTTTGTATGTCTCATTTTCATACAGTAAAACAGGAGCAGATACCGTTTTGTAAAACTTAAGTTTCGTTACTAGTCGCACTTTGTTCGTAACAACATATTCTTTGTAATGCGTGAATTTACTATCTATAATCATGTCTCTTTCAGTTTGCATAGTATTACCCAAGCGATTTATATGCTCCAATGTGTGGTTGTTAATAATTGCGTTGAATCTAACCGATTCCTATTCTTTAAAAACAAGAATCTTAGTTTTATTGTAGATAGTTCAATATTATATTATTAACATATTATTTTATTATTATTATTTTAAGCAGTTTAAAGGCTTACATTGAATGTTTTAAGTCTTTCTTAATTTTTTAATAATAGCTTAATATTAAGCTAGTTGTTCGAGGAGAGTAGGCCTATGTATTTAAGTATCTGCTAAAGTATTTAAGCATAAGCGTTTAAATATTTAAGCATATTTTTATTCCTGAATTTATTTACGCTTTCAATCTCCTAGTTAATATTTTGTTATGACGATCTAGTTATCTGTCGTATGGTACAGTGGAAAACAAAATACAAGACGCCAATTAAATCACCAATCACCATCTTTAATTATCACAATTTAACAGTTTGTAATCAACAAGATAGTCAGTCTCTTACAACAAATCAAATAAAAATTGTTCACACGCTTTAAAAATGTCTACTAATATAAAACACAGTTGTATTACAATTGTCCCGCACAATTATAAAACACATAACACTTCCCCACAATACTACGAACCGCACTCCAATAAATCGCAACTCAAACTGAAACTGAGCGTCGCAGAGTACTTGTATTTATACCCCGCCGAAAATCCAGAAACATCCATACTACGCATCAAGAACACTACTAGGAAACACCAGAATGTAGCGACCTATGGCACAGTCTAGCTAACGCGTTGAGAATCACGTACCCACACACATTACAGCCGGAGTCCACTGGAACATTCGAGAAGCACATAGATTGTTCTGTAATGTCGTAACAATATTTTGCAATTTTAATGTATATGTTGAATAATGTAGAAATCATAATACAACCTTTACCAACCCTCTGATTGGATTCTGATTCCTTAGACGTTTTCGTTCTTTCTTCATTGTTATTTTTGCTTCACGATATATTTTCTGTAGAACCAATTTTGGTTAAGGACGTCCTCATGAAACTGATGATGATGGATAGTGGTAATTGTGTTGTTGACGACGAGTAAATTTCTTTTCTTCATTTGCCAATTTTTTTTTTTTAGTACATTCCACCAGCATGTGTCAATAGCTTTCTCGCAACTTATCAATAAATAATTCAAAGAGTTTGCTGAAAAGTTTTCAGTAAATGTTTAAAAAGTAGAAAGGAGCTAAGGGAAAACGGTCAATTCATCACCGTCGTGACAGTTCATACAAATTGGTTTCACCTTCACGTGCTGGGATTTCTGTCCTACTCTGATCTCCTCGCAAAGTATAAATTCAAACGAGGTGTAAGATTTACCTAAACCCTACTTTGCTGTAGAAATGAAATTTTCTTATTTTCGCTTTCTTATTTCTTACTTTTTTCTGCTACAAATATTTTTCCAGTTCAAAGCGACGTAAAGTTTTTAAATTACTCTTCCTTGGCTACTATTTTCTCGTTATGTTTAAATTTTCTTACGATATTAATAGACATTAATTAAAGCATACAGAGTTATTTTAGGCATCTTGATTCAAGAGTCATTACTGTTACGACATTACAGAACAATCTACGTGTTTCTCGAATGTTCCAGAGGAATCCGGCTGTAATGTTGTGTGCGTACGTGATTTCGACATGCGTTCGCGAGACTTTTCTAGACGTCGCCAGCCGCGCGCGCTGTGTCAAACCCGCAATCAATTACGTCCTAGTGTAGCGCTTATGTGTAGTATGTGGAATGTTCTGGAGCCTGAGCGGAGTATAAATACAAGGCTTCAGCGGCGCTTAGTTTCAGTTCGAGTTGTGATTTATTGGAGTGCGGTTCGTAGTATTGTGGCGAAGTGTTGTGTTTTATAATTGTGCGGAACAATTGTAATACAATTGTGTTTTATATTAGTAGACATTTTTATTGCGTGTGAACAATTTTTATTTGATTTGTTGTAAGAGACTATCTTGTTGATTACAAACTGTTTAATTGTGATATTTAAAGCTGGTGATTAGTGACGTAATTGGTGTGTTGTATTTTGTTTTCCAGTGTACCATACGACGATCAGTAGACCATCGTAACATTACTTACCTCTGTTTTGCGTAAAGACTAAGCATTGTTTAATAAAATTAAATTCCTTTGTTTTTCATGTTATTAAAAAATAACATTATCAACATTGTTGTGAATAGCTGCAGAACCGTTGTTTGCTTCGCACAAGCCGTAGCCTTTGTATGTCTCCACCGTTACTTAGTCCTAACCGACCACCACACTTGCGCATATTGTGTGTGCGAGCGCGCGTGACTAGGGAACAGTGGATACACCGACAGGCCTCGGCGGTTCAGCAGCTATGCACGATAATGTTGATAATGAAATCTGAAGACATCCTGCAGTCACTTTCCAAAGGATTAGAAATCATTTACGTTTATGTTCCAAAACATCGTTTGACACTTAAGATTGTACTTTTGTTAGATTCTGTTTACGTATTATTTACCTACTGGTATTTTCAGACAATGTGTTTCAGTAAAATCTTTGCATAGTATAATTTTTGTTCAGGTTCTTCAGGATGTGTGTGTGTGTGTGTGTGTGTGTGTGTGTGTGTGTGTGTGTGTGTGTGTGTGTGTGTGTGTGTGTGTGTGTGTGTGTGTGTGTGTGTGTGTGTGTGTGTGTGTGTGTGTGTGTGTGTGTGTGTGTGTGTGTGTGTTTACTTGTTTATCTATTCATTTGTGTGTTTGTTTATTTTTATGGTGTTGCGCCTTATGGAAGTACTTGTTTGTTAATGTTAACCATACGAGATGCTATCGTTAACAGAAGAAATTTGTGTTTGTATTTTATTTGTAAAGAACTGTACAGCTAGATTTAGTTGTGATGTAAAAGTATTCGTGATTGGTTTATTATTAAAAATTGTTAAAAATTATCAAAAAATGTCATTTCATTTCCAAAGAGTATACCACATTTAGTTGAATGTGAAAGTGATGTTTTCATGTTGACAATTTTATCATAACTCCCAAATATTAGGTTAATTATTTTATATTATTATTAATAATAAATTATTAATACTATATCTTTGTTGTGATCATTGATGTGAATTAAGTTTAAAAAGGAATATTTTAGTTAGGGTTAATTTTGAAATGTTAAGCATCTATTTTCTAGTACCTATAAGCTAGTATTTAGTGTAGTCTGTATAGGGCTTCAGTGACTGCACAATAAATATGTGACAAAATTGTTGGCGATAAGAGTTAATCACAATTTTTTTAATTAAACATATATCAAGGAACTTAATAATCTTTAACTTAACCACATACTGTGAGCAGGTAGTTCCTAGTGCTGTGAATGTAATGAATATTGTAAAGTTTAATAATGGGAATTAAAATATTATTATTATTATTATTATTATTATTATTATTACGTCCATTTTCCATAAGGAAATTGAAATATGGTGATGGCGAAAAAAATCGTGTTCGAGATAAGGGCTGATTCTGATTGTACTACCCTCAAAACATAAATAAAAGTCATTTTCCGAAAAGTGTCTGTGTGTGTGCGTCTGTGTAGAATTTTTTTCTGTGGCAAACGATAACTGCCGCATATTTAAACAGAATCAAATAATTTTTTGCATACCTATCTGAACTGTAGAGGACTCAAGGCCTATTGATTTTCGTGAAGATTCGTTAAAGAAAAGGGGTAGTTTACCTGCAACATTTTATGTTTAAACAAGAGTAAAGTACTTAATTTTGATAAATAAAGTATCCTGAAAAGGTCATAATAATCCACTGTAGAAAGGTAGATGAAATATCTATAAATTTAAAGGGTAGTTGAAGGGGAGGGGGTAGTTTTCTATAAATGAAAATGATAGTTGAAGGGGGAGGGGATAATTTTTTATATGTGTACTACGTTATCGGCAACAAAGAAGTAGTTTGTTGTTAAAATCCCTTCCCGGACTGTTTGGCCGTGGTCCAATGTTTTCTGCAAAACCAGACGTTTCAGCAGTGCCATCTACTGCCATCACCAGTGAAAATCGAGTGCGCTAACGTGAGGTGGTATATGTTAGTGACCACAGTACTGTGGTTAAGGCTGAAGATAGAAGTAGTTTGTATGGAAATATTTCATTTTGAAAATGATTTTAAATATAAATCTTAGAACATGGAAGTCATATATATGGTTCTCCATACTGATATTTATTAAATGTCACAGTTATAGCAAATAGTTACAGAGTAGTAAACACTTTTATTAAAATATATCTTAAATAAAAGGTATTGTGCAAGGAAAATAATTTTGAAAGTAAATATTTCTGTATGCGTGCGCGTGCGCGTGCGTGTATGCAATTGCATTTATATAGCCTACGTAATATTACTATTATTATAACTGATGTAGGCCCACGCCTCACAATATTCATCTTATCTGGGAGCCCGTATAGCAAATAGCAAATAGTTACAGAGTAGTAAACACTTTTATTAAAATATATCTTAAATAAAAGGTATTGTGCAAGGAAAATAATTTTGAAAGTAAATATTTCTGTATGCGTGCGCGTGCGCGTGTGTGTATGCAATTGCATTTATATAGCCTACGTAATATTACTATAATTATAACTGATGTAGGCCTACGCCTCACAATATTCATCTTATCTGGGAGCCCGTATTTTGGCTAGCAGTTTTGTTACACCTTCCATCGGCCACATTCGCTCTTCATTACTTTTTATACTGGTATTTTATTTTTATTTATTTACTTACTTTCACGTATTTTTAATATTTAATTTTTTTCAGAAAGCTTATATTTGAGTGCATTTTTTGTATAATTGTTTTAATATTTAATTTCCGTGTTTTTGTCCGTTGAAATGCGTGTTTTTGTCATCATTTACGCATCTGATCGATATTTATAAATTAATAAATTACTATAGTATAATAGTAAGGTAATAAATTACCTTAGATCCGTCGTGTGACTTTGTTTTATATTTAGAATTATGCGTTTCGGAACGTATGTTCATCATCAGATTACTTCACTGGGTTGAGATAGACAATAATTGTTAAAATCACAATCTCAATACTTCAAGTGTTAAAAACAAACGTCAGTAATGTTATGATTTTAACATTTGACGATCTCAACAGAGTGAAGTAATCTGATGATGGAACATATGTTCCGAAACGTGTCATTCTAAATATAAAACAAAGTCACGCGACGTATCTAAGGTAAATTATTAATTTATAAATAACAAAGTGACTTGGATACCAATAATAATATGTATGTGTTCGATGTTCTTTCGAGGATAACAATTTTATCGTAACTTATTTTTAATTTTAATACCTGGCCCATTTCTGCAAAATCGTTTTACACAAAATTCAGTGCCATGTAGATAAGCAGTTCTATCCCTTAAAAACTGTTACATTAAAATATGTCCTACCTACATGTTACTCATCCCGCTGAATTGTGTAGGTGTATTAGACAATAACAGTTTCGAGCGTCTCGTAATCAGAAACAGCTGGTTCTTTGAGAACGCGAACCGTGTGTTTTAACAACAAAACGAATGGTACCAGTAGCAGTACCAGTAAACGGCGGGTATAGACTGTGGCGTCCGATGTCGTCGACTGACGCAGGAACCACGCTCGAGGGATCCGCCAGGTGCTTCACCCGCACGTACTCGCTAATCAATACAACAACACGCATGCATGTTTAATCTATCAATGATGTCAGAGCAGCCGAACTGCAAGGTAAAACCGACTGAAGTGACTGTGGGGAGCACAAAGGCAAAACAACAAAGTTCACTTTTAAATCTTTCTCATGAACTCTCGTGGTTTTTGTTATTAATAAAAACATTCTTTCTAATAACAATTTTCTAATAAAAAAACACGAATTATTAAGAAAATATTAGGCCCACGGAAAACTTCAAAGGTTGGAAATTAAGAAGTAATGATGAAATATATCAAAGTATAGAAAATTTAATAGAAACTATGAGAAAAAGAAGACTATTATTTTTTGGACATTTAGGTAGAATAGACGACAATAGGTTAACAAAGCAGATCTTCAAATATCGGTGGGGGAAGAAGTCAACATCAAGTTGGATTAAAGAAGTCCAAAAGGATTTATAATAATATAAACGCAGAAGAAGCAATAGAAAGAGATGTTTTTCGGGCAAAAGAATTAAAAATGGAAGGAGTCCAGGGTAGGAGAGAAAAAAACGCAGATTCAAAGTGGACTGAAGACAGGAAGGAGAGACACAGTGAAAAGATGAAAGAATACTGGAGAAAAAGAATAGAACAAAGAATAAAGAATTGAAATTGTCATGTGGTCCTTAGATAGCCGATGCAAAAAAACATCTTTTCCAGTTTTACACACGTTTTGTTTTATCGCTACAGTGGAACCTCGATAACACGAATATCAAAAAAAAAATTCGTGTTGTCGAGGAATTCGTGAAAAAGAGGTTGTGTTATCGAGGTTGAGATAAAAAAGTTCGTGTTATCAAGGGCCGTCATTGCACTCTTTAAACCTCTATAACACGAACGTTTTGAGCCCAACTTCAGTAACGCGAATTGTTTTAGATGCAATACTGTGATAAGTACAGTACTAACTCACTACGGTAGGTCAGTAAAAAAAAAAAATACTTACAATATTGTCAAAAGTACTGTATTTATTTATTTATGAACTACACTACAAAATAATTACAATGATAAAAAACCGTGTGCAGTACATACTATAAAGTAGCTAACTATAATAGCTAAACGCAAATTGATTCGTGTTATGAAGGTTAATTAGTATTTTGATCTCAAATCAACGAAAATTCAGCTTATCAAGGTTTTTAACTAAGGAATATCGGGTTATAGAGGTATATTTAACATTGAGTGTTATGGGACATTCAAGGGCATTGGAAAGAATTCGTATTACTGAGATTCGTGGTATCTAGGTGCTATACGTTTCGCCAATTCTACATTGAGTAGAACTCACCAACGTCTGACCCTACCCTAGTGCCTTTTTTGTACGAGTTCAAGGACTGCTCGGGGAAAATCGACATTTTTGTACTTCACGGGTTCGTTTGTGATAATTGAAAATGAGGTGTCTAGCAATTAAGTAGCTGTCAGAGACGAATGGACAGTAAGCAGCGGCCTTGTCACGTGCTCTCCAGTAATTGACGATCAAAACCAAAATGGGGCTGTCACGCTATGAGGTCAAAGGGCATCGAAACATAAAAGGATGATCGAGTCACACTCTCCGTAAACCTGAAGCTACAACAGCAAAAACAACACCGGATTGGAACGCATAGGGTAACGTGAACGACCGATTCGTGTAAAAGAAACAGTCACAGAAACGGACAACTCATAATGAAAATCACACTGTTGTAGTTAGTTATGGTACAATGGAGAATCCTCGTTGAGCTTTCTTGTCCATCTTAGATTATTTAAGTTATGAACGTACTTATACGTCTTCATTATTGTTGATATTTTAATATCGTCATCTTCTTCACAACACGGCGTAGGCAAAGTGCTGCCTGTTCCGCCTTCAAAGATTCTCCAGCCATCTCTTCCTAGGTCTACCCACGCATCTGTGTCCTATAGGTTTGTATTTCCAGACTTGTTTGGCCAGTCTGGAATCTGACATTCTTTCTAAGTGATCTTTCCACCGTTGTTTGTAATCTTTTTAATTTTTCATTCACGTTAAAAACTTGTAATTCTTCTCTTATGGCATCATTCTTTACACGGTCAAGTTCAGAACACCTTTTAACTCCTCTTAAGAACGCCATTCCCTAGGCCTATAGGCTATTATACGGTCTTGTTTCTTGGTTGTTGTCCGTAATTCACACCCACAGGACAGTACAGAGACTGCCATAACTTTGTGGAACTTTAAGTCTGTATCTCGACGTACCTTGTTTCCAGAAATACGCTTTAATATTTCTTTGTAATTTAATATTTATTGAATTTCTAATATTTATTTGTATAATTACTGTAAACAGCGTTCCTTTGAAATCAGAACAGTGAAAAAATATTTAAACAGTATTAAATCTTCGGAAACGATTCAGTCTTAAACTTGGCTTAAGTCCGTCAATCGCTTTAAAGCATTTAGTTAAAAGGGTTGCGTCTTGAGGGAGATGGATTCGGAAACGATATTTTAAATTCAGTGTAAAAGGCATGGCGCGCTTGAAAATTTTATTGTCTCAGCTGAAGGCGATAATCCTGTTGATTTCTAGATGACGCTTTCAAAATAATTGCGAACAGCTTTACAGTAAGAGTACTTTCCATTACAGTAATGATCAGCTCTTGCATTTTTAACACATAAAGAAGTTCAATTAAAACAGTTGTTAATTAGCCCGTATATTAATAACTCAGTTAATATTAATAGCTAATTTATGAAACCCCTACTCAATATTTTATTCTTTGTTATTGAAGTTAAATACGCTTTACACTTGTACTTACATTTTGTGTATTTCTTCTAACCAACTCACTCTCTTCTGTTTTTGCACCACTCCTTTTACAGTTGTAATCTTCATTTTCTTGATGCATTAATAATTTAATTCTATATATAAATTCAGTCAAGATGTCTTTTGCTTACTTGAACATCGTAACTCATAGTCAGCCATGTTGATTCGCGTTGTGTTTTGGTTAAATATTTCTGTTGATTGGTATAGATGGGGTTTCCAGGTTGCATTGTTATAATTTGTTATTGTCAAAAGTTTTTTATGTTTCCAATATTTAGTGCTTTAAAAAGTTCGTCGTGTTTTGTATCGACTTCTTTTTTCGGATATTAATTGTTGAGTGTGTGTGTGGGGGGGGCGGCACAGTACAAACCAGATTATCTGTTACCCTTTTAACCGTCAGATTTTTTTAGTCCTTAAATTGTTAAAATCCTTAGATCGCGGAAAACCGTCAAGATACCAGCCGATGTATTGTACATATAACAAGTACTTTTTCTTCTATGGCGTCACAGTTCGAAGTCGAACCTTAGCCTCCATAATCATCCGCCTCCATTTTTCCCTGTCCTTGGCGATCGATGTCCATCGTTTTATTTTAAGTAAATTATCAGCATCCCTCGCCACTGCGTCAATCCAGCGTGTCTTGGGTCTTCCGACACGCCTTCTACCCTCGATTTGACTTAACAATACCTTCCTAGGTATTCGGTTGCCTGCCCATGATGTGTCCTGCCCATTGCAATCTATGCAGTCGGATGGATCATTGTGACGCATTCTCCATATCCCGTTGACTTGGAATATAACAAGTACAGTAACCTTAAAAACATTCTCTTAAGATGTTCTCGCACCAACCACTCAACTAAATCTGACTTCGGAATGGTAGGTTTTTATTTACCTCTTCGAGGTAAAATAAACGCAGTCAAGCGAAATAATACCCCTAGCCGGGGGAATTTACCATTTTATAACCGGATAAATCGGGAGATTTTACATCTACCGGTCAAAATTCACCAGCGTACCCATTCTCCAGCTTTTATGTGCGTTCCGTACCCGCTGAACCTGATTTTGCCTCCTGATTGCAGTGACTATTTGACGTATCAATAGAAGTATCATAATAAGTAGCCTGATAATGTGTGTTTTGTGGAACTTTATTTAGGAACTCCTTCTTTACTGATTTTAGTTTTCACTCCTTTCTGTAGTGTTATTAGTTGTTTCGCAATATATGTGATCTGAAATATGTGTATGCGATATGTAATGTGTGCAAGCAATGTGATAATAACATAAATTTCTATGAAAAGTAAACTGTAATAAGTTTGTACACTTTGCCAGTTTAACACTGTTTACTTTACAAGTTATTTTAAAGTAGGTCATATTTGTAGGGGTTTACTCGTCTGTTACAACGATTGCAAGATCGCCGTGTTAAAACAATGGGATTCAACTAATTGTTTACCAGAGAAATCGCTAACTATGATGTTAATGGCAATTTAAATAAACTAAACAACTTTCGTGTACAAGAAACTATTCAAATCGCTCATTACAGGTGTCCACACACAGTAATCACCTTACACTAAACCCCAATAACTCCGGTAACGCTCGCAAAACTGACCGCCTAGCGGTTTTTGAATCCGCCCACCGAGGTTCGAGATGGATCTACCACTTTCTGGGGCGATAGTCGCGTAGTGAATCGCATTAGTCAAACGGTTGATAGTCAGAAACGATGTAATAATGGTGTTTTTAAAAGTGCGGTACTGTCTCTGTGCACCAGTCACCTTGCACCGTTAGTAAGATTAGATTAGCGTTTTGAGTCCACGTTAACGCATCGCTGCCACAACGGCAGCTCTGATTGAACGATATCATGTTCAAAGACGCTGACTCGTACTGTCGTAGTCAATGTGCAGCCTTTGTTCCCTTATGTCATAAAAATGTCAACAACGTAATTACATTACTGGAGATAAAAATCAATCACGACTGAAAACAGTTGCTTTGACTGGTAGCACTTTAAATGAGGGAGCCATATATGCGTCTAGAAAACACTGGAAACTTAGATACTATATAAATGTCGATATTTTACACTAGACACACGCCTCGTCGGGGCTAGAGTATGTATACACATTTATAAATCGAGTTTTTCTGTGTGTGTGTGTGTGTGGGGGGGGAGAGAGAGAGAGAGAGAGAGAGAGAGAGAGAGAGAGAGAGAGAGAGAGAGAGAGAGAGAGAGAGAGAGAGGTGAATTAATTAACATATACGAATCACAATTTTGTAAAATTATATGTATATATATAAAGCTAATAAAACTATTTAAAAACACAGATATAAAAATAGCATACAAAACTAATAAAAATAATTTACAAAAACTAAATAGCCCACACAACAAAGCTAATACAATAACTAACGGTATATACAAAATTGAATGCCAAGATTGCAACAAATGTTACATATACCACAATCACACACAATAATACAACTTTAAAATACCAGAGACCAACAAGAAACCTTAATAGCATCCAGCCAACACACAAATACTTCATCAGACGCAAGATCGCGAAGGCTGAGGATGAGAGCTCTCGAAACATGTTCCAAATAAGGAAAAATAACATCTTGAGGTAATATAAATATAAATTTTAAATACTATATGTATATATTTATATTTATATATTTTAATAATAATAAAACTTTCAGATATATGCTGATGGTGGTGGTGGTGGTGGTGGTGGTGGTGGTGATGATTATGATGATGATGATGATGATGATGATGATGGTTAGATTAGTATCAAAACATATGTAAATTTACAAAATAATAAAAAATACATACTTGTAAAAAGGTTTATTATTATTAAAATATAAAAAATACCGGTATAAACACAAGAAAAATGTGAGCATAGGCGTATATGAATTTTATAAAGAGAGACCAAATAAACTGACTAATTGACAGAGTATAGTAATTGACTATGAGTGGGACCCGAAATAAATGAGTTTGAAAATATGTTTGAAAAGGATAATATAATAGTACTACCTCTAAGCACTGATAAACAACACCTAATTTCTGCAGTGAGCTTTTAAACGCTAATGCCACGGACCTTGAAATCCTTGTAATTTATTGAAGACCTTATTATGATGAACCTGTTTCAGCTTCTTATACTAACAATAATAATAAACGATGTGAAGCCAACCACTGCAGACTTTCAACGTGGCAAATAACACAGTAATTTTTCTTTCAGTCAGTAGCAGACAATAAATGGTATGCATTTACCTTAAAACCATTATAATTCTTCGATCCAAAACCCGGACAATAGGTACGGCGGTACTCGGGTAACACTACCGGGGTTAGCGAGGTCAACGGTAGTTTAGCGTATCTATGGTCAGGCTACCGGCTTTTAAAATTACTTATGAGTCTGGCCAATGTAAAACGTTTTTGAATCCTTGCTTTCATTATTTGCTGATAATAAGTACTTTACCAGACAGTGAATCAGCATAGTTGACGATGAGCGTTGAACATGCTGCTCAAAAATGTGTAAATAATAACAAATATCTTTGTTGTATTTTAAATAATTTAATTTACAAATACATAAAAGAAAAAACTGAATCGACTTAAAACATAATTATATATAATGCTCAAACCCTGTTTACCAAACAGCGGTGTGGGAAACTTTCACTACAATTTAATCAAAATTTCTTTCACTCTTTTTTCTCCTTTGCCAATCTCTTCGCTTTAACCCACTTTACCTTTTTTTCTTCCTAAATTTTTGTCAGTTAATTTATCCCACGTCTCCCTCTTTTTTCACTTTTCAATCTTCGGTTCCTGAATTCTACTCAGTGATCCAGCTGTCCTCATCAGTTCAGTTGTCTTTTTTGTGTAGTGTAAATTATACCCTTGAGTATCACCCAATACTTCCTAACTTTATGGCAGTTAATTTATCCCACGTCTCCTTTTTTTTCTCTTTTCAATCTTCGTTTCCTGAATTCTACTCACTGATCCAGCTGTCCTCATCAATTCAGTTGTCTTCCTTGTGTAATGTAAATCTTGAGTATCATCTAATGTCCACATTTCTCGAAATTAAGTCACAGCAACTCCTACGACCCTTCTCAGATACGTCAGCTTCTCCATATCGTATATTTTGTTTGTATGCCTTCTATTCAACACTCAAGACTAGTCTCCAAATGTTAATCATATTCTAATAATAAAAGCAATATTATAGTCTAAAACAGGTCTACTGTAGTCTAATATTATTGTAGTAATGAGGTCCAATCTTATGGAAAGTTTTAAAAATCGACTACATTCCTAATGTACCTAACTTTCGTTCAATGCTAACAAACAGCAGTAATTTTAAGGACGAAATTTGTATCAAGAACATAACGGCGCTGTTTATATTTTATAAGACAACGTTCAATTGACGATATTTATCAATCAATCAGTCTGAGGTAGAATCTGTCTTTCATTGAGATCTACTAACTTAATAAAACAATGCAACGGTCACAAGATTCTAAACTTTAGTCGTACTAGACGCTGAATGTAATCAGCAGGACTCTTCAGAGAGCAATAAAGTAAGGCAATCGAAGTCCTGAGTAGACTGTAATCTTCTTACTGTCAATCGTTCCGACACTTGTCTGTAGCCGTTACTGACCACCGTAATTACCTTCATGCGTCTCCGTCTTCTGCTGAACAGATTAATTCAGTTATTCATAGTGTCATGAATTCCCTTATTTGATCTACGAAACAAGTTAACATTTAACCCAAAAATCTTCGTCAGTCAACGTTTACATAACGCAAATATTCAATACCGCCTTATCATTTCATGGAAAAAGACATTGAAGTTCACTTTTTGTATAAGGTGATTTTTAAATAGAAAGCGTTCATTCGGTGGCCTCTTTGGATACAAACATTCGCCATGACAGCGTGTTTCTCGTATACGCGCAACGATAGCACACGTAGAAGGCACAGTAACACAATGAAACCTTGACGCACCCTTAACTTATCCGCATAGTGTAAGAACAAATACCATGAAAAAATAAAGCCAGCGTACTTTTTCGTCTTCGATGCGAGGAAACAATCACGATTTTTCTTAGCATTAATTACAGTAGAAACTCGGATTATCCGTCAGGGAATGTCGTGACGAGTATGAGAATGGACGGATAATAGAGTATTTTTCTCTCTCATATGCAAAGTAATATAACTAGAGTAGGAAATCTAATAGCGGAAAACATTAAACATGCATTTATATGCACATAGTATTTGGCTAAACAACGTGTTCAAATGTCTGTTTTCTTTAAGTTGAAAAAATTGACCTATAGATTGGGAAGATTTTTATAACCTAGTAACAGACGAATTAAATCAATAACAATAAGGTCACTACCCACCTATAGAAATGTATGCTTACATAAAATAACATAACTCGTTATTAAAAAAAAAGGATAAAGTAACATTAATGTTAATTTAAATTACATTTATTGTTTAAAAGAGTCCGTTATTCTTCTTGAATACTCTTTTTACGTATATCACTCCTGTGTACCTCAAAGAGCAGGACAGAAAAAACAGTATGAGCAAAACGTTTGTATATAATAGCATAATGATAGAAAACGAGCATGGAAGTCAAAAACGTTTCATAATAGATGCGCGTATGCCATTAAAAATATTGGCAAAGAAGCATAACTAGAGTGGCTAAGGAATGATCCCTTCTTTGAAGCATCAGCGGGATTTGTCCACTCTATCCATGACCAGAATATTGCTACAAATAACTATAAAAGCATGCTGAAAAATTACCAGACCACAATGATATTTGTAGGACAAGCAGCACAGTAATGCCGTGGTCAGTAAACAGACCATATAATCACTTAATTATCTAGTTTAGCAAACACTAAGTATTTATAAACGCATAATTTAACAGTGAAGATAATCCACCACGCAGTAGCCGTCCAATGTAGGGCTCTTCGTCATCATTGGCTCGATAGCCCTTTGTGGGCCCTGGCCTTCTTCAGAAGATTTCGCTTCTTCTCTGTTCTCGGCACACACTCCTCCAGTTTCATATTTCAAGAGTCCCGATATCCTGACTCACCCCTTCCAACCATCTCAGTGTCTGCCTTCCAACTTTCCTTTTACCTTTTACCCTCTGGTTTTGCATCAAACATATTTCCAACAACTCTGCTTTTACAAGCACGTACTATGTGTCCAGCCCATTCCAATCTTTTTAACTCAATAAAGGTAATCACATCAGGTTCATCATACAAATTGTAAAGCTCTAAATTACATCGTTTCTTCCAGGCTCACACCTCTTCTACTGGAAAAAAAATTTGCCTAAAGATCCTCTTCTAATATATTTAGTTTCCTCTCATCTAAACTCGGCAGCGTCCATGTCTCTGATGCATAAATCAGTACTGGGCGCACAAAGATAACTTTTTATCTTTTAACTAAAAATCAATACATCAATACCTTGGTCTTCCTTTGTATTAACTGAGACTTTAGATGTTTTCTGAGGATCTGCACATACCTATTTGCTGACAAAATACACTTTCGAATTTCCATACTAATATTATTTTTCAATATAGGGCTCGTAAAGGGTAAAAATATTATTGTACTAACAACATGACGCAGTTTTAGAGTAGAACAGTGTCGGACTAGGAGTCATTGTGGTTTCCTAGTACATACGAATTAAACGATGCCAGCAAATAAACAGATACGGTTTTGTATGAGCTGGAAAGTAGAAAAGCCTGGCTGATTCGCCAAGCGGATCATAATATCGATAATGTTGTAAAGGAGATGATAATAAAATATTTTTCACTTGCCGCTAAATAGAATTTGTAATTTCACAAATTACAATCTTATAAAGTAGTAATTTTAATAAAGTAGTAATCTACTGATAATTACGGTAACAGTCTCGTAAGCAAAAAATAACTCTGCTAACTAATTAGTTAAGCTCCAATTAAATGAAAAAACCATAAATCAGTCATGTTCGAAATCAGTCATGCTAGAAATTTTGCGAATGACCATTCCCATTTTAATATGTCAGCATATGCACTATGCTAAAGTTTGTCATGTACATCCTATACTATACAATTAGCAGTACTAATAACTGAGAATCAAGGAGAAAATATAATTTGATAACGTCTAATATAAACATAAATTTGGATTTTAAAACATATAATCTAAATTTTGGTTATTGTAATTTTGTTAAATAATTCTATAAATTTAATTACAGTCTGTCACTTCAGTAGTAAGAAATATTCAAGAAATTAAAGTAAACAGGTTTATATCATAAAAAATTTAGTTTTAATAATAATAATAGAGAAATTTAATAGATATGACGTGTGTGTGTGTGTGTGTGTGTGTGTGTGTGTGTGTGTGTGTGTGTGTGTGTGTGTGTGTGTGTGTGTGTGTGTGTGTGTGTGTGTGTGTGTGTGTGTGTGTGTGTGTGTGTGTGTGTGTGTGTGTGTGTGTGTGTGTGTGTGTGTGTGTGTGTGTGTGTGTGTGTG
This sequence comes from Magicicada septendecula, assembly GCA_034769895.1. Taxonomy (NCBI): domain Eukaryota; kingdom Metazoa; phylum Arthropoda; class Insecta; order Hemiptera; family Cicadidae; genus Magicicada; species Magicicada septendecula. The sequence continues at coordinate 111,348,670 of CM068370.1, forward strand.
TGTGTGTGTGTGTGTGTGTGTGTGTGTGTGTGTGTGTGTGTGTGTGTGTGATCTAGAGATTGCTTTTGCTTTTTAAATTAAAGAATCCCATTTATTTCTTTAAATTTCAAAACTTGTACCTTATATTTATAGCCAGTAACTCACCTACAGTAAATTGAATTTTTATTTAAAATGCAACTATTTTATGTATTCTTCTTTTAATTTAAATACAGATATTATTCAATAAACGGATGGCATTAAGCGCAGCAGTGTGTGTAATACTTGAAAATAAATGTCAGTTGATCCATGACATTGTGCACATAAATGAATAATACTTTCCTTATCTTCCAAGGCACACAATTTGCAAAACAGGAACAGATAAATCATTCTTGTCTTGCGTTGCAATATTTAGTGGAAATTTTCTCACTTGCACAAGATGTCGTGTATATCGCAGTTATTCTGTTCTGTTAGCTTGGAAATTAAACCGGAATTTTTTACACTGACTTTTAAACTTTTTCAATACATTTACCAAAACGTTTTACACTCCAAAGTAGATTCAAGAATTATTTGATGTTTTAAGTATAAACGTATTATACATTTAGATATTTCTGTGCTTTGTAGAAACTTGTTAATAACGTCATTATAGTTTTCAGAAAACCATGTACTAGTTTCGCTTAGATATATTTAAAATTTATTTTAATACAACATTTGTGTCTACGGAAACGCTGGCGGAAATATAACACCAAAGGAAACAAAATAAGCGTACAAAACTATTTAAAAACGAAGAGTTTAGATGTTGTTTATTATTTGTACAAATTTAATTCGCGATGGTAAGCGTACAAATCACGGTCAGACCGCGTAATTTCATTAATACAGGCCGGACCGCCCACAAATCAGCGGCTGACAGCCAAATTGAAACGTTATCAGTGCCTGTAACATATCAGCCAGTTTCAGTCGCAACTGTTAACGAGGGTCGCCAGTCTTCAATTACGGGATCTAATCCGTTTGAACACGGGGAAAAGCGGAATCATTAGAATAATTAAAACTTTACCGAGCGGTTGTAGATTTTACACATTTCTATCTGTCTGTTTTAATGAAGCGACTTAAATTTTTGTATTACATGTCAACAATTTAGATACTGCAGTTTTAGTAGTCACTGATTTTGTAATTCAATATGCGATTTACTTGCAACGTAATTAATATTATTACATTGTTTATTCTGACGCGGGCTCGCATGTGTGTGTGTGTGCGCGCGCGCGTGCGTGAAATATCAAATTATATATCAAATATATTAATAAAATTATAATTACTTCTGCAAGTAGTTGAAACTTATTTTTTATCGTTTTAATTGACCTGGCATATGTTTCACTGTCTGTATCAGTATCTTCAGAGGGTTTTAAATGAATTAACAAATAATCGAATTGACTACTAATATCGATGATTATTAAATATTAATATTAATATTAAATAATAATTAATAATATTAAATAATAATTATTTGATATATATTAAATATTTTAAATAAAAAACATACCAAAACGTCAAAAAATGAATATGTGGCAAAATCTTAATATTTACAAACACAATAACAATAATTTACTAATTAAATAACAAACTCGAATAAAACAAATCAACATGATTTATTTAAAATTATAAACTTTATTAAATAAAATAAAATATAAAAATTAAATATTACCAATATGACCGTCGAAACAGCTGTTTAAATAAATAAACGTTAAACAATCGCGATTTTAATAGAATTAAATCGATTATTCGTTAATTCATATAAAAGCCAGTGAAATTTATATAAAAGGTCAAAGAAAACGATAAAAATAAGATTCAGCTACTTGCGGAAGTAATTACAACTTGATGATAATATATAATATTATACAATAATACTGCAAGAAACTCATCGAGTTACTTATAAAGACACGCACACGCACGCACACACAATAGCCTTTTTGCAGAAGCAAAGTCATATAATTATGAATAATATTAAATAAGGACATTACTTATCAGTTCTAATTAAGAGAGTTATTATTGCAGCGGCAGCAGTAATATCTGTTGTGTGTATCAGATGGTAACTACGTATGTAAAAATATAATTTCCACTTTTTTAAAATGTAAAATAATTAAAACTCAAGTTACATATGTAACGGAGTTGCGTCGTTAATAAAAAAAAACTAAAATTGAATTTGTAAAAAATATTAACCAAATAAATTCAGTTTATGGAAAGCAGTGTAAATGTACATGCGCTGCAGACTAAGTGTAGCAGGATATGGTATTATCATCTATGTCAGAATCAGCGTCATCGTCGCCACCATAGTCTGGTGTTCTACACATTGGCAAGTCTCGTACACTACTATTGTATCCAGTTACTCCTTTTCCAATCTCGTTCTTTACTTGTCTTATACTCTCGTCTTTTAACACATTCTACCTTTGTTAACCTCTTCCTCCCGCTTCTTCTTTTCCCTTCCCCTGTTCCCTTCAGATGATCGTCAATCCCATGACCTTTTCCTTTTTATTGCATGACTCTCCTATTTTTCCGAGCTCTTCAAAATTACAACTAAAAGTGTTCTGTTTTCCTTTATTTTGTTCAAAACCTTCTCATTACTCGCTCTCTCAACCCATTGAATTTTCTCTCTTTTGCTCTATACTCACAGCTCTAAACCCTTAATCCTCTCGGTCTTCACCCTAGTCAACGTTTCACGTGCGTACACGGGTAGATTCCTCCACACACACACACACACACACACACACACACACACACACACACACACACACACACACACACACACACAGAGCATTTCATTAGTCTCTTTTTCATTTACAAATCCCTACTGCTGCAAACAGTCTCCTCTTATTATTTAAGGCTACTTTAACGAAGACAATTCTTGTTTTAATTTCCGCTTCGCACCACCAGTCGTCTGTTAGCAAACTCCCCAAATAACTAACTGTACTTTTCTTTTTTCAATTTTATTTCTCTTCCTTGCCATGACCGTGATGTTCTCTTATAAAATTATGCTCTATATTTATCTTATGTTTCCTTACATTTATGTGAACTCTATATTTCTTTATTCCCTCTTCCAACGTTGCTATGAGTCACAGCGAACAATAAAAAAAAAGAATAGCAGTGATAACACAATAACTACAAAACCAATGATATTCGACACTGATCAAAAAATCAGTATTGTTTTATACTCGACCCGCCTAAAAGTCTTATAAATTTGTACTTGATCATGAACAACGAAAAAATAATCGAAAGACGTTTATATTTTAATTGTCGTTTGCGTAGTATTTCGACTAACCGTGCTGACGAAATCAAGCGCCTTCCATACCGTGTATCAGAAGATAATCACCGTACTTCAACAGCTCTTGTAATTACAACATGGGAGGCAAGACGGTCGTTTCTGTAATGGTTCGTTCACGGAAGAGGGTGAGATAGTTAATTGCCAGAATACAGTAATAGTTTTAAAAAAAATGATTGAAGCAAAAGTAATGGAGCTGATGAAAGAATAATGAGGAGACAAATAGACATCTCTCCTTTTTTCCTTTTTTGAGTGTTACACTCAAGTGGTCATAAGTTAACACTACCCCTCTCCAAACATTTATTATGAATGCTGTGTTGTGTGTGAATAGTTGTACATGTTTTTATAGGCCTACATGGCAACAAAGTTCAATATAAACAAACTCATCCAGGCCCACATCAGGGCGAATATTTATTTAATACAGTAGTTGTCTTGATTATTCATCTCTTCTTTCACAGCACTAACACTTATCTAAAAATGAAACTTTTTCTTGTGAACTTACTGTTTATTCTCTTTTATTTATTTATTTAATGGCTAGACCATACGTTTTCGACAACAGATGTTAATTAAAATACGTAATAGCTTGTTTCGTCTAACACGTGTTTACAATATCATCTCACAGTCTCATGAGATTTTTTAACTCCTGACATGGAATCCGTAATTTACGTATTTTTGAGTAGTTGGTTACTTTAAAATTAATTGAATTAATTTCGTTTGCAGAAACACTACATATGTATCGTTAACTACCAATGGCGCACACTAATAATCGTAAACTTCTTCATGGTTTGACGAAGACAGACGTTTCCAGTCGTTGCGTTGTCAGTGGTCATCCTCTGTTTTTCAGACTTGACAGGAGAGAATGGACGGAATATTCAACTTTATGCGACTCAAATGACATGAAAACATCAACAAGTGTTTGAGAATACTGACACTATCTAAAATAAGAAATCTATTCACGGAAAATCATTAACAATGGGATATATGGTCATGTACGAACAAATTATGAAATTTCGTTTCATGTACTGACTGACTATAGCGAAAGAGGCATTTAATGGGAAGATAAGACTGCTGTGTGGCAAAATTAATAAGAATTTATGAACAAGGTTGGCCAAATGTTATGTGTGGAGCGTTGCTTTATATGGTGCAGAGACATGGACACTGAGGAAGGAGGATGAGAAAAGATTAGAAGCATTTGATATGTGGGTTTGGCGACCAATGGAAAAAGTGAGGTGGGTTGATAAAGTAAGGTATGATGAAGTTTTAAGAAGAAGAAGGGAAGAGAGAAGAATCCTGAAGGTGATAGAAAATAGGAAAAGGAATTGGTTAGGTCATTGTCTAAGAAGAGACTACTTGCTTACAACTGCCATGGAGGGTGTCATTGAAGGAAAAAAAGAAGAGGGCGTAGAAGAATGAAGTTAACAGATAGCATTAAAATCAGAGGGTGTTACGAAGAAAGAAAAAGACTGGCATGCGATAGGACAGCTTGGATAGCTCTTACCATTTGAAGACCTACCTTAGGGCAGAACACCAAATAAAAATACTGATTACAAACATCTATTTTCCTTCACTTCTTTCCATCTACTTCTTTTGTAACTACTTTTTGATAGAGTGCTTTCTTTTTTACAAAACCTACGTTAGCTAAAAAAAAACACTATAGTAGTGAAAATAACAAATACGCTGGAAATACAAAACGAGAGCTCAAAAAATTACTAAAGAAAATGATATATCGTTAATATTGCAACCGTCTCACAGTAATAGTAGATTTGACTTTAATTTCATTGTTTCTGAATTAGTTTTTTTAACTGTATTTACAACATATATTTCTGCTGTGTACGTTGACTTACATTAAAGAACTGTTTGTTAGTCAGAAACTCTGTACTATTGAGTAATGTGCTATTTTCAATTTTTTCGTGAACCATCAAATCCTACACACCTACTAAGAGTCTAGAGCCTTTGGGTCCTCAGCATTTTACAGATTATAGGTTTATACGTACGTCTGCCATTGTTTGTATCGTTTCTATAATGTCGGCGTCGAAATTTTAATAGCAAATTTATTTAATATCTGACTGTATTCAACTTATATTGTTAAACTGCCAAATCTGTGACCATCACGTCAATAGCACACAGACATAACTGCAACACTAAGTAGGCTCTGTACACAATTAATACGTTTAGTAAATACAAAGAAACTAAACCCGACAGCAGAACCTAGACGAAAAGAAAGAAATAAGGAAAAGAACTGCAGCCGTGAACAGAGCGTACTTTGCCTTGAATAAAATCTTGAAAAATAGTTTAGTAAGCCAGTAGACGAAGTTCAGGTTGTACAAGACAACCTTAATTGGACCAGTCGCGGCGTATGGCGGTGAGACATGGACCCGTAATAGCCGGCAATGGAGCTGCTTGTCAGACTCGAAACAAAATTGCTTCGGAGGATTATAGGCCCAGCATGTAAATATGGGGATATGGTGGCGGAGGAAAAATAGAGAATTGTATGCAGAACTGTACCTCAGCATTATCTCCTTCATTAAGATACAAAGATTGAAGTGACTAGATCATGTCCTGAGAACGGAAGTCAAAAAGCTGTACAAGGGTTCTCCTGGTGGACCTAGAGGACGACCTAGGACTCGGTGGAGATACGACTGTTGTGAATGAGCAGCTTAGGATAAAAGCTCCCTTGCTCAGACCGATATGGTTAGACGACAGTGACTGAGCAGGCCACCAAGGGCAGCTACGTGCTCCTGTTGCGCCATAGAAGAAGAAGTAAAACCTGACGTCAGAAATGACAGCCAATCAAAAGGCTAACACTAGCGTCTGTACGGATCGGGATATAAGACTTAATCAACGTTTCTTTTCCTTTTTTATTATTACTAATTTACTATCCGATTTACAAAACAAAGTAACAAGCAAATGGTTAAAAACCATTAACACTTGAGTTGAGACAGGTACCGTGTAGATGGTTTCCTGTAGTTCAACGGGAATACAGTTTCAGACCGATCTCTTTTCAGTCTTCTTATTGCAAGTGGTATACTGAACTGTTCGTATGTAAACCGGTCACTGTAGTTGACGTTGTGAGTTTCGTATTTGACGGAGAGTGATCTAATAGCGCCATGTATGGTATTCATACTGACGTATTGAGACAGTTTACTACCATACAATTTTGCAGAGGTGCCCATCCCCCCAAAGGCCATGGTGCAATCCCCCCCAAGTATTCCGAAATCCTCCAATTTGATTTCGTGGGTAGGGGGGGTCACAATACGGGGGTATGGAATTACCTCCAGTTGTCGATGGATCTTGAGGTTTTATCTAAAAAATTTTGGAAAACTAAAGCCATTAAGCAATTATTGGAATCAAAAAACTAATTGTTATTCTTTTTATCAATACAAAAATGTTTTCTAGTATGTCTAATCAATAACTAAATTATGAGAAATGTAAAAGCCTGGTCAAACCTGGCCTAATTGGTAGTACATTAGGTTTTACCAAGATTGTCAAAATTTCAAAAATCCCCCCCCCAATTTCCAGTGTTGCGATTTGCACCATTGCACCATGATGTGGGGACCCCTCCAAATCGGGGGGGGGGGGGTTTGAAGAGTCTTCGTGTTTGATGAGTTACGACAACTATATAATTTACTTCCATTCGTCACATTGATTTCGGTTTGGACTAGTAAATGATTAGTTTATTTTTATTAACACCCGAGACTATTAATCAGCACAAACAATCTATTGGAGTAATTTAGCTTCGTTGTATGATCGCAAAGTAAATTTTTCGTTTAAAAATTAATTCCGATGACGTTAAAAATAATGCATTCCTTCTGTACCGCGGAAGCATACGGTATGCAAGGAAGATAGTGTGACTGGCCGGCCACTTTGACGTCAGGATGTTATCCCAAGTACTCATTTCCACAGAGTGAACCCGCCTGGGAGCTGAAAACTCTCGTTAATTTTGTGGTGCTGCTCTATAATAGTTCCTACATAGGTCTGTACAGTTGCGTATAATTCACCACAGTGAGTAGCAGCTGTAGAAGCAATTTTTATGGAAAACAGGAGGGAATTTATACTTTCTGTGGTGTGAAAATATTATAGTTTTATTACAGCTGGCATCGAGCTTCCATTCGTCAAATAAAATTTGTTGTAGCTAAATGAAGTTATTTTGGATTCAAATTGCTTTTATTGGATCTGAATATGACGAAAATTGTGTACCATCCTCAAACTTTTTATTATTGTACCATTATTAGCTGTAAATAGTAAGTATTTTCTAATTATGGTCAAGAATTATTATAAAATTTATGTGTGTACGTGCGTCTCTGTGTGTGCGCGCGTGTTATACAGTAAATACTAACTATATACCGTTAGCGGTCACAGGGACCGGTTGAGTTCCAAGTATCCTCTCGTAAGTGGCATAATGGCAGGTGCGATGCCGTGCATTATCGTACAGCGAGAAGCGCAACATGACACTTTCATACCGACAGGTGTGTCGTAGTCGTACGAGCCAGCAGACACACTTATCGTGAGAAACGGATTGTGTAGCGTTCTTGAGAAAACATATCAATAACTTTTACCGTTTATCGAAAGTAACACGTCTCTCGCAGTGAAAGTACGCTCAATCCGCACATGTTAATCAACGGTAATCACCGATCGGATCGAGTAATAAACCATGTCTCGGTCTTCTACGAAGATGTATTAATTGACTGATAATTGCATTGCCCAGTGGCTAAGAGGACGAGCAGATTTGTGTGTGTGTGTGTGTGTGTGTGTGTGTGTGTGTGTGTGTGTGTGTGTGTGTGTGTGTGTGTGTGTGTGTGTGTGTGTGTGTGTGTGTGTGTGTGTGTGTGTGTGTGTATTGCGCATCGAATACAAAAAATGACCTTAATTGCGGTGTGATTTCTCCGCCGAGTGTTGGCTAAGTGGTGCGTGGCGAGAATACGTTCGTTGCTCGCCGCTTGTTCATCTTCGATAAAGACGGCCGGTCACGTCACGTAATTAAGAACGTGTTTGTTTGCGGTTTATTTTCAAAACCAATATTTGCCGCGAACGCGAAATAATCGGATTTCCCAAATCTTCCAACCGAACAGAGTCGGTAGAGACAAAGGAGGAGGCGGGTCGCGTAACTGGTCAATCAAAATTTCTTTAAGCGTAAAAGTCTAATGATATTGACATATAAATACTGTAATCAGACTGTGAGACTAACTTTTAAAGAATTATTACTTTCTTAAGTTTTTGGAACTACGGATAACAGAGAGTTTGCATTAGAACTAACAACCGTGGTGCGCCGTGTGAATGTCAGGAACTGCTGCGTGCCTTCTTAGTCCGTCGCCACGTTCGTTCAAAGTACACGTCGCAGAAATCGTTTAACAGCTGGGAAAATTCGACTGCTTTACAGCACGGATATGTGATGGGCAAACGTCATCTTCCCCACACGGTTTAAGCATTTGTTGGTTTTTTTCAAGTATCTAACCAACTTTTGTTTGTTCATCCACTAGGGCTATTCCTTCTTTTGCATCTGAGACCTTGTTTAGACTATCCTTCCTTCCATACGTTCATTCAATTTTTGACTGTAATATTTTCTCACATTACACTTTACAAGCAGCCAGTTAAATTTTAAAAGAAATTTCTCTGTAGTTAGTTATTAATAAACATGTCACATTGGAAATGCTAAACATTAGTGACAAAGTATTGACAGTGGCGTATTTGGCCTGGGGGGGGGGGATAACTTCACATAAAAGAAAAAACAAGTTAAGATGTATGAACATTACTATCTTTAAAGTGGCTGAAATCAGTCCCATTGAAGTAAACGGTAATAGCACAATAAAAATACGCGTTATTGAAACATTGTTAACAAGATGCTTATTGACTGAATTGATGTTCCTATATTTCATATTTCAAACGTATACGCTAATGCTGTGTGATAAACCTGTTTGTATATTTTAAAAAGAGAAAAAACTTGCCACTATATCAGCGTACATAGCTGAAAAAAACAATAAAACAGCCTACAAATTAAGAGATCAACAAAATTCGTCAACTTTTCCGACCTCTGGGCGGGGGGGTGGTGTTCGGCCCATGAGTATCCAAATACATGTAATTTTTCTTCACATTCACCTGTGCATACGCAATATTACACCACCGTCGGTACAGTTTGTCCGAGGAAATTTTGTCGTTATTTTAGTAACTTATAGTCGTTCCTGGAACGGGAAGATTGAAGAGCACACGAACACGTTTGCGAAAGACGGTAAGAATGAAGTATAATTTGGATAAAAATGACCAGTTGAGCACAAAACAATAAAGCCGCACAAGCAGTACCGTAGAAAAGGTAAATTTTGTTGTTGTGGGGGAATAAAAAAGAAACCGAATAATCAAAGTTTTTTTTTTGTTCCCGAGGTTTGATTGTAGTAGCAATTTTTAATTTAATTGTAAATTTTCTTTATGAAATAACTCTTTGTCAAGTCTAAAATTAATGGCCAGCAAGAAAATCTGTTAATGTAAGGAGTGATATTACCGAGAGTCAGATCTATTCATGCAGTACAAACACAATCTTAAGTATACATAGTACGAAAGCAGAGCGTTTGTGTTGAACTATTGTTGGGGAACACACAGAAGGCATTAACAGTGGAACTTTCAATGATACGCTAAGCGTTAATATTGTTCTTCTTATAATTAATCTCCACAGTCGTTCTGTTTAAAACCATAAAACCGCCGCATTCGTGCATGTGAATCCATTAGCGTGTGTACAGTGAACGTTTCTAAAGACGTCACGCGTATAATTTAAGTTTCAGGTAAGTCGCAACTATGGTAATGGTATATTTATTTAATGATATAAGACGGTGTGTTGTTTGTATGTTTAACTACAAACTTTGCCGTAAAATATCGTGTTACCGCGTCTTGTTAGTCGTCGCAGAGGCGGGCGGGGCGCCCCCTAACCGCGCGCCAGAGATTCACACGGAACGGGGCAAATTGATTTCCGTACCACCCGCCATTCCTTACACCTGTCTAAGCTGTTCTACGTAACCCAGTATTATATGTTTCATATCGATACTGACTCTACTTATCGTTTCCTCGCTTATTTCGTTTTTTTTTTTCTTATTTAGTTTGATTTCGTTCTGTAACGTACCATTTTCTGTACATACACCAGGATATAAAATTGACGTAAAAGTAAAAATGTACATTTATATTCATAATCTTCTTCTTCGGAGATGTTTGTCAATAAGTAAAATTTCTGTTTCGTCTTCATAGACGTCAAATATCAATCTACCCTTTCTAGAATTTCTCGTACGTCTTCTCACCTGAGGTTCACATCGCAGTATTCATAACCTGTTTCATCCCATTCTTTCTTTGTGGGCCTTCCATCTTCCCTTGCATTTTCTGATCCTGTTGTTTATCTCGCCAGTGATTAATTTCTGCGTTATGTCATCAATCCTTGTTCACATTAAACTCTTCTTAAAAACGCCGTTTCTGAGGACTCAGTTTTGCTGTCGTGTTTGTCTGTGATAGTCGAGGTTTCACTTCCGCACAAAAAAAAGCAGCCAAAGCCAAGAATTTTCACTTTGTTCATAACTTTTCCTTCTAACTTTGTTCTTCGCAGTTCTGTGTAACTCCTCCACTTACATGCTTAGATATATTGAGTTTGCTTTGTTACACCGTATATAATTATAAAAATGATTATCATCTCAAGCAACGATTAAAATTCATACAGTTTTCACATGTGTCGTACGTCATACGTCATGCGTTGTGCATATATTCACATATATCACCAAAATAATTCGGTTTTCCTGAAAACTATTTCAGGCACGCTACAAGAATTAATTAGGCTTGTCTAAGTTGTCAAACGCTAACAGTGTGAATGAATAATCGATTTCTCGTTGTTATTTTCAAATTCAGTGCTTGTAATTTTGTAAAGCGTGCATTAGACAAAATAATTTTATAGTTGCAAAAAACATTACTATTACTTTCATTATATTATAGTAAAAGTGCAAGAACTTTAGAATTCGGAGTTCCTATTTCATAACTTGATACAGATTTTTGTAGACATACTAATGCTGAAATTTAATTCCTTTTGTAGGAAGCGTAGAAAGATGAGGAGCCAGACAAAGGTTTGAGTGGTAACACTACTACAGTACCTGTATATGGATTAACGTTACTTGTTAGTTAATGTGGAAGAATGAGGGGCTCTTAATGACAAACGTTTTAGTAGACTTAGTCAGTGCTGTGTGAAACTTTGATTCCATTTTGCAGTATTTCAAATAATAATGGTAATAATAAAGTGTATATATGTTATACTATTAACATCGTGTGTGTGTGTGTGTGTGTGTGTGTGTGTGTGTGTGTGTGTGTGTGTGTGTGTGTGTGTGTGTGTGTGTGTGTGTGTGTGTGTGTGTGTGTGTGTGTGTGTGTGTGTGTGTGTGTGTGTGTGTGTGTGTGTGTGTGTGTGTGTGTGTGTTAACGCATTGTCACTATGCTTTTTGTATTACTTCTGATATAAATTAATTATTACATTAGTAAAAAATACTTTTCAAGAACTTATTTTGAAGACTTATGTTATTATGTCATTGTGATTGAATACTTCTACGGAACATGAACAGTGATGTTCAATTTGTTTTTGTCCCTTCTGAGTTGACAACAGCAAATACAACAGCTCAAATCCATTACTGCTAAATAGGTCAATTTACTGGCGATGTTGAACTTCTTGAAAGGTCTTGTAAAGCCTAATTGACTTGATTTAAGTCCTTAAATTCCTAGGTGGAACATTTGCTCTCGACGAAATTTCTCCAGCGTTTTCTATCCATTGCCAGCGCCTTCACCTCTCTCTATGTCTTGTTGACACCAGCCAGCATTTTTTCCATTGTCCAGGTTTCCTCGGTCTTCCGCGTCTGCGGCTACCTTGCGGATTCCAATTCAGTGCTTGTCTAGCGATATTTTCTGTTGATCTTCTCAGGATGTGATCGATTCACCTCCATTTTCTTCTCTTTATCTGTAGTTGGATGGTACTCTGACTTGTGGCCTCCCATAGATCTCTGTTCGAGATGGTCTTGGGCCACCAAATTCTCATTATGTATTCATAAACAACGGTTTATGAAAGTCTGTAACCTTGTGGTGATGTCCTTTGTCACTTTCCAGGTCTCACATTCATACAGCAACACCGATTTGAAATTGGAGTCAAGTATTCTGAGTTCTGTCTTTCTGCGTATATGGTGTGATCTCCATACTGGTCATAACTGTGGAAATGCTCCTTTTGCTTTATTTATACGACTTATCACATCCCTAAGAGCACCTCCATCCTGACTAACCATGCTACCCAGATAGCAAAATTCCTCTACCCTTTCTATAACTCTTCCGTCCAGTATCAAATCAGAATTATTTTATAATTACTTATTACTTATTCATAAAGTATTTTTTCAATATTCTAATTATATAGACCATATGTAATCTATATATTTAATGTATGTTTAAACATGGTACAATAGCTTTAAACGCTATCCCTGAGTCATTCGAAATGCACAATTAGTTGCCGTAGATTAATTATTCTGTAAATCGTGTTTGTAGCGACATTTCTGCAAAATAAGACCTGCACAGTGTCGTACTGTTGGAATTACAACCCAGTCGTAGTTACGTAGCGTCAAACGCGTACTGACACCAATGATGAGAATAACAAAAAGTAGTTTTGTCATGTGGAACGGATGCCGAGAAAGTAACGCAAAGCGACAGTCCGGTGTACGTTGCGAACTGACCTGTCAAATCCGATGAAAAGTGGTATACCTTGCGTTGTTACGGTACATCCGTTGCCCGCCCATTGTGTGTTCTCCTGCAGAATGCGTCCCAGGTCAAACATATATCGAGAACATTTTTCAGTAATCATAAACAGATCTATTACAAATACTAGTAACTTGGTTTCTTTTAATTTCCTGACAGCACTTATATACTTATTAATATCAACTGTCAAAAACACAAAAAAGATATAAACCAGATTAATGTATTGTGTAAAATATTTATAGGACTACAGAATAATTATTGTTCAGTTTTTTTTTTTGCCCAATCGATGAGGTTTGTTTGTCATTCCATAGGGAAAAGGAAATCTTGTAGAATAACAGTGTTTTCGCCCAGCCTGTGATAAAGTATCCTCGTTGACTCACCTAATCGATAAATCGAATGTGTCAGATAGATTACGTGTTTTTTCATCGTGTCGGGAAACTGTTAGGTCTATCAGCGTGGACGAAGCTCTTTAAAAAATGTGTGTGTGTGTTCCAGTGCTTTTATTACCTTTAATATTTTTCTCATGAAGCCCTCGTCATGAAAATAAAAATATTCGCCGTCTACTGTAAATGTTTAGTTTTCAAAAATGTGTAATACACATAAATTTTAAGAATAACGTTATTTTAAGCTTAACAAATGTTGTATCTTTCCTAACATCAAACGTTTCGCCAATTTTACTGTGAGGTATGCTAAGTCTCGATAGAGTCACTGAATAGATGACTTTCATCGTTTGTTTCATCATAGAAAAGACAAAACGCGTGATTTTGGAACAAATAAAAGTCATGTTAAGCCGACAAATAGCGCTGTTCTCAACTGTGAAAGCCACAAACGTTTATTTAAATAATTTTCAGTATCGTAAATAAACATTTATTTGTAATAAATTTGTAATTTGAAATAGTTTTTGTCGATTCTGCCTGTTTTCATTATCAAAATATTTTGTCAGTTTTTAACTTTCTGGCGATCTGGCCTTGTTCGATCCATCCGTCAGAGCGCCTTCGTTCTTCTGTAAGAATTTTAAGCTCACAATTCTTATTGGTTTACTAATTTACAATTGCAGGGACAAAATGTTGAAGAGTCTATCATTTTTCGCCTAATACAGTTTTAATGTCCGCGAGATCTTACTTAAAATGTTGATTTTCTTTCTTTATGTCAGAAATTGGTATGTACATTGGTACGGATATAACAACCTCGGCCTTCAGAAGCCTGTAAGTGGCTGTTGTAAACACTAAGAAGAAATCACCATCAGGGCAACGGATTCAAGGCTACCTGGTCCTTTCTCATAAGAAGAATGGTGTGGGCGAGTATCTGGCGCCCTGAAACCGGATCCTCTCGCCTAAGGTAGGGTAACAACTACACAAGAATTTCTAGCCCTCCAGGATGGAGGTTCTGTGACTGGGCTAGTAAGTCCTTCATGAGTACAAAGTTCGCCAACAGCCTCGGAATGGATTGTTTACAAGAAAGTGATGATTTCATTTGAGGAGTAATTTACCGCGCATGCTCGACCCTCCCTTTCACTGCAATTCAATACAATTGACAAGCAACTCGGCAGTACAATGCACAATTAGCATGTCTGTAACTACGCAAAACAGCCGGCTCTTTAAATAATTATAGCCAGTTAAAATTATGTAATTGACAATTTAACTTAAAGAAACATGAATTCCTGGAATTATTTTTAATTCTATTACAGTCTAGCCACGCGCAAATGTGTGTGTTTTATCGTCGTCCATCATCACCGGTCGGTGGGTACTCGTTCCGTCGGATGCACCACAAGTGTGGTGTTTATATCGTGTGGTTTTCCTCTTTCCTGTCGTTAACAGTGCGATCAATGACCAGTAGTTTATGACGACTTGTTTATTGTTACGCACGGTAAACCTGCGTCAAGGTTAACGCGTCTCCTACAGACTGACTGACCGGCAGAAGTAGCCCACCACGGTCACTAGAACGCTCCGGTTACTCGATGTACCCTTCCACGAAATATCAGATTATCGGCACGGAAAGAGTATATAACGGACGGGTAATATTAAGGAAATAGTCTGTAAAGAACGGCCTCCAGTATCCAATACGAATGCAAGGCGTAGACTACTTCTTCGTGTTCCTCGTAGTCATCCGCTGGCTAATGAACACCGACCACACTTAAAAACGGACTGAATCAGATTATCCTACTTCTCAAACTACCCAGAAAACTTGATACAACGAGGCGAGTGTTTAAAAGAAAATTCTCTCGAATACTGATATCTCGGTACTAACGCGATTCCGCACATTCTTGGTAGTAACATAGAATGTGATTAAGATTATTGTTCGGACTGTTAGGCCGTAGCCCACGCCAGACGTTTCGGCCGTGCCCATCGTCAGTGGAGCGGGAACAAAGGATTTAAACGTCCGCTGAGGACTAAGTTAAGAAGTTCTAGAGAGGTGCTCAATAATAATAATAATAAATAATAATAGCAACAATATTATTCTTCCTCCATACTTTCCAACGGGTGTGCGTTATGTTGCAATCGACTAAGGCATTTTTCAGTACCCTATGAGTAACCTGAACAAACCAGCGAAGGCAGGCATCCCCAATAGAAAATAAGCTGGTAAGCTGGTAACCGAAAGTGTTCGAGGTAACAGGCCCGCTGATTTACAAACTTAGCTACAGACTGGTACTTTATATTATTTAAACTGTTCAAAAAGAGACTACAACAGAATATAAGTATAGATAGGCAAAGGCATCCTTCCTATAGGTTGGAAAGATGCACACAAGTAGGCAAGTATAGCTATAGATAGGTCCAAGCAAAGATAGGCAAACTAATATTTGGAAAACCTGAAGACGAATCCCCGCATTTTGACTAATCCCTGAAGTGAAACAAAAAAAGAATTAAGTGTAGACGCTTCAGTTATCTCTGAAAAATTCGACGCTTCACTTGACACACTGGATGACTTCGTCTCGATTCGACCAGCGGAAGGGGTTTTCACTTTGAAGGCTGGAAGTGTACTCTCGCCTGTCAGCCGGTATTCTGTTCAGTCCCCTCACCTTAACTGAGGCCACAGCCACTTTTAAATACCGCTCCACGAACACACACACACACACACACACACCTACAGAGGAAAGTGACAGAAATTAATACATAGATCAAAAGAGGTGGATAAATTAATTTATCTATCATCACTCATTTATTATAAACACACCCAAACAATCAGAAGCATACCTTTTCAGCTTACAGAGAGGTCGGACGAAAAGTGCTCGTCAAGGAAAGGAAAAAAATATATAAACAAAGTCGAAAACGAAGCATCCGCAGACCGCCGAGGAGATAGATATTGTAACAGGCTCCGCCTAATCGGGTAAAGAGCAAAATAAGAAGAGGCAGACTTTTTACCGCTTGTCAATGTGGCCTGCACAGGCAATCAGCGGTAGGTCCTCAGAACAGCCATTCTTGTGTACGTTGGAGAACGATACATAAAGACAACTGTTTGCGTTCCGTAATTCTATCGATAAAAGCCTTCACCTTACATCTAAAAAGTGCATATCTACTACGCTTTTCAGAAAAATAGTAAAGTATATAAATATGTATTTAAATTTCTTTTTTTTTTAGCCTATGCTAAAAATGTAGCTTACAAATACTTTTCTGGATCTATTCAACGCAAATAGACCAAAAAGTATATTTTTAGTGGTTTTGATATAAAAACAAGAACATCAGCTTGACGATATATAGACCAAGGATTATATATTTGAAAATCGAATAATGCTAATAAACAAGAGAAAGAAAAGACAACATTACAAAAGGGATTATTCCGGGCTATACAGAGATACATAGAGCCAATAGAGAAACAGTGTGGGATATGCACGATATAAACCAGATTTCGGGGTAGCTGCGGGTAAGTGGGTAACGGAGACGTCACAGTGCACTGTAGGGGTGTGTGAGGACAAATAATTAACTGTGCAATGCCAGCCAGACCTGTTTTTCCCTCACACAACTTTTAAATTTATCACTGCAGTTCAGAAGCACACTTGGACCGTATTCAAACCGAGAAAATGCATTTCTCTAAAGTAAACCCTGATTAATATACACACACTGCAAACTGCACTTGATAAATGAATTTAAAAACTTATTCTAATTAAAACTAATTCTATTCAGCGGTGAACAAAAGACAAGCGTATACAGTAATCGGCCTGATGTAACTATATTATTTCCGTTCGCGTAAGTTATTATTTCTCGTTGGCGACCCCATTCCCGGCCGGGTGCCCCTAACTACCCCTTATGCCCTGAAAACGTTTTCAGACATATAATATGCTCTGATTGTTCTACAACAAATATGCTACAAATAAATCTCACATGTAGTAAATTTAAACATTAAACATGACAATTTTTTTATGTCTCATCGACATAAAGAAAAAGAATTTAAATTTTTCTCTAAAAGTTTATTATAACTTAACTTTCATTGTTGCGTTTAAATATAGAAATATGGAAATGTGTTTTGTTTAATATGTGTAACTGTTGTGTTTCATCGTTGTCCTTCTCTTAGTCTTCCCCCATTTAGCGACAGTGTTTACCAACCTGAGGTGTGGCGAGAACATATTAAATATACGACATACCTCCCTTTGATATTTTGTTGAAAGGAAGTGGATTATATTATGTTAACCTATTTATAGAGGTATGAAAATTATTAGAATCAAAACAAGTTTTCTTATATTTTTGTATCTTTCATGTTTTTTGTAATACTATTTGAGATAAAGAGCTATGCTATAATCCAGTAAGGTTTTTCAATATATCGTCTATTGTCACGTACCCTCTCTTCAGAAAATTCAGTTGCAATCTTTTTATTTTGAAAAATTTCCTTGGAAGGTGTCATCTGTGCTTATTAAAACGT
Source organism: Magicicada septendecula (assembly GCA_034769895.1). NCBI lineage: Eukaryota > Metazoa > Arthropoda > Insecta > Hemiptera > Cicadidae > Magicicada > Magicicada septendecula. The sequence continues at coordinate 111,366,545 of CM068370.1, forward strand.
TTACATTAAGTATATGGTTTATTGTGCTAATGGAGAATTTATTAATGCAGTCTAGTTTTTGTAGTCACTTTTTTAAAATCGTAATAAATTTGAGCATTTTTAGTGGTACTTGGACTCCTATGCTTAATAGGTGAAGAGTGTGGTCAAATGTGTGGTGAACAAGAGAATTTAAGTTACAATCTCAGCGTACTGCACAGAAAGTAAAACGCACAACTTCTTAGTGGTTTGGAATCTGCGTGTCTCGCAGAGTAACTGGAAGACTGAACATTGTACAAGTTTTTAAAAACATATAAACACTTGGTGCGTTTCACAGTTTTTATTTAACTCTGACAGCTGTTTCAGCTTATGAAGCTATTCTCAAATAGATCAGTGAACAACTAACAAAGATGTGAGGGTGGAAACATATGTTTAGAGGTGTGTATCCGGACATGTGTGGGTTGTGATGATTGAGGGGGAAGGGGCTAAGGGAAAGTCAAGTGTCTGTATAAACTAAATATACTCTGAATGCAAAATATAAAACTTAACTAAACTGAATAACAACTTTTAATAAAGGAGATAGCCTATACAGACTAGCTTAGCAGCTAATTAGCATTAGCTTATTACAGGAGATTCCCTTAGCTTCTCCAACCCTCTCTACCATCACAACCCACACATGTCCGGATACACACCTCTAAACATATGTTTCCACCCTCACATCTTTGTTAGTTGTTCACTGATCTATTTGAGAATAGCTTCATAAGCTGTCAGAGTTAAATAAAAACTGTGAAATGTACCAAGTGTTTACGTATTATTTTTAAAAACCTTTGTATTAATATGTTTCACCAAGTGAACAACGAGTCATAAATTTATATTGTACAAGTGGTTATGAAGCAGAGCCAATGTAGGGCAGTTCCTGAAGTCCGACTTTTTCTACAACTTAAGGAGGACTTTTTCTACCTTAAAAAAGTATGGAGAGTATGTTTTCATGCAGAATGGGCCATCGTGTTACAAAGGCTGATCGGTCAACAATTTCTAGCAGAAAATAATATTTATGTCCATCCCCGGTTAGGTAGCAGCCCAGATTAAAATTTTGTTTGTGTCTTTAGCAATTGTTAAGGAAAATTTAAGATGAAGACTAATCGCCACCAAGACTCAGCTTATACCATTACGGAAGAAGAATAAAGATATAAAGAGAAACTGTAAAACTCTCATTAAAAGCATAAGAAAGCAAGTTAAATTGATTGTCAAGCACAAAGAATATCATGTTAAATATTAATAGTAGTACACACTGTGCCAGTAAAAGTGTTTTATTAAAAACATGGCTTAACTATAACTTATGCGTTTGAGTCTAATAATTTGCCCACCTCTATATATTAGAAATAGGCACATAATCAATTTTAGTTTTCCAACAACAACATCAAAATTATTTTCTTACCTTTATGTTGCATTGTTTTCTTAAAATTTTTCAGCTCCTAAATTTTATTGATTGATGACTCGTTGGGCACTTGGTAATACATCGCATTTCTGAACACAAGAAAGCGATTTTAACTAATACAGCTAATAATGGTTTTACAGATCATTGCTTACAACACAATATCTTCATAGATACAAAACACACAACACTACTTTACAACATACAAAAAGGTACAAAAATGGATTTATTAGAAATTTTAGAAATTAGAAAAGCAATCAAAAGTAACAAAAATTTAACAAACGAACAAAGTAAATTCTGTGTATCCCCTTTATTAAAAGTTGTTATTTAGTTTAATTAGTTTTTATATTTTGACTTCCGATTATACTTAGTTTTTACAGACACTTGACCTTCCCTTACTAGCTTCTCTACCCCCTCCAGCATACACACCCCACACACATGTTCGGCTACACTCCCTAAACACCACTCTCACTTTCTTAGTTTAGTTGTTTCTATGATGTCTTTGAGAATACCTTAATAAGCTGAAACAGTAATAATATACGGTAACATCAAAATAAAGGCAACCACAATTATCGAATCAATTTTGTAGATAAACTATCTACACTTATAATGTTAAATGTACGTGGGAGGTAAAGGGCACTATGTCACAAAAGTAAATTTTACAGGAGAGAGGTTTAAAGTAATTTTTTTGCGTTTGTGTGTTTACAGCTTACTTATTTGTGAATATTTTTCAATAAACTCTTATACAGTTACTGTTTGGACTATTGACTTTTAAAATATAATAGGTACTGTAGTTTTTAAGGTTTATTATTTTTTAAATGAAAAAAAATGAAAAAAATTTGTGGACATAGTAAGGTTGCTATCTCTGTTATTTATTGAAATAGGACATAGTGCTCTATACCTCTGCATAAAGTAATAACAGTATAATAAACTAACAGCAGATTCCAATATTTGAAAAAATGGACATAGTGCCCTTTACCTCTGGCATACAAATGCATAAAATACATGAGATAATAAATTATTTGTCACAGAATAAATCCTTTGGCTTCGTTAACCGATTCGTATATGGGCTACAATAGTTATAATTTGTATAACTGCAATATTGTAAATTTATCGTGTATCCAAGAATCGTAACTTCTACATGCATAACAGTTATAAATATTATTCCTTAACACACGAAGTTATAATATATTATTCTGTGCTTATTTTATTCCAGTGATATTGATATGTTTGTGAATTACTGTTTTTTGTTCGGCTAAATGTAACTTCTACGGTTTAATGTGGATTATTTTTTGGAGACGTTGGCCAAGTTTACTACAACGATAATTTGCAGAGCAAAGATTATTTAAGGGTTGTCCACCTTCATTGGTATTATCCACCGTAATGTTTATTCTTTTGTGTAAATACTATGTAAAGATGATTTTCGTCATCAATCTGGCTCCCGTTGACCTTCCTTATGTATAGGCTACTGATTCGTATACGATTGCCTTTGTTTATACATGTTGTCTTCGAGTATACTGCTTCACTTTCAAAAGTGCTCCTGACGCCGACGACTGTATATTCTCGCGAACTCGATGTATCGCTCTGTGCCGCGACACCCGTGCACTCTCGCTCGGGCACACAGCACGCGATCTGTCGCGGTGGTCACCGATACTGAATCGCAGCGGGAAGGCGGTAAAGTTGTATTGCGTAATATTGCATCATCTCCGTAGGAGATCTGTCGCGACGGTCTAGTCTAGACCGAGGCGACGAGCGGGTAGGGCGATATGGCCGACGAAAACATGGAAATTTTACTGAGAAAGTGCGGGAGTATGTTTTTTATATGACACTAGTCACGATTACAAAATCCTGGTAAAAAAAGCAGAGGCATGGGGTGATACAGCAGCCGAACTGGGCATGACCAGTAAGTATTTTCGGAAATATTTTTTGTTATTCGCTTTTTATGACAATTCCAATAAGAACTGAATTTGTAAAGACTGTAGCAATCCAAGAAGTTGGTTTTAGTAGGTCGTGTACTTCCTCGAAGCATTCTCGAGACATACGAAAATATTTAAAAAATCTCTCTTCATATGACTCCAGTTCTCCGAAAAGGCGGTGGTATTCGGCTTTTTGTTGATATCGTGAACCAAGCACCGTCTTTTCTTTCTGCTTAGAAGCAGTGTCTTCTCATCAGTAGACATGCTATGAGAATTTATTATCTTGAGAAAACTTATTTGAAGTTCGAGCAGATGGAATGGGGGAGAATCGATCTCTTCGCGAGAGAAGAACACATTGCAATGGCACTAGACCGCTTAAGAGTTGTCGTAGCCTGTATGGCATAGCCAGATCGCTGACCGCCGCGCCTTTAGACAGACCGACACTTAACACTACTGTACATTCCCAACTATTGGCCAGTCACTATTAGACTTATCGTATTCGACTTCCGATTGTTCGAAGTTCAGTTGTTTGTAGAAATAGACTGTCAGTGGGTACATAAGTTGAACAAAAACGCTGGGAGTCGCCAGTATAGAATAGGCCTAATTTCAATCAGAATTTAGAATAAAATTATATTTTTTTTTATGAAAAATATTACTTAGTAAAATTTTTAATGTCCATTACATCCAGTACTCATTTGTGCTGGAAAAGAGTAAAAATATAGCTTCAGAGTACAATGCTTGTTCTTAAAAAACTGTTGATACATTTGGTTAGTAACTAAAAGCACATTATGTGCAACATTACATTAGATTGTAAACAAATTTTAAAAAACGGCTAAAAGACATAAAATTACTATCATTTAAATGATATTTCGTCACCCGCGTATTGTTTGTCATCATATAAATAAGGTGTTTAGCTATTTGTAATTATTTATTTTATTGTGAACAAAACTAATTTATCACTTACGAAGTTAACAGCGGATGTAAGGAAACAGACCAATTTATTTGTTGAATGTGTGTGCTCGCTGAAAAATAAGACTGCAAGTACTTGAGAACGTTCAATAAGAAGTGGGACAAACCGTTTTATTGAAATAGGTCCAGGCCAGGTACTTCATCGTTTTGAACTGAGATTAGAATCCGACTGAGCAATCTCAGAAGAGCAATATGGATTTCGCAAATGTAGTACGTACACAAAGAATCTGTTTACTTTAATCTCGAGACGGAGTGTCTTTTTTTGAATACAACTTCAAACGAAGATAGCTCTTGTAACAACTTTTAAAAGGCTTTCGATCTGGTAAACAGAAGCATTGGTGGTTAGAAGATACACCGTCAAAGTTTATGTGTTATAAGAAAAATTAGAAATAAACAGAAAAATTATAAACCGCACAAACATCAGTGGGTATAAAGTAACTGCAAATCAAAATTAAGAAAGGGTTGCGTCTGCCTCTAAAATGTTTAAACGTATTTGTTAAGAGTAAATAGGATTTGTTTTATAATTTAAATAAATATTGATCTATAAATTAACTCTGTACAAATTAATGATTAATGTGCCCATTACGAACACATTCACGCAAGAGAGTGATCGTTATCGTGGTCATTGATGTTAACATAACACATAACATAATATAACATAAAACATCGGGTTAAAACGTCCTGCGACGTTGTCCGATGCCTAATTGCCAATATCTCCTGTCGTTGCAGTTTTCTTCAGTTAGACCTCGTACACTCATTGATCTCCTTACACCCTGTATCCATGTTACTTTTGGCCTTCCCCTTTTTCTGTTTTCCTGTGGTATCTATTTCATCACTCTCTTTGGTAACCTCTCCTCCCCCATTCTCCGCACGTGCCCATTCCAAATTAATTGTTTTTTCTCGATGTGTTCTACAACAGTTTCTTTTATATTCATTTGTTGCTTAATTGTTTCGTTTCTGACCCGGTCTCATTTTGACGTTCTACATGTTCTTCTTAAGGCGTCCATTTATGTGGCTTCTAATTTTGTTTTCATATGTTCTTTCATTCTCCATGTCTCAGACCCATATTCGTACTAATGTGCTCTTAATCATTGTGTTGTATATTCTCATTTTCCTTTGTTTTCCTATTTCGGTGCTTCACAGTACTTCATTTAGAGACTTAATTATTGTTCTTGATTTGTTTACTCTGCACTTTATTTCTGTATCGTCTGTCCTTCCCGTATCAACATAATTTTCCGATATGTTGTTGATTCGTTAAAATATTGAAACATTAACGCCAGTCAAAAAGGGGAATTTTAATTCTTCAACCTCAACGTTAAATTATGTATAAGTAAGATCATTAACAAATATATTGTTGATTATTAACAACCAGGTTTATTATAATGCCCACTTTGACATTATGCTTTGCGTACTGAAAACGTGAACATAGGGACAAAATGTAGACTTCTGTTTCATGAACACGGAATTTTGCCACTATCTTTACTATGTACGGTATATGTATTCAAATTACTCAAATTTGTTAAAAAAAAAGATTAATCGTCTTTTTAATCTTATTGTATAATCAGGGTAAACCTTCGTCTGTTTACCGATAGCACTGTTAAAAAGTTTCTTTTTTGACTTAAACTTAGTGCCAGCTCTAACTTGTCATATTCTTAATCCCTCACAGTAAAATAAATTTTGTGTGTTATTTTGATGTGAATCTCTACTTTGAGGAGGAGTACAAAATCAACTGTATAAAGTACTGATATATTTTATCTGATACTGATGCTGTTGACGCGTTTTGCACACACCCTATACCAGTTTTTCAAAGAGAGATACATTAAAACCTTCTGTATGCAATCACCAGCTCCGTGTAAACATTCTGCTATGCGGTAACGAATCTCAGGTTCTGACACGAAAAGACAAGTCTTGTCTACATTTCATTTCAGTTATGTTGTCGCCTTTTCGTAGACTGTGCTAACATGAAACTACGAAACTAACATGAAGCGGTTTTTTACACAATAGGCTATTATTAAATCATCTGATATTTTAAAAACTGCGTTAATGGAGTTTGTATTTGTAAACGTTTACTAATTAATTTTTTAGTTAAAATAGAACCAGTTTAGCTAAAATAGAACCAGAACAAAAGAATTATGCAGGGTCATTGACATACATAGGTTCACATACTAGAAAAATTATAAAATGTTTTAATAAATACGGAGTAGATATAGCTATTAAAAAATGTGAAATAGTATTTGATAAGATAAGGAATAAGAATATAGAAAAAATTCCAGTATTACAGAAAAGCGGAATTTATAAATTAAAATGTAAAGACTGCAACAAAGTGTACCTAGGTGAGACAGGACGAAAATTCGTATGCAGGTTGTCTGACCACAAACGTGGAGAAGGTAATAGAACAACCAATTCATTATATGCAAGACATTTCATAGAAGACAACCATAAGTTTGTTAATCCTTTGGAAGAATACAAAATTGTAAAAGTAGTAAATAACAGTTGAAAGGAAGCTTAGAGAGGAGTTAGAAATATTGAAAGAAAGAGAAAAAGGGTTGGACAATTTAATTAATATTAAAATTAAATTTGATAATGAAGAAATATTTTATAACATAATTAAGAAGTAAATGATAGAGGACAGATAGATAAGATTAAGAATTATATTGCATAGTACTAATTGGATGTTTTAAAATAAGGGTGTGTGACTGACCCACGTGTGTGGAGAGCAAGAGGGTGTTTAAAAGGATGCACACACACACACACACACAACACTGAAACACAAGGAATTTGCTAGAAAAATATGTAACTGTACAGATGGTGGGACAGGGTTTAGGGGGTGGGGAAGGGACATTTATATTGTAGCTTGTTGTGTGTGAGCAGGGTGGGGTGAGAGGGGTGAAGGGTTTGTTTTCACATAATTTCTGTCTATTCCGATCTGACGATGAGCTGTGAAGCTTGAAAGCGCTAATCGGGGTAATTTTTATATAGTGGTGTGCAACAGTGATCATTCTGCTTGTAATTAAATTTTTATTTTACTTCTAATTTTATAATTCTCATCTATTACAGTCTACAGAACAACCGCCGAATGTATGTAGTACCAAGAAATCCTTCTTACGATTTAAACTGTTATTTGATTAGCTTCTTGTAGTAATTAAAAATTCTTATTTTGTAAACACTACAATAACAAAAAATTGAAAAAAAATTAACTAACTATGTTCGAATAACTAGTCACCTAAATACGTTTTTAAACATTTTAGCACAGTAATAGTTGTCGAATAACTGGAAACACACAAATAGAACACTACAGTGTATTGAAGTACACAGTACTGTGACTCTTCGTTGTAAATACCGTGCAATACTAGGCCTATATGTACATGAACAGACCGCTGAATTAAGAACGGAAGCGTAGTGGGCGTTAAACACAATATAAATAAGAATCCTCACGCGCTCCGATGATGTCACTGACAACGAAACTGGAATGAAGTACAAGCGAAGGCTCAAGTACCTGGCCCTATAAGTAGGCTTTGGAATTAAGTAAACTGCAGTACCTGCGAGCTGGTAAGGGAACCATGAGACTTTTTAAAGAAATCTCTTACTGTTGTTAAAATTCATTCATTTGCTGTTTGGCCGTGGTCCATTGTTTTCAACAAAAACGGACGTTTCGGCAGTGCCGTCGACTGCCATCAACAGTGTAAAATCTAGTTTCGCTAACATAAGGCTGTAGACGTTAGTGACCACGGTACTGTGGTTCAGCCTCAAATTTCAACGAATAGTCTCAGTACCTTGAATTTCAATACATTTTAGTGTTCTCTTTGTGTATTTCCAGTTACTCGACAACTACTACAGTGCTAAAAATTTTGACACCGATGATGGCAGTGGATGGTATTGCCGAAACGTCTGTTTTTGTTGAAAACAATGGACCACAGCCAAACAGCCCGGGAATGAACTTTAACAACATTGACTCCGGTCGTGTGAGCCTACGAAGGAAACCTCTTACTGCATACGTAGCAAAATGAAGAAATTAGCGTAGTCTGAGATAAGATCTGTAAAAATAGGCGTCTGAAACGATGACGGATTCAGGATTCACAAGGTAATACATAATTGTAGGGCCACGGGTAGTAGCAGGTTGGAAGACCAAGGGTGAGGTGAGAGTAATTGAAATTAAGACATGTCGTCAGATGGGGGAGAAGATCTCCTACGCCGTACGTAACAACAAATATTTTCGGTGCAATCGATAATCACGAGGAAAGCCAACGCCGTGCTGCGTACACGATGACTGCGCTCCCAGTTTCAGGAAAACGCGAGTGCTTTCAATTAAACTTCTTGAAACTGGTCGTATTTAGTAACAAGTTTCGGTAAAACATACTGTGTATGGAGTGTGCGGTAGGCGTTACTATGCATTAACAAGTTCTAGTTTAGCAATTAATTAACGAAACTAATTAATCTCAAACGTTAACGAAACTAACGCTAAGCGTGCCGACGACGCGAGTCAAAATTGCTGAACGAAATTACATAGCTCTGGCGAAAAGTTTGCCCGACTCGTGGCTATTAATTATTCTGGTTTGAATTTCATATTTAAATAAACGTGTTCGCTTTTTCCCCGAATAGGATTTGGCGAGGTACAACATTTCCTCGTTACTTTGTTCTGCACAGCAGTAACTGTCGATGTAACCTCACGTATTCGAGCAAACAGGTGCTAGCGAAAAACAGCAGAGGGAAAACCCGATAGGCCTATAGAAACCGTATGAAACGATGTTACATGATAATATCTGAATCGAGATTAGAATTTTATTGTAGTTTGAACTTGACCGGATGAATTGAGGGATTGATACGAACGAAAAAATGAATCCTGTTGGTGTTGTTCTGTTCGCAGACGGTAAAGTAGAACTAAATATCGGTATGGAGAACCAACCATACATGACTTCTATGTTCTAAGATTTAAAATCATTTTCGAAATGAAATATTTCCATAGAAACTACTTCTTTCTACTTCTTGCTCCACTCTTAACCACAGTACTGCGGTCATTAACGTATTCCACCGCACGTTAGCGCACTCGATTTTCACTGATGATGGTAGTCGATCGCACTGCCGAAACGTCTTGGTTTGCAGAAAACATCGGACCACGGCCAAACAGCCCGGGAAGGAATTTTAACAACAAACTACTACTTCTTTGTTGCCGATAAGGTAGTAGCCTACACATTAAAGAATTATCCCCTCCTCCTTCAACTATCATTTTCATTTATAGAAAATTACCCACTCCCTCTTCAACTACCCGTTTTATTTATAGATATTTCATCTACGTTTCTACAGTGGATTATTATGACCTTCTTTTCAGGATACTTTATTTATCAAAATTCAGTACTTTACTCTTGTTAAAACGTAAAATGTTACTGGTAAACTACCCGTTCCCCTTAACCGATCTTCACCAAAATCAATAGACCTTAAGATCTCTACAACTCAGGCATATATGCAAACAATTATTTAATTCTGTTCGAATTTGCGGCAGTTATCGTTCGCCATAAAAAAATTCTACACAGACACTTTTCGAAAAATGACTTCTTTGTTTTGAGGGTAGTACAAACAGAAGCAGCCTTATCTCGAACACGATTTTTTCGCCTTTACCATCTTCCATTTCCTTACGGAACATGGAAGTAAAAAGTATAGTATTAGAACTAGAAAATAAATCAAGTACCATAGACTCGAAAATAAAAAATAAACTAACTAGAATATGAAGGTTGAAGGGCTAAAAGGAAAAGACGATGAACTTTAAAAAGGAGGGTACCGTAAATTATCGCGTACTAATGCTTCCACCTTAAAGCATTTCCTCCCTCTCGTCTTGTCTGTCTGCACCCTCTCAACGCGCATGAGAACGTATTTCAATGATTTTCGCGCTTGACAGTGATGGCTTTCCAAATATGTCCCCAGACTTGTGGTAACGTTAGCGCCAGACATGGTGGGAGTGACATAGTAAAAGGAATTTCAATATTTAGATTACTTTTCTAATAGCAAGAGGAGGGAACTAAGAGGGGTTTGGAAAATTCCTCCTTCTGTGATATTACTTCACTGCTAAATTTAAAATGTTATTAGCATGGAAGAACAATTTTCACTTCTCATGCTCTTAAGGAATTCACGTTATATAGTTCTTGTACTTGTTAAGACTAACAGTGGTTAAAAAAAGTTCCATCTCTCGTTTTTCGTCGGTGCAAAAGAGTCGGAGAAACACAAGCTGTATATGTGGTTATATAGCCTCGATTCTGAAGGAGACCGTTATGTGTAATGAAGAGAGGATAATGATACCGACCATCAAATATATTCCGTTAAATTTTTGTACCTGAATCGATTTGTTTTAACAATTTCCTCTTATACCATTTTTTATAACGGCAAGTAATCAAATTTGAGTATCATGTTATAAAAAATTTGCCAACTCATTTATATACGTGTATGCAAAACACCACGCTGTCATTGACTCATTGATTATTGAATTTCCGGAATTTCTTGACGCCGGAAGTTAAAATTATTCAAAGAAGTTATTCTTAAGCCTAGATCCGCTCACTAAGAAATATTTATGAAAAAAATCGTAAGGGACGAATTAGGGGTTAGATCCCGAAATAACAGAACTTCCAACACTAAATTCTTGAAGGCTACTAACCGTACGAGGTATCAAATTAAAAAGTCATTTCGATCTGAAAATGAATGTTCTATCGTGATTTTGTTTAAACAAATTTATAGTGCAATTTTCTGAAAACATATTCTGAATAAAAAAATGCTATCTTTAAATGTTTAAACTAAACAACGTTATATTGTATACCCGTCAAGGGGCTTCTTGATAAGAGAGATGTCTTTGAAACGTCTAAACGATGGGTAGTTCTTTTCTGGTAAACGTTTCTTTGGGACTGCCTTCATCGTAATGCTTTCATACTTTCACGCAAAATCTTGTGTCGTTTTCGGGAGCTGAGAGTGTCGGTTGAAGACAACCTGATAGATCTTTTAACGGGGTCTTTCAAAAGTCATTCTCAACTTCTAATGCCGATCCTGGGGATTAAACGTGAAAATGTTACGATAGAAGTAGTCCAGCAGAAGGGTTTTAAAAACAGAGTTGAAAAAAACCTAAATTTTAAATACTTCGTTGCAATCAAAGGGCACTTAATTGGGGATGAAGTTAAACTTAAACTACCTCAATTAGATATGATACCGAATCATGGGTGTCAACTTAGTATATTATATAAGACAAATCACAATATTATTATAGGTACTAATACGTAATTTAATACTCTATATTCCCCTAATCCTGTTCTAGAGTCATGTTCAGTGCTTAACAATGCGCAGTCGTTCTACTTAACACGGGGGTTTCGGTGTTTAGGCAGCTAAAGTTAAGTTGTTAAGTTTCAAAGTTTAAATAAGTGCCTCAACTTTTTTATAGATTTTTAACTTACCCCACCACTTAAAACATTTACGCTTTGATTGACAATAATGTACGTACAGTAACCTCTGTTCGACTTAGAATTTTTCTCCAATTATAATAAACTAAACTGACGATTAACTGTTTATATCATATCTGAAGTCAGGAAACGTTTATAATTTGGGCTATTTTCGTTTCTATAGAGCAGGGGTCTCCCAAACTACGGCCCGCGAAGGGTCATTGTCCGGCCCGCGGCAACCCGGCCGATGTTACTTGCAGTTTTTAAATAGATCGTCAAAATACTTCAAATATTATAAATTCAAAATTTCTTGTCAAATATTTTACTAAATAACTAAACAAGAAATAAATGTAAAATCAAAGTACAGGGCTAACTTGTCAGGCGAACACTTGAAATCCATTCTAGTGATAGGAGCATCAAAATTTAATCCAAAATGGACAGACATTATGTGTCAGAAGCAACTCCACACATATCCCATACGTACATAAAAAAGCCAAAAATAATACATAAGAAATATCTTTGAATGTTATTTTTTCCTTACTTTTATTTACATTATTTTGAATAAATGAATTTGTTTTCTTTGGATAAGTCTGCTTAATTTTTATTTAAATATATATTTTATTTACTTGATTATTTTGTAAACTTAAAAAAAATAAGTTTAAAATGTGTGTGTGTGTGTGTGTGTGTGTGTGTGTGTGTGTGTGTGTGTGTGTGTGTGTGTGTGTGTGTGTGTGTGTGTGTGTGTGTGTGTGTGTGTGTGTGTGTGTGTGTGTGTGTGTGTGTGTGTGTGTGTGTGTGTGTGTGTGTGTGTGTGTGTGTGTGTGTGTGTGTGTGTGTTGGCCCGCCTGACTTCCAAGCTTTTTCAATTCGGCCCTCAAGTGAAAAAGTTTGGAGACCCCTGCTATAGAGTTTCGGAACTTTATGGCTATCGTGCGAACAGGCCGTAGATGTGACGGGAAAGAGGGGAGCCGTAGTCTCGCTGTTGGCCCAAGTCACTGTGTCACAATAGACTCTCATTATAGTGCGGTATATTTCGTAAAGTTGACCGTAATTAAACCTGGAGTGCAGTGTGCTCGTGTCTCATCCGTATCCTGTTGGTCAACGGTTGACCCCATTGTTCTGCTTCTTTTGGTCAGCTACACGAAGTAAAGAATGTAATCAACGCTTGGGTGAATCGGTACACCGGCCAGGGATGCGTATCTGATTATGCGTTGACCTTCGTACGGGCTCTCCGAGCGTTACGTTAACACAAGCGTCTGTAATCGGGCCATTTGAAAAAAAAAAAAAAAAAAAAGAGAGAAGAAAGAAAGGAAACCAAACAAAAGAAGAAGATAAATTTAATGTGTGTAACGAATGTGTAACACGTAAGAGAAGCAGAGGAAGTGTGTGTATGTGTTCTTCTTTAAGGCTGGGTGAGTCTTCAGATAACGTCGTCGGAGCAGTATGGAGTTAAAGGAAGAGTGCAATTAAAGCGTTTACGACACGGTAAAATATGAAGCACGATCACGGTATAGATTTATGTTTACGTTCGTGAGCTGTGCATGTGTTGTTTGCCAGTATTTAGTGATAGAATACCCTCGGAACACGCATGCTTGTATGCTCATGTATTTTTATGTACTAGGCCTATATAGTAGTATATTTTCACGATATTAATTGATGACTCGTTGGGTACTTGGTGAAACATATTAATACAAAGGTTTTTTTTTAAATATGTAAACACCTGGTGCGTTTCACAGTTGTTTTTTTTTACTCTGAGAGCTGTTTCGACTTCTTAAGCCATTGTCAAAGAGATGAGTGAAGAGTAAACAGAGGATGTAAGGGGTGGTTAACATCAGTTCAGGGCGTGTATCGGAACATGTGTGAGGTGTGAAGATGGTGAGGGGGGTTGCAGGAGAGCTAAAGGAAGGTCAAGTGTATGTAAAAACTAAATATAATCTGAATGCAAAATATAAAATTAACCAATTAAAATAACTAAATAAAATAATTATAAAATCCCCTTGATTAAAAGCTGTTATTTAGTTTAGTTAATATCTCCTTTATTAAAAGCTGTTATTTAGTTTAGTTAATTTTATATTTTGCATTCAGATTATATTTAGTTTTTACAGACACTTGACCATCCCTTAGCTCCTGCACCCCCCCTACATCTTCACACCTCACACATGTTCCGATACACGCCCTAAACAGATGTCAACCACCCTTACATTCTCTGTTTAGTCTTCACTCATCTCTTTGACAATGGCTTAAGAAGTCGAAACAGCTGTTAGAGTTAAATAAAAAAACTGTGAAACGTACCAAGTGTTTATATATTTTTTAAAAAATCTTTATAGTAGTATATATTTGTTTATTTATGCCGGAAAATATCACTCTTTCAAAGCTTCTTCTTTCTTTGTAAAGAAGCTTTAACACGACTGTAACACAAACGTAGGGTAATATAGGCCTATTTCTTTCCAAGTCCTATGCTGGGTTTCACGAACGTCTGTTAATTTTCTTCCAAACGGAGCGTTTGTTAACTGGCGAAATAAATTTTAACGGCTGTTTTCTTAATAGCCGTCTTACCAACGCCCGTTAGGACTTGGCTAATAAAACTCTCGTTAACACTATTATGCTAACATGACAAGTGCCGGTTTTGCTTCAGATAGGCTGAAAATTTAAAATAACCTATAAACTATTTGTAAGGTGGTGTCTCTGTTTCAAGATATTCTTATTGACTAGAATATATTTGATATTACACTGTACATTTTGTTTTATTAGTGTTACTAAGGATATTTCTGTGTAACCTCTATTCAAGAATTTAGAGACCAACATTTTTTGAACGCCTATTATTAGCGTTCTATAAATTTTAACTCGCTCAAATGATAAAAACCGGCGGGCCTATTCTATACAGTTGTTTCTCGTCTACGTTGTTTGGATAATTTTTTAATACCAATGCTGCTTAAGCGCAAAACGTTTTACTGCTGCATTTTTGTTTGTCACAATAGCTTATATCATATACATATACGTAACAACTGAAAATAAAAAAAATTGTTTAATGAAAGAACAGAAAACATATTTAACAAATTTTCTGATCATACAAATCAAACAAATATGTGCATGTATATTTTATTTATGTTACCGTTACTTCACGGAAAACAACGTAACACCTACATAAATGACGCCAAACGTGATTTTAAGCTTAACTCTCGTCGTTTGAACGGCCCGTTACATACCTAACAGGCCAGATATCTCCTGCTAAGTTAACTGGCGATTTTAACGACCGTTATCTTTAACTGAGCTTCGCGAAACGGGTTTTCTTCCGTTAAATCCTTGACGGGTGATTTATCGTCCGTTAAATTCTTAACGGATGTCGGTTAAACGGGGTACTATTAACTTTTTTGTGTTGGTAAAATTGTGGAATTATCCAAACTTGGTTTAGGCCTGCTCTTAAAAATTTGGCTTATTCACTGCGTGTGCGAAGTCGTATTAGGTGGGTAAATTTATTCTTTTTTCTCTGTCGACTCTGCTGGCGATGAAGAACGCGAAGAAATTACTCCGGCCGTGAAAGCTGTACGGAATTACGATCAACCATTCTGTCACACGTACGTTCCGCAGGACTAAGTCTGTATCAGCACTTCTCCGTTCACATCAGAGCCACTCGATTTAGTATCCGCTGACACACGCTCAAGCCTGCGAAACGTATGTCTGACAAAATAATTAACAACTTATGCAAGAAGGTAATACAATTTTTGTCATAATACAATATTGCAATATAAGATTAAGCACAGAGTATCGTCCAAAGATTTACTCTGTACTTTGTGTAACGTGTACTTTAATGAGTCCCGAATTTGTCAGAATCTCTGAGTATCGTTAACATACTGTAGGGCCTATGTAATATAGATTTTGAATTATCTTTCCATTAATTTTATTTAAACGTTAATGAACATCTGATAAATTTTCTAATAGAATAAATTAATTATTGTTTCAAACATTTTTACTACACTCACTTTCACCGTTCTTAAACAAAGATAAAATATAACAATTTAATATATTTATTATTTGTATGATTTTACCTCAAGATGTATTTTCCTTATTTGGAACATGTTTCCGGACGGTTTGTGTTCCCATCTTACTATTAGTTTTGAGTCTTGTGAAGTAGTTGTGTGTTGGTTGGTTGGTTGTTGTGATATCCTGTTGGCATTTGGCACTTTAAATTAGTATTATTGTGTGTGATTGTGGTGTATATATTAGTATTTTGTGTATTTTCGATGTTGAGTGCTTTGAAAATTGTGGACACCACAACAACAACAACCAACCAACACACAAGTACTCCACAAGACTCAAAACTAGTAAGGCTGAGGATGGGAACACAAAGCGTCCCGAAACATATTCCAAATAAGGAAAATACATCTTGAGGTAAAATCATACAAATAATAAATATATTATATGCATCAAGAAATAGACTGTAGCAAAAATTGTTTGGATTAATAATTTAATATTGTATAGATTTTAAACTACTATTCAAAAAACACTAGGAAATAGTTATTGAAAAGAAAAAGGTTTAAATCAGCAAAATAATTAATTAATTATTATCTGTAAATTTATATATGGTCATATTTTTCTTGTTTCTATATTTTTTAATAATAACAAGATTTTTTTTATAATTAAAAACATATGTTTTATTTATATATTTTAAATTCATATTATATTTATACTTACCGAATATTGTATTTATATTTAATTTATATTACATTTATAATATAATTTTATTTATTTATATAAATTAATTCATAATTTAAATGGAGTACATAAAATTTAATCCCCTGAATGTAACAAATTTTGTGTAGGCCAAACTAAAAAACG
The DNA here is from genome assembly GCA_034769895.1 of Magicicada septendecula. Lineage (NCBI taxonomy): Eukaryota > Metazoa > Arthropoda > Insecta > Hemiptera > Cicadidae > Magicicada > Magicicada septendecula. Next base: position 111,383,086 of record CM068370.1, read on the forward strand.
TTCAGAAGAAAGATTTATACAACACCGTAATTCATATTTAAAACCAGATATATCAAATTCAGCTACACAATCAAAAACAAACACATATTTTAAATAACATCACTTTATTAGGACATATTTCCAAAGGTCCAAAAGACTTTATGAGAAAATTTAGAAACACTTAAACATAAAACAAGTAATAAATTAATACCAGAATAAATTCAGGTTAATACAAAAAATGATAATATTTTCAAAATTACTAATTTAATAAAATAATAAATATTTATATTATATTTTACAATTAAATATATACCATATTTTATATACACATATAAAAACATTAAATTTAGTCTACATATAAAACAGCTGTGTTGAATAATTGATTTAAAAACATTTTTGAATTTATTAATTGATATCTGATGACGATAGTTACTAGTTGAATTCTATCGAAACGTGTAAATTTACAAAATAATAAAATATATATATTCTTATAAAAATCTTGTTATTATTAAAAAATATATGTACGAATATATATACATTTATACATAAATTATACCCTATTGTCATTATCATTATTATTAGCTATAATAATTAGTGTAATTATAATTATGATAATGTTGATTATTATTATTATTATTATTGTTGTCGATGTTGTTGTTATTAAATAATTATATATATGACAATTATTAATAACTTTAATTACTGCTATTAATGAGTATTTTTTTTGAGTAAATTTTATTCTCATTTTTACTATAATTAATAGTCTATATAAACTCAGAGATTATACGAGTCCGACTTTTTATTTATTTAATGTTGTGAAATGCATGTCATATTGATATAAAAGAGTGGGAGAGGGGGATGATTGGAGAAATTGTGAATGCGCATGTTTTGCTTGGAACGATTCCAGAAATTACCTGCTGTTCAGGAAAATCTGCATGCCTTGCACTATTTTGTCTGTCTTCTATTGAGTTATCGAAATGTGTAATGGTTCTTTTGCATTTCGCAGAAGAATAAAATCAGGAACGACAAAATTGAAGTTTCACGATTTTCACAGTTATATATGCAGAATATTGTAACAGAACGATTTTGTAGACAACGAAAATGTGTTCTGAAATCGTACATGCTTAAAGACAGCTCCGGTTACAACGGGATAAAAATATTTTGAAATAATTTATTTGATGTGTGTCTCAAGTACTTTAATACTTTTCATGAAGGTAAGACGGAATGGTTTGAGCGTGGGCATGCGTATTTGTGTAGTTACATTAATTATAGAAATTACTAAACAGTTTAACGGAATTTAAGCGCTAAAAGGATTTTATTTTCCAATTTACATTTTAAAGTGTCAGATTCAATTTAAAATAGTCAAACCGTTTGTCTTCGAAACTCTTTCTGATGATAGTTTCGCTTTTAAATACTTTGCCTTCAATGGAATCCTGCGGTTCTTTTTGACGTGCAGGCTTTGTTTTCCTCAGCTGTCCGATCCGTTTACATACGGACACTAATAGAAAACTGCACCCCTACAAGCATTCTCTTTTTATCAGTTTTTACTTTTATCTTAATCTGTAAAACTTACCAGACTGCGACGATTTTGATAACGGTTGCCAATATTTTCCTTAATTAAGTAGTAAGCTCAGATACAATAAATAGTTCAGACTAGCGTAAGGACGGTCGAGCCACTCAGCCCTTATTTAACTTCTTGCTTCACATACTCCTACATGATCACGCTTCACTATAATCTCGAATATTATAGCCTCGCTTCAGTATTCTCTTGATAATCTTGGCAAGTACGTGTTTCGGTTTAGCATAAAGAAAGAAGAGTGAGATCAAATAATACTGTGAGTTGAGCCACTGAGGCCCAGCCTCGATGTAGTATGGGCGAATTATGCTTACTGGTCAGAAAAATAAAACGTTTGTTAAATAGGGAAACAACGTAGATATTAACATGCAAGTAGTGTACGAGAGAAGTACGCGATTCTCTCCGTAAAATACTCATTTTACGTCTTGTAACTGAACTTAAGAGATGTGTGCCGTACGGATGTGTGTGTAATATTTTATATTTTGAACAATAATATTTATATATATATTTATATATACGTATATATAATTGTTCAAAATGTAAAATATTACACACACACACACACACAGTTTTGTGTGTGTGTGTGTGTGTGTGTGTGTGTGTGTGTGTGTGTGTGTGTGTGTGTGTGTGTGTGTGTGTGTGTGTGTGTGTGTGTGTGTGTGTGTGTGTGTGTGTGTGTGTGTGTGTGTGTGTGTGTGTGTGTGTGTGTGTGTGTGTGTGTGTGTGTGTGTGTGTGTGTGTGTGTGTGTGTGTGTGTGTGTGTGTGTGTGTGTGTGTGTGTGTGTGTGTGTGTGTGTGTGTGTGTGTGTGTGTGTGTGTGTGTGTGTGTGTGTGTGTGTGTGTGTGTGTGTTCAAACACTTTTTGCTACAGTGTGTTTCTTGATGTATAAAATATCTATATCTATAAAAATGAATGTTTGTTTCTTTCTTTGTCCCGTATGCGTTCCTATACCATTCATCCGATTGCAATGAAACTTCGGTGAGTTGTTGTGTGCACGCCCGCGAAGGTTTATGAATTTTTTTTCGATGGGGTCCTTTGGGGGGTTCTTGGGGTCTTCCACATCTCCTCCTAAACCACTGGACCGATTTCAACCAAACTTGGCACAAATATTTTATGCAACGGGAGAACCAACATAGGGTAGGTGTTTTTTCGATGGGGTCCTTTGGGGGGTCCTTTGGGGTCTTCCACTTCTCCTCCTAAACCACTGGACCGATTTCAACCAAACTTGGCACAAATATTTTACGCAACGGGAGAACCAACATAGGATAGGTGTTTTTTTCGACGGGGTCCATTGGGGGGTCCTTTGGGGTCTTCCACATCTCCTCCTAAACCACTGGACCGATTTCAACCAAACTTGGCACAAATATTTTACGCAACGGGAGAACCAACATAGGATATGTGTTTTTTCGATATGATCCTTCGGGGGGTCCTTTTGGGGGTCCTTTGGGGTCTTTCACATCTCCTCCTAAACCACTGGACCGATTTCAACCAAACTTGGCACAAATATTTTACGCAAAGGGAGAACCAACATAGGATAGGTGTTTTTTCGATGGGGTTTTTTGGGGGTTCTTTGGGGTCTTCCACATCTCCTCCTAAACCACTGGACCGATTTCAACCAAACTTGGCACAAATATTTTACGCAACGGGAGAACCAACATAGGATATGTGTTTTTTCGATATGATACTTCGGGGGGTCCTTTTGGGGGTCCTTTGGGGTCTTCCACATCTCCTCCTAAACCACTGGACCGAATTCAACCAAACTTGGCACAAAATATTTTACGCAAAGGGAGAACCAACATAGGATAGGTGTTTTTTCGATGGGGTTTTTTGGGGGTTCTTTGGGGTCTTCCACATCTCCTCCTAAACCACTGGACCGATTTCAACCAAACTTGGCACAAATATTTTACGCAACGGGAGAAACAACATAGGACAGGTGTTTTTTTTCGATACGATCCTCTGGGGGGTCCTTTGGAGTCTTAAAAAACTAACTTATTAGATCTGGTTACTATGGCAACCCAATGGAATAGATTCTGTTCTAAATATATTATCGCATTAAATTGAAGACCACGCGAGCGAAGTCTTTATATATTATATATATATACAAACACTTTCTTTCTTTGAGTGGCATTGCAACGCATGCCGGGTACTCGCTAGTATTTAATATTTATAAAGATTTTACCTCAAGATGTTTAATCCTTATTTGGAACATGTTTCGGGAAGCCATCTTCAGCCTTCCTGATTTTGAACCTTGTGAGGTACTTGTGTGTTGATACCTCACACATACCACACAAAGGCACCATAATGAACATTTGGGAAAATTTGCAAATTTACAAACATAAAACACAAAACAAACTAATACCTGAACAAATACAAATCAATACAAAACACGACACAATTTTCAAAGCACTCAACATAGAGAATACACAAAATACTAATATATACACCACAATCACACACAATAATACCAATTTAAAGCACCAGAGGCCAACACTAAACCACAACAACAACCAACACACAAGTACCTCACAAGGTTCAAAATCAGGAAGGCTGAAGATGGGAACACAAGGCTTCCCGAAACATGTTCCAAATAAAGATTTTGATCTTGAGGTAAAGTCTTTATAAATATTATATATATATATATACTAATAATTATTCTCGTTTTATTATAATTATTAATAATAAATAATACTTGTTATCTATACAAGAATATATCTTTTGGATTTATTTTTTCATTTTTATAATAAGAGTAGGCCTATATTTGTAATAATATAATAATCAGCCGCGGATCCAAGGAGGGGGATATGGGGGAAATTTACCTCCCCAAATGGTCATTTCACAGGAAAGTTTTTGTCATTTTATGATTTAAAAATCATATCACAGTATGTAAGTTCATGGTTTTACGCTGAAATTACTTTAAATTGTAACTGCGCCTTACCAGCGTGCTTAATTTTTGTTTAATAGGTAACCTAAATGAGTAGTCTTTATTTTAAACTGTATGTGAATGTTATTAAAAGAACACTGTGCTACCTTAACAAACACAAATGTGAATTAATTCTTATCCAGTAATAAATCTATTACATTTATAATAACATACTGTATTTTATCTTCACTCGTTACTATCATTTATACTTAAGATCTTTAAAAAATAGTCTAATTTTTCAAAGTCCTACTCCCCAAAGTCAACACTTTCCTCCCCCAAAACTGTCTGCTGGATCCGCCGCTGTAATAATAATGTATATTTTTTATTTATTTTTATAAATATTTATAGGCTATTTAGAAAAAAGTACATTTCTGTAGATGACAGTTACAAAATACTGTTAAAACATTGGAAAATTTTAAAAAAATTTACAATATTTTATAAATAACAAATATTATTTAGTATTAATAATTATATATACTAAATATGCGCAGAGTGTTGAACTATTTACGTAACCAACCAGGTCGCGAGATTTGAGTTTATTTGAGTTGCGACCAACTACTATGTCACATAATGTTGCAGAGGGGAGAGGATATGGTGAAATGAAATAATTACTTTATATTTGGAAACAATAAAATAATCTTTTAAAAAAACTTACACAAAATAAAATTTTTACATATTTCCGTCTTAAAAGTGAACATGTCCATAGAATAATCAACATATTAATATCTATTAACAGATTAGATGTGAAGTAAGTACGTAATACTATCTTTCAGTTAAAAATAAAAAAGTACTTTACATTGCATGACTGCCTGAAAATTAAATATATATATATATATATAAATATAGGCCTACAACTTAAATAATCAGATTCGAGTATTTTTAAAACTTAAATCATAAACAAGAAAACATTGTGCGTTCATAAAAATACCTAGCAATTATACGTCCAATTTAACCTTGTATTAAATTATTCAAATTCCACTCCTTTTAAAAACGTTTTCATTAGCTATTTACAAACTACATTACTTCTTCCTCTTCATTGGCGCAACAGACACATGTAGCTGTCCTTGGCCTGTTCAACAACTGCCGTCCATCTATATCTATCCTGAGCAAGGAAGATGTTCATCCTCAGTCGCTTGAGGTCACCCAGAACACTGTCTCTCCACAAACTTCTAGGCCGTCCTCTCAGTCGCATCCCGCCAGGAGAACCCGTGTCTGTCCTGCTGGCTTCCATTCTCAGCAGGACATGACCCATCCACATCAGTCTTTATATTTTAATGAAGCAGGTAATGCTGAGATCATCATATGCTGCATAAAATTCTTAATTTTTTCTCCGCTAATAGTTAAACCTACTTATCTATTTGTTTATAACCTAAGTGCCACCCTTTACACAAACCTACATTAACTATTACAAAACTAAATTTTGAAACTATTTATTTTGCAGTTATTCTCTGTTTTCTTTTCTCCCTTTCTTATTTTCTCTGGTAATAAAACAAATCAGTTCAGTGTCTCCTGACGATGCCGACTGCTTGTTTACCATCATGTGTGTGTGTGTGTGTGTGTGCCCTGTGTTGGTCATACAGAAAGTTATGTGTTCAGTTCACCAGCCTCGGACCACATGTCCCAACCCTGATCGCGACGCAGAACACTCTGACAGCGCGTTACCGAACCGTGACAAACGACACTGACATTCACAGCTGGACGATCAAATCGCAAGAGAGAGTGGTACACCAGTGCCTGTCTTACAGTATATTGCAGTGTGGTGCTCCATTCCCGCCACAGATTGTTTCAAACAGCCCTGACCTGTCAAGGATTTTTAGAACAGCTTCGGCGTCTCTTTTAACAATTTGGAAATTATTCGCGTTTAACTGCGGTTTTCATAGTTAACACACATGCATCCCAATTAATGTAATTGGTAAAACATTTTCTGCACTACCTCACAGTGTGTTTAATTATTCCGTAGTTATATTACTAACGGAGTAATTAATAACTGGGCCTCTACCACAGTTATAGGTTAGCACACGAATTTGTACAAGCGCGTGTCTGCTGATACGAAAAATTATGCACCGCAAGTTGGTAGATCTTGCATCCGCTTCTCACAGCACAGTTCTGCACTACTCCGCGTAAAACGTATAGTGTTTTCGGATGTCAAAACTCCCCGTCAGTACAGGTCTCACATACACGCATACAACTAACGTTGAGACACACACCCACGCGCACTCATGCACACACATACATGCAAAGAGCTCAGTCTAATCTCTCGTGTGTCACGTCACAATTTCTATCTATCTATCTACACACACACACACACACACACACACACACACACACACACACACACACCTTCTCTAGCCTGCTACTCAAATTACAGGGTGTCCATTAAACTTTTTACATTTTCTGTTTGACATAAATTTACATATTAATTTTTCACCTTAAGCTCGTACAAAGTTTTCATTTAGAAAGTTTTCAAATACAACTATTTATTTTATAACTCGTTAATATGCATATCTTGTTCAACCTCGTCAGAGCTTGATATCAAGAAGTTGAGGCAACTTCATGTAGGCTTCGATGCACAGGAAGCATCCCGTCCACCATGCTATGCGTACTGTAGGCCAATAAACTGTACACTCGAGACCACACTTATTCAAAGAAAGCAAAGAGAGAAAACTGGACGTAAATTTTTGGACAATGTGCAAGGCTTCTTGGAGGAAGGAGCATGCCTTGGAATCAAGCAAGGGCACTTGCTCTCCAGAGGCAACAGTGGCGATCTCTTTGCAACTCCTCGACACCACAGGGTAGAAGAGGATGCGACTGTGACTCGTCAGAGCTGTTTTCTCACATTTTTTTTGTTACAATTGTTACACTTAATGTTGACCAGCTGTATATGCACTATGATTTAGTGTCATTATACTAACTTAGTTCATTTACATGTAAAACGTAATAATATAAAATGTTCAGCATTAACCCTAAAAATATGTTTAGTAGACAATTTAACAAAATAAAATTTGCCGAATAACGATTTCGTTTTCAATCATTTTTGTCGAAACATTGACACAAGTATTATAAAACCGTGTCCAGTTAATTGACTGACCCTCGCTGACTGTTTCAGTCTTCACGGTCACTACTAAAAAAACGATTAATTTTTTAATGAATACTTGGATACTGAAAGCCTCTCGTTCTGGATACGCCTATATCGGCTATCTACCTACGAAGGATCAATACTCGGCATTTAACTAATCTGCTTTGTTAATGCCTAAGTCCTTTAAACGGTTGACTAATGATACCGTTATCGGAAACCAATCGTTGATGCTCTTATAGATAATCGTTACGAAGGATTCGTAACATCACAGTGAAAACGTTAATACATTCCTTTCATGTAAACTCAAAAAGGATTTACCACCAAGTCTGAATTGACAGGATATATTTTATATATTAATCATTTATAAATTAATCTACTGCATTTACTGGTGTAATGAACGCTTTAACAATATTATGAACAGATTTAGTATAAATGACTTAAAATAAGTACACTAAGTTATTGGTTATGCATACGGAAGGTTTTCACTGATCAATTAAAAATATCTATACCGGATTATGTATAACTGAAAACAGAAAAGTAAGTGTAAATACAATATTAGCCTATATCAAACTCTAGTTAGATACAATGAACCGACAGAAACCGATGTTGAATTTATGGACCGACAGAAATCAATTGTAAATAATCGTTGTATTCCTGAACAAATATTGTAATAAAATAAAATAAAAAGAAATAACCTAGAATAGGATGTGCCAGTAAAGATATAATTTTTAAAAACTATATAAAAGATGAAGTTTACAGTAATATGAATAAACAAAAGATTATAAATATGTACACAAACATAATTAATTGTAACATAATTAAATAAACAATGAAAAGAAATGAAATGTAGACAAGTAATGTCAACAATTTGAATAAAATTAACCAGTAAAATTTAGATTTCTTAACTGCAACTTCTTGACTGAGACTTCTTAGCCAACTAACACGATTTTTGTGTAGAAATTATTTTTGCATTAATGATGCCAACTACTCGGAAAAAGAGGCGAGTCTTCGCCCATTTGGTTTTGAGAAAACACGTTAGATCGCTTGGTTTCTATTGTCGGCTTGTGTGTAAATATTAATTCAAAATGTAAGTACAGCCTAATTATTAATACATAGAGGAAAAACAAACATAAGAGACAAAGTTAGTACGTGTAAAAAGTTTTAATTATGTAATTTTTAAAACTAAAAACAATTACATTATCAAACGTTTTTACTCAAAGGAAGCATTAATGTAGTTTCTTGGATTTTTCATTTTGTTATTTGAATTAGCAGCCTCCGTAATTCCAACTTTGTTGTACTTAATTGTCATACTGTTACCTGTCATGCTCCGGACGAGTCCTTTAATGTCTCCACCATTATCAAGTCGTGGTTTAGGACTTGAGAATGGTGGAGACACTGAAAGGCCTCGTCCGGAGCATGACAGTCAGCAGTTTGGCAAGTAAGAACGACAAAGTTGGAATTTTTTGGATTAGTTAACCAACGGACAAGATGTGTGTGTGTGTGCGCGCGCGTGTGTGTACAACTGTACATCGCATCGTCGCTATGCACAACATAATTAGGATAACATCTAAAGCCAAAAATACATCGGACGGGGCGGAACGTAGGAGTAGGCCTACCTTAGTGTACTGTTTGACAATTTCATAGTTCCAATGACAATCGACTTTTCAACAAATCGAATCCGGAATCTCGCGGCCCGAGACAGCGTACTAAATTAAATTATACAAGATAAAAACTTAATCCAGTTAATTATAATGAAACGGGACGAAATTAAACTACTTTTACCGTATAAAATATGTTTACTGAAAATTTCTGTTTCATTTTGTACGGTTTCAGATACATTGTTCACGCATCTCAAATCCACATAGTTTCACGAATTCGACCACTGAATAGAAATCTCAAAAGAGGAATAAATTCCGTGAAAAATAAACCATTTGGCAGGTACTATGGCGTTACTCCCCGAAATCGTGTTTCAATAGATAACGTTAGAAAACAGATTACAGGTAATAACGACACTGTTAGACGGAATAGGATAGACGTAACTGTCGTAGTGTGGACGCATGAGAAGGATGGAATTGAAAAAAAGATTACACATGAAATGTTTTAAATGTACTGAACGTGGGAAAAGAAAATATCGGTATGGAGAACCATACACGACTTCCACGTTCTAAGATTTATATTTAAAATCATTTTCTAAATGAAATAGGCTATTTCCATAGAAACTTCTTTTTACTTCTTTCTTCAGCCTTAACCACAGCACTCTGGTCACTAAGGTACACCACCTCACATTAGCGCACTCGATTTTCAATGAGATAGCAGCCGATGGGACTGCCGTAATGTCTGGTTTTGCGGAAAACATTGGACCACGGACAAACAGCCCGTGAAGGAATTTTAACAACAAACTACTTCTTTGTTGGCGATAACGTAGTACTCATGACATATAAATAAAAATTACCCCCTCCCCCTTCAAATACCCTCTTTATTTATAGATATTTCATCTACCTTTCTACAGTGGATTATTATGACCTTCTTTTCAGGATACTTTATTTATCAAATTTAAGTACTCTACTCTTGTTAAAACATAAAATGTTGCAGGTAAACTACCCCTTCCCCTTAACCGATCTTCATCAAAATCAATAGACCTCGAGTCCTCTACAACTCGGGCACATATGCAAACAATTAGTTGATTCTGTTTGAATTTGCAGCAGTTATCGTTCGCCATAGAAAAAATTCTACACAAAGACACACAGGCACTTTTCAGAAAATGACTTTTCTTCATGTTTTGAGGGTAGTACAATCAGAATCAACCCTTATCTCGAACACGTTTTTTCGCCATCACCATACTTCCATTTCCTTATGGAACATGGAAGTAAAACGGGTCGCCAAGAGAGACGGAAAACAGAATTAAATAGCAACGAATACAAGAGAATTAAACGAAAACGCTTGCGAATAGGGAGAGCGACGCTTACAGTAGTAGCCCACCTTGCAATGTGCTAGAGAAATACTCTAATACTCTCGCTCACTCTCTCTCTCTCTCTCTCTCTCTCTCTCTCTCTCTCTCTCTCTCTCTCTCTCTCTCTCTCTCTCTCTCTCTCTCTCTCTCTCTCACCACACACACACACACACACACACATACTGTAATTCGAACTTAATCACTGAGCATATTGCTCGTACATGTTCAGATTTAGCAGTAGGCCTACTGCTTTGTCAGAATCGTGTAACCCATAAATGAAACTGCCCGTTGCTGTTTAAGCCAGCATATTGTGGCCAAAACTGCCATGAGAAATGTTTGGTGACACGGTTTCTAGGTTTTATTAAAATCGCAATTGTAACAATGCTATGATGTGTTGACAATCGCGTGAACGTTTTTTGGTTAGTGTCATTATTACTCGGTACTTTTTCTCGTTCTATTATTTTCTTCGTACTTTCTTATTGTCTTCTGTCTCTTCTTTTCGTCGTGTTTTTCTTACATACTTCTATATCTGTTCCATAACCTCCTCGTCTTTTTCCCCATTGTTCGATTTCTTTACATTCCCAGATTCTTATGGACGGAGTCAGTAGGATTCGAAGTATGTCTGGTATTTCCAAATTGCTCTCTAATGTGTGTCCGGTATTTTTCTGTACTCTTTGTTATCTTTCTCTCTCCAATACACGAAGTTAGGGGAAGGATTGTTGTCTTGCGTTTTAATAAATAATATTTTATATTTTGCTTTCTCTCTTCAGTTCTGTTGGTTGTTATTGAATTGTCCACGGATGGTTCAGTTTTCTCCTCCAGATGAACAACAATTCTGCTTATACCTTTCTGATCGATCTACCTCGCTTCTGGTCTCCCAGTCGTCAATTATTTCGGATAACTAACGTAATAGTCGTATTTTCTTACACCGACGTTTATGTGTGAGCTTTTTATACTCTTTTCCACTTTTTTTTTGTATCGGCCATCTAAGGACCACATGCCAATTTCAATTCTTTATTCTTTGTTCTTTTCTTTTTCTCCAATATTCTTTCATCTTTTCACTGTGTCTCTTCTTCCTGTCTTCAGTCCACTTAGCACCTGCGTTTTTCTCTCTCCTACCTTGGATTCCTTCCATTTTTAACACTTTTGCCTTCATTTAGCGGACTTTCCATACTAAAAGCAGGAAAAGTAGGAATTAAATTTCGAGATAAGATCGAATTGTTAGTCCGAAATGATTGTTTTTCGTGGTTTACTCCACTAGGTTCTTCCGCTCTGTATGCCGTTGGGAACTTAGATGCCTCATCCGCCTTTGAGACCGTTGATCGGCTTTCACCTGTAACCCTAGGCAGGTGCTAACCTTACTGTGTGTTATCATCCGGAGCCTGGTGAACCCAGGTTTTTGAAGAGGTCTGCTCCTCTAAGACTCTTCCGCACGTCCTGCTGTTGGATCATTGAGATCTCTTCCACCATTCCGTCCGTTGGTCTTCACAGAGGTCCGTTAGCATCTGTAGCTGCAGTGTGGCTACAGAAGGTCCCAGGGGGCACGACGGGGAAGTGGACTTGACTTATCCCCTCTTTTCCACTTCATTTATTTCTTCTTTCGCTTTACGCAGATTGGATATGAATCGGAATTTTGTCTTAACTGAACCCTTTTCTGAACCAATTTCTGTGGTAATCGGTTTTACAGAAATTCTGTGAGCTGAAACCTCCATTTTTACTTCGTATTTTTTTCTTTTTTGTTAAATAATGTTACTAAGATATTGTTCTTTCTCTTACTTTCCTTAACTCGTCGCGTGTTAAAAATAAAAAACAAATTAAACCTGTTCCCAGAATAATTGCATCCGTGCCATCGTTTTCTAATTCGTTTCTGTACCGTTTCATATTATTATTTTCCTATTTACTAGCGTCCTCGTTTCTAAACTGTTTTCCAGATGAAAATCTTCATAACGACACATTTGTTTATCTAAAGTGCTGACGCAGCTTTGCTTTTCTTCTTCTTCTGTCGGTAACTGTTAAATATTAAAAAGTTACACAATGACGCGAAAAACGTTTTTATCGAACACTGCGAAAAATATGTAAGCAAGATTTTTACAGAAACCGTATTCATTGACTTAGAAATCTTTCAGTAACTCAGCAGTTTTTCTTGTTTTTTTTTTTTTTAATAAAAGTCGCAAGTCACATGATAAATGGTTTCCTTTCTGTTCGGTGTTTATAAATGGTATTTCCGCGGAAAATATTTAATACGGAGTACAGCGAGGTCATAATAATGGAACGCGGTAAACTATTTTAAAGCAGCTTTCAACTCTGAGGATGATTTATGACACCGGCTGCTCAACAATAATTGTGCAACTGATCGCCAATATTTATTATACTACAATAACACCACTGTCAGCGTTATATCTTAACCGAGGAAACACTTTCTCACCTCATTACGTTGAATTTTTCTCTTAAAAATAGGTTCTACCGCTTCAGTCAGTGTCCTCTTTTCTACAATAAATAAATCACGCTGAGTCATTAAAACTCTCTCGACTTATAAAGCCGGGGGGAAGGAGCCAAAGTAAGCGGTGCGGTTATCGTTCTAACAGTTTCTCCCGAAATCCGATAAGGGAACTCTCATACTCAGAGTAAGCAAATACATGTAATTTGTAAGGTCCCCGTACCAATTATTTTTATTCCAAATTAGATTTTTCCTTGTTTCAAATCATTATGAGTCGTATTTTTTATATCATATTTTACTATAATCCATAGTCTCCAAACATTATTACGCAAACTATTTTTGCAGCAACAAGAACCAGAAATTGCATTCTATTAGGTATTTTGCTTGATTTGTTTGGTTGAATGTACTGTCGACTAAACTGCCATTCTAGGTTTGTTGCCTATGTAAATTAAGTGGCTGTGGTCTACATAACCGTAGGGACACGACAGTCGCTATTTTCTTTTTTTTTACTTAATATAACTAATTTCAACTTTTTTGCAAATGAGTTATACGTAGACAACTGTATTTAATAAAAGTTTCTTAGTAATTTTAATATATTTAATATTTATAATGACTTTACCTCAAGATTTTTTCCTTATTCTGAACATGTTTCGGGACGCTTTGTGTTCCCATCCTCAGCCTTCCTAATTTTGATTCTTGTGAAGTACTTGTGTGTTGGTTGGTTGTTGTTGTGGTTTCCTGTTGGCCTTTGCCACTTTAAATTGGTATTATTGTGTGTGATTGTTGTGTATATATTAGTATTTCGATGTTGAGTGCTTTGAAGATTGTGTCATGTTTTGTATTGATTTGTATTTGTTCAAGTATTAGTTTGTTTTGTGTTTTATGTTTGTATATTTGTAAATTTTCCCAAATGTTCATTATGGTCCCTTTGTGTGGTATATGTTTTATTAGTGTCATATTGGTTATGTCTGGGAATTCATGTCCAGTGTTTATTGCATGTGTGGCCAAATTATATGTATATATTTCTGGTTTCTTGTATGCTTTAGATGTTCAAATAACGTTTTTTCAGTTGTTTTTTGTTTGTCCTATGTAAAGGAAAAACATCTCGAGGTAAAGTCATTATAAATATTAAATATATTATATACATCAAGAAATAGATTGTAGCAAAAAGTGTTTGAATAATTTTAATAATATTGTGGGGAAATAAATAATTATCTCCTGAATAGAAGGGACCTAAAAGAGTCCAAACTTTTTAAGGCTACAGGACATAATAAATTTTACTCCTTAATAAAGTTAACGTTGGCTGTCAAAATGACTTTCATTAGTCGTAATTAAATTTTTATCTCTACACATTCAGTTGTGTTGCTGGCATGTTCTGCTGCACATCACTTGAACAAAGACCCACAGCGACAGTAGAATGACGGCAACATGACGAGTCGGCTTCATTGAAGAGGTAACCTGTAGTTGATGAATACCAGTTTATGGCGACGCAGCGTACACGTGGACTGAACATGAGACTGTCGTTTTCCTAACGTGACAATCTAATTGCTGCATAGAAACAGTGTGAGGAAAGAGACAGTCTGTTTTTTATTGCTACAGCCGTTTTCCTATGTCACTACAGCCCTTGTTGAGCCCTGACCTCCTTCAATTTTTCCCCACATTCTCTTCTGTCGGTAGCCATCCTCCTCCAGGAACGCACTTTCAGTATTTCTTTCGCATCTTCATCCACCGCGTCCTCCCATTTTCTCCTCGGTCTTCCTACTGGTCTTTTTCCGAGGATTATGGTATTCAATAGTTTCGTGGTATTCTATCTTCACCCATCCTGGCTACATGACCAGCCCACCTTAGACGCTGTAGTTTTATGTATTGTGTTAGCGGTGGTTCTTTATACATTTGATACAATTCAAAGTTATATCATATTCTCCAGCCGTGTACGTCATTAACTGGTCCCAGGATTCTTCGTAATATTTTTCTTTCAAATATATCAAGAGTTTTTGCTGCTTTGGAGTTCAGGATACACGTTTCGCAGCCGTAGGTTAGGATGTGTCTTATTATTGATTTGTATATCCTTAGTTTCGTGTTTCTGTGGAGGTCTTTGGATATGAAGATACTTGATGTGGCGAAATAGGTACGCTTATTGGCTTGGACTATCCTGTTCCGGATTTCGGCTTCTTCTGTGCCGTTTTTTTTTTAATATGGTTCCCAAGTATTTAAATTTGTCCAAGTTTTCGATATTCCCGATTGTTCCGCAGTTTCTTTGTCTTCTAGTCTGCACTAATATTTTTGTTTTATCTATGTTGATTTTGAGGCCTATATTGCTAGCATTTTCTTTGAGCTCAAAGTACGTTTCCTCTGCTGTATTTTTTGTCCGACACATTATGTTGATGTCGTCCGCGTAGGCTGCTAACTGGACCGATTTGTTTGTCAGTACGTTATTTCTTCCTACTGACAGTTTTCTGATTACATGTTCTAGAGCTAGATTAAACAAGGTCGAGCCCAGCCCGTCTCCTTGTTTTAACCCTCGATTAATTACAAATCCTTCTTTCATGTGTCCTTGTATTCGTACTTGAGCTTCTGTATTAGCCATTGTCAAGTTTATTATCCTTACCAGTTTCACTGGTATGTCGAATTCGTGTAAAATATTAGATAGTTTATCCCTATCTATCGAATCGTAGGCTTTTCTAAAATCACCATAAATATTATAGACGTCTATATCGTGTTCCCACGCTTTATTCAGAACTTGTCTGACTGTATTGGTCTATGGTGGATCTTCCTTTTCTGAAGCCGGACTGATATTCGTCGATAATCTCTTCAGCATATAGGCCTACAGCCGTTACCACTCAAAATTAAATCTTTCTTCAGAATAAGTTCTCATAGACACCGTATGCCAGTACCTTTGAATTTTACACGTGACAATCTTATTAAAAAAACCCCTATTTCTTGTTACGTCCTTATTATTCTGTCACTATTCAAAAGTAAGAAAGAAGAAAAACATGAAAATGAAGGAAAGGCAGCACACGTATAAGCACCAAAGATGCTAACATACGGCCTCATTAGAATTTTACCCTGAGTGACAAATTCCTCCTAACGGAAGATTTACTTCTTTCTTAATATTAAATTCTGTCAGACCAAGTGTTTACATTTACTTTCATTCATATGACACCTTCTTTATTGAGATTTTTTTCACTATCTTTCACAAGTATTATTATTGTTTTGCTGTCAGTACTACATGAAGAATCTGTTTAAAAATTAAACTCGGTTATAGACTTAGTCACGCTGTGCCGCACAACACGAAAGATTAAACGTCGTTTAGAGCTTCACACGCGACTGGATTCCGTAGCAAGTTGGAAATTGATATTCCATTCACGTGTATAATCGTGAGCCGCGGTAATCCTCTCTGTGCACAACAGTTCGTTCACATCTAATTAAACAGTTTACCACATTGAATTACTTACCGATGTGTAAAGTTTTACACAGAACGTTTAGAAAAGTTCAAGTGTGTATATTATGTAGCGGTGTTCAGCTTACGCGTTCACCGTGGGTTCGAATCCATCTCAGGGTTCGGTTGTTGTCACGACATAGAATCGAATCGTGGATCCTTTCATGTCCGGCTCTAGTGGAAGGCCAGAATATTAAACGTGGCAACACTGGACCCCGCTGATATTTGAAGTCGACTAGACGATCTCTCAATTTATGTATTTCAATTATCAAATCGCGACATTTTTAATTGCCAGTTAACAGCAGTTTTATAATTCTTCATTTTTTGCTAATTAAAAGTTTATTATGTAAAATACTGATACGTTATTTAAGAAATAAACTAATTAACTAATATGATACGGATTCAATAATTCGAACAAAATTAATTCATTAGGCCTAACACTAACTCACTAATTTCTTCAACTTAAACGTATAGCGCTAAGCGCGCACAGACCTATAACTTAGATTTAGCTATAAATAGGCTAGTCATGATTTTAGTAATGCTATGAAATTAAATCAAAATATAACATGTTTTCTTTGGCTATTTTATTACACTATGCTTATAGGCCTCAGACGCAACGTTGTCACGTTTAATATTCCGGCCTTTTACTAGAGCCGGCCATGATCCGTTCCCGATCCCATTCACGCAACTCTTACTTGCTACTTTCAGGTAGCCGTAGAGATGTTAAAAACGTGGCACTTTAACAACTGTAAGACGCATCAGTTCTAGACTTTTGTCTATTTTTTTTTTAATTCTGTGAAAAAATTAACGTTACAAAATTAAATATAATGAGATAAATAAGAAAAAATTAAAGTCGAGTTTATTACTCAAGTTAGGCCTATATTAAAATGAAATTATTTTGCTAGCAAACACTTTTAACTGTACACTAAACTCTGATACCGCTTAAACTGTTTAACTGCGTTAATTTGGTATAATATTTTATTAACTGGTAAACACTGTAAACGTCGAACGTTTCTTCAGACCCTTCGCTGGTTTTCGTTTGTCGTGAGCAGAGCTGGATTCGTTACTGAATTATAGTCGTCGTCGAGATTTCCCATAAAGTATTGTGTTCCGCATCAGGCGTTCAGCATTTCTCGTAAAGCAATGCGGCACTAAAACGTCTAGCATCCGTTCGGCTGTCTGCTTCTTGTAGCCTCTTCTACATACAGTTCCCTGTAGTTTTGAAAATATCAAATGATGTATAGTTCCTGAGGCTGACGTCGCACATAGTTGGAAACATTATTTGCCGAGCGGTTAGGCCGCGGTCTATTGTTTGTGCGGACAGACGTTCGGCCCCGCCATAGGAGGCCCGGAAATAATTGGCACGGTGTCCGCCAGTTCACCTCTCCAGACTAACAGACGATAGTCTTCACCTCATCACCGGGGTGAATTGTTTCCGACACTGAAGATGGCCGCCGATGGTAGGACCGAAACGTCTGTCCACACAAGCAATATACCACGACCTAACCGCCCGGAAAATAATGTTTCCAACTGGATTAAATGAGTCTTTTATTCGTAAACATGAAGGTGACGGGTAATCCTTTATTTTTAATAATACCTGAATAGAATGTCTCTCTTCTTATTGTTATAATACAAGAGTAAATATAGTTGATAACGTGCTACAATATGTTACTGCACTATACTTGTTGAGGGCCTTGGAACAATGGACGGTAAAAATCATTATGTATACGAGTCACTTAAGGAAAAGAATTATAAAGGATTAAATAATTCGACCTGCTGGTTGTGAACGAACAAAAGCATCTTGTGACTGAAGAGCGATTTTAATTTACTGCATTTAAATATTCAAGTTTTGAAATAATGAATGCTGTATATACAGACACTGAGTGTTTTTGTGTCAGACATTTAACACTTATTAATGAATCCCTCAAGGCGCAGGAGTTAATATTAATTTTAATCGTGTCTCAATAATAAAAAAAAAAATATGAACGAGTACAGCCCCGACAAGAGTAGTAGGATATAGAATGCAGTGTTCTCAGCTGATCACGATTCATTACTCATTAAGTCGCAAAAATATCTTTTATGCATTTTTATCGTTTAATTTCTATCTGGCATTTAAATACAACAAAAACGTTTTAATTAAACCGAATTTAATTAAGACGTTTACAAAGCCTTAGCGCAATTATCGGTTCAGGCAGGTCTAAAGTCATTGAAAAGCTAAATGTGAAAAAACGAATGGACTAAGTGACGGCATCCGGAGAAGCAACGTGTCCTTATTGGGTCTCCAGAATAGGAAATCAAATAAATTAGAGCCATAGAAGAGGTTATTAAATTAGTAATGGTCCCAAGACTTGTTAGTCGGTCTGGAGCAGAAAGCAAGTCCACAACCGTTCTGGACATGCGAAAGACTGCTAAAAAAAAGGGTATCCCCAAAATACGAAGAAAGCAGGGTATCCCCAGCCAGCAGTGTGAAGAAAACCAGGACTACCGGAACGTTAGTATAGAGATGAAGCGAAGAAAGCGATGGAGAGCCTTCAATGGAAAGAAGGACAGAGAGACAGAAATGGATACAAGTAACTGCATAGTTCAATCGTCTAAACACAGCACAATCGCATAACATTCCTTTGAAAAATATTTTATCATTTCTTAATCTACGCTTCTCACTTGAAATTGTCATTAGTGATTTTTCTTCCGTCGTCTCTCGTAAAAATAAAAAGAGAACTGCTAATTTTATTTACTTATCTAGTTTTTGTATACACTCGATATTAAACTTAAGTGAAAGGCCCATGCAGGTGAAAGAACTGGAAGCATAAAAAGGTATTGGTTGACGGGGAAAAACTTTTCTCTCTCTCTCTCTCTCTCTCTCTCTCTCTCTCTCTCTCTCTCTCTCTCTCTCTCTCTCTCTCTCTCTCTCTCCCTCTCTCTCTCTCTCTCTCTCTCTCAATCGACCTATAAGAAACTTCTGTTGTTCAGACTTTGATACATGTAAGGACATACTGTATCCAACTTTGAGACTGCACCGAAAAATTTAGTATCCATGTTATTCGCTTTCAGAATAAAATACAAAAAAAACATCGTTGATTTGCCTTGATTCGTCAGCAACAACGACCTCCACGGGGATAGACAAACGAATTGGAAGATTTACAGTAGAACACGAGGTTAAGACTATGTTAGAGCCATTCTTAACCTCTAGAAAACATGGACGGACATGGCGCGAAGACTCAGAAGGAAACACCCCATGGAGGCAGTGAACGAGTATAAAGTTTTAACTCTCAAATGTTAAAAGGAGAAAAGTGCTTTCATATTACAAGCTACGTATTATAGGGTGCAAGAAAGGTGTGTTTTTAATGTGTATAAGCGAAGCTAAAATGCTCTATGAGAAACTCTTAGATGCAAGTTAAGTATTAAGTTTAGATCATATCATATCTGCTCATTACTTAAAATCGACTACATTGCAACTACACTATATAAAAAACGTTTTCTATTCATTTTTCAAACATTATAAATTATTGCATTATATTTTACGGCTTTAAAACAAACGTCATAATCATTGGAAATACGTATTTACCCCATCGTCTGCGGCACCGAGGCTGACAAAAGCGGTTCTCTCAATTCACACAGCCACGTTTATTGAAAAATACCAACAAGCGTCATATTAAAGGCGCGGTAAGATTAACAGATAGGCCCATAGAAGGAGCGGACCCCCCCCCACCAGTTGGCGTTTTATAAATAGTCAGTTAACATGCTCCATTATATTAATTTTGTTCCAAATTTATAACATGACTGTTTATTACGCCTATAAAGCTGACGTGTGGCCCCAAACGTCACTCAAACACGTGTCTGTTCGTCAAAAGGCAAAAAGACGAGTAACAGCGTAATATTACGTGTCTGTAAGTTTGTTTTTCACGACGTTGTCCGGCTGCCTACGTATATTTAATTATTTATCGCACAACTTATACTGTATTCACAATTTATCCGTTTTACAATCTAGTTGTATCCGACTCACCTGCAACATACCTACGTTTGACTGTTCGTCTACCCACACTGACACATCAACTTTCTCCGCCTCTAATATGTTTAATGTTTAATGATACGTCTTTTCTGCTAAAAGTAATTTTTGTAAAAATTACTGAAATAATACATGAATATTGTAAATGCGAATATTTAAATTTGTTTTACTACTGATACTGATTATTATAGATCACAAGCAGAATTAAGTCTGTTCCACGCCACTATAGAAAACTTATTCCGATTAGCGCTATGATCTGATGAATCAAGATTTCCGATCTGATGATGAGCTATGAAGCTTGAAAGCACTAATCGATATAATTTTTCTATAATGGTGTACAACAGTGTTAATTCTGTTTCTGATTATAACCACTAATAACTTTATTAACCCTTTCGGTCACCGTGTTGTCAATTGACACCAGTGTGTTTAGCCGACTACTGCCTCCAAACGAGTGCTGTATTCGTTTCGTTATTTTGGTGGCATCTGACGACATCATAGTTCTAACTTTTGCCACAAGCAGCGTTTCAATTAGTTTTGATTTTGGCGATGATGTGGTTGTTTCCCGTGTTGGTCAATGTGCTGCGAGTTACTTTTGAGATATGTGCTTTTAAATATATTTTAAGGTTGATTTTATTTAAGCCTGACACAAAATAATCAACACAACTACTTATAAAAGGTGTGAATAACACATAAACATGATTTTCTGTAGATTGGGATCAAGAATTTTTAAAATGTCTATGTTGTTATTTGACGCCACCATGACTAATGGGCACTAACTACGAATAAATAAAAAAACTGTCGTCTGTCATACTGTAAAGTTACAAAGAATTTATTGTAATTTTCACTGGGCTTATACAACCATAACTATATGGAAACATGAAATAAAATATGTATTTACTGAAACTCAGGAAGAGCATTGCTAAAACGCTGATTCCGATGGAAAAGAAAAAATCTCCGACGCCAGGAAAAGTAGACGTCTGCAGTCAGCCAGCCAAGAAGATGATGAATATGGAAACCCGGAAAACCCAAAAAGATCCAAGAAGGAAACTATTCTAGTTTCAGATGCCAGATACAACGTCCATTTTTACTGACCAATTAACATTGAGGGTAGGGAACAGAGATGCAAGTTGGAAGGCTGCATGGAGAGGAGAAGACTTCAATGTTTTAAGTGTAATGTTTCACCTTGTATCAACAAAAACAATAACTGTTTTGTTAAATTTTATGTTAAGTGAGAAAATCTATTTATTTGTAATAAATTGTACATAACGTAATATTTGCTATTTCTATAGTATGTACTTTTTTCAGGTAATGTACCCGTGGAGTCACAACGGTGTCAATTGACAACATTCAATTTTTCAGAAACTATAAATTAAATACAAAAATTTTTAATAAAAGGGTGTTCATATGAATGATTATAATAAGAAAATAACAAATTTTTTTTCAAAATCTAAAAAAAAAATAATGACTGAAAGGGTTAATCGATATTATAGATCAGTTCACAACGTTCTCCGACGCTTTCCGATTACCAATACCCATCTTTCCCGGTCCCTAACTATAAGTCATCGCCGTCTTCAAAATCCCTGTCCCTCGTATAGCTTCCCCAGCATTTCCTTTCTCTCTCTGTCGTCCTTCTTCCTTGAGATTCCCAATTTAACGTTTGCTTTGGTAGTCTGTTGTTTGCGTATGACCGAATTAATGATTGCCATAATTTCTCTCATCCGAGCGACTGTTATCATTTCTCTTTTGTCCATCTCAAAAAATCCGTTTCGGTTCCTTTTACTGTTTTTCCTGTGCTGTCTTTCATTGGCCATATCCCTGAATTTTAATTTGTTTACGCTTTACTATTCCATTACAAATGGTTCTTTTCTTTGATATCGCTAGATCAAATTTCCTCTTATTGAACCGTTTATACATACAATGAAAGACAGTTTAATGCGTCCAACTAATCAAAGGGAATACCAAGTGTACTCAATCCACACATACAATCGACTCGATACTTTCCATGTAGGAAGAAATTTCCATAGCGAATGCAGTGACAAAACGTTAACCCAAATTATAGAGCCGAGAGAGTCGTTTCAAGTGTTCTACGTAAGAAAAGCATTTTTTTGTGCGAAAGCGAAGAAGAGACCACACAGAATATGGGTTTCTCGGTTTGTTTGGCGTATCCAATTGATTGCGAAGCCGGCCAAACGCGCCGATGTCCGACTGTTATTGTTATGCACTGGCCGCCGCCACCGGCCCAGCAGATAACTGTACAAATGCTTGCATACTCACCGTGATACGGGTATCACATAAACTGAACTTAAAAATGCGAATAGGTCTGATATATCGGATTACTCTGAAAAATTAAAAATCGGTGTGACCCTAATGGATACTTCTCCAAAAGATGTAATGTTGTTCTTTTCAGCTGTTACCCTAAAAATCCGCCATCCCGTAGAGAGGTGAAGTAGGAGAGTGAACCCTTTTATTTGTTGTATATTATCTCCGACTCAAAACACTACGATTGCCATCTTTTCTTACCGACAAAGCCATCCTGTCTTCACGGTTTTAGCAAGTACCAAACGTTCCATTAAACATTTGTAATAGAATAATAAAGAGTAAACAACTTGCTATTCGGAAATATGGCCATTGAAAGACAGCACAGAAAAAGATTAAAAGGAACCAAAACGGATGTTTTGAGACGGCCAAAAGATAAATGATAACATCGACTGACAATTACAACTTAAATAACTGGATTAAAAAAACTGAGAAACAGTCCAATTCACCATAGTAAGTGAAATTAACCACAATAACCACGGTGTACCACCTAGTCAGCTCAATCCAGAGAGAATCGAGGTCATTGATAATCCATCTAGGTGCACGTTTCACATAGAAACGACACACAACGAACTCAATCGAAAGCAGTTATGCCTCACACTCGTGGAACTGTGTTGATTTCTTGTGAGAAACTCTAAATTACCAGTGGCAAACAGGAGACTAATATATATAGGCTACTAATAAGTAATCCCCCTTAAGTGCAGAACTTTCCCACTATTTTGAGCCAAAAACATTTACTGATACGTAAAATCAAGTTAATGATTTTTATTTTTTTAAAGCTGTGAGTATAGTTCTTAGAGTCTTAGCGTCAGACGAGAAACATCATGAGGAGTTAACAATACGTCATAACAATGGTTAATTGAGGTTTAGATTTACCTTAAAATATATTTAAAAAAAAAGACATAAACATTTCAAAAACCCCTGACTATTCTACATTTTTTTTTAACAACTGCAAAAGAAACAAATATTAATTTTTTTTTATTATTACGAATACTATAACACTAATAATCCCGAACACTGCATTGGATTTTTTTAGTTAAATTTATAATCATAATGCCTAAATGACAAATAACTTAGTTCTAGTTTTTCCATACCTATGTTTGTTTCCATAGATTGATACCTGCAGACCTATATATTGCGATGTACAAGGTCGCATATAATAAATAGTCGATATCTAGATATGGAAATGTATGACTTAATTAACGATTTTCTTAATTTTAGGCAGCACAGAATTTACTGCAGTTTATGTTAGCATAACAAAAATTAATAGACAGTTTTTAATACAAATAAAATAAATTAATCGTTCTGTTTAAATAAATAAATTACTACTTCTTTTGTAACTAAAATTAATAAACAGTTTCTGTTGACCTTCAGTTTATACTTAAAAATAATTCCTACACTCTAGTATCTTAATTCCTATATGTTTCTCTGTCTTTTTAGCTTATCATTGTTTTATTGGTTTATTTAGTTTATATAAATGGATTCACTTTCCTGATGTGGTGAATGATGCAGTGTTTCACCTTGTTTCCTGATGAGTGTTGACAGATGCACCTTTCAGGTAGTCGTTAGGATACCGCCGCACCTCCTGTAGTTCTTCTTCAGGATCGCCTCCCCTCCTGCCTTCAAGCTCTCAGGGTCGTTGTACGGGTTGGACACTTCTATGAACAATGATTAGCTATTAATTATTACTTAATTATATAGCTCCGGCAACTTGATGTGTTCATAAATTTCCTAAACGGACGATCTTGAACTGTTACCGAATTAGCACTCGATTATTCAGTCGCGCACTTTACTACTACTGCTCGTAACTACCGGCAACTTCGTGTGTTCATAAATTTCCTAAACGGACGATCTTGAACTTTTACCGAATTAGCACTCGATTATTCAGTCGCGCACGTTACTATTAGTGTTCGTAACTACCTGACAGATCTAACGTACTGAATCAGAGTTAAGATGACACGTTGTAGAGAGTAACGAGACTACTTCTTCTGAGTTCTACGGTAGACTGCTTTGCATCTCAGCACGGATCAAATCAACTGATATATTAGCTAATCTCATTGGTCAAAACAGCATATGGGCAATGTAAAACGTGCAAATAAAACCGGTATAATTTTATTGCTTTTCTTCTGGGTGATAAAACCTTTTTTATAAAAAAAAATCGTATGTTTTGTTCTTTATATTATTAACAGACATTTCTACTACATTGGTTTTATTTTATGCACATTCTGGTATAAATCTTATGTTGGACATTTGATTTACACCAAAGTTATTTCATTTAATTCGTTTTTTTATTCGTAACACAGTTATTCACACGCGCACTCGCCATATGCCTACGCATACGTTTGCACTACTTCACAACACTCATATTTTTTATACAGTCAAAAATCAACTTATTCTAACAATTATGACATGATTCTTATTGTCTATATTACAATGTTCCAACACGCAACTTTTACTTTGACCAATTCTCATTGAAACATGCTATCGTATGCATATCTCGCCTATTACAATATAGAATACGTTTCCTCAAATATGTATGTAACTGATAACAATATATAAAGTTTCATTACAAACAGCTTAGAAACGTTTTGAAGGTGGTCCAAAATTTATAAAGGCTGTTGACAATATTATTTTTGTCAGATTATTAAACACGTCGAGCTCGTATTTTGAATATAATTCCTTATAATTTGGTGCCCTCATACACTTTTACAATTTTTTCCAAACTTTTTACTTTCATTTTTGGCTCGTAGTATTCCTAAAGTTAAAAATTTTCAATAAAAACACTGCATTCAGGGTTGCATTAAGATTCCTTTAGTCTGACACCCGACATAAATATTTTGGCATTAAATTTTCAATTTTCCAAAATTAAGTACAATATTCTGATTTTGGTTGAAAGTCTCTTTAATTTGATACCCCAACTAGAAATTTTGCGATTTTTTCAAACCTTTGGTACTAACTTTGGGCCCTGGTGGCCCACTTATTTTAAAATAACTGAACATCGTATTCAGACTGTATTTAAAATTCTCTTCGCATGAATTTTTGCGATTTTTTCAAAATTTTGACACCATAATTTTTTCCTTGCACCACTATTTTTGGACGATCAGTCTCAATAACAATAGTGATCTGTGGGATAAAGGTATGGACATGCATGCCTTGTTTTACGAAAATCAGTTGATGCATTCAGACAGACGTTACAAACATTGTTTCCTTGTTCAATAAAATCAATTTTGATGTAGGCCTACTACGTACAGTTATGGGGACGCGCAAATCATCAAACATAGACATCCCTACAGGGGTTCCAATCGAACTCCTCCGTACACTAATAAAGGACACGAAGAGAAGACATTATAGATCTTTAACCAAACCGTCCACGAAGCTCTCGAAACCCCTTTCGTCCATTAAAAACTGTCGTCAATCTACCATAGAAGGCTCCCAGAACATGACAACCAGTTCGTGAATGAATTGCATTGCTGCAATCTCCAGAAGATTAAAAACAAAACTGGCGAACAAGTCCCAATAAGAAATCATGAGTTTCACCACTTTGTTGCAACCTCCTTCTTTGGCATATCATTTATCGTGTTTACTTAATACTCACCAAAATTAGACTGCATATTTTCAGTATCCAATAAAAGAAATAATAATGATTCAAATACGTTACCGAGTGAAAGGTGTTCTTGAATAATTATTTCGAAAATACGCGGAAAAAATGAAAACCCAACAATTTTGTTATTGAAAATTTGAAACAATGAGTGGGAATTTATTGAAGCTAATAACACGCCTAACAAATGGAATTGTTAAAAAGAACTACTATGAACAAAATAACTACAAAAAAACTGTGTGACCTTCATGGAGCTTAAAATTATGCGTTGGGCTCTACGAAAGAAAAACTATTCAAAACATAATTACAAAAACGCGCTGACCCTAATTATCATGTGAACTAAACAAGTGATTGTTGTTAAAGTTGGGATTATGCATGTCAATTAGCATAGTGATTACTGACCGTCACATTTCACTACCCTATACGCCTACTATCTGAATAAAAATACTTTCGTCTGCATTGAAGGAAGTTCGTTGACATGAAATGGCTAACAAGTCTAGTTAACAAGGCTACTTAATACTTTATAAGTGCTAATATCAGACCTAGCGTTACAAACGTGAAACAATATTGATCAAACTGAGCATA
Organism: Magicicada septendecula; assembly: GCA_034769895.1. Lineage (NCBI taxonomy): Eukaryota > Metazoa > Arthropoda > Insecta > Hemiptera > Cicadidae > Magicicada > Magicicada septendecula. The sequence continues at coordinate 111,409,969 of CM068370.1, forward strand.
CCTGTAACTCAAGCTAGCCACAAGAGGAGTTTTTTAGAGGTGTAACTAATGTTTTAGAGGTGTTAACAAGACACTTTTTAAAATACACATTATTTGTTTTAATAAAACGATTAAACAGCTTACGGTTAAATAGTTTAATTTTATTATTAAATTCCCCTTTTATTTAAATCAAAATCATGAATAGACGCTTGATAAAAAAATTGTAGGTTATATGTCAGCATTGAAATTAAACTGTTACTGTAAAAAAAAAAAGAAAATGCAAAGTTTATTTTAGGGCATGTGGCGCCATCCTAGCGTCCTAGGCTACAGTCATGACTGAAATATACGCATAATGTGTGTTAGAAATAATTCGCTCTCTTGGCAAAAGTTTCACAGTTACAAAACTAACTCGTAGCGCAAAAACGTTGCCACCACTGACACAGACTAATAAACCACGGTAATATGTGACTAACAGTACAAAACCATTAGAATGTAAGCTTAATAGTCGATATTAATTATGTCTTCTGCATAGGTATTTCTTCTTCTTCTTCTTCTTCTTCTTCTTCTTCTTCTTCTTCTTCTTCTTCTTCTTCTTCATCTTCTTCTTCTTCTTCTTCTTCTTCTTCTTCTTCTTCATCCCCTTTTTATAACACAGAGAAGGCATTAAAATTATTTTTGTAAATGAGCAACAGCTAACTTCAGATTAGAAAGGATTGCTAAGAGCTGGATAAGAGAAATTATAAAAGTAACACATTCAATCAACCGTAACACGTGACGTCAGAAACAAGCGTGATTTGCTTCTGAACGCCTCCAACGACTGGCCCAACGCGGACTCGAAAAACAAGTGTCGAATTGACAACCCAAAGGCACAAAGAGACCAACAGAGGAACGAAACGCTGTAGAAAAGCGCAGACAGCGACATGACAGAGGAACTTTGAGAATAACTTACGGAAGGACCGAGAGAGATGGAAACGTTGTAAGCCATGTTTGTATAATGAGCGTTATAAAATTTTGATAACAAAATTTGTTATGTTAGCGTATACATACGCTTTAATTTAATTAGAGACTGTTACTTTAGTAAATTATACAACCCATTCTTTGAGTGGAAATGAAGGAACATTAAACAGTAAATATAGCGGAGACGAAGAAAGTTGATACGTTAGCGTGGGCGTTTGAGATAGGAAAACGGACTGACAAAGGCATGTAGGAGGAGAATCGGAGACGGCTAGATTGTGAAACAGATAAATTATTGTGGAGAACCGTACATAAGTTAGACAAGAAATAATTAAATGTATGTAGGCAGCCAAAAACAAAGTCGAGAAAAAAAAACAAAATTACAGAGACACAATATTTCACTTTTGCTCGCTTTTAGCCTTTTCACAAACAGATGTAGAAAAAATTGTTTTCGCCGTCGTATCTTTGTGTTTACGAGCGTTTGACGTTCAAACGGGGTTGTAACTTCAGACACACTGAAGTGTATCATACGTGTAAAGGAGCCGCCGGGGCAAATAAAATAAAAAGAGAGCAAAAAGAGAAGAGAAGAGAAGGAATCTTTCTTGTGGACAACATTTTGTTTATATCTAACGCAAATTGCTTTTTGACCTTTTCCGTTGGTTTGCAGGGGAAGGAGACGCGTTGTGTTTCCATTTGAGGAGTTCAGCTTTGATCCGCCGTGCCCCCTCCCCCGTCCCCCTGATACGTCTGACCTCTTCACGACGGCACACCACTTTTTCTGAATAGAAATGAACGTTTTTGCATGTCATCAGTCGTTTGGAATAAGATAAACCCGCTCGATGTATCTAGAACTCTTATCACGCGGTTCCCTTGTTCCCGTCTTCGGGTTATAAGGAAATAGAACACTGATGAACAGCGAATTGTACCGTATCGTCATAAACCGTTGGCCAAAAATATTATTGAAATACATAATACCTTTGGCTTTTTAAAGAACACTGACTATATTTGTGCCGACTTCGCGTAAACCTAAAGAAAAGTATTTAAAAGAAGAAATCCATGATTTTTTAAAGTTCCCAATTTTTTTACGTGTTTGGTACAGAACAGTTACTGTTAAAACAGTTTAATTCATTCACAACAGTGAGTCAGTGAACAGAAACGTGATTGCTGTAGGCAATTGCGTGAATAGCAAAGCCGCGCTGTCAGAGTCCAAAGGCAGGCCGAACTGTACGTAATGTTTGTAGAAAAGAGGCGCGCGCGCGCCGGTATGTGCGTGCGTGCGTGTGCGTGTGCGTGTGCGTGTGCGTGTGTGGAATGTAACACCTCTTCGCAAACGCTGCAACGTAATCATAAGCAGTAGTGTAATTTTCATATTAAATTATCTCAGATCATCATATCGTTACTTAATGCGGAACGTTCTCGTGCGTTCGATGGTGTCCTACAAGCTTCTCTACTATCCCTGCCGGTGTGTGTTTCTGCCAAGCCCGCGCTGAAGTATCCTCTAGAATTTTCGAGCTCTCATTAAGGACGTATATTATGAAACCCTGCAGACTATAAATAGCCCACACCTGCCGCTAAGTTTTCAGTTTGCTTCGGGCGATTACACAGTGCGTTTAGTGGCTAATAGTGATTATTGAGCGGGACTCTATTTGTTGACATTATTATTGCGTGTGGACAAATGTAATTTGAATTATTGTACGAGTATAATCTTGTTGAATAACTTGTTGACTACAAACTGTTAATTGTGCTAATTAAAGCTGGTTTTTAGTGACTTCATTGGTGTCTTGTATTCTGTTTTCCAATGTACCATACGACGCGACGATCAAGGAGATCGTCGCAACAATATGTTGCTACGAACTTTTTATTTCATAAATATTTAATTTATAGAATATGTTAAATAATTTATTTAATATTTAAAAAATATTGTTTAATAAATCGAATATTTGGTCTCTGACATTGGTGCCCTCTCCCCAACTGTTGTCCTCTTCGTCACTCTATTATCACGGCCCTTTGTAGGCCTACCGGAAATCGTATATGTAGTTATTCCTGATCTGCGCGCGCGCGCGCGTGTGTGTGTGTGTGTGTGTGTGTGAGAGAGAGAGAGAGAGAGAGAGAGAGAGAGAGAGAGAGAGAGAGAGAGAGAGAGAGAGAGAGCGAATATGTACTTTTGTTTGTACATGGGTGTGTTTCTCTCGAGCCACGAAATATCCAGAATTTAGTTCCGCAGAAGAATGTAAATCCAGATAAACGCATTTTATAACAGAACACTCTTGTAGGCAGGAGCAAAATTACAATATTTCGTTTCGGTGCAAATACCTAATCACAGAATGAAAGAGGGAAGGAAAGAGAGCGAGAGAGAGGGGAGACATCTTAACCACCTCTTGAATCGAGTTAAACCCGTTCTTATACTAAGAAGCTATATCCAGGCTTAATTTAATTTTAACCTAATTCGCATTAAGTTCTGTCAGAGAGACAACAATGGAGGAATCAGCCTGATAATTATATTTGTTGCAGTGGGATTTAGTTATGGAAGTAAATGTAGACGCGGTAGTCTTGCAACCCCCTCCCCATACAAGTCGGCCCTGTCGCTAAACAATATCGGATGTCTTGTGTGCTGCATAACCTGCAGGGCGCATTCGTCGTGTAATACGAAATAATTTCGTGATATTTTCACTTGAATTCAACACCACAGGATCAATATTCATCTCTCTGTATTATGTATTTTTACGGATGTCATAGCCCAGTTTCCAGACATTTTTATTTCTACAAGCGCGCGCGTGTTTCATAGTTTATCCCATTGCTTCTTAATTTTCATTCTTTCTTCGGTCTTGCTCTCTGCTCTCTTATTTTGTTATTAGGTTTCTATTCTAAAACTAGACATGCATCGTTCAGTCACTCGCTTTCATCCTGTTAACTGTTCAACGATACAAGTTACCTTTTTTTCGATTTTCTCTGTTATGTCTTTGGCAGTATGAATTTCTTTTCTGCTATGTACATTTATTTTTCTTCCAACCATTATACAGACGTCGACATCAGCATGTCGTTGCTGAAAATATTTGTCGATAACAATCATGTTGACTTTACTTCTATCCCTTACTTTGTCTCTATATAGTGGCGCACTTTCTACTATTGATTTGTACTATCCAATAAAGTAATAATAATAAAAGTGTATCTTAATTGTTTTGTGGTCTTTACAATTCTCATTATAGGCATCCCAGCCTCTACGACGATTCTTATCTAAGCAGGAAGCTAATGAGTGTAAATACATGTAGGCCTGAAGCTTCAGAAAAATCTGTATAAACCAATCTCGCTAATATTAGTGCCTCTTTCTAATCAATCTGTACTGTACATAACTTAACATATAACGATTACCTGTTTTCTTCTTCTCCATCTTCTTCTTCTTCCTCCTCCTCCTCTTCTTCTTCTCCTTATCTTTATTTTCTCCTTTTTCTTCTTCTTTTCTTTATTTTCTGCTTTCTTCTTCTTCTTCTTCTTCTTCTTCTTCTTCTTCTTCTTCTTCTCCTTCTTCAGTGGTTCTTCGACGCATCAAAGAGTGTAAGCTCCTCTAATCTCTTCCATGACAATATTCCCATCCCTCCTTTCGTATTAAGTGGTTTGTCCGTCATATTTACGGCGTCTTGATTCCTTTTTTCCACCGAAGGCCGCATTGTACTATCCTTTCGTTCCAACGGCTATCTACTTGGATCACATTGTGGCCCAGAAATTACCACGTCGAAGTGGCTACATCCCTTCCTTTAGTAGCAACTCATGTTTTCGGTCTCCCCCAGATATTCCTTTCCCGATTCGTTCTTTCCATTGTTTGTTGCGTCTTTGTTATTTTACACTTACTTTTTTTAATAAAGATCCGGTTTTGTGCGCCGTATGTAACTATTGGAAGAACTCATTCATCGTATATTTTAGTCCTTAACTTTCTGTAATCCTTTTAATTGATAAATAAATTAACTTGCGAAAGATGGCCAGGAGATCATAATTCTGTAAATCTCTAGCATCTGGTTTTGTGTTTTTTTCTTAGCAATCTGCTCTTGTGGACATAATCACTCACAGGTTCTATCTGAGTTTTTTTCTATTGCGATTTTTAGCCTGCCATCGACTTTTGTACAAAGTGTCCATGTGTGCTGACAAGTTTGTCTTCCCAACAAAGCTTTTTGAAAACGTTTTCGAGTGCAGTTAATCGAAAAAAAATTGTTGTGCCATTTGATGACATTTTTGAAAGTCTCCTCCTATTCGGATTACTTCTGTCGTTTGATACAGCTCTGCTTCATCTTAATGTCTTTATTTGATCTTAATGTCTCTTTCTGCAATTCTCCTGCGTTGTCGTCACTCGAAACACGTGGACAATAATTCCACCTCCGGCTCGTTCTCATCGGATTATTTCTAATCTTATTACATCTGATAATTCGCCTGACAATTTTGAGACACCCCATTTCCACTGACTGCAATTTCCTAATCAATTGTTTTGATAATACACGGCTTTCCGTTTCATATGTCTTACGTATAATGTAACTTCCACCTCATTTACAATCTTTAAATATTTACACGTTTGCAATATCTTACCTGTGCGTTTTATTTTGGCAGTTTAATTTCTTGATTTGTGCTGCTTATATTATATATAATAAGATTATTAATATAAGAAATAAATGTGTGTATACGATACGTGTATATAACACGTGTATCAATAAATACATAGGTCTACATTAAACAGCAAAAAATATATTTATAATATAATATAATTTGCTGCTTACTTTGTGTTGATTTTAAACGTTTTTAACTTTAATTATTTTCAAAATTGTAATCTAAAGATGAGACATGAGCCCAAAAAAGCAGTGTCGTGAAAACGTAAAGTTTCAAGGACACTTGATACAAGTAAATGTTTAGCGCAACTTAAAGCAATGAACCACGACCACTGTCTGCCCAGTTCTGAGAGAACGCCTTCCCAGAGATTTCTCTCCAGAGTTAGCCTTCTGAACCACAGTACTTAAACAGGTTATCCCGCCGTAGCGATCTCATTACGTTCCTCTGTCTCTACTTTAGCAACCTTGCTGACCATCCGCCGTCTTCTTGCCTAGCCAGATGTCTGTTCACCTCATTTTGTTTTCTTAATTCTACAAGTGATATCGTCTATACAGATTTGTTCCGTATCCATTATTTAATTGTTATTCTATCCTTGTTATTTCTTGTACGTCCTTTCCATGCCTCTTTGCGGAGTTCGTATTTCTGCATTTTTTGTCGTATTGCGGTCAACAATTAACTGCGGAAAGCACACGCTTTTTAAAAAGATTCCATTGATCACATAAAAGAAACATAAAAACTTTCTTATTAAACATAATAACAGATACCTCCTTAAACATAAGGTGTTTTACCTCCTTTTCTAAAAATCCACCCTGATTATAATATTACACAATTGCTGTCGTGATGGCTCTTCCCACACTTCTTTATGGGTCTGAGAATTGGACTTTAAGGAAGGGCCAGGCCAGTCGCATCCAAGCGGCTGAAATGAGATTTCTCAGGCATGTGGCAGGGTATACTCTCCATGATCATAGAAGAAACACAGATATGCGGCAGGAACTTAATATTCGGCAGGATTCCCCATTATCGGCTGAATTGGTGGGAACATCTTTGCCGAATGGATGACTGGCACATCCCCAAACAACTCTGGAACTATAAGCCGAGGGGACGGAGAGGTGTGGGACGTCCTAGGAAGCGCTGGAGTGACCAGCTCTAATCTTTGCCTATTTGAGACCGGAACAAACCATCCTTGGTTTAATCTGTGAAGATGATGACGACGACGACGACGATGATGATGATGATGATGTTCCCATTATCATCATCATCATCATTGCTGTACATTCCCTTCAGGATTGTAACCACACTTTACATTCACCGGTGATAGTGATGTTTTGATCATGTTTTTGATCTCACAAATATCCCCTTCCCGATTTGTCAGTCCACTGTTCGTTGCGTCTTTGGTATTTTGCCCAAACTTTTTAAAATAAATATCCGGGTGGCTGCACACCCCACAAACATTACAATTTACCGTAATAATAATTACGAAGTAAAAGAGTAGTATTCGAGAATATGTAAAGAGTAAATTTTAATACTACAAAATTTATCAATTCTAACGAGTAAAATTTTAATTTAAAAGATATGTAAATTGTATAAAATGTAATTTTACGACTGACTGTTACTGAATAATGCAATATCGTGTGTGTGATCGCGTTAATTGGTTGGTTTCATCTGTAGCGGGTCGGTGTAATTACAATATATTGACTTCGGTATTAGCTATCTGTAGTTTGACACGTAGAAACGGTTACATGGTGGAACCGGAGCCACTGTGTTAAAAACCAATTAAACCGTAACCAACACGACACGCTTAGAATCAATACTTTGTAATCTCAGACAGCTTTGTTGTTAAAAGCATATGAGGTAAAGAGTTGGGTAGTGTATAGAATACAAAAACATGGGAACATATGCTTTCATAGAAGAGAAATGCACCAACCTCTCCACCCCAACTCCACTCTCACCTACACGTCGGTGGGCCCTGTTACGCCGAACAATCCACTCCAAGGTTGTGGTAACCAATCCCTTCGGCGGAGTGGATCGGTAAGCAAACGAGAGATGGGGGTTCTGTCAGGGCAGCCTGGGGGTATCCTGGGTCCTGGCCGGGCAGGATGGTGCACATCGGCAGCATGGTGTGCATCTAGTGTGGAGGCGGAGAAGACGAACGGCTGCACACATGGCTGAGTCAGTTACCCTACTGCGACCGGGCAGAGAGAGCTCGTCAGCTGAGGTGAAAGCAACTCTCTAGGGGAAATCAAAGTTCTGGTCCTCCAGGTTGGGGGTTGGATCGGAGAATTCACATAGCTCATCAGTAAAACATTTATGTGCAGAAACTTGTCAGTTTCTCTCGCCAGTTGGAAAGACGGTGTGAACTACGATGCGCGCCATGTCCTTGGGACCCGGAACTGGAGAGCAGCTGCACTTGACCGGGACAACTGGTGGAAGATGTTAAAGGAGGCCTTAACTCAGTAATGGATTGTTGCGCCGCTGAAGAAGAAGAAGATAGAATACAACAACAAAACATCTATTACAATCTGCTTCCTCCCGAAAAGTAGTTCGGGAGCACAAAAAAGATTTAGGTGGAAATACGAATGATAAAATCAGTTTTCCAAGTGGGATGTGTGGCTTCATTATTCCAAAAGACAGTACAGCGTCGCTGAGAAGCTCAATTGGTATTGGCCAGTACCAAGAAGCTTAAACATTCGGTCGTCTAAACATGTTTACCTGCAAAATTACATTCCATAACGTAGGAAAAACTACACCGCAAGATAGTGTGCTTATTTATTTTAATAAATAATTTATGATTCAGTTTCAAGTTGTTTCATTTTAAACACTCTTTTTTTTAATAAGAAAATTACACGTACAGCTGTACTTCCAATTTCGTTATTAGTTGATAAAGACTATTAATAAGAAAGTTTTCTCAAAGGCGGGGTGCTGAAAAAATTATCTTTGGAAAATGGCAGTTTGCCAGAAAGTTGCAGAAACGCTGATAAAGTGAAGGCCGCCAACGGCTACAGAACCCCTAATGGATGTGTGTGTGTGTGTGTGCGCGCGCGCGCGCGTGTGTGTTTAGTATTCTGTTAGTTTGCACTTGATTGGCTTTGTTCTCAGTGGCAGTTTTATTTACGTTTATCTAGTTTGAAAGAGAATGAACTTAGTATACTTTAGCTTTACATTTTACCAGAGGCGGGGTCCAGCCCCCCTAAAAAAAACCTTGTGTTCGTAAAACCTATTTAAATTTTTAAACATGTAGTGTACGTAGTGTTTGTTATTAAATGTAAATTATGTTTAATTATCATTGTTATTCGTAACTAATAAGATGCCCCCCATACTACTAGCTCTAGAATCGTCATTGTACAGTATTTTACAGTTGGTAATTTTATCTACACAGAAACAAGTCTCGTCAGACGCGTTTCGATATACGGCGTTTCCGGATTAGGCTGGACAAACGCAAAACGTGTGACGCATTGTCATTAGCAAAACACGGACACGGACACGGACCTGCAAGGAGACTGTCTATGTAATATGTAAATATTCATTTCACTGTTTTCATAATACTCTGTTAACTTAATGTTTTCTTCTCTTCTTCCATCAGGAAATAGGCGAATCGTCTACTCCGATTCCAAAGAATATACATCACTTGACCAAGCTTTCTATACTTCTTTGTCCAGTAGGTTTGTATTGGCAAACTTCCTTCGGCAACCTGCCGTCCGGCATCCTATTCAGACGAATGGTTCATCTCTCTTTGTTTTCCGCAATCCACCACCCTTGAATACCAAAAATTTCCAATTCTTTGCATTTGTCTTCACTGTAGACAGTATCTGCTCGTGGGCAGTCTGTAACAGATCGCAAGTATCTTATATCCGACGCCTGTATCCTACTCAGGTGTTTCTTCGCCGGAACCGGAGTTTCAAAATCATACAACACTGGAACAGCCATTACCTTAAAAAATCTAAGTCGAGTCTCTTTCCTTGTTTTTATTCTGGACAACGCTTGACGAATTGTTCCACAAAGACTTTCCCAACCCACGATTAACATCATGATCCGTGTCGTGACTGAGGCGGACGTGGGTGAGCCGGACACGCTAAAATCGTAGCTGCGACGAACAATTATCTGCGTACAATTAAACTTCTGTGGTAGAGGCGGACGCTTTAATAAACAAGATAGGACCAGTAACTGTAAATCAGTTGCAACTTCCCCTTATACTTTTTACAAACTTACAACTGCCAATGTATCTTTTTAAAGTATGATTTTAAAACTTGAAACTTGCACATCAAAGGCATTCTTAATTTAGAAGTTATATTTTTTAATGTATTTTTTCTGTGTTTTTCAGTGCTTTTTTTATTTAGTATATTTTCATTTTTATACTTTTTATATTTTTAGTATTTTTAATTAATTTATGTATACTTTTTTTAGTATATAACTACCGTATTTCATGTACTTTGTATCTTTAACATATTTATCATTACGCAGTTTTTTAATCAATGTTTTTTATGAATCCAACGTGTTTACATAGCTGAGAGCTTTCAAACATTTCTCCAGGCTGTTGTCGTCATCAGAACTGTTCGTTATGCTGTTAATTGTCTCGTCCTGTGTAATACAAATCTTTTTTAGTTTCTGAACCTGCTCTCCAAGATCCTTTGCCATCAGTTGGAATGAAACTTTCTGCATTTCTTTTTTCAGCGTTTTAACCAACAGAAACACATTAAGTTGATGTCTTCCTATAAAACTGTTCAACTTTGAGTTCCAACTCTCAACCACGTTATTAGTACTGTGTCGCTGTCTATGAATATTCCACACGTCATCGTCAGTAGGAATTTTAGGAGTGTCCATCCATTGCTGATCGAAGTAGTCTGCGAAAACATTTAATTTATCATTTTCGGGAAGATTTTCCATGGTCAGAAGCGATCCATCTTCTACTCCATTAGTCGTAAAATATGCCAAAGCAGCACGCATCCTACACGTGAGTCTTATATCTTCTAATTATAAATGTAATACTACTGACTCGGAACACTAATTTTTATTTGTACATTTTAACCAATAAAAAATTAGTGTTCCGAGTCAGTAGTATTATATTTATAATTAGTTAATCAACGGACACGTCATGGACAACAAAATCCAAGAATCTTATATCTTCATTGTCCTTTTACTTCACAGTCAGTCCAATGTTTTGTATTTGTCTCCAAACAGGTGGATTAAAATGATAGTTGCAGCCACTTATTGTAGTATCTGGAAATGTCTTCCTCGCCGCACTGATAGCCGCAGCTTCAAAATCAAGTTTTATTAATTCTGGAGACCATAATGAACACAATTTCTTGAGAAGCTTAAATAAATACAAATATGTAGATGCTATTTTAGCCGGTAAACAGAATTGTATACATTTTCATGTCATGAAGTCCGCTGCCCCGGGGTCAACGTGCACAATCATGGCCGGCTCTAGTAGAAGGCCGGAATATTAAACGTGGCAACGTTGCGTCTGAGGACTATAAGCATAGTGTAATAAAAAGCTAAAGTGAACATGTTATATTTTCACTTAATTTCATAGCATTACAAAAAATCGTGAGTAGGCCTGTTTATAGTTAAATGTAAAGTATAGGTTATAGTAAAACAAGTAGTGTGAAGGGTGTTGTTGTTTGTGTTGTAATTGTGTCGGGCGTTACCTCCGCGCACTTTTGTTACTTACTCTGTTGACTGGATCCTCTGCAGTGATGTAGTCCTGTAACACAACTTAAAACTATGCTTTTTGTGGGCGCCACTTGGAAACGTTTGTTCCAAGAAAAAATTAAATGTGATTGATAAAATGTTTAAATCTACGAAAAAATTTAAACAAGTCGGTTTAGCTTTGAAAAATCAGTTAAGTTTAATGATTATTTAAAAACAACAAACAAATCGTCTGAAGGACTAACATTCATAAAAAGAAAAAAAATTATAAAATTGCAGAGAAAAAATTTTACAAGTTATTATTATTGACAATTTTTTTATATGCCCAATCAAGTATCGGCTAGTATTTCAGATTCTGACTCAGTTGAAAAGCATGAGTTTAATATGTGAAAAAACTTTTACTCTCAGGACGTGACTCCTTTGAACTACCAAGACATATCAATTAGATGCCTTACAAGAAAAAACTAAGTGATTTGAAGGTGTATGTGTGGCGTGTAAAGTACAACTGTGTGATAAATGTAACCAGGTAACAAATGACTTTAATTTTGGTAACTCACGTTCCAATGGTCGTTTATTCTCTCACTGGACACTTCCTTCGGGTAGTTTCTCAATCTCGCCTCTTCAGGTGTACACTGAATCTATTTAATGTCAAATTTTGCGATCATTACTTTTTCCGCACTTTTTGTCAAAACGTTTGGCAGTAGAATCTCGTTCAAACGCCGCCGCTACGAATCATCTGTTTAGCGTTGATTCAGAAATCTGCCACCGCAGCGCTGATTCCCATGCAGTGTTGAGGAAGGCTTAGTGTATTGTTTGTTTACGTTCGGGGAAATTATTTGTCACGTTAGTCAGTCAATGCGAACACAGCAGAATTCGTTCTCTATTTAAATGTTTGGTCCCTCCTGGGCCGTCGATGTTCTGGCTGCGTGATTTCTATTAAAATTTGCCGTATCGCTGCTCTATTTCAGCGATACTTTTTGGCGTAGACTCTCGTTGAGGTTAAGTCAGTCGGTTATGTCTATGTACGGGAAAAGCCTTCCTGCCGTGTCTTGTCGATTTCTCGCCTCTTTGGTTTCGCCTTAGCTGCGTTGATCAGTGTTGTGTGAGATGCATCAGTTCTGGAGTTCAATCTTCAAGTGTTTTTTGGGTCGAATTTGGTCTCGCTTTTATACTAAATCGGGATGACTGTTTTCATCGACTTCCGGTATATTTGTGTAAAAATTCTTTCTAGATTGTTCGAGAATAAACGAAATGGAATGTCATAGAACAATTTTCACTTCCGTAGAAGCTTTTAGAACGAATTTCTTATTCTTCATACAAAGGATATTTCCAAATTTACACTGGTATTTATCAAACAGTTTCACATTAGTACTCACAATTTGTATGCCATTAATGCATTTAGATTCCTTGTTTTTAACTGAATCTAGCGATACTAAATATGATTGGTATCTAATTAACTTAAGTCTAATAAACAATACAATATACAACCCTCACCTTGAGTTGTTGTCATTGAAAGCTCAATTTTTATAACAAAAATTGTTGTGGAGTTACAAAGTTCCTTCCACAAGCTGAACATCTAATCCTACTACTTTCCTACAACAAAATAAACAAATTTTAACATAAATAAAACACAAATAAATACAATTTTATATGGCCTCTGCTCATGGCCTAGATTCTTGTCAGTTTTCTAATACAATGATTAGTCTTTTTCTTTAATATATGTATTATTTCACCACTATACACACAGAGTTTATTATTTTGTCTATCTTTTGTGATACCTGGTTACTCTGTACATATATTATATTTATCACAAGATGACATAGCATCATTGATTGGTTTTGAGATGTCATTTTTTATGGTGTGACAAATCTCACTCTAATTAGTTAAATTCTTTTAGAATTGACTTTACTTTCAACTGAGTTTGTTTCTTATTAAGGTATTCTGATGTATTGTACCTTTCTATCTTATTTTTGTTAGTATTATGTAAGTATTTAGCCAGATATGATTATTTTTGTACTGGATAATTGGCTTCAGCCTTACATGGTATAAGTAAATATTCTGCTGACTTGACTATTACAATGTTAAAGTCAGTCAGGTATATTAGTATAGTTGCTTTATATCATATTACAGCTTTCTAATACAGTTTGGTTGCATTTTGGCAACATTAAATTCATAAATTATACAATATTAGATGCCTATTACATGTTTTTAGTTAACACTGTTTTTGGCTATTTTGACTGCTTTTTATTCATTTGACAGCTTCCTTTATTTAAGATAAATTGTTCACTATTGTCTGCTTGACAATTACATATAGTTTTTATTTAAATCTGATAATAATTAATTTTTTCATGAAATCTTGGTGTATGGTCTCAAATCCAACACATTAATATTTTTTTGTCATTGCAAATATACAATTTTTATTTTAACTTAAACTCTTCCTAATAATGTATTTAAATCATTTAATACATTTATTTTATTTACATCACATAATATAATGATGGATCATGTCCATTTATTCACAAAAAATAGCTTTTAATACCCTATTCATAGTTATAAAACTTAATAATTATTGACTTTATTCTGGTGGATTCTGACATTATTTCTCTCTCTTATAGTGTCTTATGGTTTTTTCACTCTTATTCACTTTAATAATATATATGGGGTTTTGTCTTCGTCATAGTTTGGTTGTTTTTTCAAGTTGATAGAAATAATTATTATACAAAATTACACAATTTTTTGGGACTACTTGGGTTCGATACTGTTCACTTCACTTTCCTCTTATGCTAACTTACTATATAAATGATTTCTTTTTATGGAACGTTCTGTGACATTACATATGCCTCTTCGTTAAAGTTGATAATTTTGGAAAAACATATCTTTGGTTTTGATGAAATTATCATCTCTATAATAACCCTTTATTATTAGCTTCTTTATATCTCATTCTTTTATCTTATAATTAAATTCCTGTACTACTCCTTTAATATATTAATCCAACTCAATATTCCTAGTTCGTTCTTTGTCATATCACCTATTCCTTTCCTTTTTACCTTGATGTTTTATAATTAATCTTTGATATAATTCCCTATCAATTCCCTAACTTACATAGAGGGTTGGGAGTCAGAGTGGCTCGCTATGGCATACATTCTCTGTCCCTTCCTGTCTATAACTACTGAAATCAGAGGCAACACTTCCCTGTTCAGAAAATAATAATTGCACCTTTGCAACAAATAATAATAATAATAATAATAATAAAAAAAAAATACAATATTCAAAGATCATAGGCTCCTACACATAAATTCCCTTTCTTAAACTCTTCTGATTAATTCACAATTATATTAATATATCGTTCTCCGCAGGTTAAAATTATCGTTTAAAATCATTCAATGTCAATAGCTATATTCATATTCATCATTACCTCCTTATGTAACACACTGTTTTCCCTTTTTTTTTTTTTCATTTATCATTTCCATTTAGTATCAAATATATGACAGTATTTCTCCTTCTTTTCTCCTTTACTAAGTGTCCATCTCGTAATATTTATTTATAATAATCTCTCTCCTTCTCTAAGTACGGGTAAGCTGGTAAATATACGTTGACATGGCTATTGGAAATAAATCTATATTTTATATATATAATTATGCCTTTGGTGTAAGGTGTCCTTCTCGTAATATTTATTAATAATAATCTCTCTCCTTCTCTAAGTACGGGTAAGCTGGTAAATATACGTTGACATGGCTATTGGAAATAAATCTATATTTTATATATATATCATTATGCCTTTGGTGTAAGGTGTCCTTCTCGTAATATTTATTAATAATAATCTCTCTCCTTCTCTAAGTACGGGTAAGCTGGTAAATATACGTTGACATGGCTATTGGAAATAAATCTTGCCTATGATGGAATGTGTCCATCTCGTAATATTTCTTAATAATAACCATTATACGATAATATTTATATTTATTTAAAAATCTCTACCTCCTTTCTAATTATGGCTAAGTTAAAAAATTCACGTTGACATGTTTAGTCAAGGTACCTTCTCTATGATGCTGTATTTGACTTGGGTCTTTGGTCATGGTACTTGGTCACTGATTGAGTATTGCGATTTTTTTTTAATCATGGTACTTTTTTAATGAAGTCTGGTTATACGTACCTTTTACCTTGTTCCTGATTGTGTCAGTTACCTCGTAGGTATTGTTTTTATTGTCTCTGGTTATCGTGAAAGGCCCTGTATATAAGAGTAGCAATTTCCTCGTTATGCCTTGTATAGCACTGGGCAATTCTCTATTTTTAACTAACACCTTTTCACCTACCTCATATTTAATTGCCTTAGGCTGTGATTTGATATATTTTTTCCGCTGCTGTTCCGTTTTTTCTAACATCTTATTATAAAATTTTGCCCCTTCAAATTGGTATGCGGGTTCGTCGGGAAAATTAATAATTTCTTTTATCTCTCGTGGTGGGGGTCTTTCGAACATAACCGTGTATGGCGACATCTCGATGGTATTGTGATGCGAGAAATTGAGAAAATCCTCGGTAGAGGCTACATATTCATGCCATCTTTTCTGCTCGTTATGGCAGTATGTTCTTAGTAACCGTCCTACCTCCCTTAACACTCTCTCGGCTGGGTTACTATTCGGGTGATATACGGACGTCTTGTACGTTTTTATTCCGTGTTCTCCCAAGCTTTCCTTCCAAAGTTTTCCCCTAAACTGTGTACCGTGGTCCGTAATTATAGAATACGGTCGGCCCACTTCCATTATATAACGCTTGATTATTATGTCTATTATTTTCCTGGTCGTTGCCCTAGTTATTGGGTATAGCTTTGTATACTTGCTAAAGTGGTCGAAAATGATTACGATAAATTTATATCGGTGTCTCCCACCGCTGCGTGGAAAGGGTCCGCAGATATCGAGAAATACCTTTTCCAATTTTTCGGTAGATAATATGGGTATCATGACCCCTTCCTTCCTCTCGTTATCACACTTTACTTTTTGACAAATATCGCACGATCGTATCGCCAGTTGCACCTTCTTATTCATCCCCTTGATGTATGTTTGCTCTTCCAATGCCTTCCTTACTTTAAGGGCACCCATATGTCCGTACCTATCGTGATAGTCGATTATTAGCGGTCTCTCTATCGCTGGTGGAATCACTAATTTCCAATTCTCTTGTTGCGGGGTATTCCTAATAAACAAGGTGTCGTCGTGTATACAATAAAATCTGTTTATGACCTCATCGCCTTCCTGTACCCTTTTTCTAATATCTCCTAATTTCGGATCGGCCTCTTGTTGTGACTTTATTTCGTGCAAAATATTTTTTAAATCCTCCCTGCTCTTAATAATGTGGTAAACCTTGGCTAATTGTTCCTTTTCGCCATCAAAGGTTTGGTCTGGTATATTGACGCGAGATAAGACGTCGGCGGCTACGTTCTGTTTGCCGGGTATATATTTCCATGTGATATTGTACTCTTGCAAGGCCAAAACCCATCTAGTCAGCCTTCCATGGTTCAGTTTACAATGCTTTAAAAATGATATAGATTTGTGGTCGCTTCTAACTGTTATGGGGTACCCTAATATATATGTCCTAAATTTACCGCATGCGAAAACTACACTCAACAGTTCTTTTTCGGTAGTATTGTAGTTTCGTTCGCAACTGTTCAGCACGCGGCTAGCAAAGCTAATTACTAAATGGTTACCGTCCTGATCTTCCTGATAGAGGGCTGCACCTAAACATCGCAGTTTAGAAAAAATGGTTTTGTAAAGTCGGGATGATGCAACATTACGGTTTCTAAAAACTTTTCCTTTATGATATTGAGCACTCCATCTTGCTCTGGTCCCCAAGTCCATTTGTCTTTAGCTGATAACTGCTTTTGGAACCTGGCAGTTAGTTCTGAGTAATTGGACCGAAACTTTCTGTAATAGTTGCAGATTCCTAAAAATGACTGCAGCTGTTTCCTATTCTTTGGAGTGGGGAACTTCTGTATGGCCTCTACCTTTTCCTTGGATGGAGTAATCCCTTGTTCTGTTAAATTAAATCCTAAAAATTTCACCTCATTTGCAATGAATTGGGACTTGTCTAATTTGAGGGTGATATTGTTCTCTGATAATTTCTCTAGCACCTGTTCAACCCTATTACAATGGTCGTCCCAATTCGCTGAAGTCACCAGTAGGTCATCGACGTACACTGTCGTAAACTTCAGTACTTCCTGCCCCAATATTCTGTCCATTATCTTTACAAACACCGCCACAGAATTTATTAAGCCAAAAGGTAACCGCTTAAACTGATAGTTTCTGCCCTCGAATATGAATGCCATATATTTCCTACTATCAGGGTGGAGTTCTATCTGCCAGTATCCGCATACCGTATCCCATGAGCTTATATATCTGATTCCGTGGAACTTTTTTAATATCTCCTCTATCTCCCCAGGTGATGTGCGGTCGTTAACAATCATTTTGTTAATCTCCCTAGCATCGAGACATATACGTACCTTTCCGTTCTTTTTTGGCACCGCTATGATTGGGCTGGTAAAGGGCGAATGACTATACTCGATTATGTCGTCCTCTATCATCCTGTTCAATTCTTCCCTGACTTCGTTCTTTAGCGAGTATGCGATCGGGTACGATTTCCTGTTAAATTCCACCGGAGTTTTGAATTTTATGGTGCACTGATAATCTCTGGCTTTACCTGGAGCGTTCGAGAATATGTGTTTATAACGGTTGTATACCTCGATCAATTGTTCCGCCTGTTTTTCGCTGACCAGACCCCTTGCTTTCGTCCTTTGGAAATCCCGTATTTCTTCTAACTTTTCTAACCACAACTCTGGGTTTTCCTCCTGATATAATGGCACATTGATTGGACGATCGGTACAATAATAATGGTTCACTATCGCTTGATAAGGTGTATTGTCTGTACCACTTCCTTGGACATCGATTAAATTATTGGTCAAAATCCCCTTGTTAGTCTTAAAAGTTATCACCTTACTTTCCAAATCTATTACAGCATTGTATGGCCTAAGTATATCGCAGCCTATTAGTATACTCATGGGTAAATTACTCGCCACTAATAACCCTATTGGTATTGTTACCCCATTACTAGTCATCTCTAATGACACCTGTTTCTTTATTGATTTATTTTGCCTCCCCGTTGCTCCGACTAAAACAATGTTATTTATCGGTAGAGTGGGTATTGGTAAATTACTATTTTGCTTAATCCGCTCTAACTCAATGCTATCAATAAGTGACACATTTGACCCCGTGTCAATGAGTAGTATCGCTTCTATGCCATTGATATATGCTTTAATCTGCACGATACTATTATTCCCTTGGTTACTATTTTTAATGATATCGTCACCTTCTTCTAATAACTCCTCTCTAATATCCTTAAGGTAATTATTTATTCTTAATATAGTCCCGTCTTTGTCCTGTCTATGTTCGTCGCTTGTCACCCCATAATATTGGTTCAGTGAAGGGCGGTTTTCCTTTTTCACTGCCGCGTTTAGTTTAAATGAGCCACTGTCTCATTGGCCCGGTCTCCCGGAACATTGGGTTGCTGACCCGTCTGTGTTTCCGGCCTGACCTCGGGATTACCGTTAATAGGTTGGCTATTCGCCGTGTTACCCTGGCTACCTGACGCCTGTTGTGGGTAAAACATGTAAGTGGGTACATTAGGTGGATATGGCCGTCGGTTATTGGCCATTGTATAATTTACCTGGGGCCTATATTCATTTTGGTTTCTCCTATCGCTTCCTCCTTGGTTTCCCCCGTTGCGATAACCATTACGTTGGCCATAATTACTTCCTCTATAATTATTCCCGCGATAACCGTTTCCCTGGTGGAAGTTCCTACCGTAGTTATTCCCGGTGTAATTACCTCTGTTTGGTCCCGGATAGTTGCGGTTAATTGGGCCTTGAGTGGTATCATTTCGGCCATTTGGTGGGATATTATTATTCTGATTATTGGTGTTTAGATTATTACTGTTCCCACCTCCATTCCGGTTTGGTCCGTTATTATTGTTGTTGTACTCTACCTTACGATTGGGGGGTTGGTAATCCTGGAACCTTCCTGTGGATTCGCAATTTTCCAATAATTTGGCCAGATCGGCTATTTTGCTAATCTGTTGGTACAATTGGGCATCCTTGATACCATAGCTGTAATGTCCAGCTAACTGCCTTACCAAACATTCTTCTGGGATCGGCGGTATCAACTTCCGTGCTAAACATACCTTTCCCAGGAAATAAGACGTCGGGGACTGTCCATAGGACGCGTCATATTTGCCATAGAAAATGTCCATTCTTACCCTGTTTTGTGCGGTCTCTGACCAATACTTTTCCTTAAACTGGCGTTTAAACTCTGCTAAATTCGTTATTTCTGGTCGTACCGCTATCCACCAGTTATCCTTAGTATTTTTAAACGTCTCGTCAAGCATCTCTCTTATCCTGTCCCACCTTGTTTCTCTACTTCTCCCAATAACCTCCTCCATTCTTTCCAAAAATTCCATTGGGTTTCGTCGATAGTCCTGGAAGTTGATTACTTCCCTGTTTTCACCATGACACGTATGAGTGTTTAGTATTGGTGCGTCTCTCAGCGCCTCTAATCTTTCCTGCAGGTTTTTCTCTCTCTGGTCTATTTCCAGTATGCTATTTTTGTTAGTTTTTATTTGTTCGTCCAGCCTGTTAGCGATGTGCTGGACTTCTCCCACCTCCTGCATGATGGCGTCTTGGTTCTCCCTTACCCTGTTTTCGAGATTTATAACATCTTGTTTGGTCTCTACTGCTTGCTCCTCTATACTTTCGAAACGTGTATTGTTTCCCTCCCGTAACCTTTCCAACTGTTTCTCCATATTCTCGACCTTCCTGTCACTATCAGTTTTATTATCATCGATCTTTTTGGTTACTGTTTCGTATTTTATGCTAATTTCCTTTTTCAGAGACTCTATACTTTTTTTATTCTCCTCCTGAAATATCTCCAGTTTTTTCCCATTGTCATCTATTTTCCCGGTTATATCCTTCTTTAAAGATTCTATGTTTTTGTCTAATTTCTCCTTATCTTCCAGCCTGTTTTTATTATTCTCCTCCTTATCTTCCTGTCTATTTTTATTATTATTCTCCTTCAGGGAGTCTATACTTTTGTTCATATCCTCCTTCAGGGATTTTATTATTTCCTCCTTATCTTCCTTCATTCTTTGGAGCATCATCATTATTATATTCGTGTCAACGTTCCCTGTTATTTTTTCTGGTTCGGGTTTCTCTGTTTGTTCTACCATTTGTATGGGTTCTTCTCCCGTTTGTTCCTCTATTTCATCTGTCGTTTGTACCGGTCTTTCCATTTCTAGTGTGGGCGGTTCTAATTCCGTTTCCTCGACCTGTACTGCCTCTCCGTCTTCCACACTTAACTCGGGTTCCACAGTCTTCTTCACCTTTTTTCCCTTTGGTTGCGGCATTTTAATATGTTGGTAGTTGCCGGGCTTGTTCCGTCTTTTTCAAGCCTCACTAGTTGGGCTGCCAATTTATAGTAAAACAAGTAGTGTGGAGGGTGTTGTTGTTTGTGTTGTAATTGTGTCGGGCGTTACCTCCGCGCACTTTTGTTACTTACTCTGTTGACTGGATCCTCTGCAGTGATGTAGTCCTGTAACACAACTTAAAACTATGCTTTTTGTGGGCGCCACTTGGAAACGTTTGTTCCAAGAAAAAATTAAATGTGATTGATAAAATGTTTAAATCTACGAAAAAATTTAAACAAGTCGGTTTAGCTTTGAAAAATCAGTTAAGTTTAATGATTATTTAAAAACAACAAACAAATCGTCTGAAGGACTAACATTCATAAAAAGAAAAAAAATTATAAAATTGCAGAGAAAAAATTTTACAAGTTATTATTATTGACAATTTTCTTATATGTCCAATCAAGTATCGGCTAGTATTTCAGATTCTGACTCAGTTGAAAAGCATGAGTTTAATATGTGAAAAAACTTTTACTCTCAGGACGTGACTCCTTTGAACTACCAAGACATATCAATTAGATGCCTTACAAGAAAAAACTAAGTGATTTGAAGGTGTATGTGTGGCGTGTAAAGTACAACTGTGTGATAAATGTAACCAGGTAACAAATGACTTTAATTTTGGTAACTCACGTTCCAATGGTCGTTTATTCTCTCACTGGACACTTCCTTCGGGTAGTTTCTCAATCTCGCCTCTTCAGGTGTACACTGAATCTATTTAAAGTCAAATTTTGCGATCATTACTTTTTCCGCACTTTTTGTCAAAACGTTTGGCAGTAGAATCTCGTTCAAACGCCGCCGCTACGAATCATCTGTTTAGCGTTGATTCAGAAATCTGCCACCGCAGCGCTGATTCCCATGCAGTGTTGAGGAAGGCTTAGTGTATTGTTTGTTTACGTTCGGGGAAATTATTTGTCACGTTAGTCAGTCAATGCGAACACAGCAGAATTCGTTCTCTATTTAAATGTTTGGTCCCTCCTGGGCCGTCGACGTTCTGGCTGCGTGATTTCTATTAAAATTTGCCGTATCGCTGCTCTATTTCAGCGATACTTTTTGGCGTAGACTCTCGTTGAGGTTAAGTCAGTCGGTTATGTCTATGTACGGGAAAAGCCTTCCTGCCGTGTCTTGTCGATTTCTCGCCTCTTTGGTTTCGCCTTAGCTGCGTTGATCAGTGTTGTGTGAGATGCATCAGTTCTGGAGTTCAATCTTCAAGTGTTTTTTGGGTCGAATTTGGTCTCGCTTTTATACTAAATCGGGATGACTGTTTTCATCGACTTCCGGTATATTTGTGTAAAAATTCTTTCTAGATTGTTCGAGAATAAACGAAATGGAATGTCATAGAACAATTTTCACTTCCGTAGAAGCTTTTAGAACGAATTTCTTATTCTTCATACAAAGGATATTTCCAAATTTACACTGGTATTTATCAAACAGTTTCACATTAGTACTCACAATTTGTATGCCATTAATGCATTTAGATTCCTTGTTTTTAACTGAATCTAGCGATACTAAATATGATTGGTATCTAATTAACTTAAGTCTAATAAACAATACAATATACAACCCTCACCTTGAGTTGTTGTCATTGAAAGCTCAATTTTTATAACAAAAATTGTTGTGGAGTTACAAAGTTCCTTCCACAAGCTGAACATCTAATCCTACTACTTTCCTACAACAAAATAAACAAATTTTAACATAAATAAAACACAAATAAATACAATTTTATATGGCCTCTGCTCATGGCCTAGATTCTTGTCAGTTTTCTAATACAATGATTAGTCTTTTTCTTTAATATATGTATTATTTCACCACTATACACACAGAGTTTATTATTTTGTCTATCTTTTGTGATACCTGGTTACTCTGTACATATATTATATTTATCACAAGATGACATAGCATCATTGATTGGTCTTGAGATGTCATTTTTTATGGTGTGACAAATCTCACTCTAATTAGTTAAATTCTTTTAGAATTGACTTTACTTTCAACTGAGTTTGTTTCTTATTAAGGTATTCTGATGTATTGTACCTTTCTATCTTATTTTTGTTAGTATTATGTAAGTATTTAGCCAGATATGATTATTTTTGTACTGGATAATTGGCTTCAGCCTTACATGGTATAAGTAAATATTCTGCTGACTTGACTATTACAATGTTAAAGTCAGTCAGGTATATTAGTATAGTTGCTTTATATCATATTACAGCTTTCTAATACAGTTTGGTTGCATTTTGGCAACATTAAATTCATAAATTATACAATATTAGATGCCTATTACATGTTTTTAGTTAACACTGTTTTTGGCTATTTTGACTGCTTTTTATTCATTTGACAGCTTCCTTTATTTAAGATAAATTGTTCACTATTGTCTGCTTGACAATTACATATAGTTTTTATTTAAATCTGATAATAATTAATTTTTTCATGAAATCTTGGTGTATGGTCTCAAATCCAACACATTAATATTTTTTTGTCATTGCAAATATACAATTTTTATTTTAACTTAAACTCTTCCTAATAATGTATTTAAATCATTTAATACATTTATTTTATTTACATCACATAATATAATGATGGATCATGTCCATTTATTCACAAAAAATAGCTTTTAATACCCTATTCATAGTTATAAAACTTAATAATTATTGACTTTATTCTGGTGGATTCTGACATTATTTCTCTCTCTTATAGTGTCTTATGGTTTTTTCACTCTTATTCACTTTAATAATATATATGGGGTTTTGTCTTCGTCATAGTTTGGTCGTTTTTTCAAGTTGATAGAAATAATTATTATACAAAATTACACAATTTTTTGGGACTACTTGGGTTCGATACTGTTCACTTCACTTTCCTCTTATGCTAACTTACTATATAAATGATTTCTTTTTATGGAACGTTCTGTGACATTACATATGCCTCTTCGTTAAAGTTGATAATTTTGGAAAAACATATCTTTGGTTTTGATGAAATTATCATCTCTATAATAACCCTTTATTATTAGCTTCTTTATATCTCATTCTTTTATCTTATAATTAAATTCCTGTACTACTCCTTTAATATATTAATCCAACTCAATATTCCTAGTTCGTTCTTTGTCATATCACCTATTCCTTTCCTTTTTACCTTGATGTTTTATAATTAATCTTTGATATAATTCCCTATCAATTCCCTAACTTACATAGAGGGTTGGGAGTCAGAGTGGCTCGCTATGGCATACATTCTCTGTCCCTTCCTGTCTATAACTACTGAAATCAGAGGCAACACTTCCCTGTTCAGAAAATAATAATTGCACCTTTGCAACAAATAATAATAATAATAATAATAATAATAAAAAATACAATATTCAAAGATCATAGGCTCCTACACATAAATTCCCTTTCTTAAACTCTTCTGATTAATTCACAATTATATTAATATATCGTTCTCCGCACGTTAAAATTATCGTTTAAAATCATTCAATGTCAATAGCTATATTCATATTCATCATTACCTCCTTATGTAACACACTGTTTTCCCTTTTTTTTTTTTTTTTCATTTATCATTTCCATTTAGTATCAAATATATGACAGTATTTCTCCTTCTTTTCTCCTTTACTAAGTGTCCATCTCGTAATATTTATTTATAATAATCTCTCTCCTTCTCTAAGTACGGGTAAGCTGGTAAATATACGTTGACATGGCTATTGGAAATAAATCTATATTTTATATATATATCATTATGCCTTTGGTGTAAGGTGTCCTTCTCGTAATATTTATTAATAATAATCTCTCTCCTTCTCTAAGTACGGGTAAGCTGGTAAATATACGTTGACATGGCTATTGGAAATAAATCTTGCCTATGATGGAATGTGTCCATCTCGTAATATTTCTTAATAATAACCATTATACGATAATATTTATATTTATTTAAAAATCTCTACCTCCTTTCTAATTATGGCTAAGTTAAAAAATTCACGTTGACATGTTTAGTCAAGGTACCTTA
Source organism: Magicicada septendecula (assembly GCA_034769895.1). Lineage (NCBI taxonomy): Eukaryota > Metazoa > Arthropoda > Insecta > Hemiptera > Cicadidae > Magicicada > Magicicada septendecula. Next base: position 111,434,611 of record CM068370.1, read on the forward strand.
TCTATGATGCTGTATTTGACTTGGGTCTTTGGTCATGGTACTTGGTCACTGATTGAGTATTGCGATTTTTTTTTAATCATGGTACTTTTTTAATGAAGTCTGGTTATACGTACCTTTTACCTTGTTCCTGATTGTGTCAGTTACCTCGTAGGTATTGTTTTTATTGTCTCTGGTTATCGTGAAAGGCCCTGTATATAAGAGTAGCAATTTCCTCGTTATGCCTTGTATAGCACTGGGCAATTCTCTATTTTTAACTAACACCTTTTCACCTACCTCATATTTAATTGCCTTAGGCTGTGATTTGATATATTTTTTCCGCTGCTGTTCCGTTTTTTCTAACATCTTATTATAAAATTTTGCCCCTTCAAATTGGTATGCGGGTTCGTCGGGAAAATTAATAATTTCTTTTATCTCTCGTGGTGGGGGTCTTTCGAACATAACCGTGTATGGCGACATCTCGATGGTATTGTGATGCGAGAAATTGAGAAAATCCTCGGTAGAGGCTACATATTCATGCCATCTTTTCTGCTCGTTATGGCAGTATGTTCTTAGTAACCGTCCTACCTCCCTTAACACTCTCTCGGCTGGGTTACTATTCGGGTGATATACGGACGTCTTGTACGTTTTTATTCCGTGTTCTCCCAAGCTTTCCTTCCAAAGTTTTCCCCTAAACTGTGTACCGTGGTCCGTAATTATAGAATACGGTCGGCCCACTTCCATTATATAACGCTTGATTATTATGTCTATTATTTTCCTGGTCGTTGCCCTAGTTATTGGGTATAGCTTTGTATACTTGCTAAAGTGGTCGAAAATGATTACGATAAATTTATATCGGTGTCTCCCACCGCTGCGTGGAAAGGGTCCGCAGATATCGAGAAATACCTTTTCCAATTTTTCGGTAGATAATATGGGTATCATGACCCCTTCCTTCCTCTCGTTATCACACTTTACTTTTTGACAAATATCGCACGATCGTATCGCCAGTTGCACCTTCTTATTCATCCCCTTGATGTATGTTTGCTCTTCCAATGCCTTCCTTACTTTAAGGGCACCCATATGTCCGTACCTATCGTGATAGTCGATTATTAGCGGTCTCTCTATCGCTGGTGGAATCACTAATTTCCAATTCTCTTGTTGCGGGGTATTCCTAATAAACAAGGTGTCGTCGTGTATACAATAAAATCTGTTTATGACCTCATCGCCTTCCTGTACCCTTTTTCTAATATCTCCTAATTTCGGATCGGCCTCTTGTTGTGACTTTATTTCGTGCAAAATATTTTTTAAATCCTCCCTGCTCTTAATAATGTGGTAAACCTTGGCTAATTGTTCCTTTTCGCCATCAAAGGTTTGGTCTGGTATATTGACGCGAGATAAGACGTCGGCGGCTACGTTCTGTTTGCCGGGTATATATTCCCATGTGATATTGTACTCTTGCAAGGCCAAAACCCATCTAGTCAGCCTTCCATGGTTCAGTTTACAATGCTTTAAAAATGATATAGATTTGTGGTCGCTTCTAACTGTTATGGGGTACCCTAATATATATGTCCTAAATTTACCGCATGCGAAAACTACACTCAACAGTTCTTTTTCGGTAGTATTGTAGTTTCGTTCGCAACTGTTCAGCACGCGGCTAGCAAAGCTAATTACTAAATGGTTACCGTCCTGATCTTCCTGATAGAGGGCTGCACCTAAACATCGCAGTTTAGAAAAAATGGTTTTGTAAAGTCGGGATGATGCAACATTACGGTTTCTAAAAACTTTTCCTTTATGATATTGAGCACTCCATCTTGCTCTGGTCCCCAAGTCCATTTGTCTTTAGCTGATAACTGCTTTTGGAACCTGGCAGTTAGTTCTGAGTAATTGGACCGAAACTTTCTGTAATAGTTGCAGATTCCTAAAAATGACTGCAGCTGTTTCCTATTCTTTGGAGTGGGGAACTTCTGTATGGCCTCTACCTTTTCCTTGGATGGAGTAATCCCTTGTTCTGTTAAATTAAATCCTAAAAATTTCACCTCATTTGCAATGAATTGGGACTTGTCTAATTTGAGGGTGATATTGTTCTCTGATAATTTCTCTAGCACCTGTTCAACCCTATTACAATGGTCGTCCCAATTCGCTGAAGTCACCAGTAGGTCATCGACGTACACTGTCGTAAACTTCAGTACTTCCTGCCCCAATATTCTGTCCATTATCTTTACAAACACCGCCACAGAATTTATTAAGCCAAAAGGTAACCGCTTAAACTGATAGTTTCTGCCCTCGAATATGAATGCCATATATTTCCTACTATCAGGGTGGAGTTCTATCTGCCAGTATCCGCATACCGTATCCCATGAGCTTATATATCTGATTCCGTGGAACTTTTTTAATATCTCCTCTATCTCCCCAGGTGATGTGCGGTCGTTAACAATCATTTTGTTAATCTCCCTAGCATCGAGACATATACGTACCTTTCCGTTCTTTTTTGGCACCGCTATGATTGGGCTGGTAAAGGGCGAATGACTATACTCGATTATGTCGTCCTCTGTCATCCTGTTCAATTCTTCCCTGACTTCGTTCTTTAGCGAGTATGCGATCGGGTACGATTTCCTGTTAAATTCCACCGGAGTTTTGAATTTTATGGTGCACTGATAATCTCTGGCTTTACCTGGAGCGTTCGAGAATATGTGTTTATAACGGTTGTATACCTCGATCAATTGTTTCGCCTGTTTTTCGCTGACCAGACCCCTTGCTTTCGTCCTTTGGAAATCCCGTATTTCTTCTAACTTTTCTAACCACAACTCTGGGTTTTCCTCCTGATATAATGGCACATTGATTGGACGATCGGTACAATAATAATGGTTCACTATCGCTTGATAAGGTGTATTGTCTGTACCACTTCCTTGGACATCGATTAAATTATTGGTCAGAATCCCCTTGTTAGTCTTAAAAGTTATCACCTTACTTTCCAAATCTATTACAGCATTGTATGGCCTAAGTATATCGCAGCCTATTAGTATACTCATGGGTAAATTACTCGCCACTAATAACCCTATTGGTATTGTTACCCCATTACTAGTCATCTCTAATGACACCTGTTTCTTTATTGATTTATTTTGCCTCCCCGTTGCTCCGACTAAAACAATGTTATTTATCGGTAGAGTGGGTATTGGTAAATTGCTATTTTGCTTAATCCGCTCTAACTCAATGCTATCAATAAGTGACACATTTGACCCCGTGTCAATGAGTAGTATCGCTTCTATGCCATTGATATATGCTTTAATCTGCACGATACTATTATTCCCTTGGTTACTATTTTTAATGATATCGTCACCTTCTTCTAATAACTCCTCTCTAATATCCTTAAGGTAATTATTTATTCTTAATATAGTCCCGTCTTTGTCCTGTCTATGTTCGTCGCTTGTCACCCCATAATATTGGTTCAGTGAAGGGCGGTTTTCCTTTTTCACTGCCGCGTTTAGTTTAAATGAGCCACTGTCTCATTGGCCCGGTCTCCCGGAACATTGGGTTGCTGACCCGTCTGTGTTTCCGGCCTGACCTCGGGATTACCGTTAATAGGTTGGCTATTCGCCGTGTTACCCTGGCTACCTGACGCCTGTTGTGGGTAAAACATGTAAGTGGGTACATTAGGTGGATATGGCCGTCGGTTATTGGCCATTGTATAATTTACCTGGGGCCTATATTCATTTTGGTTTCTCCTATCGCTTCCTCCTTGGTTTCCCCCGTTGCGATAACCATTACGTTGGCCATAATTACTTCCTCTATAATTATTCCCGCGATAACCGTTTCCCTGGTGGAAGTTCCTACCGTAGTTATTCCCGGTGTAATTACCTCTGTTTGGTCCCGGATAGTTGCGGTTAATTGGGCCCTGAGTGGTATCATTTCGGCCATTTGGTGGGATATTATTATTCTGATTATTGGTGTTTAGATTATTACTGTTCCCACCTCCATTCCGGTTTGGTCCGTTATTATTGTTGTTGTACTCTACCTTACGATTGGGGGGTTGGTAATCCTGGAACCTTCCTGTGGATTCGCAATTTTCCAATAATTTGGCCAGATCGGCTATTTTGCTAATCTGTTGGTACAATTGGGCATCCTTGATACCATAGCTGTAATGTCCAGCTAACTGCCTTACCAAACATTCTTCTGGGATCGGCGGTATCAACTTCCGTGCTAAACATACCTTTCCCAGGAAATAAGACGTCGGGGACTGTCCATAGGACGCGTCATATTTGCCATAGAAAATGTCCATTCTTACCCTGTTTTGTGCGGTCTCTGACCAATACTTTTCCTTAAACTGGCGTTTAAACTCTGCTAAATTCGTTATTTCTGGTCGTACCGCTATCCACCAGTTATCCTTAGTATTTTTAAACGTCTCGTCAAGCATCTCTCTTATCCTGTCCCACCTTGTTTCTCTACTTCTCCCAATAACCTCCTCCATTCTTTCCAAAAATTCCATTGGGTTTCGTCGATAGTCCTGGAAGTTGATTACTTCCCTGTTTTCACCATGACACGTATGAGTGTTTAGTATTGGTGCGTCTCTCAGCGCCTCTAATCTTTCCTGCAGGTTTTTCTCTCTCTGGTCTATTTCCAGTATGCTATTTTTGTTAGTTTTTATTTGTTCGTCCAGCCTGTTAGCGATGTGCTGGACTTCTCCCACCTCCTGCATGATGGCGTCTTGGTTCTCCCTTACCCTGTTTTCGAGATTTATAACATCTTGTTTGGTCTCTACTGCTTGCTCCTCTATACTTTCGAAACGTGTATTGTTTCCCTCCCGTAACCTTTCCAACTGTTTCTCCATATTCTCGACCTTCCTGTCACTATCAGTTTTATTATCATCGATCTTTTTGGTTACTGTTTCGTATTTTATGCTAATTTCCTTTTTCAGAGACTCTATACTTTTTTTATTCTCCTCCTGAAATATCTCCAGTTTTTTCCCATTGTCATCTATTTTCCCGGTTATATCCTTCTTTAAAGATTCTATGTTTTTGTCTAATTTCTCCTTATCTTCCAGCCTGTTTTTATTATTCTCCTCCTTATCTTCCTGTCTATTTTTATTATTATTCTCCTTCAGGGAGTCTATACTTTTGTTCATATCCTCCTTCAGGGATTTTATTATTTCCTCCTTATCTTCCTTCATTCTTTGGAGCATCATCATTATTATATTCGTGTCAACGTTCCCTGTTATTTTTTCTGGTTCGGGTTTCTCTGTTTGTTCTACCATTTGTATGGGTTCTTCTCCCGTTTGTTCCTCTATTTCATCTGTCGTTTGTACCGGTCTTTCCATTTCTAGTGTGGGCGGTTCTAATTCCGTTTCCTCGACCTGTACTGCCTCTCCGTCTTCCACACTTAACTCGGGTTCCACAGTCTTCTTCACCTTTTTTCCCTTTGGTTGCGGCATTTTAATATGTTGGTAGTTGCCGGGCTTGTTCCGTCTTTTTCAAGCCTCACTAGTTGGGCTGCCAATTTATAGTAAAACAAGTAGTGTGGAGGGTGTTGTTGTTTGTGTTGTAATTGTGTCGGGCGTTACCTCCGCGCACTTTTGTTACTTACTCTGTTGACTGGATCCTCTGCAGTGATGTAGTCCTGTAACACAACTTAAAACTATGCTTTTTGTGGGCGCCACTTGGAAACGTTTGTTCCAAGAAAAAATTAAATGTGATTGATAAAATGTTTAAATCTACGAAAAAATTTAAACAAGTCGGTTTAGCTTTGAAAAATCAGTTAAGTTTAATGATTCTTTAAAAACAACAAACAAATCGTCTGAAGGACTAACATTCATAAAAAGAAAAAAAATTATAAAATTGCAGAGAAAAAATTTTACAAGTTATTATTATTGACAATTTTTTTATATGTCCAATCAAGTATCGGCTAGTATTTCAGATTCTGACTCAGTTGAAAAGCATGAGTTTAATATGTGAAAAAACTTTTACTCTCAGGACGTGACTCCTTTGAACTACCAAGACATATCAATTAGATGCCTTACAAGAAAAAACTAAGTGATTTGAAGGTGTATGTGTGGCGTGTAAAGTACAACTGTGTGATAAATGTAACCAGGTAACAAATGACTTTAATTTTGGTAACTCACGTTCCAATGGTCGTTTATTCTCTCACTGGACACTTCCTTCGGGTAGTTTCTCAATCTCGCCTCTTCAGGTGTACACTGAATCTATTTAAAGTCAAATTTTGCGATCATTACTTTTTCCGCACTTTTTGTCAAAACGTTTGGCAGTAGAATCTCGTTCAAACGCCGCCGCTACGAATCATCTGTTTAGCGTTGATTCAGAAATCTGCCACCGCAGCGCTGATTCCCATGCAGTGTTGAGGAAGGCTTAGTGTATTGTTTGTTTACGTTCGGGGAAATTATTTGTCACGTTAGTCAGTCAATGCGAACACAGCAGAATTCGTTCTCTATTTAAATGTTTGGTCCCTCCTGGGCCGTCGACGTTCTGGCTGCGTGATTTCTATTAAAATTTGCCGTATCGCTGCTCTATTTCAGCGATACTTTTTGGCGTAGACTCTCGTTGAGGTTAAGTCAGTCGGTTATGTCTATGTACGGGAAAAGCCTTCCTGCCGTGTCTTGTCGATTTCTCGCCTCTTTGGTTTCGCCTTAGCTGCGTTGATCAGTGTTGTGTGAGATGCATCAGTTCTGGAGTTCAATCTTCAAGTGTTTTTTGGGTCGAATTTGGTCTCGCTTTTATACTAAATCGGGATGACTGTTTTCATCGACTTCCGGTATATTTGTGTAAAAATTCTTTCTAGATTGTTCGAGAATAAACGAAATGGAATGTCATAGAACAATTTTCACTTCCGTAGAAGCTTTTAGAACGAATTTCTTATTCTTCATACAAAGGATATTTCCAAATTTACACTGGTATTTATCAAACAGTTTCACATTAGTACTCACAATTTGTATGCCATTAATGCATTTAGATTCCTTGTTTTTAACTGAATCTAGCGATACTAAATATGATTGGTATCTAATTAACTTAAGTCTAATAAACAATACAATATACAACCCTCACCTTGAGTTGTTGTCATTGAAAGCTCAATTTTTATAACAAAAATTGTTGTGGAGTTACAAAGTTCCTTCCACAAGCTGAACATCTAATCCTACTACTTTCCTACAACAAAATAAACAAATTTTAACATAAATAAAACACAAATAAATACAATTTTATATGGCCTCTGCTCATGGCCTAGATTCTTGTCAGTTTTCTAATACAATGATTAGTCTTTTTCTTTAATATATGTATTATTTCACCACTATACACACAGAGTTTATTATTTTGTCTATCTTTTGTGATACCTGGTTACTCTGTACATATATTATATTTATCACAAGATGACATAGCATCATTGATTGGTCTTGAGATGTCATTTTTTATGGTGTGACAAATCTCACTCTAATTAGTTAAATTCTTTTAGAATTGACTTTACTTTCAACTGAGTTTGTTTCTTATTAAGGTATTCTGATGTATTGTACCTTTCTATCTTATTTTTGTTAGTATTATGTAAGTATTTAGCCAGATATGATTATTTTTGTACTGGATAATTGGCTTCAGCCTTACATGGTATAAGTAAATATTCTGCTGACTTGACTATTACAATGTTAAAGTCAGTCAGGTATATTAGTATAGTTGCTTTATATCATATTACAGCTTTCTAATACAGTTTGGTTGCATTTTGGCAACATTAAATTCATAAATTATACAATATTAGATGCCTATTACATGTTTTTAGTTAACACTGTTTTTGGCTATTTTGACTGCTTTTTATTCATTTGACAGCTTCCTTTATTTAAGATAAATTGTTCACTATTGTCTGCTTGACAATTACATATAGTTTTTATTTAAATCTGATAATAATTAATTTTTTCATGAAATCTTGGTGTATGGTCTCAAATCCAACACATTAATATTTTTTTGTCATTGCAAATATACAATTTTTATTTTAACTTAAACTCTTCCTAATAATGTATTTAAATCATTTAATACATTTATTTTATTTACATCACATAATATAATGATGGATCATGTCCATTTATTCACAAAAAATAGCTTTTAATACCCTATTCATAGTTATAAAACTTAATAATTATTGACTTTATTCTGGTGGATTCTGACATTATTTCTCTCTCTTATAGTGTCTTATGGTTTTTTCACTCTTATTCACTTTAATAATATATATGGGGTTTTGTCTTCGTCATAGTTTGGTTGTTTTTTCAAGTTGATAGAAATAATTATTATACAAAATTACACAATTTTTTGGGACTACTTGGGTTCGATACTGTTCACTTCACTTTCCTCTTATGCTAACTTACTATATAAATGATTTCTTTTTATGGAACGTTCTGTGACGTTACAAGGTCTGTGCGCACTTAGTACTATACGTTTAATTTGAAGAAATTAGTGAATTAGTGTTAGACCTAATGGATTAATTTTGTTCGGATGATTGAATTCATATCATATGAATGAGTTAATTATTATATTTCTTAAATAATATAAAAGTATTTTACATAATAAACTTTTAATTTGCAAAAAATGAAGAATTATAAAACTGCTGTTAACCGGCAATTAAAAGTGACGCGATTTGATTATTGAAATACATAAATTAAGAGATCGTCTAGTGGGCCTCAAATATCAACTGGCCCCAGTGTTGCCACATTTAATGTTCCGGCCTTCTACTAGAGCCAGCAATGGCACAGTCTAAAACTGCACGAACAGTTTTGGACAATCTTTAAACGTGCCGTCGAAAATAACATTCACCGTCGTTCAGCAGTTCTTGGGCACGTTCTTCTGCTAACACAAGAAACCTTTTGTCTGAAGCATCCGTACAATCGATTCGAAGAAAACTTGAGTTATTAGCGAGACGCAAAATTCTTGTGATAAGATGAACGTTGTACTGTCGTACGGATTCTGTTCTGTTCCCAGTATGTTTCGCCTTTCCCTGTACAGTCGAGTTTTCACGTTATTATGTTTCGGCACTTCTGCAACCAAGTCGTATGGTTTTCAATCAATTTCCGATAATTTCTCCGTAAAAATTGCATGCTCTGGCACGGACAATGTCTTCCCCAGGTCTTTTTTTTTATAGTTGTCTAACATTTTTTTGACTTCGATTTCAGTTACAACAGATCGCAAATGCCACGAAAGCAGGTGTGATCTGTTGTAATGTTGTCGGTCGGCAACACCTGCGCTGTGACATATACAGATATCTGCTGTGACGTCACTAGAGTGTAAAGTTATTTTCCTCAAAGTAGTACACGCGCGCGCGCACACACACACACAATTATGTAATATACTTTATTGTAATATAAATACCAGAGTATAGACGGAGCGGCTGTAAAACAGGAACCAAAAGAATGGTTCCATACAGACGGGTGTTTTAATACCAATCAAAACCACTTTCATGGCGTCCGCCTCGGCCACGGCGCCTCATGATTTACGTCAAAAGTAATGTTATAACCAAGTTAGCGGAAATGTGACACCTGCTCTATACTCTTATTGCCTAACACAATATAATATGAATTCGCAAGGGGAATTTTTGCATAAAAGCCATAGTTTTTGTCTTCTGCATATAAACTTTTCTGTGGTAATTCGAAGTCTTTTTCTAACAGAAACATCGATCTATGGAACTCACAATCATTTTTTTTATGATTACTTGATCATTCGCAAACGGTATTGTATTCAGTCGTGTTGTATTATTTATAGTGTTACGACATTACAGAAGAATCTACGTGTTTCTCGAACGAATACGGCTGTAATGTTATGTCATACGTGATTCTCGACATGCGTTGCGAGATTGTTCCGGACTCACCGGTCCGCGCCTGCTGTGTGTAACCAATTATGTTCTGGTGTTTTCTAGTAGCATTCTTGACGTGCAGTTAGCGAATATTCTGGAACCTCAGCGGGGTATAAATACACGTACTCAGTGACGTTCAGTTCAGTCTGAGTTGCGATTTACTGGAATGCGGTTCGTGATATTATAGTTAGTTATTGTCGGGCGATACTCTGTCCGTTTAAATGGCGATTTACATAGTGCGGTTTGAAGTATTGTGGCAAAGTGTTACGTGTCTTATAATTGTGCGAGACCATTGTTATACAATTGTGTTTTGTATCAGTTAACATTTTTATTGAGTGTCAACAACTTTTATTTGATTGGTTGTAAGAGCCTGTCTTGTTAATTACAAACTGTTTAATTGTGATAATTAAAGCTGGTGAATAGTGACGTAATTGGTGTCTTGTATTTTGTTTTCCACTGCACCATACGACGATCAGTAGACCGTCGTAACAATATTTATTCCTGAATCCATTCTGGTCTATTTTAAATTTTCAGTCTCTATGTCATCTATATAGACAGATATTAAACACTGTTGGAGATATCCTACAGAATTTGTTTTTAAGTCTATAAATAAAATTAGTTAAAAACAAATTGTATATCAATATCAATATATATCAATAAATATATCAATATTGTATATATCAATATAAACAGTAAAACTTGAACTTAACCTACGTTTCCTGCAAAAAAACACACTTTCGTATTCTACGCCACGTATATTAATTACTTGGTCATACACTGCGTTATATTTGACGGTTCTCGAGAACACGTCTGCCGCATATATATCAAGTCTTGTTTGTAATTATAATTACATACAGTAGTGTGTGTGATTTTAAGCACGCTTAGAATAGAGTTATCAAAGTGAAAACAGTTGAAACTCTTAAATTACAAGACTTTCTCGTGACTAGGAATCCCGGCGTTATTCACAGGAAATCAATTACCTGAGCGACAGGCCTGTAAATGTAGGCCTAATCAACAATTACGCTGCACCTGCTGTTTCGGAATAGCTCTAGCTGATCCTTGTTAGCACAATTCCATTAGTTGCCGGTGAAGTGGCGACGATCGGGGTTTTGTGCGTACGCGCGCGCGTGCTCGTCTCTGCGGTTATCTGGGTCGGGTCTGGGTGTACAAGCGCCGGAGGCAAACAACCCCTTCTCATAACTGAGATAAAATTGATAAGAAAACTCGTCGTTTCCAATATCGGTGTAGGTATTCGGAATAAAATTGCGAAGAAATGTCACCTTTTCTTGAAATACACCGGACTCTTCTCGTGATACAAAAGCAATGTTTCATCCGGCGAATTAAATGTTCTCTGCTTTTTTCCAACGTTTCACATCGTTTAAGCTCAAATGGAAAATTTTCTTCTTCAGAGCCCTAGTATTATTGATAGCGTCAATATATCAGATAATACTGATATAGAGAACATGTGTAGGACCGTGAGAAGAATATTTTGTGTCCCAAGCAGTGACTAAAATAGGCGCGTCTTTTGGAATATCGTGTTTTGATGTACGAAAACTACTAATTTTTGAATACAGTAGTTAAAGTAAAATGTAACTAAATGTAGAATATTAAACGACACAAACAATATTCTGATATTCCAATTAAAATTAAATTGTTACAAACTAGAAATGACTACCGAGTCCATGTTTTTGTAAGCTGTTTTGGTTAACACATAATTCACGTCGTTTCAGTAAGAGATATATGTAGCATCGTCATACGTAGTGTAGTTTTTGAATTAAATTTTTTTCTCTGATTTAGGTGCCACCTTTAAATTATATCACGAAAAAAATTCAGAGAATTCAAAGTTTTTTAAAACCAAGCAATTAGATCAACCACTAACCACTAACTTGGTTTAGATTACAATTTGTTCTCTGCGTTGCAAAACTGATTTTCCTGCTTTTCCAGATATTCTACTATACTTATTGTTTCTCTCTGACTTTTCTTCAAATTTTGTTAACACTGATAAAATGAAGGTAATGGCTACACAAGACCCGTTGTGTGTGTGTGTGTGTGTGTGTGCGCGCGCGCGCGCGCGTGCATGTGTGTTTAGGCTGCGTTTGATTTGCTTTATTAAAAGTGTCATTTTGTAATAAGTCTCTATAAACTTTTTATAGTTTGGAAGCGAATAAACTTGGTAGTATATTGAGCCAAGTTGACTTATTTATTGCTAATTGAATGAAGCGAGTTCCGGATTTTGACTCGACTATTTTGCATTGTTTTGTCTGTCTACCTACCTATCTATATAGTCTATTTGGGTGATGACTCATGATAACTTTTGAATGCATCCATGCATAACCGTACTTTTTGCCCACACACCTCTATTGTTTTTAGATTGATCTCACCCATAAATAGGGAGGGTGGTAGGCAAAAATGTGAGGGTATCAAAATAAGGGTAGTTTTCACGAACATCTGAATATAGCGTTCAGATTTGGAAATGTCAAAACTTTAGGATACCAGAGCCCAAAATAAGGGATCAAACGTTTTAGAAAATTGTAAAATATATGCCGGGTATCTAAGTAAAAGTACCTCTTGCTAGGTCCGGGTATGCTGGGTATTTTAAAGAGTATGAAGAGAAGAGTTAAAAGTAAATGTTTGAAGAATGGGTGAAAAAAGGACGCTGTTAGTCCACTGTTGAAAGGAGAAGCAATATGGTTCTCATCTGCTATGCAGTTCAAACTGCTTCACCATCTTGATCGAGATAATGATCGAGAAGCGTAGTGGGAGGGGAGGGCCGAGGCAAGAGTACACGGATGGGGAAGTACGTATGCAGTGATCAAGAGGTTGTCTACAGGAAGGAAGTACGTATGCAGTGATCAAGAGGTTGTCTACAGGAAGGAAGTACGTATGCAGTGATCAAGAGGTTGTCTACAGGAAGGAAGTACGTATGCAGTGATCAAGAGGTTGTCTACAGGAAGGAAGTACGTATGCAGTGATCAAGCGGTTGTCTACAGGAAGGAAGTACGTATGCAGTGATCAAGCGGTTGTCTACAGGAAGGAAGTACGTATGCAGTGATCAAGCGGTTGCCTACAGGAAGGAAGTACGTATGCAGTGATCAAGCGGTTGTCTACAGGAAGGAAGTACGTATGCAGTGATCGAGAGGTTGTCTACAGGAAGGAAGTACGTATGCAGTGATCGAGAGGTTGTCTACAGGAAGGAAGTACGTATGCAGTGATCGAGAGGTTGTCTACAGGAAGGAAGTACGTATGCAGTGATCGAGAGGTTGTCTACAGGAAGGAAGTACGTATGCAGTGATCGAGAGGTTGTCTACAGGAAGGAAGTACGTATGCAGTGATCGAGAGGTTGTCTACAGGAAGGAAGTACGTATGCAGTGATCGAGCGGTTGTCTACAGGAAGGAAGTACGTATGCAGTGATCAAGCGGTTGTCTACAGGAAGGAAGTACGTATGCAGTGATCAAGCGGTTGTCTACAGGAAGGAAGTACGTATGCAGTGATCAAGCGGTTGTCTACAGGAAGGAAGTACGTATGCAGTGATCAAGCGGTTGTCTACAGGAAGGAAGTACGTATGCAGTGATCAAGCGGTTGTCTACAGGAAGGAAGTACGTATGCAGTGATCAAGCGGTTGTCTACAGGAAGGAAGTACGTATGCAGTGATCAAGCGGTTGTCTACAGGAAGGAAGTACGTATGCAGTGATCAAGCGGTTGTCTACAGGAAGGAAGTACGTATGCAGTGATCAAGCGGTTGTCTACAGGAAGGAAGTACGTATGCAGTGATCAAGCGGTTGTCTACAGGAAGGAAGTACGTATGCAGTGATCAAGCGGTTGTCTACAGGAAGGAAGTACGTATGCAGTGATCAAGCGGTTGTCTACAGGAAGGAAGTACGTATGCAGTGATCAAGAGGTTGTCTACAGGAAGGAAGTACGTATGCAGTGATCAAGAGGTTGTCTACAGGAAGGAAGTACGTATGCAGTGATCAAGCGGTTGTCTACAGGAAGGAAGTACGTATGCAGTGATCAAGCGGTTGTCTACAGGAAGGAAGTACGTATGCAGTGATCAAGAGGTTGTCTACAGGAAGGAAGTACGTATGCAGTGATCAAGCGGTTGTCTACAGGAAGTAAGTACGTATGCAGTGATCAAGAGGTTGTCTACAGGAAGTAAGTACGTATGCAGTGATCAAGCGGTTGTCTACAGGAAGGAAGTACGTATGCAGTGATCAAGAGTTTGTCTACAGGAAGGAAGTACGTATGCAGTGATCAAGAGGTTGTCTACAGGAAGGAAGTACGTATGCAGTGATCAAGAGTTTGTCTACAGGAAGGAAGTACGTATGCAGTGATCAAGAGGTTGTCTACAGGAAGGAAGTACGTATGCAGTGATCAAGAGGTTGTCTACAGGAAGGAAGTACGTATGCAGTGATCAAGAGGTTGTCTACAGGAAGGAAGTACGTATGCAGTGATCAAGATGTTGTCTACAGAAAGGAAGAAACTGCAAGCCCACAAACATCTTGGTTGAGGAGAAGAATAAGAAGAAGAAGGAGAAGCAGAAGCAGCAGAAGAAGAAGAAGAAGAAGAAGAAGAAGAAGAAGAAGAAGAAGAAGAAGAAGAAGAAGAAGAAGAAGAAGAAGAAGAGATCTGAATAAGGGAAATTTTAACCCAAAATGCGAATGTAATGTTTGCTCTAAACATTTTTTAACTTTACGGTGCTGTAGACCAAAAATGGAAGTCAAAGTTTTAAAGCCAATGTAAAGTATCAAGTTGTGAGGAATTTATTCAAAATACAAGCTCGGTATGTTTAATCATTAATTTGACAAAATTAAATTACTATCTGTCCACACCTTATGCAAATATTTGACCGCCTTCAAATATTTTGTAAACTATGTTTGTGTAAAAAAATGTTAATCCTTGTATAAAAGTAATGTGTATTTGTGAAAAATAAAGGCATACAGATATCTATAATCTATAGAAACATACATATAAACTTAAAATCTAGGATTAAATTATTCATTATTTAAGCGTTATAAATTTAACTAAAAAACCAATGCACAGTTCGGAATTTATGCTGTTTATTGTTATATTCATAAAACAAAAAGCAATAACGATTGTCTCCTATACAATGTTCTTTATTTTATTAAATGAAACCCCAATCAGAATTATTACTGTTGCACACCACTATAGAAAAATTATTCCGATTAGCGGAATAATAGGTATTAAAATAATAGGAATAATTTTTCTATAGTGGTGTGCAACAGTAATAATTCTGATTGTGATTATAATCACTAACACAACTTTGTTCATTAAACTTCTGATAAATGAAAACGATAGATCATCGGGATTGAGGTATTTCTTTCTGATAATTAAAAACTAATCTAATAATGGAATTTATCTAGTAACAAATGTATGTCGTTCAAAATGCGATCGAGTTCAGCAGCTAAGTGAGCTTACTGGATTTATTTTCATTTGTTTTTCATATAAAGTACCATTTATTGCACTCCACTAGTTTACTAACTCCCGATAAGCGCTTCCGAGCGATTTAACTGACCAACAGAATGGAATAAAGTCTCATTTGGTTTCATTCGAAGTTGTTTAGAAACAAAACGTTTGCCACTACCTTAGCTTACTACTCTACGAGTGTTAAGGTTCCAATGCAGTTAGTCTGCACTTGATGACGTTCGACTTGTACCGCCAAGCAATTATGCTGATGTAAAGCAAATCAAAACTCTTGTCTCAGGATTCTAAGAAAAGCATCTTTAATATCTACATAGCTTACAAATATCTCTCTTCCGTGTTACTTTGCTTATTTTATTGTCTGTCATAAGGATTTCTTTTGAATTTATAAATCTTAAACACCTTGTAGACGTTATAAAGGTACAAAGATATAATATTGTCTATAAGAGAGGATTTGACAGAAGAAATTTACATTAATCAGGGAGTGCGCCAAGGCTGTCGCCAGGGGCGGGTTAGAAGCGCGTGATGCCCTATGCTGCCATCAGACTGGTCAGATTTGTGCCTCCCACCGATTCAAAATTCAACCGTTTATCCATTATAAATGGTAAACACAATTTCGAAAGTTAACCGCCACGCGGCCGACGAACCAAATGTTTCGTTTACATTTTACGTTATAAATGTTTAAAAAACATAATGGCGAAATTGTCGAAAATGTGTGCACACGTCTTTTTATGATTTTGATTTGAGGACATTTGTTTTGTTCTCACATTTATTGCCTTCAAAAGGTTTTTGCAATTTAGGGCTGAATGGTGCCCCTCTGACAGTTGAAGCCCTGGTGCCCGGTGCTGCAGCATACCCTACCGTTATGGATAATCCGCCACTGGCTGTATCGTGTTTCCAACTCTGTTTAACGTCTATATTGATGGCATAGTTAGAGAGTGGAAATTAAGAGTCGATCCGCGAATAAAAAATAAATAATAAAACGTACATGGCACAATGCTGTTTGCGGATGATCAAGTAATCATCCAAAACAACGAATGCGAACTCCAGAGATCAATGCTCCACTTACAGCAAGTCTTTTCAAAGTACAACATCAAATCTTCAGTGCAAAAGACAAAAACTATGGAATTATTGCGCAAATACCCCTTACGGACTAAGATTCTATTGGATAATAAGAGTATATAAAGCAGGTGTCACAGTTCCGCTGTCTTGGCTGTGACATCACTTACGATGTGGATTATGACGTTGATCACAAGTTGGCTAAGTTTCAATCAATATGTGGCACAGTTCGTCGATTGCTGTCAAGAAAAACAAGGAAAGAGACTCGACTAAAATTTTATAAGGTAGTGGCTGTGCCATTGTTATTGTATGGTTCTGAAACTTGGGTTCCGGCGAAAAAAACATCTGAGTAGAATACAGGCATCGGAGATGACGTTCTTGGCGATCTGTTAAAGGCTGCACACGATTGGATAGGCTCTACAATGAAGACATTCGTAAAGAGTTGAACATTTTTAATATCAAAGATAGTATTGCAGAGAACAAAAAGAGATGCCATCAGAAAGGATGCCAGATCGCAGGTTGCCTAAGGAAGTTTCTCAATACAAGCCTGTTGGACAACGAAGTATAGGAAGACCTAGGAAGCGTTGGTCCAGTGTATATATTTCTTTGGGACCGGAACAGGTGATTCGCCTAGTCCACGATAGAAGAAGAAGAGGAAGATAAATCATAATAGTGTATTTTTAACATGATAATGTTTTTAGGCTGGAGGTCATTCCACAAAAATGTAACGTCATCGAAAAATGTAACGCTTCCACACTTTCGATTCCCCACAGTCTAGAAATCTTCGGTCTCTGTCGTTTTAACATGTTAATGTTTGTTATATAGTAAATATATTTTGTTATATAGTACATATTTGTTATATGCACATTATACGTTTCAAAAGCCTAAAAACATTATCATGCTTCGATGTTTCGGTTTCGTCGAAATTTCTTTAAATTTTTCTACGAAAAGTCAATTATTTCCGTAAAGTAGAAGCGACTACACTTTGTGTGTGTGTGTGTGTGTGTGTGTGTGTGTGTGTGTGTGTGTGTGTGTGTGTGTGTGTGTGTGTGTGTGTGTGTGTGTTAATTTTGCAACTTGTATACTAAAAAAATATATTGCAGTAGGCTACCGGTACATCAAATACATTGTCAGTCAGCCACGATCTTGGAAATATTTGGAGATGTCTACTCTACACTAAGAAACAATTTATTACTGAACAAATCCACGGGCACTTCAGCAATAACCCAAGAATGTTATAGTGTACTACACTTCCATAAATAAGACGTGGTGGAGCTTTGTCTGTGCTTTCACAGACAGCTGGTTCTGTGATGTATCATTAGTTCTGAGAAATCGACAATTATAAATACATTTTAGCTTACCGGCAGCGAGCAAACTTTCTTGAACTACCCCACCGACTCAGACAGGACGCCATCTATGAGCGACTAAATGTACTGTAACAGCTCGAAGCCAGCCAGATTACAGTCGTGCTGTTTATTAATATCCCAGCAACTAAGGAGGATTACACCGACTCGTAATCTGCACCACTGACCTCTCCGCGCGGCTCTCACAGTACGTAATACCTTTATAAAGCAAATGAATTTTGATCAAAATGTTGCTGATGAAATTAAATTCAATTATCTTGCTTCCTTGGTCACAATACAACTGATCATTTTATAAGTTCATTATCTTAGTTATTATCACGTATAAAGCACAAGTAGAATAACGCAGTACCGTTAATGAAAATAAGATAATATATCTCTCTCTCAATGACGCCAGTCCCCCGACTGTCCGGTCCTCCTCCTGTCCTGAGCCAATCCCTTATCTCCTACATCTCGCATCCTCAACAGTAAGTTGCCATAAAAGGAAATATAGAGAGCGTGGTTTTGAATGTGGTAATGAAGTTAATCGAAATAACTTCCCTGGAGCTCGACAATTCTTTCAATATGCCATTACTACTTTTCACGGAGTATACTATCTCAAAAAATGTTTAATATAGAAGTGCTGTAACTTGTAGTCAAGATTCTGCGACGAACGGGTGACAAAGAGGTTGTGTAGGCTTCTTCGAAAAAGATAATAAACATAATATTGTTATTTGAAAAATGAACAACCGAACATAAACATTTCATAAATTGTTATTACGAAGGTCGCGCGGATCGTTATGTTTAAACAGTGGAATAAATTATAAAACACCGGAAAATCGTTACTCACAATTTATATACTTCTTGACACCATTATTTTAGTCTTACCTTCATTTACTTCAAGTCCTACATTGCTTGGCTCTTCGTATATTTTTAGAGTTGATTCTTTAACACAAAGCTGACATCTACCAATAGTTACAACATCATCTGCATAAGCCAGTATCTGTGTCATTTTATTAAAGATAGTTCCACTTTGGGCCACTTCAGCAGCCATTCACTACCGGCTGAAGGGCAATATTGAAAAGGAAAAGAGCCAATGGATCACCCTGTCGTAGCCTAACACCTACATTGAATTCATCCGAAGTGCAACTACCAATCTACACTCTGTATCTGGACTTCTTAAGTGCACATCTCAGTAGTCTAACCAACTTATGCAGGACACCCATTCCTTCTATCATTGTAATAATATTACGTAATTGTAAGGCTGCTTACGTCTGAATATTTTAATCGTAAGCAGCCTTGAAATCAATTAAGAGAATCCAGGTATCCCATATTATATAGTTTATATACCCTTTAAATAAACAGAAACACCCATATGCAACAGTTCTAGTTGTGCACACACAGGGGCGGATTTACCATTAGGCTGATTAGACTGTAGCCTAGGGCGGGACACTTTGGGGACGCAAAATTTTAGCTAAAAAATAATAAATTTTTACAGCTAAATGTATAATTGGTAATAAATTACAAGGATAAACATTTGAGCTCATTTTGGACACAGGCGCCTGTTTGCGAGAAATTATGGTAAAACTGTACATAAATAATAGAAGTGCTTTCCAAACGTCGGGCCCGGCCGAAGTGGTTATGAGTCATCGGTGGCCGGCGCTCATAAAACTATGCAAGTGACTTTCTCCAAGGACTTGATTTCAGTGAGGCGATTAAAACGTTTGCTCAATCTAAAGTGAGAAAACAGAATCTAGCTTGAACTTTACATGAGTCTTAACAAATCCACAAGATATTTAACGGATTGTCTTCTTTGTGTAAATGATGTTAAATGTACCCTTAATAAAACTGTTATAATTCTGTAACTACTTAGTTAATTTTTTCCCTATAAAAGCCATGCAAACAACAAATGATTGAAGATGTAATTCTAAAACAATCTCTGAAAAATAGCCTCAGTTTTCAATTCTTGAGACTATTTCCAAAAACGGTAAGATACTTGAAATATTCCTTTACCTGTACTTCTCTAAAACAGTAGGTCTTTTCTCTTCGATTCGCAATATTAAACTAGTCACGGTGGCCGTTGCGCTGCAGGTGCAATTGAGCACGTAGTAATGTTCGCAAGAGAATTCACGATGTTTCCAATATCGGGTAATCGAAACCGCAGCGGCATGCGACAGCGGGAAACCGATTGAACATTTGAAATCGTATCGTTCAGTCGAACTTGCGACCAACGTTTAAATCAATGATGCCAACTCGCCCATGCTAACAGTCACTAAAAAGACTCCAATTTTAAGTAAAAAAATATAATTTAATGTTTTGAATTGATTCACCATGATTCGTTATTATAGCCTATTTTTCAAAATCTCTGGCATTTATTAATAAAATATTTACTTTTCAATAACTGTAGCCATATTAATGAGTTGATAAATTATGGAATTCAATATGTAGGCCTGTATCATGTGACGGACATTTTCTACTATTATATTGTACTTCTTGCGTATTAAAAACGGTAGAAATAAAGTTATAAAACTTACATTTGAATAATTTGTCTATTATAACTAGAACAAAGTTTCAAAATATAAAAACCAAGTAATAAAACTTACATTTACAACATTTCCTCTTATTCATTGCCATATTCCACCAATGTTAATTGTGAACAACTGGGGCCTTAATCAGGAGACTATGTAGCAACACTTCCCTACAGGTCGTACTCCACTTCTAACAATAAGAATAGCGTTTAGAGTAAGCTTACGGTTACTCGATCTGTTAAGCACCTTTAATTTTGGGAAGCTGAATTCTAAATGTGAAGTATACAAACTCCTCCCTGCGAGGCTAATAAAATTTTAATAATTTCGCTGAAATCTTGTACAGGGACTCGCAATGTATGCATCGGTCGTGACAACGGCAAACAGTGTTTTATGTGATCTCTCTCTACTTATCCATAGATTAGTAATTAAGTAGGGGAAGGGGTAATTCTTTCGTTAGCTGTACAAATCTTAGCAAACAAAAACGATCGTCCAGTTTCTAAAATAGTTTACAAAAATGTTTAGTAGAACACTCAAATTATAATTGTAAACGAAATGAACGTTAAATGAAGGCCATAATGTTTGTATCTAGTTTCATTCATGTATAAGAAAAAATCCCCCCTTACCCCCCAGATTTTCCCCTAAAACGCCTGAACTGACCTAAAAAAATGTCGCTAATACTAAATATAAATTATTTGCCCTAATCAGTAACAAACCTAGTTTTCATTTGTCAATACGTTGTCTTTTTTATTTGTTTTATCTTATTACTGAGAAATAATGACATTTTGCACTTTACATTTTCTGTTGTTGTTTTGCAAAAAACATTGCGTTATTTTACTTTCAATGTTAGGCCTACTCTGTTATAAACATTCTATATACACATTAAACGTTATATTTTTCCTAACACCTTTTATTTCTTCAAACAGTAAACTAAAATCAAAAAACATTATTATCTAACCTCACAAATGAAAATATTAATCTACATATTTTTTTTTTCTTTACATTAAGAAATAGAACAATTTACAATTAGCACACCTCTTCTTCTTCTTCTTATTGTTTTGATGGTTCATCCTCTTCATTCACAGCACTTAATATTATTGATTAACTCTACTTTCACTTGTGAAAACTTAGGTTTCTAATTGTCCTCGTACGTTTTGATGTGGTGTACACCTTCCTCAGCGAAATTTGAATACAGAATGTCATGAACAATTGTAACGGTTTATTCACAGGTGGGATGTGTGGGGGGGTTTGGTGGGAGGGGGTTGGTGCTGGGATTCAAAGTATAGTTTGGTTTGTGTATGATTGTGTCAAAAAGTACGTGTGATTTAAAGTGTAGTTGGTCATTTAGTATGTTGTTTGGTTGTAGTGTGTGGTGTTTATATATTTCATACTGTTCAGCCATGTTGAGTTTCCTTAATTAATTAATTCCTTAATTGAGTTTCCGTGGTGACATTAATTAACAAAACAAACAACACACACACATATAAAATATACAGGAAACCTACCACAACTGACATGGTCATACACAACACATCTAACCACCCAACACAACACAAACATGCCGCATTAAACTATATGCTCCATAGACTTACAACAATACCACAAAGTAGACAAGACTATCAGGAAGAACTCAACACAATTAAATACATAGCGATAAAAAATGGATACACCCCTGAGTTAATAAACAATCTACACAGACACATCCTAAAAAAAAACACCAAAACACAAAATACCAACAACACACAACCTAATAAATACATCACACTTACATATTACAACTCCAACACACACAAAATCACAAACACATTCAGGAAACACAACTACAAAATAGCTTACAGAACTAACAACACCATCAAAAAACACATAAACGATACAAACACTGACACATGCAACAAAACAGGAGTATACAAATTAAACTGCAGTGATTGCAACCATTTCTACATAGGCCAAACGGGAAGATCTTTTTCTTCAAGATTTTCTGAACACTTAAAAGCCCTTTCCAATAACTACATACACTCCGCATACGCCACACACATACAGAATGAAAACCACAGCTACACCAACATAGAAAACAACCTCGAAATACTACACTACTTACCAAAAAGTAGAAAACTCAACACGGCTGAACAGTATGAAATATATAAACACCACACACTACAACCAAACAACATACTAAATGACAACTACAATTTAAATCACACGTACTTTTTGACACAATCATACACAAACCAAACTATACTTTGAATCCCAGCGCCAACCCCCTCCCACCAAACCCCCCCACACATCCCACCTGTGAATAAACTGTTACAATTTTTCATGACATTCTGTATTCAAATTTCGCTGAGGAAGGTGTACACCACACCAAAATGTACGAGGACAATTAGAAACGTAAGTTTTCACAAGTGAAAGTACAGTTAATCAATAATATTCTTCTTCTTCTTCTTCTTCTTCTTCTTCTTCTTCTTCTTCTTCTTCTTCTTCTTCTTCTTCTTCTTCTTTCTTCTTCCTTCTTCTTCTTTCTTCTTCTTCTTCTTCTTCTTCTTCTTCTTCTTCTTCTTCTTCTTCTTCTTCTTCTTCTTCTTCTTCTTCTTCACATCGTGGTATATCGACACTATCGCACGTTCAAAACATCGAAAATGTCGTGTGGGTACGGATATTGAGAAAGTACCTACGCAAACTACTTCCTAACATACAAACATAGAACACCCGTACCTGGTTCCATATTATGAGGCTACGCACTGTTAATAACGTACACTGCACTACACGTAATCGCATAAGGCTGTTTAATCCATAGATTTAAACAATCACGCAGACTAAGTGCTTTTCAGGATAACGTGGACTATGTACTTACGTTTTTGGTTTTGGAAAAACTTATGTAAACTTTCCTCCCGCGTGGAAACTCTCTTTGTGGCAATACAGTACAAGGCTGTTACGCATGCTGCGTATAAGTTCGGAGTAAAAATACTATATTCGAATATCACCAGTTGGTATGTCAGGATGGACGGCTAGACCTTGTTAATTAAAAAGTGTATACTGTACACAATATTTTTAATTGCTCAGTGCGAAGAAAGAAACTAACGTTTAAAAAAAAATTAATTAATAAAATGCACACTCTATACTTACTGTGAGTGTCCTTTGGTGGCTGACATAAAGAAGGCCACAAATCTTTAACTCTGAAAATAAGACGTTGCACATGATACCACAAAGTGAGTTCTGTATTTTCTAGATAGTAGATCACATTATGCTCATAATGTTAGCCAATCAGTGGAAAGTAATGGGGGCACAGCCAAGTCTGGCTCAGTAATTATTTGTGCTATCATAGCTAGTACCATAAACATAGAGCCAACCAGCACTTTATTTCCCCTCTAGTTAAAAGTAACTTTCAGCACGCTAATAAATGTGATATAAATGTATAAAATAAATAAATTAGTGAGTTTAAGAATAATTTTCTTAAAAAAAGTTTGTTTCTTTAAAGGATGTTAATTTGTAATAATTTGTTTGGTAACAAGTTCTTACTTTATAGTTGTAATGCTTCACCTGTTTACCTTTGAAACATTGTAAGAAAAATGTCTGTTAGTACTTTCTGACTAATTAATAATGTTTCTTTGTTCCAGGCTTACCATTACATCTAGCTGACGATATCACTATTAACATAAGCAATGCCCTGAGGAAGAAGAACAACATTTCCAGCGACACAAACAGAAATGTTCAACAAAGAACAACAAAACACGTTAATGCGTTCCTTTAGAGACTGTAATGTTAAGCATTTGAAACTATTTGAATAACTTTTGTTATTCATGAAGGAAAAACAAGTGTAAAGTGATTCTAATGAAACTCAATTCAAATATCCCGTTGTAGGGAAAAATGTTTCGTTTGTTAAAGTTACGGACAGCATGCGTTGCCAACCATGTGAAATGGAAACAGTGTATTTTAACTGCAGACTTAAATTTTTATATAATATTAATTATACATGTATTTATGCTAGTCCCTAGTATAGTAGCAAACAGACCTCCAAGGTTTCTAATCGATGGCCAAACAGAAATTGTTCTTAGGTTTAAGGAAGGAAACGAAACACCTGCAGGTAACAAATTTGATTTCTTTCTTTGCTTGGTGTGTGTGTGTGTGTGTGTGTGCGCGCGCGCGCGCGCGTGTGCGCAGAGGTAAACGCTGCTTAATAGCATAGTTAACACTTAGCTATTAAGAGGTACCGGTACTAACACTTTAGTAGCCAGACTTAAAACATCGATACTAATAATTATTAGTTATATGTTTCTTAGTATTATCAGGGGGGACAGATTGACTGGGAAAGAAATAAAGAAAATTGTCCTCTCCGAGAATCTTGAAAAAACTTGTTATCATCCTACTGAGGGAAAAATGTAACTTTTGTCTAGCAAGCTTAATTCTACGAGCTCGTATTTTAAAATATCACAAATTTAAACAATGTTTTTCGAGAGTAGTGAAAATCATTCTCCTTCTAAAAACAAGGCTAGTTCCTTTTGAAAAAGAAGAATTTAAAAAATAAATGTCTTCTTCGTGTACTATTTGTTTGTCCCCCCCCCCCCAAAAAAAAAGAAGATTTCATAACAATTCATGTTCTCATTTAAAGAATTTTGTGAAACGTATCACAAACAGGCCTATTCACTTTTTAAATCCTGGGATAACTTTTTTTTAGCTATTAAGGGTGCCCATTGAGAAACAGAAAGTCATAGTCATAAAGCTGCTATCAGCTAAATAATCATTACACACATAATTATACTTAAATGTTTAATATTTTTCAAATTAATATTCAGTTTCATACTTACTTTTATTTTAGTATTTTAATGCCTTTAACTTGTGTAGAGTACCTGAGATATTTATCCTGGGATAATAATGGGTGGCTTGGGTGTAGTACTGGCCACAATACTTTCCTTGTATGCTACTCAGCTTAGACTGGCAGCCTACTCTTCCTGCCACTCCTAAGATTCTTCATTGTTATGCAAATACTACACTATTATCATTACGATTATACAAATACTATTATTGTTATCATTATGATTATTATTATTGTTGTTAATCTTGTTATTTGAATTAGCAGTCCCTGTAACTCCAACTTCTTAGTGCTTATTTGCTAAACTGCTAAATGTCATGTTCTGGAAGAGGCCTTTCAGTGTTTCCACCATTTTTAAGTCCTAAACAATGACAAAAAAATATCCTGCTGGAACACATATTTATACCCATATACCCGTGAATCTAGAACCCATGAATTTAGTAATGAAGAAATATTTTTTCATATTTTGCAAGAGTGAGATATGTGGATTCCGTCAGGGGTTATGTAAGTTGACAAAGCTGGATGTGACTAAAAAAGGTAATAGAGGGAGGGATGAAGCTTCGTAGCAAGTAGTAGGGGCTTGGCTTAACGGAGCTGTGCTAATAGGGTTTTGACTAGTAGAATTGTTTACAAATTGACTTGCTGTGAAGGCAGATTGTAAACAAGCACAACGAAGCTGGTATTATTACTTCCATGTTCCTTAAGGAAATGGAAGTATGGTGATGGCAAAAAAAATCGTGTTCGAGATTATTGCAGATTCTGATTGTACTACACTCAAAACATGAAAAAAGTCATTTTTCGAAAACTGTCTGTGTGTCTATGTGTCTATCTGTAGATTTTTACTTCCATATTCCTTAAGGAATGGAAGTATGGTGATGGCAAAAAAAATCGTGTTCGAGATTATTGCAGATTCTTATTCTACTACACTCAAAACATGAAAAAAAGTCGTTTTCCGAAAAGTGTCTGTGTGTCTGTCTGTCTGTCTGTCTGTGTGTCTGTCTGTCTATCTGTAGATTTTTTTTCTATGGCAAACGATAACTGCCGCAAATTCAAACAGAATCAAATAATTTTTTGCATACAGCTCGGTTTTGCAGAGTTCTCGCGACCTATTGTTTTTGGTGAAGATCGGTTGAGGGAAAGGGGTAGTTTACCTGCAACGGTTTTTTTTTAGCAAGGGTAATTTTGTTTGTTTGGCAAACGATAACAGCCGCAAATTCAAACAGAATCAAATAATGTTTCGCATACAGCCCTGAATTGTAGAGTTCTCAAGACCTATTGTTTTTGGTGAAGATCGGTTAAGGGAAAGGGGTAGTTTACCTGTAACGTTTTATGTTTTAACAAGGGTATTTCCTATGGCAAACGATAACAGCCGCAAATTCAAACAGAATGAAAAGATTATTTGCATACAGCCCTAAATTGTAGAGTTCTCAATACCTTTTGTTTTTGGTGAAGATCGGTTAAGGGAAAGGGGTAGTTTACCTACAACGTTTTTTTAACAAGGGTATTTTTTATGGCAAACGATAACAGCCGCAAATTCAAACAGAATCAAATAATTTTCTGCATACAGCCCTGATTTGTAGAGTACTCAAGACCTATTGTTTTTGGTGAAGATCGGTTGAGGGGAAGGGGTAGTTTACCAGCAACGTTTTTTATCATGCGTATTTTCTATGGCAAACGACAACTGCCGCAAAATCA
Source organism: Magicicada septendecula (assembly GCA_034769895.1). Classification (NCBI taxonomy): domain Eukaryota; kingdom Metazoa; phylum Arthropoda; class Insecta; order Hemiptera; family Cicadidae; genus Magicicada; species Magicicada septendecula. Next base: position 111,461,278 of record CM068370.1, read on the forward strand.
AACAGAATCAAATAATTTTTTGCATACAGCCCTGGTTTGTAGAGTACTCGCGACCTATTGTTTTTGGTGAAGATCGGTTGAGGGGAAGGGGTAGTTTACCTGCTACGGTTTTTTTTATCAAGGGAAATTTTTTTTTTTTGGCAAACGATAGCCGCAAATTCAAACAGAATCAAATAATGTTTCGCATACAGCCCTGAATTGTAGATTTCTCAAGACCTATTGTTTTTGGTGAAGATCGGTTGAGGGAAAGGGGTAGTTTACCTGCAACGTTTTTTTAACAAGGGTATTTTCTATGGCAAACGATAACAGCCGCAAATTCAAACAGAATCAAATAATGTTTTGCATACAGTCCTGATTTGTAGAGTACTCAAGACCTATTGTTTTTGGTGAAGATCGGTTAAGGGGAAGGGGTAGTTTACCTGCAACGTTTTTTTATCAAGCGTATTTTCTATGGCAAACGATAACAGCCGCAAATTCAAACAGAATCAAATAATTTTTTGCATACGTCCCTGAATTGTAGAGGTCTCAATGACTTTCGATTTTGGTGAAGATCGGTTAAGGGGAAGGGGTAGTTTACCTGCAACCTTATACGTTTTAACAAGAGTAAAGTACTTGAAAATTTATTTAAACTTGTTGAAACAATGGTAATTGTTAAAAATAAAATAATTTTGTTGCCAGGCAATAAAATTATAATTTTTTCATTTTAATGTAATATAATATTTTTCATTTAATACAGCAATAAAAAGGCAGGTAAGACACAGCCTGGCTGTTTGGCTGAAAATGATTTTAAATATAAATCTTAGAATATGGAAGTCATGTATGGTTCTCCATACCGATATTTTTCTATGGCAAACGATAACAGCCGCAAATTCAAACAGAATCAAATAATGTTTCGCATACAGCCCTGAATTATAGAGTACTCAAGACCTATTGTTTTTGGTGAAGATCGGTTAAGGGAAAGGGGTAGTTTACCTGCAACGTTTTATGTTTTAAAAGGGTATTTTATATGGCAAACGATAAGAGCCGCAAATTAAAACAAAATCAAATAAATGTTTGCACACAATCCTGATTTGTAGAGCACTCAAGACCTATTGTTTTTGGTGAAGATCGGTTAACGGGAAGGGGTAGTTTACCAGCAACGTTTTTCTTATCAAGGGTAATTTTTTTCTATGGCAAACGATAACAGCCGCAAATTCAAACAGAATCAAATAATGTTTTGGATACAGCCTTGATTTGGAGAGCTCTCAAGATCTCTTGGTTTTGGTGAAGATCGGTTAAGCGAAAGGGGTAGTTTACTAGCAACGTTTTATGTTTTAACATGGGCATTTTTTATGGCAAACGATAACAGCCCCAAATTCAAACAGAATCAAATAATTTTTTGCATACAGCCCTGAATTGTAGTGTTCTCAAGACGTGTAGTTTTGGTGAAGATCGGTTAAGGGAAAGGGATAGTTTACCGGCAACGTTTTATGTTTTAACTAGGGTACTTTCTATGGCAAACGATAACAGCAGCAAATTCAAACATAATCAAATAAATTTTTGCATACAACTCTGAATTGTAGAGTACTCAAGACCTATTGTTTTTGGTGAAGATCGGTTTAGGGAAAGGGGTAGTTTACCGGCAACGTTATTTTATCAAGGGTAATTTTTCCTATGGCAAACGATAACTCCCGCAAATTCAAACAGAATCAACTACATTTTTGCATACCTTCTTGAATTATATAGACCTCAAGGTTTGTTGATTTTGTTGAAGATCGGTTAAGGGAAAGGGGTAGTTTACCTGCAACGTTTTATGTTTTATCAAGGGTAATTTTTTTCTATGGCAAACGATAACAGCCGCAAATTCAAACAGAATCAAATAATGTTTTGGATACAGCCTTGATTTGGAGAGCTCTCAAGATCTCTTGGTTTTGGTGAAGATCGGTTAAGCGAAAGGGGTAGTTTACTAGCAACGTTTTATGTTTTAACATGGGCATTTTTTATGGCAAACGATAACAGCCCCAAATTCAAACAGAATCAAATAATATTTTGCATACAGCCCTGAATTATAGAGTTCTCAAGACCTGTCGTTTTTGGTGAAGATCGGTTGAGGGAAAGGGGTACTTTACCAGCAACGTTTTATGTTTTAACAAGTGTATTTTCTATGTTAAACGATAAGAGCCGCAAATTCAAACAGAATCAAATAATTTTTTGCATACAGCTCTGAATTGTAGAGTACTCAAGACCTATTGTTTTTGGTGAAGATCGGTTTAGGGAAAGGGGTAGTTTACCGGCAACGTTATTTTATCAAGGGTAATTTTTCCTATGGCAAACGATAACTCCCGCAAATTCAAACAGAATCAACTACATTTTTGCATACCTTCTTGAATTATATGGACCTCAAGGTTTGTTGATTTTGTTGAAGATCGGTTAAGGGAAAGGGGTAGTTTACCTGCAACGTTTTATGTTTTATCAAGGGTAATTTTTTTCTATGGCAAACGATAACAGCCGCAAATTCAAACAGAATCAAATAATGTTTTGGATACAGCCTTGATTTGGAGAGCTCTCAAGATCTCTTGGTTTTGGTGAAGATCGGTTAAGCGAAAGGGGTAGTTTACTAGCAACGTTTTATGTTTTAACATGGGCATTTTTTATGGCAAACGATAACAGCCCCAAATTCAAACAGAATCAAATAATATTTTGCATACAGCCCTGAATTATAGAGTTCTCAAGACCTGTCGTTTTTGGTGAAGATCGGTTGAGGGAAAGGGGTACTTTACCAGCAACGTTTTATGTTTTAACAAGTGTATTTTCTATGTTAAACGATAAGAGCCGCAAATTCAAACAGAATCAAATAATTTTTTGCATACAGCTCTGAATTGTAGAGTACTCAAGACCTATTGTTTTTGGTGAAGATCGGTTTAGGGAAAGGGGTAGTTTACCAGCAACGTTTTTTTATCAAGGGTATATTTTTTCTACGGCAAACGTTAACATCCGCAAATTCAAACAGAATCAAATAATGTTTTGCATGCATCCCTGCATTGTAGAGGACTGAAGGTCTATTGATTTTTGTGAAGATCGGTTTAGAGAAAGGGGTAGTTTACCTGCAACGTTTTATGTTTTAACAAGTGTAAAGTACTTAATTTTGATAAATAAAGTATCTTGATAAGAAGATCATAATAATCCACTGTAGAAACGTAGATGAAATATGTATTAATGAAGAGGTTAGGTGAACGGGGTGGGGGTAATTTTTTATTATTAAAAATTATAGTTGAAGGTGGAGGGGAGAATTTTTTATATGTGTACTACGTTATCGGCAACAAAGAAGTAGTTTTTTGTTAAAATTGCTTCCCGGGCTCTTTAGCCGTAGTCCAATGTTTTCTACAAAACCAGACTTGTCGGCAGTGCCATCGACTTCCATCATCAGTGAAAATCGAGTGCGAAAACGTGAGGTGGTATACGTTAGTGACCACAGTACTGTGGTTTAAGGCTGAAGCAATAAGTAGAAAGAAGTAGTTTCTATGGAAATATTTCATTTCGAATATGATTTTAAATATAAATCTTAGAACATGGAAGTCATGTATTGTTCTCCATACCGATATTTATTTTTGTTATGCCGATTGTAATTATAGATACCTTTTTATGATGTATAATAATCTAAAACCTACTATAAGTTGTTACTGTAATTAATAACACTATGCAACATGATTTTCTATGTTTCTGTAGTCTTAGGTGTTCCTAAAGCATTTTTTTGCGCTGATTCCAGATCTGCAATCCGTTTCTTTCTATCGCGTACAGTTTTTTTTTGCAAATCAAATGAACTCATCTTTTATTTACACGTAAGTTTCACAAGGGGAAATTTTATTGTGGGGGAGGGATTAGTTGGCCATACTTGTTACACCCAGCTGGCTGTTAGGCGGGAAACAGTAGTTCATTGTTTACATGCTATAGTGCTGTGAGGTTATATTTGTGCTGTCATATATAGTTTGTGAACTTTCTGTAGAAATGAGTTCCCGGAAGTGTTTGAATAACCCAAACGTGTTCTGTTATATTTGTGGTAGCTACGTAATTGGTAAGCAAAGACGACATTAATAGTTTTGTGAGAAACGTGTATTATGCGTACTTCGGCATAAGGCTTGGTGATGAAGACAAAAGCTGGGCACCACACAAGGTATGTCGTACATGTGTTGAGGGACTGAGACTGTGGAAACATGGTGCAAAAAAATCAATGCCTTTTGCAATCCCAATGGTTTGGAGGGAGCCACAAAATCATGTTAACGATTGCTATTTTTGTATGATTAAAATTCAAGGTCATAACGTAAAAAGTAAGAAGGATATACAATATCCGAACATTCCTTCGGCCTTACGACCAGTTACGCATTGTAATTCTCTCCCTATCCCAGTTCCACCTCCCGTTCTTGAAGATGTGCCACTGGCGAGCAGCTCAGAAAATGAAAGCGATAATGCTGATGATTACAACCCGGAAGAAGATTCTGCACCAAAATTATTCAGTCAAAATGAACTTAATGATATTACTCGTGACTTGAACCTGACAAAAGATGCCGCCCTATTGCTTGGGTCAAGATTGAATGCAAAAAATCTTCTACTACCCGGAGTTACGTTCTCTTGGTATAGGTTCAGAGAGAAGGAATGAATGAAATTCTTTAAAGAAGAAGACTCTCTGGTTTATTGTTGTGATATTGAGGGTTTATTGAATTTCTTTAACGTCACTTACAATCCAAGTGAGTGGAGGTTATTTATAGACTCATCCAAAATTAGCCTCAAAGGTGTGCTTTTACACAATGGAAATTTGTTTGGTTCAGTACCCATTGCACATTCAGTTCATCTCAAGGAGACGTATGTAAATCTCAAAGCTCTGCTAAAATACGTGAATTATGAAAAAACATTCTTGGACAATTTGTGGGGATTTAAAAGTAGTAGGTATGTTACTTGGTCAACAATCCGGCTACACAAAAATGCCTTGTTTCATTTGTGAATGGGATAGTCGAGCCAGAGACAAACATTGGAAGAAGACAGACTGGCCCAAAAGAAAAACCCTCCACAGAAAATAATAAATGTACCACTTGTTCAACGAAGCAAGATACTATTACCTCCTCTGCACATCAAACTCGGATTAATGAAACAGTTCACTAAAGCTCTTCCAAAAATGGTGACTGTTTCCAGTACTTGGTAACAAGATTTCCGAAAGTATCTTATGAAAAACTTAAAGAAGGGATCTTCGTGGGACCGCAGATAAGAAAGTTAATGAAAGACAATTTGTTTGAAAGTACAATGAATCCAGTGGAAAAAAGGGCCTGGGTTTCGTTTAAAGGAGTTGTTGTCAACTTTTTGGGCAACCACAAACATCCAGAGTACAAAACCATGGTTAAAAGAATGTTGCAGAGTTTCATGAAATTAGGATGTAACATGAGTGTAAAGCCTTCCTACACTCACATGTTGACTTTTTCCCTGCGAACCTCGGCGATGTCAGTGAAGAACAAGGTGAACATTTCCACCAGGATATCAAGGACATGGAAAAGAGATGCCAGGGAAGGTGGAATGCCAACATGATGGCCGACTACTGTTTTATGCTAAAAAGAGACGGCACTGGTGAAGGGAGACAATCACGGAAGAGAAGTTTCAACCCACGTCAGAAAGATCTTGAAGCAGTGAATTCAGCGAAGAAGAGGAATTAAATTGTCATATATGTGTTGTGTTTTCGTAATAATTATAACATTTTTAAGTGAGTGTATACCATTGTCTACTGCACCGCCATGTGTTGTGATTTCATGCAGGATTAAAACATAAACAATTTTGAAATCACAATCAAATAATAATAATTTTCCCTGTTCACAAAATTCGATTTTTTAAAACTTCGAAATTGAATTGTATAAAAACCTTACGTGATACAGAAAAACTAAAACCAGATTTGAAATCAGCATGAAAAGTACTTTTAAAATCACCTTACAGTCTTAAAACATCATACCAAAAGTTTTAAAATGTTGCATAGTGTAATTCACTTGAAATCAGATTTGTTAGTTATTATTATTATTATCACTTTGATAATGGCATAACAGTTGAATTATAGTTGTCAGATTTTTTTGTAAATTATGTTACTATGTCAGACTATCTGAAGTAAAGCTGGTTCAAATTTATTGAAATTACTAGTGATATTATATAGTTATGTCTTTATAAAGTGAAAAATCACCACAGAGATTTTAAAGTGCAAAAAATTGATGGTATCATACTGAATTAATTTATAATGCAATTTTACATATCAAATAAAAATAAGTTTATATAATACATAAAAATAGTTTTTAATTTTTATCAATTCACTTCCAACACAACATATATTTGCCATTTGCTAAAGAAGAAGACTGACATATTATCGATCACTACTGTTAAAAATAATGAACAGTTTCTTCCTATGTCTAAATTCATTACCATACTTTCTCTATAAAAGATACCTTTTTAGGTAAGATATTAGAATTTTAGACTAGATAATAGAATAATAAATTTATAAGATTTTTATGTGTATACACAAACCAAATTATTAAATATATTTTTATTTATCAAGTTAACGAGTAAATACAGAGTTTTGAAGGCTTTGTGCAAATTATTGGAGTTATGATTTATTGAGGTACAAAATAGTGATATTTTTTATCTTTGAGAAAAATTTCAACTAATTGTTGAAAACTAATTAGAGTATATAATAAACATTCTTCAATCTGTCTCAATTAAAATCAATTTGTTTGTATTATGACATTTTAAATTTAACTGTGATCCAGGGAGCCTACTATACAGGCTTAAAGGGGTTGATCCAGATGGCGATGCTCTCACGTTTGGTGTCCGAGAACAAATTGGAAATGAAATATTAAGAATAGAGAGCACTGGAAAGAGTGAAGCAAACATCTATTTGAAGAAAGAACTAGACAGAGAGGTATGTTCACGTGACTGCTTAAAATGTTTATCTTGTTTCAAGTATTTTTTTCACTCCTCTTCATGTTTGTTTTATTCGTGTTCAAACCAGCAGCCTTTCCACCATGTAATTAATGATAGTATCATAAGTTAATAATTATCTTTTATGGTTGATAAACTTCTCAATAAATAGAAGTATTTGTGGATAATATCATTATATACAATGTAAATCTGTGTTTGCACATTGCGCATGCCCGTATGTGTACGCATGTGTGTGTGTGTGTGTGTGTGTGTGTGTGTGTGTGTGTGTGCGTGCGTGCGTGTGTGTGCGTGCGTGCATATTTAATATAGATAAATATATATAGATAAATGTAGATAAATATATAATATAAATATTAGAGCCAACTGTTTCCACCAAGCAAACCAGAACCAACAGAACTTAATATTCCAAGCAAAGTAAAACCCATCAGAGACCTCCCTAACCCTCTAGATTTTATACAAGTATCAACTATCTTGTCTCTCCAAGAAAACTCCACTAAAACAGACATGCATTTTATTGTCTATTTTATAATGAGACATACCACATGAGGAATGGCTGAGAGTATACACAGATGGATCCTAATTTGAAAAAACTGGAGCAGGTGCTGGGTTGAACTGACAATCATTCTCCAAATATACACCATTAGAATATGTACAAAATGAATTTTAAATCATAGATTGATAAATGAATTTGAAGCAATCCTTTTGGCCCTCCAGCAACTAATCTACTAACTCAATGTCTTTCAAAAGGCAATACTTATTGTGGACTTCCAGGCTGCCATTAAAGCAACATTTTCGAACAAATACAGTCAGCAAAAAAATACATCATACAAACTGTGAAACACTTATATCTCTTAGGAAAACTAACGTGTTTCAATAGATCCCAGCCCATTTAGGAGTCAAAGGAAATGAAACTGCTAATAAGCTGGTTAAGAAAGGAACCTCTGGAGATGAACTCTATAAAGAAACTTATGTGATACCAAATTCAGGAAAGCTGTAGCAAAGAAGCAGGAGAACAAACATGTGGAATGTGGAAAATGGGAAAACATTCTTGAGCAATGGAACATCAACAAGGGAAAACTCAGGAAGGAATTTGTGGCAGCCTTCAGACTGACTGGTTATCAGTGGCGTCTGGTGGTTGAAAAATTTGGGAGTTACAGTTGGGTTGATGGAATTAAATTGTTTTATTCTCTGAAATATGTCTAAGTCTCCTCCCCTCCATACAATACACAAGGAAAGCAAAATACTGCAATTTTAGTGTCACACCCACATAACCATGAATATGTATTGTATAAATCTTTTTTAAATTTACAATTTCAAATATTCTGTTACCTGATTTTACACTTTGATTAAAATTTGAAAGGTCTTTTGTAGGCCTACCTACTCTCTTAATTTCAATTTTTTTCCTCAATCAGATGTAAATTGAACAGCGTTTTCGTTAAGTTTTCGATAGAATTCATTGCATCTTACCAGTTAAATATAATAAATATTGTACATTATGACACCTTAATCCTTTATATGTACTATTATTTACATTTAACGATGAATTGGACTGACACTAACAACGAACTTTACAAACAATTCGAACTTACCAACAAACAGACTGGTGGTGCCGTGACGTACAGCGAGGTTAGCAGTCCCTAATCACACCAAGCGAACCTATACCATTGTAATAAGAACACCCAAGTCTAGCCAGCCAGAGCACTACACCATTGTATTTCCCCATATACAAAGCGCGTCACAGTTGGTGCATACAGCGCACCAAGAGCGTGTACAGTTTGTAGTATTCCTCTGAACTTTTCAATCGGCAAACGATTAATTACAATGATTTAGCTTGAAAACACTATTATTAGTTATTGTTTTATTCATAATTCTATAATTTAAAATACAATTCGGGATTTAATCGGGGTTGTGCAACCGTGCAACCTAAGCACGAGCCACCACTGCTGGTCATGATAGTCTTCCAGCACATCTTGAGTAAGTGAAGATCTGTCAATCAAGTGAATGCAAGATTTGCCACACTCCAAATTCTACCATCAAGTAAATAGTAATGGTTCCATGCATAGCAGTTTTCATGTTTATACCTTACCAGGAAAAGCATAAAAATAATGTAACACTCAAGTCGTTTATTTTTTGTAGCTACAACACTTTTCTTAGTCGGTCAAAATGATTCTGATGAATAACATGATAAAAAAACACTCATAGATAAATACATACAAAGTTATATATTCATGAATATAAGCAATAACTAGGAGGCCACAATTTTTCAAACTCAAGATTCACCTTCATATAATATTACTTTTAAGAGAAAAACTATATTATGATAAGATGAAGCAAGGCAGAATTTTAAAGTTCTTCTGAAATGAAGAAGGGTGTAAAAACCAGAAAAACATGTAAGGCTTACAGGGGATTTTATTACATTATCTGTGAGAGATTACAAAATCTAAAGAATATTTTAAAGAGATTAAGATGAATATGACAGTAAGGACACACTTCTTGTAAACTAATTATAAACTTGAATGAATAATTTTTACTTTCTTCTTGTTATGACAGACTTTTATATGAAAAGTTTGTCTGTTTATTATGGATTGAACACAGAATGGAGAGTTAATTCTTGAAAATAACTTGCTCATTTTTTAATCTTGTTTTAAATTACTCTTGTACCCTTTAGAAGTATTAACTTGAAAGTTAATGTGAAAACTTCGAAAACAAAAAAGTTATTATGTAGTAATGATTTAAGATTATATAAGTAACTATCATTATTTCACTATGACTCGGAACACAAAACTTTTTATAGGTAAAAATGCAAAAGCTTTACCTTACAACCTGAACCGGTTTTCACTTTTAAAAATGAAAGTGAGTCAGTGTTTACCATCAAGTAAACAGTAATGGTTCCATGCATAGCAGTTTTCATGTTTATACCTTATCAGGAAAAACATAAAAATAATGTAAAGCTCAAGTCTTTCATTTTTCTAAAACTACGGTGTAAGACTACGGGGTTCCGAGTCGTAGTGAAATCATTATATTTAGTTAAGAAACGAACACGTCATGGACAACGAAATCTAAGATTATATAAGACCAGCTGAAGCAGTGGCGGCTTCAGGGGGGGGCCATGCCCCCCCCAGAACCTGAGACACTTTTCCTAACTCATTATTTAGACGATCCAAATGGGTAAAAATATTAGTGGATATGACAAAAGTTATTACGGTTAAAACTATATGTCCGTAGTGGGCATGGTATTGGTATGCATAATATTTCTAATACGTAGGGTAGAGACCACAGTGAAGGCCACCTCTATAGTGAATGCCACCTGTGAGTATTTCGTTAATTAAAAAAATATCGAATAACGCTAGAGACTTGAAAATTTCAGAAGCTTATTCTGCTACCTATTTGCTCGCATTACGCGAAAAATTTTTTTGAGATATTCTTATTTTAAAAGAAAATTTTGTTTAGTAACAAACAGATCTGAAACCTGCATTTTCTTATTTTGGATACTAAGGAAACCTGGTAAGTGTGGTAAGTAATTTGTGAAATTTATTGAAATAAGCAGTGCTATGATAGTAAAAAGATTTTCAGCGTGTTCAACATAAAATAAACTTTAAGTTAATAATAATTCTGCATGTACTATTCCTTTATATTTTTGTAAAAATTGTCCACAATAAAAATGGGAAATTTGTCAAGCGTTTTTTAGGGAGAAATCATTTAGAAAGCAAACATTGGCTTGTGTTTTCTGATATACAGAAGGGTCTCTACTGTAAATATTGTGTACTTTTTGCGCAAGAGTATTGTGGCCATAATAAAGGAGTGCACTTGCAATCACTTGTGACTAAGTCTGTGACCTCATTTGCGAAATTACTTGGTAAAGATGGCTGCCTGGAGACACACAAGAAAAATGCATACCACAGAGAGAGTGTGGAAGCTGGGAAAAACTTCATTAAAACTTATACATCTCCAGAAGAAGCTGTTGTTAATAAATTGATTACTCGGCGCTTACAGCAAGTTCAAAAAAACCGTGAGCGGTTGCGTCCCATAATTGAAAGTATTATCTTTTTGGGACGACAAAATATCCCCCTTCGTGGACATCGAGACGATGGTAACCTCCACCTCCAAGAAGATCCAAGTCCCATAAATGAGGGAAACTTCAGGGAGCTCTTAAGGTTTCGTATTTCATCAGGTGACCACATACTGAAAAAATACCTTGATAACTCATCTGCATGGGCAACATACATTGGGGAAAAACACCCAAAATAGCCTGATTGAATGTTGTGGAAAGGAAATCACACGTGTCATATTAAATAGAGTGCGACAGTCTGGCTGTTTTAGCATATTATTTGATGAAACCACAGACATATCCCACACTGAACAACTGTCTCTTACTTTGAGGTATGTTTATAATGGTTGTATTCGTGAAGACTTCATCACATTTACTGATGCATATGATGCCATCCAAGATAAGGAGGGAAATGAAAATGGCGTACAACTTGAACGCAAACTAACAGGAGAGGTACTTGGAAAAATTGTTGTAAATATCGTCAAAGAGTTGCTCCTTGACATCAACAACTGTGTAGGCATTGGGACAGATAGTTGCAGTGTAATGTCATCTGAGCTTGTTGGCGCTGTCTGTGAAATACGTCGTGAAGCAACGCATGCATGCTGGTGTCCTTGCTTAAATCACGCATTGAATAACTCGCTGTCTAAATCAAACAACGTAGCAAGTGTCCGAAACTCGATCGGCATAATGAAATCAGTAACATCATTTTTCAATATGTCTGCAAAGAGAAATGGCGTTTTACGTAAGTTTTTGGAAAAGAGAAACGATGATTTAGGTATGTTTTTGGGAAACAGCTACCGGGGCTTTGTGAAACACGTTGGGTGGAGAGGCATGATACTGTGCTCAAGTTTCTTGAAGCTCTTCCTTGTCTGATTGAAGGTCTGGAATCAATTTCTGGCTGGACGGATTTGACTACTTCCTCCAACGCAACTGCACTGATCACCTCCCTGTGTGATGTACAGTTCATTTCGGCAATGATTTCTTTGATCGATGTATTGAAACATACTCTTCCACTGAGCAGAAGGCTCCAGACTCCGTCCCTTGATTTAAGAAAAGCTTCTGACGCTATTCAGGATACACTTTCTGTACTGAAAAAGAAAAGGCAAAAGTGTGACGAGACATTTTCTGAGGTGTTTTGTGAAGTCAAGGAATTGTGCTCTCAACTCGGAGTTGAAATAAAACTTCCTCGCGTAACAGCACAGCAACAACATAGACCAAATTACGCATCAAACACACCAGAAGAATATTACAAGAAATCCACATACATTCCCCTACTTGACAATGTGATTGCAGATCTCATTTCAAGATTTCCCAAAGACTCATTGGATTGTTTTGGACTTCGTGTATTGATTCCAACTGTTGTTGTTAAGGACAATCCCAAGGACGGTGCCAGTGATGTACACAAAGACCTGGACGAAGAAAATATGCAGCTCCAAAACTTGATCGACAAATTCGCACCCATACTTCGGCTAAGAAAAAGCGATGGGTATCTGGTAAATAGTGAATTTGAACTTTGGCGGGAAAAATGGGAAAGGGAAAACAGATGTAAGGGTAAACTTCCTGCAACCACTATTGAAGCGATGGACACTTGTGATAAGGACATGTTTCCATCGATTTACTCCTTGTTAAAAATCCTGGCAACTCTTCCCGTTAGCGTGGCGTCTGCTGAGAGAACTTTCTCCACCTTGCTTCGTTTGAAGACGTGGCAGAGGGCAAGGATGGGTGAAGAAAGATTGTCCGGACTATGCTTGTTACACACTCACAGAGACATTGAAATTGACGTAGACTCAGTGATTGAACGATTTGCAAACAGTGGAAATAGGAGGAGAATAGATTTTGTTGTTTAGGTTTAAGCTTTTAACAAACTTTTATTAAGGTGTTACTATGTATTGTTATTCTCATGTTTGAAATAAATAAATAGTATTATAAACATGTATTTCAAGTTTAATTCCTATATCCAAGCTTTGGGTTTGACCGTTTATTAGCTTATTTAATTTTGAGGGTTTTAGGGGTAAACTGCCCTTAAAATTAAAATATGTTTTAAATGAAAAAAAACGCCTGGACGAATTACAAAACTGATCCAGACTTTTTACTGATTATAGCACATCCTATGTATTTATAGGAGAAAGAATTAGGCGAAGTTGTATATAAAAAGTACCAAATTTGCTTATACATATGTTTCATTACATAACAAAATGACGATATATTTCACTGAATTAATAATTTTAAAACACCATCGAATCAGGAAATATTTTCAAAAAGTAACTCACTTAAATCATATTTGCAGGAGTTAAATGACCTTAAAATGCCACTTCTAAAGTCTAAATTTGCAAATATTTTGAGGGAGGGCCCCCGCCCCTCCTTTGCTGGGGGTATTCCATACCCCCAGGCTTCCCCGTATGCCCCCCCCCAAAAAGATGGTCTGAAGCCGCCACTGAGCTGAAGTACCCGTTCTACACCCAGGTGGCGAGCATTTTTATTAGCACATATTTAATTATTTATTGGCATATATTAAATACATTTAATTACATATTGGCTATGAAATTTAATTATTGGGCGAAAACTTCTTTGTAGACCACATTTTTGGTGTAAACTCTGTGGTCTTTCTTTAAGTTGCCTTGTTGGTCAGTTCCTAAGACTTTTACCTTGACTTTCTGAAAGGACTTTGTTCTTGAAAATGCAACATAAAGTTGTCCATGACTGAATACTGGAGATGGCAAATAAATAGCAACTGAATCCAGTGTTTGCCCTTGGCTTTTGTTGATGGTCATAGCAAAAGCAAGTCTAAATGGAGACTGTTTTCGTCTTAATGTAAAGGGAAATTCAGGGTCACTGGGTGCAAGAATAACTCTTGGAATAAATACCCTGGTACCTTTAAAAGATCCGGTCAGGATTTCACAGTCAATGACTTTTGACATCATTTGCTTGATGACCATTCTGGTGCCATTACAAAGACCTCTTGTTGAGTCAAGGTTTCGTAGCAACATTACTACTGCACCAACTTTCAAGTTAAGTCTATGAGGAGGCATACCTCCAGGTGTTAAGCTGTTCAAAAACTCCATTGGATAGTTTGCTGCCTCCTCAGCATTTGCACTGTCTTGCTGAATAGAATCTATGCTGGTATAGCATTTCAATTCAGATTGAATTCGTCTAAGGACATTTTCATTAAGTTCAAGTGACTCGTGGTTTTTTGGAGTCAGGATTGCACGGTTAGCAATGCTGTCATCTCCTGATTGGATGACCTCAGGAAAGACAGCAGCAACAATACATCCATTTTCAATGCAGACTGGAGGAATTTCGAAGATGCCTTCCTCTAATCCAGGCTCTTGGAGTTTTCCATTCCCAAGTTTTAAAAGCCAATCGGAAAAGCCTCGGTGTTCTGATGGGACATTGTCCTCATTGGCACGCATGTTTTGGTCTACCTTTAGGACCTGAATATTTTTCCAACACTTACTATTCTTCATGCATGAAGAAAGTATTTCGGTTCTGCTGCCATGTGGAACAACAGGAAGAATTTGTCTAAAATCTCCACCGAAAAGAAAGACCGCACCTCCAAATGGTTTTTTAGAAGGAACTTTTGGATCTTCAGCTAAGAGTTATTTATACAGTGTGTTAACTGCATTTACTCCATGTGCTGGGGCCATTGTAGCTTCATCCCAGATTATCACTTTGACCTTTTCCAGTTCATTTGCCGTATTAGTCCCATGTCGAACATTACAGGTTGATGTTTCATTTATTGGAATAGGCAGCTTGAAACGACTGTGGGAAGTTCTGCCTCCCTCAAGCAAAGTTGCTGCTATGCCTGTAAATGCACATGACAAGACTAATTCATTTTGCTACGCACATAGTGCATGATTGTGTTGTAAAGGAAGGTTTTACCACTTCCGCCAGGTCCATCAATAAAGAATAGACGTTTGGGTAAGTTAGGGTTTTCAATTGCTTCCCTGATTTCGTCGAAAGCCCTTCTTTGCCCTGGGTTGAGCATTTGAAACTTTTCTTCGAACACGGTTTTTTCGGCAATTGGATCGTAATATTTTCCAGAATGGATTGGCTCGTCATAGCTGCCGACTGGAAGTTCTAGGCCAAAATCTACCAATGACGTTCCATGTGTTCGAAGGACAGATTCAATTTCTTTAAGCGTCAAATAGAGAGATTTTTCTCCATCAGGAAAGCGTCTCTTATAGTCTTGCGTAAGATTGTCCTTATGTCTGTCGAATAATGCTGCTGCATCCGACGGCTCACACATGATACAAATAAATGCAAACAACTGCCTAAGTTTTACTGGCATTTGATGGGTTGCAGCTTCTGTTAGGCAAGTATCCCATTCTGAGTCATCATCAGTTAATCCCCTTGCAATGCATGCTTCTTGGAAAGTTGCAAAGGGGATAGGATTTCCTTCGACCGTTCTTAGGTCCTCGAAAGATGTTGCTCCTCTAACATTGAGAAGGAGAATTCGGAGGAACAATTTTCTCTATCCGTGGGACTTACGGCAAACATTCTGCCAATTGTAGTTTCATGTCCTCTAAGACGTGGTTTCCATTTAGAATTTTTGTCATCCCAGGTATAGTGTTCGGGAATTTCAATATATAAATACTCTCGGGCATTAGGGTCTTCCTGATTAAGTTTAAACCAAGCCAGAAGTTTGGACTTGGTGGCTTTTTGCTGTACAGCTTCAGCTTCCTTGCCTGGTATAAAACATACTGTATGCTGTATAAGGTGGACATTTAATCTTTCCACATGATCAGTTTGGTGGTGCATTTTGTATTCCCTGAGCCTCCAGCATGCTTCAGGTGCACTTACATATCGGGTCTCCAAGTAATTTTTTACTTCGTCCCATTCAATAGTAGCTTCCTGTTCTGTGGGAACAGTAACGAATTAAATATTTGCACAGTCATGCCCCTTGTAAACGTATTTGAAGAGGTATTTAACGCTTTGAATTGAGCTACAAATCTCTACGTTAATGTGGGCGTTGTATTTCAGAGACAGGTATGGGTTGTATGGCACCACCCATCTGTTATCCACTTTGTTTCCCCCAAGTTCAACAAAGTTACCATCATCTCGGCATTGATATTTTGGGTAACCATTGACATTGCTGTTGGTCTCGGCACAGAAATCTTTTGGGAATTCTTTTGTGCATTTGCCGTTTTCCATACACGGTGCGTTTGGATTTAATGGATTTTACAATTTCATACAGGATTGTAAAGTCATACAGGATTTTACAATTTCATGTAGCCTCTGGTGGGCATCTTTATCAGGGAGTTCTGCACAGACAATTTTGTCAATTCTTTCATTCTCCCAGACTTTGTCTTCCGGGGCCATGAATAGCAATATGTGCCCATGCGGTAGACCACGTTTTTGGAACTCGATCACGTGGAGCATAGCCCTAACACGTCCAAATCTATGGTGTTTGGTTAAGTCTTCAAGTAGCAATTTCAGTTTCAACTCAAACACTCTTGGTACTAAATCAGGCCGGTCGCATGGTTGCTGACCGGGAAGTAAGTTTTCCCTGATTTCCCTCCATTTAGGATTGCACGTGAATGTTACAAATAAGTCAGGTTTGCCATATTTCCTGACCATGGCCCTTGGTCTTGGTAATTTTGAGCCATATTTCTTGGACTCCCTTGGAAGGTTGAAGGCAATATAACTTTCTTTCCAGGCAATATGTTAACGTCCTCAAAATTGTTGTTGTTCACAAATTGGTGAAGAACATCATAGTCTTCAGCTCTTACTGTGTTTTGATTTTTTCGAAACCAATTCAAACGGTTTGCCTCGGTCTTGCAATAGGCATCAACCACGAATTGGTGAGTCACCTTTCCTGCGTTGAGGAACTCGTTAAAGTTTCCATCAAGAATGGCAAAATGGTATGAATACCATTGAAGCTGGGACACATTTCCTTGACCAACAGCTTTCTTCAGATCTGTGGTCCACCCTGAATCCCCATATGGGAAAAGCAAAGGGTAGCACATTGGGTCACAGAGTCTACTCAGGATGGATATATTTTGTAAAATTCCACTTTTCGGATAAATTGTAATATCCCGATTTTCTGGGGGTGCACCATCTGCACTGTGAAAAACGGCAGCAATTTCTCCTCTGGCAGTGGGAGCGTTGGTTCTGCCGGGGAGCACATTATTTACTCTTTCTCTCAAGAAAGGCATGCTATATTCAATTGGCGTTCGGTTTTCCCGATTTTCCTTTAGCATTTCGTCTTGTTCAAATTTGAGCATGTTCTTGTATTCTCTAGAGAATGGATTGATATCTCCAAGAAGTTTTTGGAGGTTCTCCATTACGACACGAATGCATCCATTGTTTGCTTGATTGTTCATTCTTTCTGTCAAGGCTTGGGCCAAATGCAAAATATACAGTTGGGCATACTTTGGTAATTCACCTTGATTTGGGTGTAATGCAGATGTAGCGTGATAAATTTGCCCATGGATTCTGTAACAAAATGGACCTGAACGTCTGGTCACTGATTGGTCAACTTGTGCTCCCATTGAGGCAAAGGCCATTGCACTATTGTAGGATCTTATGTTTTCCATGAAATTTTTGGAATTTTTATCAGATCCATTCATGTAATTTGTAATGAAGGGATGCATTCGTATTTCATCTAATGCAATGGTCCCTTTATGGCAGCAATTTGACATTAATTCGTTTTTGAAATGCGTGGCATTGCAAAATGGACATTTAGCGTCCATTGGGCCAAGATAACTTTCTTCAATTTCGTCTTCATTGAAGTTTTCGGGAAGCAAAGCGGTGTTGCAGGATCGGACATAGCTACTCAGACGTCCTCTTTGATGTTGGCGTGCAACCCTTTGTCTTTCAGCGTTTGCCTTGCGCTCTTGTTGAAGTTCATTTTTTGGCATGTTTTCTCTGTGTTGCCGGTGACTTACAGCATTAGCTTCACATTCTGCTTGAAGCTGCTCTTCTGACATGGCCGCTCTACGGCGTCTTTAGAGCTTCAGCATTACCTGCTTTTTTTGCTGCAATTTCTTCAGCAGTTGGTGGTTGCTGGCGTTTAGGAGGCATATTTGATCGTACTTCATTACTTATTCATTGGATCATCAGAAATACGTATAAACATAAATATCACAATTAAAACATATACAGAAATATAGGACAATTACAAAATATATAGACTTACCTATATTCAAAATTACAAAACATATCAACACAATCGCATAGTAAAAACTTTAAAAACTATAGGAACGGATAAATGTAGGCTATACATTCGATGCCGGTAAATATAATTTGTTTATTTACTTGTTACTATGGTAACATACCGATGACTGACACAGTACCTACCGCGTTATATTATACAGAAATATAGGACAATTACAAAATATATATAGACGTACCTGTATACAAAATTACAAAACATATCAACACAATCGCATAGTAAAAACTTTAAAAACTATAGGAACGGATAAATGTATACATTCGATGCCGGTAAATATCATTTGTTTATTTACTTGTTACTATGGTAACATACCGATGACTGACACACTACCTACCGCGTTATATTATACAGAAATATAGGACAATTACAAAATATATATAGACGTACCTGTATACAAAATTACAAAACATATCAACACAATCGCATAGTAAAAACATTAAAAACTATAGGAACGGATTCGATGCCGGTAAATATCATTTGTTTATTTACTTGTTACTATGGTAACATACCGATGACGGACACACTACCTAGCACGTTATATTATAGATTATACTGGAAAACGAATATCATGAAGAGTGCAGAATACTGATGCAAAAGATATATTCAGAGATGCTGAATTAACAAAATTATTGGTTAATTAAAAAAAAAGTTTTAATTACTGCAAACAAAAAATAAATTGTGGCTGTGTCTTTTCCTTTTCCTCCTATGTCTTGTTCTGTTTTCTTTTACACATTTTCTTTTTTCTTCCTCTCTTTCTTCTTATGTTTCTTCCTCTTCTCCTTGCCTTTCCTCCTCCTCCTCCTTCTCCTCCTCCTCTTCCTTCTTCTCCTCATCTTTTTCTTTTTCTCCTTCTTCTCCTTTCCCTTTTCCTCCTTTGTCTTTTCTCTTTCCTCCTCCTCCTCCCCCTCCATCTCCTCCTCCTCCCCTTCTTCTTCTTCTTCTTCTTCCATAGTGATACGTATATTCAAATTAATAACTGAATTTTTAATTATTTTTTCCTGTCTTTTTATTACTTGTTACTTGAGTGACACACAAGCTCTGAAGAGCTTTTCATATCTAATATTTGACACTAGCCTAAAGAACAGCCAAAAGTTCAAACAGTTTCAAAAACAAGTATACAGACAATCTGTGCCTTCTTATGTTAACAAGCATGCACACTTATTGCACAAGACAAGCATGTACCACACGTTTCTTATTTTTTATAATTTATTATTCATTTTTATTTTCAAATTAAATTCATTATTATTTTCCAAACATATGTATTGATTGTGACTCGGTTTTTAATCAAGTTAAAGATTACGTTAATAATCCCATTTATGGTAAAATCTGTGTTTGGCACTTTACGTTATAGTTAATAATAAGTGGATAGAAAATAAAAGATGTGTTCGACAAAGCAGCGTATAATTAATGCTTTATTTTAGGATTTGTGATTCAGTTTATCATATTAATAATAAATGGTATTTCATATATCCTTCGTACATGGTCAGTCGGGTTAGTTTCTGTAGTATTAGGCCTGTATGAAGAGAAATTCTAGATTCTTTACACAAGTTACAAAATTGTCAATTGCATTCACTATAACTCTCTTTGTTTATAAGTTGTTCAAGCCTTGATCAAGATATTCGTTCATACTCCACTTGCAACCTACCTAATGATGTGGTTTTAATTCCCAGTAACCCCCAACTGGCTACTCCTTGGGTTATACTCTTATTTATTGACTGTTATTATAGTTACTGTCAGCAGCATAGTTTGCTCAAGTAATGTACTCATAGTTTACCTAACAGTAATTTACTGAACGTTAGTTCAGGAAGATTTCAAAAGCTGTCAGTTTAAGTTACGTGTGTTTACTACTTAACATTATAGAAATGTTAATTCCTATTTAAGTAGAATTTCTGCCGGGGGCACCTGATTTAGATGTGACTAATCCCCCTCACAAGGTGATGGGAAACCAGCAAGAGGTATCCTGCCTAGTATAAGCCCTCTCCAACTATGCGGTTTGGATCCGGCGTTAAACTGTAGGTCCCATATACCTGTGAGAGACTCTATAACACACGCACCACCAGTATATGCGGGGACGGTCAAACCAGTTGAAAGACTGATAACTCCAAGAGAGATTACAGAAATACTTTTGACAATGTCAAACATTTAGATATACATTCTACCCTTCAACTATTTCAAAAAATTTATTTGTAATTCAGATGAAATCCATTGAATTTGTGAGTAAAATAAATTAGCAAAAACAATAAAACTCTTCACATACATAAGGTTTATTGGTGATAGTAAAAGACGTTCTAAGGAGAATTCATTAATCAACCAGTAACACTAGTTATAATGCAATATTGTAATATTTAAACTGATTTTATATACCTCAGAACTAATTTTTAGACATAATGTGTGTAAGTTTCACATTTTGTAAAAATTAGTGCGAACTATAATTTGTACACAATGTTCAACTAGTGTCCTGATTTCACAACACAGGTATGTGCTATCTTGTCTTACTGTATGTGCGTAATATTTCAGCACTATCTATTCTTCTTAAACTCATTCTCTGCAGACTGTGTTGGGAACTGGAGTAGATGAATATTTTTGTACATTTTTAAGATCAGAATTTTTTCTAGGCGTTTTGGTTGCTCTAATTAGGGTTATTAATTGTGCTTTTTGTGTTCACTGTTTGAGACTAGAAGGTACCAGTATTGTACCTTATAAATATTTATTTATTTTAACTTTGACGTACTATGTATGTCAAAACAGCATAATAAAGATCCCAAACATCAGACAAAGTAATGAATTACGTAAGTGAAATATAAGTTATATTACAACATGGTTTCATGCACTGAATAATCTCCATCCATCACAGTAGCTTACACTCACACAATGTTTTTAATTAACATTTTTACGGTTTGATAACATTTAGAGTATGCATGGTAAGTGCGTATAGTGTTTACAGCTGCCAGGACTAATTACCTTAAAAAAAAATAAACCAAATAAATATACTTTAATGAAATATTTTATTAATGATGTTAATTTTAACATATGGCTTTGTATTTTTTAATAATAGTAGTTGTACATTTAAAAACATTTCCATATGTTTATATAATAATAATAATAAATTATTATTGTGGTTGTTGTTGTTGTTGTTGTTGTTGCTGCTTCTATAATAACTATAGAAGCATTATATTATTGTGAATAATTATTATTCAACATTAATTCTATAATTATTTCTATAACAATAATAATAATAATAAGTTATTGAATTATATTATTAATAGCTTATCTAAAAATGAAACTTTTACTTGTGAAACTTACTGTTTATTCCTTCTCGTTGAACGCGTTTCAGCGTTTTCAGCGTACGTATTCGCCTTCTTCAGCTTTGAGACAGACTGCCATCATTTAGTAACGGTTGTTGTGTGGAAGGTGTAGTGGGGTTGGTGCGTGGAGGAAGGGGATTGGCGCGGGGATTCAACTTAATGTTTGTTTTTTGTATAATTGTGTCAAAAAGTGTATGTGATTTATATTGTAATTTATCGTTAAGTATGTTGTTTGGTTGTGTTGTGTGGTGTTTATATATTTCGTATTGTTCAGTTGTGTTGTTTATATACGAAATATATAAACACCACACAACACAACCAAACAACATACTTAACGAGCAATTACAATATTAATCACATACACTTTTTGACACAATTATACAAAAAACAAACATTAAGTTGAATCCCTGCGCCAATCCCCTTCCTCCACGCACCAACCCCACTACACCTTCCACACAACAACCGTTACTAAATGATGGCAGTCTGTCTCAAAGCTGAAGAAGGCAAATACGTACGCTGAAATGCGTTCAACGAGAAGGAATAAACAGTAAGTTTCACAAGTAAAAGTTTCATTTTTAGATAAGTGTTAGTGCTGTGAAAGAAGAGATGAATAATCAAGACAACTATTAATAGCTGTATTTCTGTTATTGAACAGAAATAATAAAGAGTAATGTGTCACTTAAATTGATATTTAAAATAATACAGTTGGTATTTTGTTTCTTTGAAATTAGCTCTTGTTTCCAAACATTCAAACTACCAAATTCCAGCAAAAATTGAAATAATCAATATAATCATGTAGCTTCTATTAAAAATAGAAGTACTCTTACTGCAAAACTATCATTTTACAGTTCTAATAATCCTCAAGTATACAAGACCTGTCACTTGCAAAACAAATGTCATTGTTAGATTATATAAAACAAAACCATTAATCAGGTTGTCGGTACTGAACGGGGCCATAGTCATCCGCTTACATGCTCGTACCCTTCATTTCAAGAAAGGTTATTTTTATGGCCACTAAAAAGGTGCATCTACTGTTAAGAAGGAGTAGACCTACTGCGGCAGCCCCATCCAGTGGATTGAGTGGCATTTTCCGTTCCATATAACTTTAGTTCTTTCAAAAACATTTATTTTATTATTATATAATATTAATAAATATCACTATTGTATTAACGACTCGGAACACTAAGTTTTTTATAAGTACAATCGTAAAGTTTTACCTTACAGCCTAAACCGGCTTTCACCTTTAAAAGGCTTCTTCAGAGGCTGCCGTAGGTAGCGCTGTCCGTCTTGTTGTTGGCGACGGGATAGATTTTCGAAAGATCAATGCTGTGTGTGTATGGTGAGATGTGTTCGAATAATGCGTGCGATTTGAATTGTGTCTGTTCGTTTAGGATGTCGTTTTTATTTGTTTTTGTGTGTTTGTATATTTCTAATTGTTCTAGAGTGTCTAGTTTTCGGCCTTTTGTGTGTACGTGTAGAATGTTCATGTTATTGTCGATGTTTTTATATGTGTGGTTTGCTTCAATGAGGTGGTTTGCAAAGGTAGATTCTGTAGTGGTGTGGAGTGCCTTTGTGTGTTCAATGTATCTCTGTTTGAAGGTACGCCCTGTCTGGCATATGTAGAATTTATTGCAATTTGAGCAATTTAGCTTGTATACACCGGGTAGATCGAATTTGTTTTGTGCTTTGTGCATGCGTTTTGATAGTGTGTGTTCTGTTTTGTTAGTAGTTTTGTAAGCGATTCTGTATCCTGCTTTTTTGAATTTGTGGGCAATTTTTTCAGTTTGTTTGTTGATGTATGTTAGTGTTATGAATTTGTTGTTTTCTGTCTTTGTCTGTTGTTTGTTTTGTGTTTTGTGTAGGAGTTTACTGACTATTGTTCTGTCATATCCGTTAGATTCTGCTAGATATTTTATCGTGTTTAGTTCGTCTTTGTAGTCTTTTTCATCTAAGGGGATGTTGTTAAGTCTATGTATCATGGTTCTAAAAGCAGCTAGTTTGTGTTGTATTGGGTGATTGGAGGTGTTGTGTATTAGTGTGTCAGTTGTAGTTGGTTTTCTGTATATACTGAATTTGTGCCTGTGTTCTAGTTTTGTGATGGAGAGGTCTAAGAAGTTTATGGTATTGTTGTGTTCATATTCGGCAGTGAAGGTTATGTTTTTATGTATTTTGTTTATGTGCGTTAGTAACTGTTCACATTGTCTTTTGTTCCCCTGTATAGTATTAGAATGTCATCAACGTATCTGTGCCAATATAGTATTTTATGTGAGTGTCTGTCATCGTTTGTGAGTATATTTGTTTTTTCTAAGTGTTGGAAGAAGACTGCTAGAATGCTGGATATGGGGGAGCCCATGGGTAAGCCATCGTTCTGTGTGTAGTATTTATTGTTATAAGTAAAGTAGTTTTGTTTTGTGATAATGTTCAGAGTTTCTGTTATTTCATTGATAAGTTCGTCTGGTGTGTTGTTCTGTTTGAGTTTGTTTTGTAGGATGGTGATTGTTTCAGAGATGGGGATGTTTGTGTACAGGTTTTTAATGTCAAAGGAGGCTAATGTGGCATATGGGGGATGTGTATGTCTTTTATTTTTGTTACTAGGTCAGTGTAAGTAAATTCGATCTACCCGGTGTATACCAAGCTAAATTTCTCAAATTGCAATAAATTCTACATAGGCCAGACAGGACGTAGCTTCAAACAGAGATACATTGAACACACAAAGGCACTCCACACCACTACAGAATCCACCTTTGCAAACCACCTCATTGAAGCAAACCACACATATAAAAACATCGACAATAACATGAACATTCTACACATACACACAAAAGGTCGAAAACTAGACACTCTAGAACAATTAGAAATATACAAACACACAAAACAAATAAAAACGACATCCTAAACGAACAGACACAATTCAAATCGCATGCATTATTCAAACACATCTCACCCCACACACACACACACACACACAGCATCGATCTTTCAAAAATCTATCCCGTCGCCAACAACAAGATGGACAGCGCTACCTACGGCAGCCTCTGAAGAAGCCTTTTTAAAGGTGAAAGCCGGTTTAGGCTGTAAGGTAAAACTTTACGATTTTACTTATAAAAAACTTAGTGCTCCGAGTCGTTAATACAATAGTGATATTTAGTTAAGTAACGGACACGTCATGGACAACGAAATCCAAGAATAATATTAATAGCGCACGATTATATATAACATTATGTAATATATTAATGTAAATATAAATACAGTTTTGTAATAGTAATAATAATAATGATGAGCATGATTAATTATTCATAGGCTTAATTTAACACAAAATAATTATTTCATTTTTTTGATAAGAGAAATTTAATTTTGTTAACACCAAAGAATTCACTATTTTATTTTTAGAGAATATTCAGTTATTTTATTCCAAAATGCATATACGTTTATGACTGTCTAGGTTTACAGTATTCCAAGTGCTCAGATTATCCATTATATGCTGCTGGTTACTCAGTATTATTCTGACGCAGTGGCATAACTACGGGAGCAAATCAGGGGGCTCAATTCCTTCCTCCAATGCTATTACCAGTATCAGCCAAGTTCAATAATCACTTAACTGAGTTAATCACAATGATCACAATATTCCTGAGTTAGCTCCATGTGTTAAAGTAGGGATTATGCATAACTATAGACATAAAGTATAAGGGTTTCGGTACTGGATGGGGCGGTAACCGTCCGCCAGACGGGCCACGTTGGTGGAATAAGTGACATTCCACCCTCCCCTTCCCCACTACTCCTACATTCACCATTACTATTTTTGCTCTTAAGTGCAACACGTGAGATATTATAAGAATCACGAGCAGCTATTTTTGTGTTTAAAGTTCATAATCACATTCAAAGTTTCAAGAGTTTATATTATTTTCTGTGTTGTATTTTAAAAGTATTAATTCTGTGAGAAATTACGTGAGGGTCAACGGAATAAGGAAATGTGTGGCAGATTGAAACATTACACGTAACAGGATTGAATGTTTGAAGTGTGGGGTAAAATGTATCTCAACAAAGGTTTTAATAAAAATGTGATGTACAAGTGCTGGACAAACCAATGTAGATCAAAAAAGAATCTGCTAGCGAGACAATACGTTTCTTGGCATAGGGCGGAATCCAACAGAACCCGTGTAGTGTGTTTGATTTGCGTGGATTTTTAAATACCCAATTTCTATAATTACAAAAGAAACCGAATTAAATATGAAAATGACAAGAAAATTAATTTCCGAGTTTCGGAAAATATTAGCCTAACTATATTTTTGTCACAGAACAGTACAAAAATTGGTGGTGTTGGTCACACAGTGGTAATAGACAAAAGTGCGTTCCACAAGAGAAAGTGTATGGGGATCGACTGGTGAAGATTCGGTGGGTAATCGGAGAGATATACAGAAGGAGTAAACAATTCTTCCTGAAAGATGTAAATAAACGGGATGCTAACGCTTTGTTGGATGTAACTGAGAAAAACGTTCAGTCTGGAACTACTATAATTACGAACATGTGGAGGAGCTACAATTCTCTAAAAAGTAAAGATTGTACTCATTTGCGAGTTAGCAGTCGCTGAACTCTGTATACTGCAGTGACATGAACGTTCATACACAGAACGTCAAGAGCCACTGGTCAAAAATGAAAAAAAAAAATGAAGGGACGGGTAGGAAGGATCCTGGTGAGGTCCTTTGAGAGATGTCACAATCTGTGTAATAATGTTATGTGAACAAAATTAAAATTCTCTTATCAAAAAAATGACAGAAATATTTTAGTTCTAAATTAGGCCTATAAATAAATAATAATCATCATTATCATTAATAATAGTAATAATAATAAGTATTAACAATAAAATAATAATAATTATTATTATTATTATTATTATTATTACTATGTAACGAAAATATTATCATTAATATATGACATAATGTTAATAAAATAAATGTTTTTGAGCCAACTAAAGTTACATGCAACGGAAAATGCCACTCAATCCGCTGGACGGGTCCGCCGCAATAGATCTACTGTAAAACCCTCTTAACAATAGATGCACCTTTTTTAGTGGCCATAAAAATAACCTTTCTTGAAGTGAAGGGTATGAGCATGTAAGCGGCCCCGCCCTGTTCAGTACCAACAACCCCCATTAATCTTCTACATAATAATGATCCCATTATTACTTTAGTTTTTTTTATTAGACATTCTACTTATCTAATTTATGTAAGCTCATAAATTACACTTCAGCTGCCCATTATTATCCCCAGGCTGATATCCCAGGTACTCATTTTCAACAGGCTGAGTCGACCTGGGGGCTGAAAAACGCACCTTGATTTTATGGTGCATGCCCGGGAATCGAACCCGGGACCTCTAGATTAGTAGCCAGGCGCCATACCCACTGGTCTACTGAACCGCCTGGCTTGTATATTTTGTATACAAGAATTTAACTAAATTATATCTAATATTTTTAGTTAAGATTTTAATTAAATTTTACTGGCACTTCTGAAGAAGCTTGTAAACAAATCAAAGTTGGCTCAGGCTCAATTAAATTTAATGAAAATTTTATGTAAAAATATAATATTCTAAAGCTGGTAAGTTCAGTATGTAGTATCATGCATTCAAGTGTATATATATATATATATCATTTTCTATATAAGTAACTCGATGTTTCTTGCAGTAATTATATAATTTGTGATGTTTTCAATTTGTTTCTTCTGCAAGTAGATAATTAGATAAATTATCTACTTGCAGAAGAAACAAATTGAAAACATCGCAAATTATATATGTATATATATATATTGCGACAACACAAATTACTAATTTATTGGCGCATAGGATATGATAGTATGTGTATTTCAAATTACAAGTCTATATTGGAGGGTTTAAGATTATTTATTGTACAAACACAAGTTATAGTTTATATGGTATATTTGAAATGTACAGAATGTAATGTTTGATATAGAGTCTTTCTTTCAAAATGTTAAATAATGTTCATACGCAAGACGTGATACGTTACATAAGAAGACACCCACGATGATGTTGTTGAAGAGAAGGGCCGGTCTTTGCGGTATAGATGGTTCGTCCGGTGTGGTTTACAAATGACAGACGTTTCACCAGAAACGTTTACAGCTGGGCTGGCGTCCTGTAACAGCTGGGCTGGTCCTATAACAGCTGGGCTGGTGTCCTATAACAGCTGGGCTGGTGTCCTATAACAGCTGGGCTGATGTCCTGTAACAGCTGGGC
Source organism: Magicicada septendecula (assembly GCA_034769895.1). Lineage (NCBI taxonomy): Eukaryota > Metazoa > Arthropoda > Insecta > Hemiptera > Cicadidae > Magicicada > Magicicada septendecula. Next base: position 111,488,987 of record CM068370.1, read on the forward strand.
TGATGTCCTGTAACAGCTGGGCTGATGTCCTATAACAGCTGGGCTGATGTCCTGCAATTCCCACGATGAATCCGACACTTCGCACACAACGGTACTACGGATTTTATAACTCGCAAAACTTATATAGAGTTTAAGACCAAGTAATATCTCAGGTGACAGTGAGTTTAATCAATAACGGTATATTGAGCTTATACCTCTCCGGCTTCTTCAAGTGTTCTCGCGAATATCAAGGTCTACCGCGATCAGCAGACCACCCTATGAGGAAATCTTGCACTAGCACGGAAACGTCTTGATGGAACTATTGCGTAACAATTAATGATACTGTCACTGCGGAAAATCTCGCACAGTGATACAGTTGCACTCACTTCTTACACACGTAATACTACAATATTAATATCGTGTGTAACGATATAAAATCAATTGTTATGCGTCACACGCGTTACTATCCCCGAAAAGTCTTAACAAATCCTTGCAAGCGGTAGAGTCTTGTACAAGGATTGTATGTACCGTTCGCGGTAGCAGCAGTGAAGAACTGCTTGTAATTTTTCGCACAATGCGTTAAAACACTGATGTGTGCAAATGTACTACACACACAGTTCTGAGTCTTCCCGTTTCACTAACGACGAATAGTTTTTACAACACCTTGCAAGCGGTAGAATTCTTGTACAAGGAGTGCACGTTCCGTTCGCGGTAGATGGCGTAGAAGAACTGTCGTAATTATACGCGTAATGAGTTTAAACACTCCTGCGTGCAGATGTACTACATACACAGTTCTGAGCCTTCCCGTTTCACTATCGACGAATAGTCTTTACAGCACCTTGCAAGCGGTAGAATTCTTGTACAAGGAGTGCACGACCCGTTCGCGGTAGATGGCGTAGAAGAACTGCCTGTGTAACGACAGGCTTAAGAAAATTTCCAACCACCAGTCAGCATTCTATTGGTGGATGGAAGTCACATGGTTAGTATAAATGACCATGCACTTTTCATGCAGTAGAGTGCATTTACTTTGTAACAGCATGCATAGCGGTAATCAGACTACTCGTATCTCATGCATGACTGCCTACATACTAATAATATACATGAACGTAAACAATAATCCGACAGGTATAGGGATTGTAGCGATACACATGTCTCAGTTCAGCTTTGAAAATTTTTTTTTTTTCCAATATAACCAAAACAACTTCCTAATCCTGAAATAATAATAATACCCTCAAACTAAAATCAAATAAACATCCTCAATTAATACAAACATTTCCAACTGTCATTTTGACAGAAGCATCAAATCAAAAGACACGTGGTAACCTTCAAACCAAAACAAACACACATGTTCTTGACACACAGATAACGAAATCTTATGCAGGGTCATAGGGTACACAGACAACATTCCTTATCAAAACTAGATTATTGTTCATTCACAGAGCCATCTTACATACAACATTTAAACCTGAATTGACATATTTAAATCACAACACATTCTTACCCCTATATCCTGACATTTATTTCTGAGTTTACGGATCCTTTGTATAATACTTCCTCAATGAGGACGCATGGAATTTACCAATCGCACGGTTGGTATTTGGGTTGGTTAAGATAAAGGTATTTTTCCCAACTTGCTCCGACAGGGTATACGGACCATTATACAGCCTAAAAAACTTCGCGGCTGTGTTGTCCTCCCTTCTTCCAACATTTAATGCTCGTAACAGCACACTCTCTCCAGTCTTGAACTTGACTAGTTTATGTTCCGCATTAAATTTTTCCGTGCGCTCCTCGGCGCACTTTTTAATGCGTCTTCTAGCTTCGATTTTCTTTATCTCAACTGGTATAGCCATATTATGTGTCGCTATCCTTTCAATGTGTTTACCCCAGACCCGGCCTGGCATTTCTCCGGTTTGGAGTTCATTCGGAGTATACCCAGTAGTAGAATTATAATTTCCATTTATGGCATACTCAAAAAATTCTAGGAATTCCGGCCACTTACTCTGGTTAGTATTACAGTACGTACGGAACAACCGTCCCAACTCCTTGTTGACCCGCTCGGCCAAGTTACCTTGCGGTCTCCGGATCGCAGTCAAGACCGTCTGGACCCCGTGTTTCTCAAGCTCGGAGTGCCACTTGGTGTTCGTAAATTGCTTACCTTGATCTGAGAGTATCTTCCTTACGGGACCATTTTTCGGCATGTATTTATTTAGCATAATGTTTATGACAGCCGACGTAGTAGGTCTACCAATAGCATATAGGCTAACATGTTTGGTAAAGGCATCCGTAACAACCACAAGGTTCTTCATTCCACGTGCCGCCCGAGGAAGTGGACCCAAAAAATCAATCCATACAAGGTCATTTTTATTACGCACAACAATGTTACCCATTTCAACCTGGGTATGTTGGTTCGGATATTTCGCTGTTTGGCAGATGTGGCATGAGCGGAGTATGGCCTTTATTTTCCTGGTCATATTTAGCCACACAAAATCCTCCCGCATTGCCAGGTAACATTTATAAGGCCCCGCATGAGCCAGACTCTCATGACACATCCAGGTGAGGTCTTCCACCATGGCGTCCGGTACCATAATCTTCCATCCGCCATTGATAATTTTATATACTACGTCTTTATATATTCTGTACTTAGGGTTTTCTTGTATCCGGATAGCGTCACATATCCGCTTCAATTTTGTGTCCCGCTGTTGTTCCATACCAATATTTCTTAACCTATTTTTGAGACTGTCTTCTAATTTATATTTGACAGCTAGAATTTGAACTTCCTGGTTATTAGACGCATGACGTTCTTCCACCATTGGAGGGTATCGGCTTAACGTGTCAGCTGCTTGGTTCTCGCTTGCCTTACAGTACTTAATGGTAAAGTCGTACTCTTGGATGGCCATGATCCAACGGGATATGCGAGCGTTCGCCAACTTGCAGCGCAACATGAACGATAAGGCCTGGTTGTCCGAAAGGATTTCGAAGTGTTGTCCAACCAGGTAATAACGAAATTTACTAATGCAGTACACAATAGCCAATATTTCTTTCTCCGATGTGAAATAGTTACGTTCGGCCCCTTTTAGTGACCTACTGCTGTGCGCAATTATTTTGTTTTCACCCTTCTCATTCCGTTGGTAGAGTACCCCCCCAATGGCGTAATCCGAAGCATCGCAATTCAGGACATATGTGCCCCTTTTCTCAGGATGGAACACGTGCAGGTTCCTACTATACAAATTTTTAGTCGCGTCGAAAGCATGCTGATGACGCTCCTCCCATCTCCATTTAGTACTCTTACGAAGCAGTTCTAACAACGGCTCAATTGTCCCAGAATATTCTGGCGTAAAACGTCTGAAGTAACCAGTCAATCCAAGGAACGCTCTGATATCCCTGGGTTTTGTGGGTTTCGGGAACTCCATGATCGCACGTATTTTTTCCGGGTCAGTTGTTATACCTTCCGCTGAGATAATATGTCCCAAAAATTTAATTTGCGATTTCCCGAATTCACACTTTTCAAGATTGAGAGTCAGGTTAGCGGCTTGCAATTTCTGAAATATAATCTTGAGATGTTCAAGATGTTCTTCAAATGATTTGGATATGACCAAAATATCATCAACAAATATGCTGACGAAGTCCTCCACCTCGGGTCCCAGAGCTAACTCCAAACACCTGACCATGGCCGCTAAACTGGTAACCAAACCAAATGGAACTACTCTAAACTGATAGCACTTATTTCGATATAGAAATGCTGTGTATCTTCTCGACTCTTTGGCAAGGGGAATCTGCCAGAATCCACTTTTAAGATCAAGGCGAGACATGTATTTAACACCTTGACATTTTATGAATAGGTTCTCCGCATTCGGAGCACAGTCGTAGCATTTTTTTGTAATAGAATTTAGATTTCTCATGTCGAGACATAATCGAATGTCGTTATTTTTCTTTTTAACAACAACCATAGGATTTAAAAAATTGCTATCAGTTCGTTCAATAACACCATTCTGAAGCATACTCTTAACTTCGGCATCAACCTGTTGTTGATAGTGAAGGGGGATGGGGTACGTCTTCCGTACAAATTTATTTTCATCAGTGACCTGAATACTGTGTTCATAAACATTCGTGACGGTAGGATTTTTTGAAAACACAGATTCGAATTTATCAAGCATACTTTGCAGCTTATCTTGCTCATTGCTCGTTATCTGCCTGCTGTGAGTCCGCAGATTATGTGTTATCTTATCGGCAAGTTGAACCGCTGGGCGAGTTATAGTAATAGGTTCACAATCAGACCCCGTCTTACCCCTCCTGCGTCCTAACCTGATATCGTGTTTACTATTATTTACTGTACATTTTAGTATTTTATTTGGAAAATCAATGGTCGCGTGCAGTTTATTTAATGTGTCCACTCCCAAAATAACATTATACACGAGTTTCTTGACCATAAGCACAGTGACCTCTATTTCCATTCCCTGAATGGATACTGTTATCATAGCTTGACGGTCAACCCTCTGAGATTCACCCGTCGCTGATTTTATGATTTTGTGGGCTGCTGGCAGAATCGGGATTTTTTTTAAATGTTTCCTGTGCCTCTCTAGGAATCGCTCATCCATTAACGAAATTTCTGCGCCGCTGTCAAATAAAACTTCGCCGACACATCCGTTAATTTTCGCGTTGACAATGAGGTCAGTGTCATTCTCAACGCTAATACCTTTCTCATTTTCCTTACTATGGTTATTGCAAATTAAACTATCTCTAATTACAGCAGGATACAGGCCGGACACTACTAATTTTCTCTTATAACTAACATCTTTCACATTTGATTTATTGAACTGCTTTTTATAGTTATAACGGGCTTTTGAAACTTCATTCATCCCATTATGTTTACACCATTTCCGATTGGTAATTCTATTAGGTATTTTATATTGTTTTGGTGACTGTGTGTGCTTGGTTTGAGTTTGATACTGAAAATTTTTATTCTCCCGTCCATAAAATTTTTGCTGTGAGCTGACGTCATTTAAAGTCTTATATACATACGGGGTACAGATTAGTGGTGACGAGGTACTTTGCAATCGTGACACTTGCTGTTGTAGTTTTTGAATCCGCAGGTCACGTTCGGCCATTAATTCATTTATCGTAGATATGTGTTGCACTACTTGCTCTCCCGTACCAGAGAGTTTCGCTTCATATTCACTAAGTCGTGACTTATTGACTTCCAAATTTGCCTCTATATTGGCCTTCATAGTTTCCACGGTCTCGCTAATATGCTTTTCTGCCGCTTCTACCATTTGTTTGCTTTGTTTGGATTGCTCCTGTATGGCCACATATGATTTCTCGTTTTCCTCATGGAGTGATTTGTTTTGTTTCCCGGCTTCTATTTTACCAGATTTAATTTCTTCGGACATGGTTTCCATCTTCGCTAACATGGCCGCTAAAGCACTCTCTATCCCTTTTGACTCCGCCATAATGCTCAAAATTTAAATTAAAATTTAGTAAATTTAAATTTATTGATTTATATGCAAAGCAAGTTATTATTATCACAACAAGATTAGAACATATGGTAACCCGTTTATATGGACACAGAAAAAGCAGTTCAAAATATCAACATGTAAATACCTTATCTAACATACAACAACTAATAATCTACCTCCAATATACTGATAAAATCTGTTCATATATGATATACAAGAGAATATGCACACTTGAAAAATTATATCCTCAGCTTTTCATATGAACAATACACATACAAATTTTATGTTAATTATATTTATACGTCGGATTTTTCCAACAAGTTTTATATTCATAGACAAATATATAATAGCGTAAAATTTCCGCTATTTTACGAGCCCTACGTTGCTAAGCGCCAAAATATCTCTATGCGACAACACAAATTACTAATTTATTGGCGCATAGGATATGATAGTATGTGTATTTCAAATTACAAGTCTATATTGGAGGGTTTAAGATTATTTATTGTACAAACACAAGTTATAGTTTATATGGTATATTTGAAATGTACAGAATGTAATGTTTGATATAGAGTCTTTCTTTCAAAATGTTAAATAATGTTCATACGCAAGACGTGATACGTTACATAAGAAGACACCCACGATGATGTTGTTGAAGAGAAGGGCCGGTCTTTGCGGTATAGATGGTTCGTCCGGTGTGGTTTACAAATGACAGACGTTTCACCAGAAACGTTTACAGCTGGGCTGGCGTCCTGTAACAGCTGGGCTGGTGTCCTATAACAGCTGGGCTGGTGTCCTATAACAGCTGGGCTGATGTCCTGTAACAGCTGGGCTGATGTCCTGTAACAGCTGGGCTGATGTCCTATAACAGCTGGGCTGATGTCCTGCAATTCCCACGATGAATCCGACACTTCGCACACAACGGTACTACGGATTTTATAACTCGCAAAACTTATATAGAGTTTAAGACCAAGTAATATCTCAGGTGACAGTGAGTTTAATCAATAACGGTATATTGAGCTTATACCTCTCCGGCTTCTTCAAGTGTTCTCGCGAATATCAAGGTCTACCGCGATCAGCAGACCACCCTATGAGGAAATCTTGCACTAGCACGGAAACGTCTTGATGGAACTATTGCGTAACAATTAATGATACTGTCACTGCGGAAAATCTCGCACAGTGATACAGTTGCACTCACTTCTTACACACGTAATACTACAATATTAATATCGTGTGTAACGATATAAAATCAATTGTTATGCGTCACACGCGTTACTATCCCCGAAAAGTCTTAACAAATCCTTGCAAGCGGTAGAGTCTTGTACAAGGATTGTATGTACCGTTCGCGGTAGCAGCAGTGAAGAACTGCTTGTAATTTTTCGCACAATGCGTTAAAACACTGATGTGTGCAAATGTACTACACACACAGTTCTGAGTCTTCCCGTTTCACTAACGACGAATAGTTTTTACAACACCTTGCAAGCAGTAGAATTCTTGTACAAGGAGTGCACGTTCCGTTCGCGGTAGATGGCGTAGAAGAACTGTCGTAATTATACGCGTAATGAGTTTAAACACTCCTGCGTGCAGATGTACTACATACACAGTTCTGAGCCTTCCCGTTTCACTATCGACGAATAGTCTTTACAGCACCTTGCAAGCGGTAGAATTCTTGTACAAGGAGTGCACGACCCGTTCGCGGTAGATGGCGTAGAAGAACTGCCTGTGTAACGACAGGCTTAAGAAAATTTCCAACCACCAGTCAGCATTCTATTGGTGGATGGAAGTCACATGGTTAGTATAAATGACCATGCACTTTTCATGCAGTAGAGTGCATTTACTTTGTAACAGCATGCATAGCGGTAATCAGACTACTCGTATCTCATGCATGACTGCCTACATACTAATAATATACATGAACGTAAACAATAATCCGACAGGTATAGGGATTGTAGCGATACACATGTCTCAGTTCAGCTAATGTCAAAACAACGATAATACTTCACGCACCGCCCGGGAAACGATTCCCACTCGCGCACGCGCGCACATTTCCACTAACACAGTACATGAATAACCATAAATAATAATGCACAGTTTTTTTAAACTAAACCCTTAACCTTACTAAATACAATTGATAACAACCAAACTTAACCATCTACCAATATAATATGAATGTCCATTGTCAGTGTAATATATGAACTTGCCCCGCCTATCATGATCCTGTGATTCGTTGCAATATATATATATATATATTGTAACTAGACCTCTGTATGCCGGTCGTTACAAAAGATAAAATGTATATGGAAAATTTTAGAAAAATAGAATTTTCAAATAATAAAATAATTTTGTTATGTTAATAAATGTGTTTAAATGAGAAATACATCTGTTTTAAAAAAGGTTCTGTAAAATTTTAATAACAGGTAGGTATTTATTGACCGTCGAGCACTTCTTGTAGATTTGAACCAAGTCTGGAGTTAAATAGATTAACTCCAGTTAATAATCGATTGGTGACTTTTCTGACTGGTCCAATATCTTGTTCAAATAGAATATATTCTTCTTACTTAAGTCCTTCAGCCTTATAAATACCCTTAAATTACCCTGTGAAATAAATAACAGATACAAAATAATGGAAATATAAATATTTATTGACAATTTTAAATAAATAATCGATATTTTATCGATGGAGAGCAATTATCGACTCTGTCTCGGGAATTATCGATTGTGTCATACAGAACAAAATTTATGATATATTATATTAAAAGACAGGTTCTTTGAGCGATTAGAATTAATAGTCAGAGAAGGGTGACGAGAAAGTATAACATTAACAATTAAAAATAAATACAATAATTACTATTCAATAGTATTTAAATAATTTCCGTATATAATATTTGAATATAAATGTTTTGTCAAACCAATGAAGACTGACGTCACTGCGATATGGTTAGCAGACTCCGTTTTCAAGATGGCCGCTACTCGAGTTGGACTAAGTTACAGCATATGCGTCGTGTCAGAAAATCACAACAAAATTCCCTTTATTAAGGTTTAAAATGTCCCCGCACTGGTGTAATATGTCTGTTAATCTATTTGGTGTATTCTGGTGAAGTGTTCTGTGTAAACTTGTATTACTTAACTAAATATCACTATAATATTGACGACTCGGAACACAATGTTTTTTATAAGTAAAATCGATTACGTTTTTACTTATAAAAAACATTGTGTTCCGAGTCGTCAATATTATAGTGATATTTAGTTAAGTAACGGACACGTCATGGACAACGAAATCCAAGAATTTGTATTAGTTAGTTTATTTTCTATGTGTTCAACTTCTGCGGTTAAGTTTTCAAGTTATTGGTTAGGAATTGCAGAATAAATCAGTTGAGATATAGTGTTTTACTTGTTTCTATCACTCGTATTATGGAGTTAAGTGTTTGTTTTCACTATTGTCGTGAACGTATTAACAGCTTTAGCTTTAAAAAGTGTCTAAACCGTCTAACTCTCGTTCACTTATTTCAATGGCTAAACGCTAATACCATTTTTCTCGATTTAAAGAAACGTTCTTTACACAACTGTCCAGCTTGATATTCAACAAAAGACTAATTAACTTGGTCAGAAATCTGGCCCAGTTAATCTTTGAAAAAGTATTGTTAACATTTTCGATTACCTGTACACATGATAAAATATTACATTATATATAGAATTTATCTATTTTATTCATCTCTTTTATGAATTATGAACCTTATTATCGGTTTAACCATCTCATTCCCTTTAAATTGATGTATTATAGTCCATATCTGTAGACATTTTGTGGAAATTAACAAATTTTGTTCACACTTTGGAAATATAGGCTCAAAATTGGATTTCCGTCTTTATATAAAATTCCTCCATTTTAAATATTATTAATACTATTATAATAAATTTTAATTAATCATATTCCTCTTCCTTTCCTTAAATACATATAAATTACACCTTTGAACTGGTTTTTTGTGTTAATCTGTAAATTTGACATTGCTCTTTAAAATTAATTAATTTATATATTTTGAAAATTTACAAAATGTTAAGGTATATTTCCTTATTATCATTTTAACTCATAGGATCATTCCTAGTAGTGGTTAATTGAGTTATCTTATATAAATCTTGGTAGTTTACAGGATTTATAAGTGAATTATACTAGTTTATATTGGTTCTGTGATTTCACCAAATGGCCTAGATTTTAGAATTTTATATTTCTTTCTTTCTCAAATAATTTAAACTTAATTCCTCCTCTGACTTTACATAATTACAATTATATGAAAATAACATGATTTATAACTTATTGTGTTGTGTAGTAGTTAATTAACACTACAGTTATTAAAATAAATAATTATGAACATTGTTTAGCAATCTGCACCATTGAACATATTGCAGATATGGTTTGAACATATATCTTTTAACTATTTTTGAGCTAACATAGCATACCTATTAGAACGTTATTAATGGTATGTTGGGTATTATTTATCAAACATAATTCTTTTTAAAACACATAACATAAATCTTATTTTCTAAAAAACCTTATAAATACATTTATCAACACATTGATTTTAGGACTGTGAATAAACAGTCTAGTTAAACATTTTACACTTATTAATACTATATTAATACCAGTCCTTTCTGGTTTAAACCATTATTATTGTGATCCCCTACATCAGTAAACATTAACTCCCATACTCTATTTATTATCATTTTTTACAAATGTCTTGTAAATAAAGATTTACATTAAAATAATAAAATACTGGAAATTTTCCATTTTATTATTTTATTATGCTGGTTATTATTAGATATTAAAGTTGTGATATAGCATACTGATAAGTTATAGTATCACCAACTTTAAGTTTATTGCATTTTTAAAAAACACTTACACAAATTCACTTTCACTGTTGGTTCTGATATTTTGAGTCTTATTATCTCAGACCAGACCTTTAGTAATCATGGACTGTTAAGACTAGTTTATTTTCTTTATTACACAATAGCTTTAGTCGGTTCACTTCTTATAACGCTATATAGCACTTTAGTTTTCTCAATAATTACATTTTATAAGATTTTGGGTATGTTATACTTTCTTTTGCATAGTTTTTGTGGGTTTGGGGTTGATAGTAGTTTATATAATAATAGGTTTTACTACGGTGTTTCTTTCATACTATTTCTTCCTCTCCTCCTGTCTTCTTTCTTGTCCTTCTTCGTATCTTCCTTCTGGTCTTCATTCTTGTCCTTCTTCTAGTCTTCATTCTTGTCCCTCGTCTAGTCTTCACTCTTCTGTTCTTCCTTCCTCATTCTTGGGTAAACCAAGGTACTTGGTGTTATCTCGACTGAGGTTTAGTTTGGAGTATTTAATTTATTCACTGAACTGACTTTATTCTTCTATACAGGTTTCAGGGTATTGTTTTCTTCCTGTTCACAAACTTTATTCTTCCCTCTTCTTGTTTTTGGGGTATTTTGGTATTCACCACTCTTTAATTGAGTCTCCTTTTTCCTGATATGGTCTTATATAACTGGTTTACTGCTCTGAGCTTCCTGGGTAACTTACTGGTATTATACTATGAGTTGATGAGTTGCTTCGATACTTTCTTTGGTTTTTAAAACAGTGGTTTTTATATATAATGTAGTGAGGATTTTTATTTTATTGTGGTTCATTCCTCTGATTTATTTAAATGTCATTCAATATTATTATAACATTTGTTGGTGTAATTAAACTTTATGATTTCATATGACTTAAAATGTAGTGGATTTTCTGTCACGCTACAATATATATATATATATATATATATATATATATATATATATATATATATATTCAAAATCTGTTTTTAAGTTAGTTTGATTATATGCAAACTCCACCTTATATTGCTTTCAAGATAGTGAAGCAAATGGGGTGTAACAGTTTCAGTACATAGTAATATATTTCATTCATATTCACTTCAAATAAAGAATGTTTATTTTATTCAATGTCTATCTCTAGTAGGGCTTGACAATGGACAGAAGCCTCAAGTTTTCCCACTGATGTACTGGTACAATTTGGACATCTGTTACCCAGTTGTATCTTTATGAATATGGGATCTTTACTCAATTCCTAATACAAGAATATTTATTATGTTTAAACACATCCTTACACAGTTACCTTATATAAACATATTTCTGTAAATAAAGGTGTATATATTATTCATTTCCCATATACTGATAAAATAATTACCTTAAATTATTCAGCCACTTCAAACTGTTTACATTCTTCTTCTTCCTCTCTCCTCCTCCTTCTTCATCTTCCTTTTTCTTTTCCTTCTTCTTCCTTTTTTCATCTAAAGCACAGACCTTATAATTAAAATTGGAAATTCATATTCTCCACCATTTTGAGTGTATCATACATACGTTCTTGCTACCATTCACACACCAACCTTTCCTTGTCTTCCTCAAAAGTTTTACATAAAAAAATTCACAAAAATCCATTTTAGGTGGACACATGGCCTATAGATTTTATTTGCTTCTCTAATTCTTTCTAAGTTTTCTTTTCTCTTCCTTCCACATTTGAAAACTTCCTTCTTTTCTTGGAAAACTTCCACATTTGTTTTCTTTGTGTCCAACTGTTTACCTGCATATCAAAAATATATTCAGGCTGAAGGAAATATTGTTGTTAATGCTCAGTTACTTTATTCTATAATCATAATCATGATTTACATTACGTTATATTATCATAATCATGAATGTTGAGGAAACAAAACTCCATTGGTTTGCTACAAACAAATATTTATGTTTCCGTGATTAATGATAGTGTTAATAGACAGTCTGCAAGCAAATGACCACTGAGCTGCACCTGTGGCACTGTGACAACCGTATCATAACTGATGACAAGAGTATATTAATCAAAAATGTTGGTAACAAGCTGCAAAATATGTGTCAACAGACACAGCTTCATACCTGGTTTGGTAATGAATTGAATTTGTCAAAAGTAACCTATTCCCACTGACAGACACACACACACAACATATAAGACTATATTGCACATACGATATGCAGACATACATGTCATGAGCGTGTTTAATTACGTTTATTCTCTTAAAATGTAATTGCATTATAATAAATAAGTTAGGAGAGGGGCTTAGTAAACCAATGATTTGGCATTTAGAGATTCAAGATTCAAATTCTTGGTAATATCTAGGGTAACAATAGATGGCTGAAATGTAGTGCACTGGCTTCCTTGTATTATGTATATATTTATTCCTTGCCTCTCCTACACCATTTCAGTGATATGAAGGGGAACCTAATTATTACTAAATAATTTATTTGAACTCAGAATACTGGTTATTCTAATTTTTTTATTATTTCATATTCTGTGTTTCCCACATAAATTTTAATAGTGACTGCTTATAAGTAATGGAATAGGCAGGACACAGAGTGATCTACGAAGGGTACTTTTTGGAATTATCAATTCTTAGATGTTTTATCTGGAATTATACCAGAATGTTTTATCTGGTATTTCGTTTTTGTATTATAAAAAAGTTTTATTCCTCTGCTTTCAGAACTGGTGATTTTATTTATTTGTTAAAACCTGGAATTCAGCATACTTTTTTCAATGGACAGCATAGGTTATGCACTCAGCCTGTCAGTTTCCATATTTCTTGGAAATGTTTTCATTAATTTCAGAGTGTAAAAGCAGTAGCTTTCACTTTCTGCAATTGACATTGGTATGATAATAATTAATTGGTATTGGTATAAAAATAATTACGCTTACTTAAAAAGAAAGCTTAAGGATGAAGCTTATTTAAATTGCAGCATATTATTATCAAAGGAAAGAGTTTTTAAAAGCATTGCATGGATCCAATATGAAAATCTTGATGAGCATAATACATTTGAGTAAAATAGTAATCTGAAAATAAATTTCTCAAAACTCTACATAGTACTGAGGGACCTCTTAAGCTAAACACAATTATAACTTTAAAAAAAATACAATTAAATCTTATAAATTTGCAAAAATAATCACTGTAACAGTCACATATACATTACACTGATACAATTTGTTAAAGTGTATACTAAGACATCAACAATATTTATCAATGTTCCTAAGCATACCATGCCAGTAGAATCCGCACATAGAATTTTTACTTTGAAATCCATTTTCATCTGTGAGTTAAAGTAGTGTAGTACGCCAGCAAGATTCAGAGAAAATTTGTAGTATGTGCATGTCTGGTCACATTACTTGATGATGCTATAGGAAAACAGTAGTCCTTCTTTTCCAGTACAATACTTAAAAAATAGACAAATAGTGAGGAACTGGTCATACAGCAACTGTGACCATCCCTAGCTGCCATGTTTCTCTCATAGCTGCCAAATTTCTTGTCGGAGTTCAAACTATTACAAACTATAATTGTCACTTGAAACATAACTGTTTCACCAAGATTTACTTCAGGATAGTCTGGTGACGCACATGAGTTGTCTCAGCCTATTTACAGGCTAGGATACCTACTTTATATTTTAAAGATTTTTTTATTTTGTCACTGGGGTTCAAACCTAATCAGAACTAAAGGTATGAAATAATTGCAGCAATAACAAAAAATACATTTGTTTTAAAGCTACCAAGTTTTGTGATGTGAATTAATTCTATAATATCTTGCCCATGGATGAAAACATGAATTTATTAATTTCTTTTAGTTTAACAAATTTAACCAAGTGAGTGCTTGTTTTTCAGTTAGTATGATTCTGTACAGTTTGCTAATTATTGATATTGATATTAAACCTAAGGGAATTTACTCAATTATTTTCTGAATAACTTCTTCGGACGCCATCTTTATTGCCAACTGTTAATAACTTACCAAGGTTCGGATCAGCGAACCGGGAAGTGCAGAACTGGTTATTTGAAATTAAACATATTTGTTACTCTTATACTCATCGTTTTCTTTATTAGCTTAAAACAATTCAATTGCATTTAAATAAACAACAGAAAATTTTAGATACGGTTACAACCCCATCATATATGAAATATCCCTTCTCCCTTTAAAGTTTGATATCATTTTAAACAAAAATTATCATGATTACTTATTCGTATATCCTAGTATTACTTTGATTACTATAGACATATTTAAAATAACATATTATCACAAACCAGCGCCTCTTAATTTTATTACATGATTATTACACACGCCCTTTTACTCTCTCACGATACATATTTAAAATTTCCTTATGAGCTCAATAATTGAAATGATAATAAAAAAAGAAATGAGGGTGAAATTTTGGTTTTACCCTCTCTGATGCTACTTAACTTTACATTTTTGGTAATCCGAAACCGTCCAGTCTCTGTGCGTATTTCCTTTCACTTGACACATTTCTTTCGCTTCACTTTCCGTTTATTTAAAATTGTTAGTCTGACATAATAATAAAAATAATAATAATTCTTTGAATCACATTTTATATGTTGCGGGCGCGCAAAATTATGTTCCGGAACTTTTATATGTGACCGGCCGGCTCACTGACTAATTTTATACTGGGACTAGGCCACTGGCGCTATTTTATGAAGTCGCCGTGGTGGTATGACCAAGTCTTATTGTATTAAAGTTTGTATTCCTACGCCAGCAGACTGTTTTTGTTACACACCCGAATTCCACAGCGAGGATAGGCTCTGACGTATATACTGATGTCAGATGGTCTGATGTGGTTACATAATTTGTTGACAGTTTTTTGTGTGTCATTGGTTGACCTTGGCACAATTCCAGCTTATTAAGTCTGTTGCTGTCTGCGTCTTTTGATATTCATGAATAATTTTGTATTTAACGTCCCAAGCAGTGCTGCCACTGTCGCGATCGTTGCAACCACGGAATTTACCCTTTGTTTATAAGTTTTGTCCCTACTGTTGAAAAATGTTATTTACTTTATGAAAAATAATACAAAATGCCCTATTACCCCAAAATAGGCCCGTTACAATTCTCATGACAACATGACATATAGTCTCAACATGAAATTTGTTGTTCAAAGCATAATTTACATATTTAGTTGTATATGAGAAATATTTTCAATAAAATCATTTAATTGTTTATTGAAACATGATTACGTGTCAGGGGTGCCCATAATTTCAGTGCCTGGATTTGACCTAATAATATATTTACTACAAAGAAGTTAATTTTTGGTCAATATCAGTGTTCATCAAATATGGATAGTTCAATATATTATAAAACACAGTTTTCGTATAATTTACTGAAACCCACAATGGATGTTACAATATCATAAACATTTAATAAGAACGCTATTAAATAAGGTATGTTTTTAGACAACAGCTAAAAAAAAAAAAAAAAAACAGCTGAAAGTTTTAAGAAATAGAACAGTAGTATGCTGGGGTTTTTGAGAGAGTGCCTTCATTTTCTAAAAATAATCATAGTCTTCAAAACATTCATTCAAAGTCTTACTACAGGTAAAAAAATAGTGGCATGCTTATTGCCTTTCTGTAATGTTTTGAGTAATTATTATTTTAATGAAACAATGTGTAAGTTACTTTAAGTTATTATCTTTAAGCTATTAAAGATCATGTAAATATCAGCATTCACATAAGAAAATTTTAGATTAATATTTGTTTAACTAAATACGTAGTAATAATTATTGTCAAATGGCTGTTTCTTCATTTGTACAAAGGTCAAAGACGAATATGCACTAGTCTTAACGCTAACAGATGGTCACTTGGGAGATGGAAATTTCATAACACAGAGCTTGCTGATATTAGTGGAGGATGTCAATGACAACGAACCTATATTTAAACCATATCAAACATCCATTACAATAAGAGAAGACAGCGGGCCTGGTATACTCACAACAGTTGAAGCTACTGATCTTGATGAAGGACCTTATGGGCAGGTTTGTATGTTTAAACACTAACATTTGATGTTTACATTGTGGCTAATGGTATATTCTGGTGGCTATGGATTATCGTTTTAAAAAACTGGCTGTTGTAACGTTACATAACCCATGCCCAAATATGATAACACAATCATCCCACTCTAAAGGTCAGAAATGGGTATTATGTACCTAGCTATAGAATACTTTGTACTACAGAACACTATAAACAATAACAAAGTGACATATAGTGTACAAAGTGAGATATAGTGTACATAGTGAGAGGGTAAATTGTTAAAAAGGAGCATCTTTTAAAATGTAGATGGAAAAACCATCAATTGTAGCAGTGGACTATATTGCTGCTGATAAATTTAGTATTTTGTTTGTATTTTGTATAATTTGTATTGTGTAAGCCACAAAGGTTTTGTACCTAGGTATAATTTTATGTTTAATATAATAATTGTGTTTAAATATAAGATAACCCAGGGTTAGATATAAAATAATAATAATATAAAGTAATACTATGTAAGTAAGATGGCATAGGAAAATAGTTTAGAGTAAGGATACGTTAAGCAAATAATAAATAATAAATAAATACAATTGAAGGAAATTAAAATATTAAAGACCTATGTATAAGCTTAAGAGAAAATAGAAAGAAAAACCTTATATAAATTAAATTGGATTATAAACAAAATTAAAAAAGGATTATTTTTCTATAAAGAAGAAATAAATTTATAATAATTAATAATAGCCTATATACTCAAAAGTATATAGATTCACCAATAAAAAACCATAAAAAATTCTTGGTTACTAACAGTAACCAACTAACAAGATATGAATTTTAATTGTTAAAACGATTGAGAAGTGAACGTTTGAAAAAAGTGTAATGCCTATTTAAAAATTTGAAAATTTATGAATACTTTCGGAATAAACAGTGCGAAATTTAATAAAAATTGAAGAGAGATGTACACCTTCTATTAGAACTTCTGCCAGTAGCACCATCCAAGCCTTTATTTGACGAAATTTTGAGAAACTTAACGACTGGTTCCAGGCCTAGTATCTAGCACTTCGAGATTTTGGTGAGACCGTATCCTAGTAAAAATTAACTAAATTACAACTCAACTATAACTTCTAACACTAGAAACAGCACCATACAAGTAAACACTTGAGGAAAAGAGGTGAAACAAACTTTATTAATTTTTGTTAACCAAAAATCTTCATAACGAATCTCTGTGAGTTTTCAGCCGCCATTAAATAATTCCGTATTTGTAGCGAGGAACATAACCTGTACTCTGGCGGATAAACCCGGAACTACAGACTAAAGAAAAACAAAATATAATCTATATTTCTTTTGTAAAGCTTGGTATTAAATTATTCATTTCTGACCGTCTCATAGACAAAGAACTTACAAATAACCCTGGGAATTTAAAAAAAATTAATTCTTTATTGTTTTATATTTCATAAAGGATAAAAATATTTGTTATACTTTCTATGTTTACCAAATAAGATCGAACTAATGTTGTGTTGACAGGGAGAATCGATTATCACTTTCTGTATTGGGAGAAGATATAAAACAGTGTATTTATTAAATAAATACTATGAATACTTTGTTATAAATAATAAAATGTGTATTATTTTCAGTAGAGGGTAGTTTTTTACAGATTGTCAGGAGACACAGAAGAGGACGAATAACCAGAAAACATTACAGACAATTGGTGTTAATTTAACCTCCAATTTGTTTGTAAACGTCAAAATCAGCTGGTCTTATGAGCAGAGAAATTTAAACTAAGTAATTGTAAGCCAAGAGGATAATACTTTTTGCACTCTCTCTCCTAACACAACTTCGTTGAATTCTCCCAAATCACACACTCTCGATTCCTTTTTTTTTTTTTTTTATTTAAGTTAAACATAAATTATAACGATACTGAACATTTGCAAATACAATCAATAAAGGATTAACAGTGACTCTCATTAAAGCGAGATTTTCGAGGAGAATAAATAGACTAAAAGAAATT
Source organism: Magicicada septendecula (assembly GCA_034769895.1). Classification (NCBI taxonomy): domain Eukaryota; kingdom Metazoa; phylum Arthropoda; class Insecta; order Hemiptera; family Cicadidae; genus Magicicada; species Magicicada septendecula. Next base: position 111,507,267 of record CM068370.1, read on the forward strand.
TTTTAGGAAACGTCTATTAGACTCCGAGACTTTAAACCGCGAGACGTTACAGAATGACACTAACAACGTGGGGCTAATAAAATATCGATTTAATTAAGTAAAGTACTATTTAGACTCCGTGACTTTAACCGCGAGACGTTACAGAATGGTGCTCAACGTAAAAGGGCTTTATTTAGGAAAGAAATTTTGAGATATTCGACAAAATAATATAACAAAAAACCTAATTTTCGTCGGCAGCTATGAGAAAACAAGAAATGCATAATACCAGAGGCAGATCGAAGCAGAGGGCAGAAGAAAAGGAGAAGGAAGAAGGTGGACAGGAACGAGAGATAGAAATAGTCACGGACAGTGAAATGGAACAACTAATGGGTGATAAAGAAGAAACCGAAGTAGTTACAAACATGGACAAGGAAAGAGTTGAAGAGGAGGCCCAAGGGGACCAACCAGATAAAGCGGTAGCCAGAGAAGAACCAAATTGGCAAGATATGATGAGATTTATAGCCGAAAAATTTAATAAAATAGATGAAAATTTTAGTAAACAGGAGGAAACTTCAAAGAAACAAAACGAAACTTTGAAGGAACAGAACAAGCAAACCAATGATAAAATAGATGAAAATTTTAGGAAACAGGAGGAACAAAACAGACAAACCAATGAGAAAATAGATGGTATTCAGGAAAGTTTAGTAAAACAACTCAATGAAAAAATTGAGACCATTCATGGAGATATCAAAGAAACCATGAATGAACAAAACCATAAAATGGAGAATTTCAATAAGGAAATATGGGAAACTTTCCGGGAGAAGTTTGAAAATGTTAATACACTTAGCCAAAAAGCAGATACATACAAGGAGGAGACAAATAAGCAAATGGACAGTGGTTTCAATAATTTGGATGAAACATTAGACAGCATTTCAGAAGGTATTAAAGTATGTCCGAATACAGAAGAGAGTAGGAACGAAATATAAATTACAGAATACCAAGGTGTAATGCCATCGGAAAATAAAAATAGCCACAACAAAAAGGATAATCAATACCTGGAAAAGAAGACCAAGAAAATAATAAAAACATGTAGAAAGAAAATAATAAATACAAGGAAAGAATTGGAGATGAGGAAGGGTGGATTAATTAATGTATTTAAACCTTCCAATTAATGAACAGAGGGAGTTAATTAAGTTTACATACCAGTTAAATGTGTCGACGATTGAAGTGCATCAGAAGATATTAGTCAGATCATCAAGATGGAATATATCATTAAACATTTTGGTAAATCATCCAGAGGAAAGAGGGAATGGAATGATATTAAAAATGAGTGAATATGTTATGTCAGAGGAGGTGCAATACCTGTTAGTTAAAAAAGAACGAACAATGACGGACGACCGGTACTTAAATGAAGGTTTCATAGCAGCAAAGTGGGAGAGCCGGATGGTAAGGAGATTATCAAGGAGAGAATTAATTCCGAACACCCCAGTAATCTGAGGAAAGGGAGTACCTGAGTTAATGGACCATGGTTAAACTAAACAGTAACCAACCAGAAAAAAGGGGACTGATTTTCTGAAAACCGACCAAGCAACCCATTGGAAAGAAAAACCCCAAAATTCCAAAAGCATGTAAGGACAACTTACTTAATTTATTCAGGAACGATATGATTTAATAAAACCCCAAAATTCAAAAAGTACGTAAGGACAACTTACTTAATTTATTCAGGAACAATATGATTTAATAAAAAGTATGTAAGTACAACTTACTTAAGATATTTCACAACCATTTGATTTAACAAAAACTATGTAAGGACAACTTACTAAATATTTGAAACAATTTGATAAAATAAAAAGACAAACCACCAAGAAAATGTAAGTACAGATTATTAAATAATAATTATAAAGAACTGATTTAAAATGGAATGATAGAAAAAATAATATTTTGATGATAACAAACAGAAGAATAAATAAATAAATAAAAACAATTGATGGTAATGTGCTCAAATAAGAAGAATAACGAATAATTTAATGACTACAATGAAGCTGAAGGGGGATAATAATTAATACAACAATAATTTAGAATTTTTCGGAATTGAAAATGATATAGGAAGAAATGATAAGGAGAAAATATGTCACAAGAAGGAAAGTCAAAAGGATTTTAGAATAATGCCTATCAATAATGTTATATGCTATTAGTTAATGGAAAAGAAGAAGGAATCAAGAAGAAAAAGAAATATATAATTAAATGCAAACAGCTACAACGTGAAGAATCCCAAAGGTGTTTAGTATTAGTCGCTAATCGACTACTTATAAGTTTTTTTTATTATAATGAATTGACCATAGAAATGTTCCGGCAATAATTTTCCTGAGCAGGGATGATGTTCCCCTGGTCTCAGAAGGTGTAAGGATGGACAACGGAGTAATGGACCCAAAAGTGGCCACCCGAACTGAACCACTGCACAGGATAGGGAAAAATGTTAGGGAAATTGAATATTTAAGGGATAATGATAAAATAGCTGAAAAGAGTGATATTAGATTCCAGAAGTATGAATGTAGAAAATAGAAGGAAGATAGCAGACAGAAGCTTAATTGAGAAAGCGAATTTATAGAAGTAAATAGAAATATAAGTGTTAAAACAAGTTTTTTATGATTAGTGTGACCAGCCCTTATCAAGTAATATGTGGAAGACCACTACCCAGAGAAATAAATCATTGATGAATATGCCTCCAAGTGAGAGAGAGAGAGAGAGAGAGTTGAATATAAAATCCAGCTTATTACCATTAACCGAATAACAGGTGTATAAACAATCAGAAAGGAAGGAATATTATGAAGATATATGGAAGAATCCGAAGATTGAAGGGTTCAACAATTTATTTTTTAAAACCAGTAAACAAAAATAAATCTGTTCTAGTGGGGGGGCTTTATGTAACGTTACACATAACCCATGCCCAAATATGATAACACAATCATCCCACTCTAAAGATCAGAAATGGGTATTATGTACCTAGCTATAGAATACTTTGTACTACAGAATACTATAAACAATAACAAAGTGACATATAGTGTACATAGTGAGAGGGGTAAATTGTTAAAAAGGAGCATCTTTTAAAATGTAGATGGAAAAACCATCAATTGTAGCAGTGGACTATATTGCTGCTGATAAATTTGGTATTTTGTTTGTATTTTGTATAATTTGTATTGTGTAAGCCACAAAGGTTTTGTACCTAGGTATAATTTTATGTTTAATATAATAATTGTGTTTAAATATAAGATAACCCAGGGTTAGATATAAAATAATAATAATATAAAATAATACTATGTAAGTAAGATGGCATAGGAAAATAGTTTAGAGTAAGGATACGTTAAGCAAATAATAAATAATAAATAAATACAATTGAAGGAAATTAAAATATTAAAGACCTATGTATAAGCTTAAGAGAAAATAGAAAGAAAAACCTTATATAAATTAAATTGGATTATAAACAAAATTAAAAAAGGATTATTTTTCTATAAAGAAGAAATAAATTTATAATAATTAATAATAGCCTATATACTCAAAAGTATATAGATTCACCAATAAAAAACCATAAAAAATTCTTGGTTACTAACAGTAACCAACTAAAAAGATATGAATTTTAATTGTTAAAACGATTGAGAAGTGAATGTTTGAAAAAAGTGTAATGACTATTTAAAAATTTGAAAATTTATGAATACTTTCGGAATAAACAGTGCGAAATTTAATAAAAATTGAAGAGAGATGTACACCTTCTATTAGAACTTCTGCCAGTAGCACCATCCAAGCCTTTATTTGACGAAATTTTGAGAAACTTAACGACTGGTTCCAGACCTAGTATCTAGCACTTCGAGATTTTGGTGAGACCGCATCCTAGTAAAAATTAACTAAATTACAACTCAACTATAACTTCTAACACTAGAAACAGCACCATACAAGTAAACACTTGAGGAAAAGAGGTGAAACAAACTTTATTAATTTTTGTTAACCAAAAATCTTCATAACGGATCTCTGTGAGTTTTCAGCCGCCATTAAATAATTCCGTATTTGTAGCGAGGAACATAACCTGTACTCTGGCGGATAAACCCGGAACTACAGACTAAAGAAAAACAAAATATAATCTATATTTCTTTTGTAAAGCTTGGTATTAAATTATTCATTTCTGACCGTCTCATAGCACAAAGAACTTACAAATAACCCTGGGAATTAAAAAAAAATTAATTCTTTATTGTTTTATATTTCATAAAGGATAAAAATATTTGTTATACTTTCTATGTTTACCAAATAAGATCGAACTAATGTTGTGTTGACAGGGAGAATCGATTATCACTTTCTGTATTGGGAGAAGATAAAAAACAGTGTATTTATTAAATAAATACTATGAATACTTTGTTATAAATAATAAAATGTGTATTATTTTCAGTAGAGGGTAGTTGTTTACAGATTGTCAGGAGACACAGAAGAGGACGAATAACCAGAAAACATTACAGACAATTGGTGTTAATTTAACCTCCAATTTGTTTGTAAACGTCAAAATCAGCTGGTCTTATGAGCGGAGAAATTTAAACTAAGTAATTGTATGCCAAGAGGATAATACTTTTTGCACTCTCTCTCCTAACAACTTCGTTGAATTCTCCCAAATCACACACTCTCGATTTCTTTTTTTTTTTTTTTTTTTCATTTAAGTTAAACATAAATTATAACGGATACTCAACATTTGCAAATACAATCAATAAAGGATTAACAGTGACTCTCGTTAAAGTGAGATTTTCGAGGAGAATAAATAGACTAAAAGAGATTTTTTTTAGGAAACGTCTATTAGACTCCGAGACTTTAACCGCGAGACGTTACACTGTATACATAAGCTGGTTAATTTTAATTCATAAACTAAAAAAACATGCTAATACAGAAAAAGGATTACCTTGTAAAGTAAGATTTATTTTATATTTTATAAGCCATCGTAGAGTCTAGGATGTGAAATCCAGGTCTGCATGGTGGTGATCAGTTGCTCTGTTGTCCTGAACCCCTAATGGGTTTTAAACTTAAGAAATATAAGTAGTGAAATACAGAACTAAAATTCTATTTATTTTTTGCAATAACATAAAATACATTTAAGAGTAAGAAAATTTGACAGGCATTCCTCCATTAAACAATTTACAATTATAAATGACATGTATGTGATTATTGCTATAGCCATCAGGCATAATGGTCTGAGATACAATGCATTAGATCATCATCAGGCCTGGCACTATCCCTATTTGGCATCTCCAAATCGACCTGTTTGGGATCAAGTTATAGTTTTAAACTATAGTCATAGTTTTGTACTAATAGCTTTTAAATGGGGTATAGTTTTATTTAGATAGGGATTAGTTTTAAATAAAGAAGATTTATTGCTAGAAAATACTGATATCTTATTGGGGTTTTGAACTTGCCTTTTTTTATTTGATATCTTGTAAATATTAAAAAAGAAAATACAATTTTCTTGCTAATATGTAATATAGTTAGCAGTATGCTTGCAAATGTAAATAAATATATAGTAATAATAGTAATACAAAGCAAACATCAAAAAAGTCTATAGTGATCATTATATCCTGTTACATTTCCCTAATGCTTCAGTGGCTATACCACACTTCAGATTCTCAGGTTTGTAGCAATGCCATAACATAATGTGGTTATATTATATCTTGTTCAGGTGCATTTCCCAATTCACCTAGTATCTCTGTATATCTTTTCTAATGGCTTAGAAATTCTGCTCAATTTCAATGGTTTATCTGTTAATCTATCCTTTAATTCTTCTGACAGATTTCACTTCTGAAGTTATGCTCTTTGCTCTTTGTCTTTGTTGATGTCCATATTTCACTTCCATAATCATATATCACTGCTAGGAGTCTCAAGTATTATATAATATAATTGTAAGACCAGTCTGACTTCATTTTAAATGCTTTTTTCAATTACTCTGCATATGGCTTATTATTTGATAATTTTACACAATTTGGTAATTCTCAAACGAGAAATTCTACCTTCTCCACATCTGTCCTAAGGTAGTGGTCGGCAGTGAAAACTCCTATCACAACTTCCTTAGCTGAAGAGGTGAATTGAAGCTGAAACAGAGACAAGCAAAAGTAACCAGAGTGTAATGCTCAAAGAATATGTTTGTGTTGTCAATGCAATCTTGTCAAAAGGTGACCCTTTTTGCAAAGTTTGGAGTCCGAAAGACTAATTGACAAAATATATAAGCATGAAGCATAAAGCTTCATAAAATGTGGAAAAGTGCTGATTTTGAAATATTCTATCTTGGTTAATTGTTACTTAAATTAAAGATAATAAATTTTACATTATTAGGAATCACCTTAATTATAAATTTGTATTCTTAATAAATATTGTAAAAATGAGTTTTTCTGAAGGTATTTTTAATAAACTGGTTAATTACCACTTTACGCTTTAATTTAAGGAAATTTCCAAAAATGTTTTAAGCAACTTGGAGTTTGTGTTAAAGTACGTTATTTTTTATACAAAATCCAGCAACAAAATCTTGTCATTTTTCTGAATTAAAGTCAAGAAGCTACTAGTTTACCTGTGCTAAGATGATGGTAAAACCATATCTCTAAATGGTTTGATATAGATATATAAGTGTAATATTGTGATAATATTCAATATAGTTTCTTCTCAAGTAGTGTATTGCATTTTTGTTGTTTTCAACACCTAATTCACGTTTGACTGAAAAATATCAGCATCATCAGAGGTTTGTAAGCAAATCAAAACAATTGAAATATCTCTATGTTAATAGAAACATGCGTTAGGTGTTGAAACAACAAAAACGCAATACACTAGTTGCAGAAGAAACTATATTGAATATTATCACAATATTATATAATTTCTGCAAGAAACGTTGAGTTACATATATGTAGAAAATGATGGATATATAAGTGTGTAGATATGGTTTGATAGATGCAGATATATGGTTTGATCGAACGTACACCTATTTATAAGTCTTAGTTTAACACATGCAACTGGCTTATAAATAGGCCTATGTTAAGTGATTATGGCATTTCACTGGAATTTTTAATAACACTGGGGAGAGGAGTTAATCCCTCTGTTCCCCCCACTGTGGTTATGCCACTGTGAGTATGTACAGTTAAGATGTAAGGTTTGTGTAGAATATAACAGAGTTAGCATGAATTGTACATTTACAGGTTGTATACTACTTACAAGAACTGGATGGAGAAAAAGATTTGTTTTCTGTATCAACTGTTAATGGTAAAGGAGTCATCAGGTTAACAGGCCACCTTGATTACGAGAGGAAATTCCTTTATCAGCTCAGAGTGCTTGCTGTTGACAGATCTAACAACGACAGAGTGAGTATGAAATTTTTAGTCTTCATTGTGAAGAAAGCAAAATAATGTTTCTGCTAATATATATGCAAATTCCATTATTTTGTATGTTAAATTTGAACTAAAAACAATATAAGTGTACACTTTAAATGAACTGTTAACTTCGGATTTATGAAAATTCAAAAAAAAAAAAATATTTTACTTTAATGTAAACTTTCACTTGTGTACAGATAAAACTTTCACTTGTGTAACTGTCTGTCAACAGATAAAACTCACAACCATAAGAAGTAATTTATAGAAGTAAATTCAGGAACTTTAAATGTTAATAAACTTACAAGACATTAGCAAAATTTGAGAAAAGTTAAATTCTGGCCATTTGAGAGACACCAAAACATATTTTTCTCTCTTTATGTAAGTAGATACACTATAGAAACAGCCGCATTAAACTGTATTAAAATATTGTCACATCGAACTAATTAACCCTTGACCTACTTGGTAGTAACTTATATTTTTTCATTTATGTTTTTTTTAAGTAACTTGATATTTTGAGTTTCTTGCAGTACCTGAATGTTGTACCTATATTATAGTACAAAATATTGAATTTCTTCAGAAAATGCCTACGCACCATACATTTCATAGATACAGTCTATGTCTTCAGAGATTTCAATATAATTTATACACATAATAAAATAATACACAACATATTTATAGTTATATTGGTATCATATGTGCTTGTAACTTTAAGTAAAAAAAACAAAAAAAATCTTTTCTAGAGCTAGAATCACTTAGACCAGTGTGGTCCAACTGTTTTGTAGTGAAGGGCCAGATTTTTTGATGAGAGCACATTGAGGGCCAATATTATATTTTTACCTCAGATTATTATTATTATTATTATTATTATGAAACTGATAACTCTTCCTTCAAGATACAAAATTACTTTTTATTTACACAAAATCCATCAATATCAATCATCTGCCAATCATCCGTTCAGCATTTTAAAACTAAATTTAAAACTAGTTTACCCTTGATTCAGTGAGAAGATTGGGCAGAGTGCATGTCAACGAGGCCTAGGATGTCTGCTTCTATCTCTGTTGTCACAATTCGGAGGGTGGATTTCAGGGCTTCCTGGGATGTCTGCTTCCATCTCTGTTGTCACAATTCGGAGGGTGGATTTCAGGGCTTCCTGGGATAACTTATTCCTCTGTTTCGACTTCAGCGATTTCATTGTCGAGAAAGTACACTCACAAATGTATGTACTTCCAAACATGGAAGTCACTTTTAAGCCAAAGTTGTGAAGCTTAGGGTACTTGTTAGGCATCACCAATTTCCAAAATTCTTCACATTTCAAACTTGTATTTGAAGTTAGTAAGAAGTCGCTTTGAAGCTCACACAGTTCCATCTGAAGTTCAGGATCTTGGTCTTCAATCTTGGCAGTCATAGGATCAACATAAAGCTGGAACATGGTTTTCAAATTATCAGTCAGAAAATTGTACTTCAAATTCTTCCCTCAGCTGAGTAAAATAATGTCCAAATTGTGTGAAATCAGCACAAGAGTTTTATTTTTCATTTCACTGCATGATTTGAAGAATTTTAAGTCAGATTTCTTCAGGTCTTCTTTAAAAATTGTCACTTTTTTCCTGAAAGCTTCAATATGGCTCACGAGTTGGCAAATATTTTGTTTCCTTCCTTGAAGTTTTAAGTTGAGGATGTTCAAATGTTCTGTTGTGTCTGTCAGGAAAGCTAATGTGCAGAGCCATTCTTCGTTCTTAAGTCTTTTAATAGTTTCATCGTCAGCCTTTCCATTGGCTTCTAAGAATTGACAGACTTCATTTCTTATGGAGAAAAATGCTTTAAGGGTTTTTCCAGCACTTAGCCAGCGAATTTCGGAGTGCAGGGGAATGTCATAACATTCCGCAGATAGATCCTGGAGAAATTGCACCAGTTTCCTGTGGCCTTGTGCGCGGTTTCCGCCTCTAATCAAATTCACAATTCTTGTGACATCTTTCATCACCTCATTCAGTTTAACAAAATTGCTGCAGAGAACCTCTTAATGAATAATGCAGTGTAAGAAGGATACATTAACACCAGTTTTACTCAACAACCCTACTAAACCCGTGTTCTTACCAGTCATACATTTCGCACCATCCATCACTACACACGAACATTTGGAAAATCCACCATACTTGTCTACAACTGACACAAGAGCATTGTAGATATCAGAGCCTTTTGCACTAGTAGGCAGTGGCACTAGGTCAAGTAGTTCTTCTTTGATGGAAAATTTGTTATCAATTGTCCTTATAAAAACTAATAGCTGGCATACATCTGTAATGTCTGTGCTTTCATCCAAAGCGATAGAGAAATATTCACTTTTTGTTATTTCTTTTCTCAACTGTGTGTCAAGTTGTTCGTTTATTTCTAGAATTCTTCTCGAAACAGTTTGGTGCGAGAGAGACACAGTTTCAAAGTTTTTAGCAACCTTCTCATCGCCAAAAGAATTCGCCATTTTAATTGCACACCGATTGATTAATTCTCCCGACCTAAATGGAATTTGATGTTTAGCCATTATCGCACAAACCTCGTAAGATGCCTGTAGACTGGATTTCTGCACATGTGTTGCTTTAAAAAACGTGTTTTCTTTGTTTCTGCATCTTAGATTTCAGTTCCCTGACCAAACTAAGTCTCGCCTCGCCACTAACACTTCCGAATTTCACTTTATGCGTACTTTCATAATGGCGACAAATTATTCATAATGCGTTCTTTCGTTACCGACACCACTTGCAAACAAACTAAACATTGTGGCTTACTTCCAAAATCCATAAACAAAAACTCATTTTCCCATCTCTCATTGAATTTTCTATTGTCCAACTCCAGTTTTCTTTTTTTGTTTGAAGTACTCATGATTAATGCGGCACAAACTGAATAAAAAACAAATAAAAAGTTTAGCAGAACCTCTGTTTCACACACTTTGCAGTCTAGCACTAGCTTTCAACTGACACGTGTTTGAAGAAATATCAAAGCAGGCTTGCGAGGAGAGAGGAGCGGGCGGTAACCTAACTTCCCTCCGCCGCCCCGCTCAGTCACCAAGCTGGCAGAACGCAAACAAAACAAAAACGGAGGACCAAAACTTTCGAATGGATTTGACCTGAGTCCAACCTCTATGTTTATTGCTCACTTGTTGAACGTAATATGTTCCGCCATTGGAAACTAAATTATTAAATTGGTTAAAAACAAATTATTTTTGGAGGCCGTAAAGACCTAGTCCCTTCGAGGGCCAGAGAAATAGACGTCGCGGGCCACATGTGGCCCGCGGGCCGCCAGTTGGACCACACTGACTTAGACAAAGAATCATGTGTGTGTGTGTGTGTGTGTGTGTGTGTGTGTGTGTGTGTGTGTGTGTGTGTGTGTGTGTGTGTGTGTGTGTGTGTGTGTGTGTGTGTGTGTGTGTGTGTTACTAGCTTTGTTCAAATTAGTTGCATTTAAGATCGCATTATATTAAACAGAGATTAATATTGAACAAAATATTTCAAAATAATGTTTCTTGTGTATTGTGGTATATAAATAAATTCTATATCAGCAAACTCTCTGTACTTTTTACACGACTGCTAAAAAGGAGTGTTATGTTTTCATAGGGTATGTATGTATGTATGTATGTTTGTTCCACTATAACTTTTTAACGGCTTTACCGATTTTGATGTTCGATGGCTCAATGGATTCCTTACTTCACCAGAAGTGTCATAGGCTATATATCACCGTGAGTTGACTTCCGGTTTTGACCGGAAGTGAATACAAGTGATCGGTTCTAAGGATTTTTTTTTGTTCGTTTATTGGTCCATCAGGTGGTGCTAGTGGAAGGTATTCTGTAAAGTTCACTCCAGATAGTGCTCGCGATTTAAGACCACGCTCACTAATACTATTGTGTGAGAGTATAGATGTGCAAGCCGTGAGAAACAAAGAACAGCTGATCTGAAAATATATATATATATATATATTGGTTTGCTATATATATAACCTGAAATACATGAAATGACGGATCAACAATATGCCGCAGCAGTAAACTTAATGAATTTTCAGCAGCGCCAATTGTTCAAAATGATTTCAGACAGATTGCTTCCAAGTGAAAATAACACTGAGCCATTACGTGTGTTCGTTACTGGAGGAGCAGGCACCGGCAAAACCTTTACTCTGAAAATTATTGTAGAATAGATTCGTCGTCTTTCTCATTTACCTGCAAGCAGAGCTGTTACGGTAGCAGCACCCACAGGTGTCGCTGCAAGATTGATTGGAGGTAGCACTTTGCACTCTACTTTTGCCCTTCCTATCGAAAAAGGCAAGGTGACAGCTCTTCGCCCTCTTACTGATGAGCGTCTTCAAAGGGAACGGCTAAGGTGGAAGCATATTAATTGGCTAATCATTGACAAAATCTCAATGGTACCCTATACTACCCTAAGAAATATTCACTTAAGGTTGCAACAGCTTAAAATGAATGATGCTCTCTTCGGGGGTATCAATATTATTTTGTTTGGCGATCTAATGCAGTTGCCACCTGTGTCAAAAGCAGTTGGTGGTACCTACTGCTTCAAGTAGCCTCATTACTTATCAGCTGAAATTAATTTGTGGACACTGTTTAGTTTCTGTGAATTACCTCAAAATATGCGGCAAGCTAACGACACTACTTTTATAGACATTCTAAATATATTACGAGTCGGCCAACTCACCGTGCAGCAGCTAGAAATTTTAGATCGTCGAAGAGTTCCTTTGACAGATGAATTTGCTGATGGCGAGTGTCTGCGTATTTTCCCAACCACTAAACAGGTAGAAGAATATAATGCTATGATGACTGAAAAGTTGAAAACATCATCTAAAGTTTACGATATTGCAGCGGTGGATGTGTCTGTCGAAGTGAAGAATTACGGACAAAAGTTAAAGAAAGACTTCATACCAACGGATCCAAACAAAACTGGAGGTATTCCAAACTCTTTAGTAATCGGAGTCGGATCTAGGGTAATGTTGCGAAAAAACATTAATGTTAATCACGGTCTGGTCAACGGAGCAATCGGCATCATTAGAAAAATTGAGTGTCCTGCACTACGTCGAGATCAGCTTCAACCTGGTGAGCTTCCACAAGCCGTATTTGTAGAATTTGATGACAGATCAATTAGGGGAAATACTGCTGGTATTGGAGTAAAGATAGAGCCCACCACTGTTGAATATGATGCTTTGCGAGGCCAGGGCAAAGTAGAACGACGTATGCTGCCATTAATATTGTGTTGGGCTGTAACAGTACATAAACTCCAAGGCACTACTTTAGACAAAGCAGTCATTGATTTGAGTAGTAATATTTTTGCCAAGGGTCAGGCCTACGTCGCACTAAGTCGTGTGAAAACATTAGAGGGATTAGCAATAAGTTTGCTGGATCCACGAAAATTGTTGCATGAACCGCACGATAAAAACTCACTTGAGGAATTAAATCGACTCAGAAATCTGTAGACCAAAGCTTTTTCTTTATCATTTCTAATAAATGAAATTATTTAGTTAATTATATAATTTATAAAACAATTTATCGAAATGTTTGTATTATACTAGTTATATAATAGTATATAAAAGAAAGTTATACTATATTTATAAGTTTATAAGTTCATACGCTAATTATACTATGTACATAATAAAGTTTCTAAATAAAACTATGTAAAAATTGAAATTTTTTTTGCACTTCACACATACGCACGCACACACTGCACATTCCCATTATACTCTTTTTAAACACAAAAAGGAATAAAATAAAATAAATAATTTAAAAAATTAAAAAACACGACTGCCAAAAAAATAAATGAATAAATAAAAAATAAATTGATAAAAACACTAAATAAAAAAAACTAAATAAAAATAATATTTAGTAAAAATCACAAAATCTAAATAAAATCGATTTAAAAAGCCAAAAACAAGGTATTGAAATTCAGCTCTGATCAGATTTAACGAAAATGTTATGAATGATTAAACGCATAGTAATTTTATAAGATTTAAATTACTTTTCGATGTTGAATATATATCAATACATCATATGAAGACTACAATTATAAAAAATATTGCTGATAAAATTTTGCTCTTCAATTTTAATTTTCAATGCAGTCGGGGGTGTTTCTAAATAGATTTGTTCTTTTCATTAAACAGCCCCCGACTGCATTGAAAATTAAAATTGAAGAGCAAAATTTTATCAGCAATATTTTTTATAATTGTAGTCTTCATATGATGCATTGATATATATTCAACATCGAAAAGTAATTTAAATCTTATAAAATTACTATGCGTTTAATCATTCATAACATTTTCGTTAAATCTGATCAGAGCTGAATTTCAATACCTTGTTTTTGGCTTTTTAAATCGATTTTATTTAGATTTTGTGATTTTTACTAAATATTATTTTTATTTAGTTTTTTTTTATTTAGTGTTTTTATCAATTTATTTTTTATTTATTCATTTATTTTTTGGCAGTCGTGTTTTTTAATTTTTTAAATTATTTATTTTATTTTAAAAATACTTACAAGTATTGTGAATTTTAGATAAACACTGCAACTGCTGCAATACTAGTGAAAGTTCAAGATGTAGAAGATCAGCCACCTGAATTTGTTGTAGTGTCACCAGTTACCAGAGTTAGTGAAGATGTGAAAGTTGGAACATCTATTTTACAAGGTAATTTAGGCATAAACAGCAATAATTAAAAAGCAAAATTAATATTAGTGTAAATATAAGTAAAATAGTATTAGTATTAGGCCTACATAAAAAGGAATGGAAACCAATAATAGCTTAGAAACAAGGAGTAGAAGATGCAATGACAAAAAGATACCAATGATTGGCAAAATAGAAGGAGGCATTTAGGAAGTGGGAGATAATAATAGCTGTGGAATCCTTGCCTCAAGATATAAACTAACACTGGTGTTATACTCCTGACTTTAATGTCAATACTTCTACTGTTCAAAATTATATTATTATTGCTGTAGTTTTATTTTTCAAATTAATCAACAGTCATATGAATCAACTCAGCTAACTGGTCAAAGGACAATGTTGTAACAAGTGAATGGTTGTAGGTATTATATGATTATACACTTTCACTATAACAGACTTGCAGAATGATGAGAGCATGAGAATGCAAACAGAACTCAAAATATGTTGTACCTTAATGTACTTGTCAAGACAAGACAGTGGATGTAGGAACACATGATATCGCTGCTTTCAAGAAACATGTACGCTTACATATATACAGCATTCTTTGTAGTGGTCTTAAATTGTATGTACCACCTCATATCTGTGAGAAAATCTGTAAACATGCATGCTACAAGTATGTGCAAAGAGATCAACTATGTAAAATTCAAGCACAGCAGCTAAACAAGAAAAAACTTTTAACTACTGAAACTGTAATAACAGAAACTAAAATTTAATTGAAAATACCTTCATCATCTTCTTCTTCTTCTTCTTCTTCTTCTTCTTCTTCTTCTTCTTCTTCTTCTTCTTCTTTTCTCCCTATAAGCACAGGCTATGACTGTTGTATCCTCTGGCCATGGTACATTTCACGTTTCACAACCACCAGAAAGAAATCAGCCATCTAATAACCACAGGCAGAAATGAGCCAAACGGTGGAGAGGGAGTTGTGTGTGTGTGTGTGTGTGCGCGCGCGCGCGCTTGCTACTACCCAAGTCATGCCAGACAAGACAGCTGTATTGTACCTAGCCATAGAGGTGGGCAGGCAGACTTGACTCAATCTCATGAGCACAGAACAATCGTTAAGATTGTAAGCCTTGCCACTGCTCCACAGAATACCTTTATTACATGTTTTTAAATTTTAATTGAGTTTGAGCCAACTGTAACGGGACATTTTGGCCTACCTGGGGTAAAATAAAGAAATTTGTATTTCCATGAAAGTGAATCAACATTTTTTACAATGTAAAAATAATAATTGGGAAAGAACGTAAACATAAAGGGACGAAAGGTAAATTTTATTGGTAGCGACAGTGGTAGCACTGCTTGGTAAATTATTCATGTGAATTGTATAAAGACGAAATAGACAACCAGCGGAATTGAGTCAAGGTCAGCTCCAGTGACTCTAAACTGGTAAACAAGTGATGTAACGGCATCACCCGATATTACGTCAGCGACGAACAACAAGCTGGAATGTGGGAGTGTCAGCGCCAGCAGTTTCGTCGCACACACAGAACAAAGGCAGTCGGCAAATAACAACTACAAGTGTCGGACACATGTAATCGTCGTGTCCGCTGACTCGCCGGCTAGGCAAAGTTTTCGCCCGCAACATATAAAATGTGAAGTAAAAATAGAAATGTATAAATAATTAACAGTTTTTCTTTTCATTACAAGAACAGTTTTCTTTTTCGGAAATTACTCGTTAAAACTTAACAATGTGCGCGTAAAAGTGTGACGCCTTCAAGACTCAATTGAACAGCTAAGTAGCAATGTATCCATAAATTTTAACAAGGGTTATTCAAAATTACTTGAATAATGGTGAAATAAACTTTTAATAAAATATAAAATGAGATCTCTCAGGTTATAAAGTAACTGTGTGTGTGTGTGTGTGTGTGTGTGTGTGTGTGTGTGTGTGTGTGTGTGTGTGTGTGTGTGTATGAGTATGAGTGAGTGAAACTATGTAAATTAAGAAGACTGGTTTACGTTCTATAGAATTTATCTTATGTTATAAAATGTATTTATTTCTATTCTAAAGAGAAAATCATGCATAATAAATGTTATTATTGTCTATCTAAAAGATCGTAACAAAGTAAGAGAAAGTAAGGGGAATATTTGTTATATAAAATCTGAAATTATGTTAAGGGCTATATTTTCATATTTTCTTTTGTAGTGTGAGAAAATGAATTAAAATAGGTGATGGTAATTCAGTTGTACTTTCTTAAATAACCAGTTCTGCACTTCCCGTTCGCTGATTCGAACCCTGGTGAGTAAAACTTTAGGTTGGAAATAGACAACATGGCAGCTATAAGAGTTGAAAATTAGTAAACAAATAAAATCAAAATATATTTATAAATTTATATAACAGTAAGTAAAAGCACAAGTGGCGCTTCCGAACGTAGGGACATTTATATAAATTATTTATATAAAAATAGGCCTACTGGGAGAGCAGAATGGTTGTGTGAAATGAGAACGAATTTTTTTTGGTACGTAGAAATAGATGTAGGTGACGAGAGTGTCACATAAGGTTATGTTATAGTGTTATTGAAGTAGATGTATAGTAAATAAGGCAGAATTACATAAATAACAATGATGAATACTAATGATGATGTTAACAATGAAGTCAGCTTCACTGACAGTAATCTAGAAAGTCAGTTGACAGAATCAAGAATAATGGAAGGCGTGATGAGTCAGTCAACGCCGACCTTAGTTAAGAAAAAAAATAGTAGTGATATGATAGCTATGATGCAGTTACTGTTGAATAAATTTGATAGCAAGTTCGATGAACAGAAAAACGAAATGAAAGAAATTAAAAGTAGTTTCAGTGAGAAATTTAGTGAACAGAATAGTAAATTTGATATAATGAATACACAAAATGTTAAATTTGAAAGTAACATGAATAAACGTCTTAATGAGATTGATGAACGTTTTAATACATTTAAAGACCAAATAGTAGAGTCAATAAATAGTAGTTGTGAGAAAAAGTTTGATGAGATGAATAAAAATTTAGAAGTTAAATTAAATCAAATGCTGAATAAGAAGGTAGATGACAATGTTATAGTTATGACAAATATTAATGATGACGAAATAGTGGAAGAGATAGTGTTAAATAGTGATGATAATGATGTTAATTACAATTCTGAGAGTATAGTGGGGGTAAAGAATAATGGAGAGACATATAATGAGAGTAGGCGTGAGAATTATGAGAATATAATCAAAAATAGTACTGATGAAGTTGTAGAATGTAATAATGGAATGTTAGTGTGTGTTAATGGATTAAAGAGAGTGGGTGAAGAGAGTTATGTTGGGGGTATGAAGCAGAGGGTAAATTTTCCCCATATTTATGGTGAACCAAGGTGTTCACAAATGTTGTTGTTGAAGGGTAAGAGTCCCTTGTTATTGGAAGACATGAGGTCTTTGAATTGTTCCCCGAAATTTTATAAGTTAGTACCCTCTGCATGGAATGAGAGAGAAAGTGTGATATGGCATTATGGTGAGGGAGATTTAGATAGAGAGTTGTGTATTGGAGAGAGAGATAGAATTATATAAGTTAAAGAGAAATTATAATGAATTGAGAGAGAGGTTAGAAGGGGTGAATATAAACAATATAAAATACTTACCTGTTGAAAGAGAGATAGATGAATATTTTAATAATATCTTTAAAAACGATAATAACTCACATGATGTAATAGTAGAGGAATATAAAAATGATAAAATAGCTTACCTGACGTTAACCAATAATACTGATGGAGACTGGACAATAATAACTTATGTTGACAAGGCTTATGAAATATTAATAGGGAATAACCCTATAAATTATAATGGCATAATGAATGAGATAAAGTTAATGGATTATTATAATAATAATAATAATAACAAATTGTGTGTGGATAACAATGATGTATGTTATAAATATATTCGATATATATATGATGATGGAGGTTGAATTAAAAAATCAGTGTATGGATAGTGTTAAATATTGTAATTTATGGTAATGACCTTGCAGACTTTGAAATGAAGTGTGAAAAAATTGAACAGTTAATGACGAATAATTTGTAAATAATTTAGTGAAATTGATTGTGTGTATATTGATTATAACAAGTATATAATGTAAACAATGTGTGTAGGTAATTGTTTTAATAATAATATGATTATTTCAGTAGACTAAATAAATAATGAGAATAATTTTAAAGACAGTAATTAATGAACTGTAATTGTTTTGATAATAATTGAAATATATTGTGTTTTCAATAATTAATTTAATTAAAATGATTGGAGATGTTTAAATAATTTTGATTGATTTAAAATGTTATATAATTGAATTTTCTAATGAATTTAAATTATTTTATGAGGTTTAATTTGATAATAATTAATAAATTAATAAATGTTAAATTGTTTAGTTTGTGGAATGTCTAGGCGTGTAAATAAATAATTTTAGTGAGGCAGTGTGTTCAAACAAAATTTACTCTTTATGTAATAAAATTATGCAATAATAAAATGTAACAAGGTCACGAGTAAATAGAATTTGAAAATGAAATTAAAATTGTAAGTTATGTAATTTTGGTAAATCTAAAAAGTGAATTGTTTATTTTCATGTAATGACATCGTTAAGTGTAAATAGATTAATTTAAGTGACTAAGTAAATATTTTGTTGTACTTATTATTTTATGTTAATGAAGGTCAAGGTGGGGAAAGTTAGAGAAAGTAATGTATGAGGTTAAAACACCACCAAGACTAGAAATGTCATGTAATGTAAATTGTTAATTTTAAACAAAAATATATTTTACTTGTGATTCCCCAACTTTTCGGGCGGTCACGGCCTCACCGAACCCTGACCGTGGAATTGGTTTAGCTTTAACAGCTATGGTTGGGGCTCATTGCGTCACGTTCTGCCTTAACTGACCATAGCTGTTATCGTTGTAAAGGTGAATTTAGAAATTGACAGGGGGGTAATTTAGGGGAATCACCAAACTATGGAACAGCGGCTGCCACTCTGTTCGAGTAGGAACAGCAAGGCCAGGTGGTAGACCCGCATTAGGGGCGTATAATCTGTACATTTAGATATTATGACATCTAGTTTTTTAAAAAATTGTAATGCAGAAGCAAGGACAAGGAGATGACAAAATTCCTCCAAAACTTCAGTCCTTGTGGAAGCAACTGGACGCCACAGTCCAGGGGGGTCATAGTGTGTGTGGTTAAGGAGGTTACCCAGGGGGGTAACGAATTAAAAATATGTTGTATTTTAATAATGATGCTCGCTACTGAGATAACTAAATAATTTTGTTTTGATTTCAAAAATAGATGCACTAGATGTTTCCTATATTGTGTTTATTATGTCTTATTGTATTAATAAACTGAATGTAGTATGTTAGGAATAAGGATTATAAAAATATAATAATATTTTATAGAATAAGTTTTCAATGTGTTTAAAGATTTTAGATAAATAATGAAATAAATTTGAGATAATTAGACTTTTCAATGGGTTATAAAAGATAGAAGTTGGGTGATAGTAATTGTTTAAGTAAGACATTTGAGTCAGTCCAAGTTGAATATAGATGGGTGTTAGACAGAATAAGAGATGAAATACAAGTAATATAGAATTTGAATATTGATAGTGACACAGTAGCTATGGGGAATGAATTAATAAAAGTTAAATTCAGATTAAAATGTAATTGTTATAACTTTATATGCAAATTTAAAGATGTAAAGTGTGTAAATTTTTAAATGCAAATTGTTTATCTTAAGGTAATAATAAAGATAATAATAACAATGTGAATTATGAATGTACTATGTTTTATTATGTTGTACTGTGTTTGTTAGTGCTTAAAAGAATTTTATGAATTTAAAGAATTTTTTGATGCAAATTGGTGATAAGAGAAATGTGTAATATGGTAATGGGAAATGTTTATTTAATTTCTGATAGGAATCAGGGCAGTAATTTTGAATTTCGGAATAAAAGTTAACAAGAGAAAGTAGACAGAATGAGATTATGGAATTTTAAAGGGGGTATCATGTTGTGTTGTTAGGTATTCATATATATGTTAGAAGTAAGTGAAAAACAGAACCAGTGCTTCTTAACGCAAACCAGCACCGCTAGGGGGAAACAGATCAGTTAGGGATATGGTGTTGTATAAGGCCATTAGTTGATATTTTAATCTGTTGTTTCAGAGTTTGGTGATGCTGTGACGGCAATCCTGAGCTGGCCAGCGCGTCAGAGCAGGGGCGTTAAGTATCTGTCTGACTTTATGGTGTTGGGATCTCGAGAGAGAAGTCCAGTAATGTCATTCAGGTGCGGTCACAGTCACCGGACCAAGGGTGAGTTAATTATATTTTTTTTTTGTCTGTAAACCATAAGGGGGTTGTGGCGACATATCCTGGCTGATCCCTTTAGCAAGTATGAGTGTGTCAATGAGAGTTTTTATTCTTCAGCATAAAACCTCTCATTGAGGGGGTATTGTAACGGGACATTTTAGCCTACCTGGGGTAAAATAAAGAAATTTGTATTTCCATGAAAGTGAATCAACATTTTTTACAATGTAAAAATAATAATTGGGAAAGAACGTAAACATAAAGGGACGAAAGGTAAATTTTATTGGTAGCGACAGTGGTAGCACTGCTTGGTAAATTATTCATGTGAATTGTATAAAGACGAAATAGACAACCAGCGAAATTGAGTCAAGGTCAGCTCCAGTGACTCTAAACTGGTAAACAAGTGATGTAACGGCATCACCCGATATTACGCCAGCGACAAACAACAAGCTGGAATGTGGGAGTGTCAGCGCCAGCAGTTTCGTCGCACACACAGAACAAAGGCAGTCGGCAAATAACAACTACAAGTGTCGGACACATGTAATCGTCACGTCCGCCAACTCGCCGGCTAGGCAGAGTTTTCGCCCGCAACATATAAAATGTGAAGTAAAAATAGAAATGTATAAATAACTAACAGTTTTTCTTTTCATTACAAGAACAGTTTTCT
The DNA here is from genome assembly GCA_034769895.1 of Magicicada septendecula. Classification (NCBI taxonomy): domain Eukaryota; kingdom Metazoa; phylum Arthropoda; class Insecta; order Hemiptera; family Cicadidae; genus Magicicada; species Magicicada septendecula. The sequence goes on from CM068370.1 coordinate 111,528,252, forward strand.
TTTTCGGAAATTACTCGTTAAAACTTAACAATGTGCACGTAAAAGTGTGACGCCTTCAAGACTCAATTGAACAGCTAAGTAGCAATGTATCCATAAATTTTAACAAGGGTTATTCAAAATTACTTGAATAATGGTGAAATAAACTTTTAATAAAATATAAAATGAGATCTCTCAGGTTATAAAGTAACTGTGTGTGTGTGTGTGTGTGTGTGTATGAGTATGAGTGAGTGAAACTATGTAAATTAAGAAGACTGGTTTACGTTCTATAGAATTTATCTTATGTTATAAAATGTATTTATTTCTATTCTAAAGAGAAAATCATGCATAATAAATGTTATTATTGTCTATCTAAAAGATCATAACAAAGTAAGAGAAAATAAGGGGAATATTTGTTATATAAAATCTGAAATTATGTTAAGGGCTATATTTTCATATTTTCTTTTGTAGTATGAGAAAATGAATTAAAATAGGTGATGGTAATTCAGTTGTACTTTCTTAAATAACCAGTTCTGCACTTCCCGTTCGCTGATTCGAACCCTGGTGAGTAAAACTTTAGGTTGGAAATAGACAACATGGCAGCTATAAGAGTTGAAAATTAGTAAACAAATAAAATCAAAATATATTTATGAATTTATATAACAGTAAGTAAAAGCACACAACTTTTATGTGTTTATAATCTTTTTCAGTTTTTTCTCTTCTTATAAACTTCTGGGACGTGTCATGTACAACAAAACCCAAGAACTACCTTTATTTGAGCTTCCTTTATATTTATAACTACAGAATCCTATATATTAATAAATCTATTTCTCTTATCCAACAACTAGTATGACCACAGACAGTTAATTGAGTCTACTCTTGCAAACCGACATACAATGTAGGCCTATAAACATTAGCAGTACATGAAAATAATATTTAGGCTGCATAATAATAAAATGTTGTTAATTAGGTTATGTATTAATATAGGTAAAAGTTACTAATATTTATTTTAAGTATTATCCATATTTTCTTTGAAAGTTACTCTTAATGTTTGAGTTTCTTGTTTTAATTTATTATATGTTACTGTAAATTATAAATAATTTTCTTTTTTCCAAATTAAACAATTTTTTTAACTGAAATACACATTGGTTTATTAATTTTTATTCAAACCTCTGAAGATGCAGAGTACCTCAGCAAAATGTACAGAATGTGGATAAATAGAGATATAAAATATACTTGCAGGAGAAATTTATTATTGTCTAATACAATATATTACATTAATAATTATTATATAATTGCATGAAAATTAGAGACAAATTATGATTCAATAATTATTATCTATTCTCACTTTTAAAAAAATTCTATTTGTTATTATTAGTTGTGAAGAATTTATAAAATAATGTTGTTGTAGTCAAAGCAGTTGATGGTGACAGAGGAATAAACAACCATATTACATATTCAGTAAGCCAAGGAGGAGAAGGTATTTTTGACATCGACAGAACAACAGGGTCTGTGTTTACATTGACACACCTGGATAGAGAAAATCCTTTCAGCAGTAATGGTGCTTACATTTTGGAAATTATGGTGAGGATGCAAAACAAAGTAAACAATTGTTGTAACAGTTTGTTACAATAATTTTGTCAGTCTGCACTGGTACAAGTTCCAGATGCTTTCAGCTTGCAATTGATAAACTTTATAACCTCTATGCTCTCATTTTCTTCTTCCTGCAAGAGAAGGTGTCTGCTTTCTCATCTTGACCAATCTGAAGTTTTGACTTGACTAAGTGGTGATCTGCCTTAACATTACGCCTCTATATACATGTGTGTCTAATACCCTAAAGGTTAATTTCTGATTCACAATCACATAATCAATGAGAGATCAGTAACCTCTTGTAAATTATTGATATATTTTTTCCTAAAAACAGTATTTAATTCATTGACAGCAATAAATTCCCGGAGTTTTTCCCATATTGATTTAAGTAATCTTTTCCATATGGACCTTTAGATAGTGTCTTTCCCAGTTCTGGCATTCAAATCCCAAGTATAACCATATAATCAAGATTTGGTTTTGTTGACTGTTTTTGCAACCCCTCATACTAAATTTCAGTTTCTTCAATTTTCTCTTCATCAGGGGCTATAATAATAAATACCTATTATTGTCAGATGTCCTCTCTCAAACATCAATCTTACAGCTGTTATTATTTCATTTACAAAATTATACTCACAAATTTATTTTGCTACTTTCTGTGTTCCAGGCCACTCCACAGCACACTTGTTTTCTTTGCACTGTACATCAGATAATCCTTCAATTCTATAGATCTTTTTAGTTTTTGTGATTGGAGTTATACTTATTTGTACTCTTTGAGGATGTTGTTGGGTTCTGTTTCATTATTTCCAACTTTCCATTGTACCATTACCCATGGGCATAACTTGAGGCCTAACTTTGGGGGGGGGGGGGCAGGATAAAACTTCACAAATTCAAGTGTGTAGTGAGACCATCTATATAATAAAATATATTATATACAAAATTAGAGAGTTTAGTATTCATTCTTAGTTAGTAAATGATGGACAATTTCATTTTTTAATGATCAACAAACCTTTCTTCATAAGTTGTACTTCCAGTTATGTTTACGCAGAACAAATATACTGTAGGCCTATAAACATAAACAATTTCAGTTCTTCCAATTCTTATACCCAGTTTTCGTAAACGCATCCTCTGCCTTAAGCACACTGTCACAAAATGCTCGGAAGTAGTAGCAGTAAGCCGAATCAGTCACAACAAAGACATTTTCAAATTGCCAGTCAGGCAATTTTCAAAGAAATTAAGCAGTGTTACGCCTTTGCGTTTCTTATCCCCCATTTCTCAGAACTTAGGAACACAAAAAACCAAAACAATCACAGCAATAACGAATTAAGAAAGACACAAGCGATGTGTACTTTAACGGACTCCGTACACGACCAAGTAACCGACCGCACTTGTATCAATAATCATTAACAAATAACAGTTCCAAACGACCGTCTTTTAAGATTTGTGAACAAAGCCATGGACATCTTGCACAGTAAGCCAGCTTTGTTCATACTGCCGAGTCTGTTACCCCTACCATACCACTCTCTTTTATTTAATGAAGAAATTTGTGTTAGTGGTTGAAATCACAATCAGAATGATCAATATTGCACACCACTATATGTCTGGATAATAATGTCATCCCAAAGTACGCTCAAGTTAAAATTAAAAATAAGAACAGTGTAGCCAAAAAAGTAAAAGAACAAAGCGAGAAGTTGTGGATAAAACTGGAAATAAGGTCACTCTACGGCTTAATCAATAGATATAATAGGGAATTATATGACAGACACATAGAATTATTAAGAATATACTCGTATGTAGAGTTAGAAGAAATATTATATAATTTTGGTTTGGGGTACATAGAAAAGAAATTGGAAAAGATAAATAAAAAAATGGTAGATAAGTTAAATAAATTAATAAGAAAGAACGAAGTAAAAAAGGAACACCTCTCTAAGAATAACTATGGAAAAAGAGTAATAAACCTTACAGAGGTAAATTTCAATACGGAAGAAAAAGAAATGTTAGCGAAAGGCTTAAAATACGCACCGCCACCAGAATTAAATCAAGAAAAAACGATTATTGAATGCGAAAGCATAATACAAAAACTAGGAAATGAAAATGATAAAAAAAGAATAAGGTGGGAAGTAGGGAATGTAGTAGATAAAATATTTAAGAAAAGTTTGTATAATTCAAAGAATGAACAAAAAATCAAAGCAACTGTAACTAAACTAAAGAATAAAATAAAGAAGAATGATATTATAGTTACGAAGGCGGATAAAGGAAATACAATGGTACTAATGAGAAAGGAAGAATACATAAAGAAAACGGAAGAATTTATAAGGGAAGGACCATACGAGGAAATAAAGTATGATTATACAAGTAAGTACCAGTCAAGGATAAAACAAATGATGAAACAGATAACGTTTATAGAAGAAAAAAAGAAAAAGTATTTATTGGAAAGTAATCCAACAGCACCGACTTTTAAAAGTCAGGTTAAGATACATAAAGAAGGAAAACCAATTAGACCGATTGTTTCTTTTATTAATGCACCTATTTATAAATTATCAAAGGAAGTTAGCAGAGTACTGAAAGAGAAATATGAATTTGGGACAAAATACAACATAGAGAATAATATAAAATTGATAGAAAAATTAGAAAATATTAGCATTAATGTAAATACAAAATTGATATCACTGGATGTTAAGGACATGTTTACTAATATCACAGTAAATAAAGTTATTAAGTTAATAAACGATAATAATATGGGAGAATACAGGTATAAAAAGCAGTTGATGAAAGTAATTAAAGAATGTGTAAATCAGAACTATTTTAGGTTTAATAACAAGTTTTATATACAGAAAAAAGGTTTACCTATGGGGTCTTCATTATCCCCTATTCTTGCTGAAATATACATGAATGATTCTGAAAAGCAATTAATAACTTCCACTAAGTATAAAGACAATATAAAATTATGGTCTAGATACGTTGATGATGTATTAGTAGTTTGGGAAGGAAGCATAGAAGAAGTGCATGAGTTTATAAAGGAGGTAAATAATAAGGATAAAAACTTACAATTTAAGGAAGAGATAGGAGGTAAGCAAATAAATTACTTAGATTTAAACATAGAAATTAAAGATAATGAGAAACTACAGTTTGGGATATTTAGGAAAGAGTCGTATTCTGATATAATTATACCAAGAGAGTCGTACCACCCATACAGATATAAAATGGCGACAATCAATTCCTTTTGTTACAGAGCTCAGAAGTGTTTAAAAGAGACCGAATCAAAAGATAGGGAGTTAAAAACGATAAAGGGAATTGTAAGGAATAATAATTATAGCACCAACATAGTGGATAAAGTTATGAAAAGGGTCAACATGCAAAAAGCTAAAATAGAACCAGAACAAAAGAATTATGCAGGGTCATTGACATACATAGGTTCACATACTAGAAAAATTATAAAATGTTTTAATAAATATGGAGTAGATATAGCTATTAAAAAATGTGAAACGGTATTTGATAAGATAAGGAATAAGAATATAGAAAAAATTCCAGTATTACAGAAAAGCGGAATTTATAAATTAAAATGTAAAGACTGCAACAAAGTGTACCTAGGGGAGACAGGACGAAAATTCGCATGCAGGTTGTCTGACCACAAACGTGGAGAAGGTAATAGAACAACCAATTCGTTATATGCAAGACATTTCATAGAAGACAACCACAAGTTTGTTAATCCTTTGGAAGAATACGAAATTGTAAAAGTAGTAAATAACACAGTTGAAAGGAAGCTTAGAGAGGAGTTAGAAATATTAAAAGAAAGAGAAAAAGGGTTAGACAATTTAATTAATATTAAAATTAAATTTGATAATGAAGAAATATTTTATAACATGATTAAGAAGTAAATGAGAGAGGGCAGATAGATAAGATTAAGAATTATATTTCATAGTACTAATTGTTTGTTTTAAAATAAGGGTGTGTGACTGACCCACATGTGTGGAGAGGAAGTGGGTAGTTTAAAGGGATGCACACACACACACACACACACACACTGAAACATAAGGAATTTACTACAAAAATATGTAACTGTACGATGGTGAGACAGAGCTTAGGGGGTGGGGAAGGGTCATTAATTTTTAGTTTGTTGTGGGTGAGCAGGGTGGGGGAGAGGGGTGAAGGGTTGGGCATGACATATTTTCGGTCTATTCCTGATCTGACGATGAGCTGTGAAGCTTGAAAGCGCTAATCGGAATAATTTTTATATAGTGGTGTGCAATATTGATCATTCTGATCGCTCTCTTTTACACTGGCCTGTAGTGTTTGCAAAATTCTGCTGAACTGAAAACAGCGATAATCAAACAGTAAATAATCCGAGCACAGAGATGATGACTCAGAAGAATATGTGTGACAAAGAGAGGAAAGTAAAGAGAGCAAATTCTTAGAAGTACAGCTGTGCTTATTATTTCATTACGTTGTTCCAAAACAAGTCTGTTTGTTTAAAAGGCACGCATTGTACAGTAAAACCTCGTTTATCTGGCCCTCGTTGATCCGGATCTCCAGATAATCCGGATCAGATTTGTAGACATTTTTTTTATTTAATGTTCACATTAGATAATAATTTTTAACTATGATAGCAAGAACGTAACTATAAGTGCGCCAAATATTCGCTTTTTAGTTTGATTCAATGAACAGTTCATGCATAGATTGTACAATAAATTATGGTAATACAGTAAAATGCTTTTTGTTGAGTTTAAGAAAGCTTTACTAGAGTGTCACAGGGTGTTGATGTGGATTGACACACCAGCTATAAATAGCGCTGGGAGAGAGCGTTGACCTTGATCCCTACCCATCACTTCCCCTCCCTCAATCTCCTCAGTTTTCCTACTGTTTTCAAACGGCACTTGTCATTTTCTTTACCGGATTGTTTAACTTTATTGCTACAATTTACAATTTTAATTTTAACTTTGATTACTGGTTACATATTTAATTTTATGTACACATATTGTTTTTGTTTTTTATCAAAGTGTTTGGGAGTATATTGCAGTGTACAAGTTTAAAATGGCATCGAAGCGTAAGAAGGTCATGGTTTCAATGGATAAAAAGTTAGATCCTATTAATCAAATTGATAAAGGAGAAGCATTGAAGAAAATAGCTGCTGAATTGGGAGTTGGAACTTCAACAGTGTCCGACTGGAAGAAGCAAAGAAAAGAAATTGAAGATTTTTGTTGTAAAATGGAAGGCAGAGGAATGGCAAAAAAAGCAAAAAATGAAACATTAGATGACGCACTATTCATGTGGTACAGTGCTCAGCGAGAACGTGGTTTGCCTATATCAGGATCGATCTTGGCCCAAAAAGCTTTGAGCTTAAACAAAAAGTTACCGAATCCTGACCTAAAATTCACTGCTACCCAGGGGTGGCTAGAGCGTTGGAAAAACCGACACGGTATTCGCCAACTTACTCTGACTGGAGAGAGCTTGTCTAGTGATGTTGCTGGTGGTGAAAAATTTAAAAAGGACTTCGAACAATTTGTTTTATCTGAGGACTGGACACCCGATCAAATTTATAATGCTGACGAAACTGGGCTTTTTTACCGGATGCTTCCAAGCAAAACGTTAGCATCAAAGCTTGAAGATTCGGCTAAGGGCTACAAGAAAAGCAAAGATAGGCTAACTGCTATGGCTTGTAGCAATGCATCAGGGAAACATAAGTTTCCTCTTGTCATTGTAGGGAAATCCAAGAATCCCCGAGCGCTAAAAAATGTGAACCACAATTCGTTGCCAGTGGTTTACCGACCACAAAAAAGTGCGTGGATGGACAGTTTTTTGTTTAAGAACTGGTTTTTTGATAACTTTGTTCCTGAAGTTCGAAAATTCCTGAAAGAAAATATTTTACCAGAAAAAGCAATTTTACTGATCGACAATGCTCCGTCTCATCCGGGAGAACAAGAACTCGTGAGTGGAGGAATTAAAGTGAAATTTCTTCCACCAAACGTAACCCCACTACTGCAGCCTATGGACCAGGGAGTCCTTGAAAACATCAAAAGAGTTTACCAAAAAGAACTGCTTGGTAAAATAATTGAAGAGGAAGGGGAAAAAGTGTGATTGATTTGTTGAAATCAATCAATATTAAAGATGTTATTTACATGGTTGCTGACGCTTGGGATTGCATCACAAAAAGCTCTTTGAAAAAGTCATGGAAAAAACTGTGGCCAGCTGTTTGTGCTACAAACGAAATGGCAAGCGATGATTTGGTGCAAGTGGCTGCAGACGACCTTCTGCAAATGTTAGGAACAATAAGTGGGTGCTCAGATGTTGATATGGAAGACGTCAGTGAGTGGCTGAAAGACAACAATGACGGTGGCTACGGCACTATGACGGAAGAAGAAATTGTAGCGGCATGCACATCTACAGCAGACAGTGAGGAAGAAGATGACATGGACAAGGAGGGAGCGATCACACGGCAACAGCGGACGACATATGCAGATGCTGCGCACCAGCTGACAAACATCATGGCGTACTTGGAGCGTCAGCCCGACACCACTCCAGCTGAACTATTAATGATAAAGCGTTTGTGTGACCGTGCTTCATTCAAACGCCACACGTGTTTTAAACAGAAGACAGTGGACCAATTCTTTGTTAAGAAATGATGTGAAAAATTATTTTTATATATTTTAATGTCTTGTAAACAATACTATGTAATTTTGTTACAAAACATAGGTAAGGATTTTGTTTTGCTTATTACCCATGTTACCCGGATTATCCGGATTTTCGATTGTCCAGATTGCCTTTGGTCCCAGTTAGTCCGAATAAACGAGGTTGTACTGTATGCCAGTTAATTAGGTCTCTAGCATTTGTTTTTTCGAACAGAAATATTATTTTGACATATATAACATTCAAATCTGTCAAACATTCCCCTTACAAGTTTCTTCGAAAGAAATAAGAATAATAAATTTATGGCAACTAGTCGTCTGATAATAACAGTACAGACATTGATAAATAGTGCTTACTATGCTTACTAGAAACTGTCTCCCGTTTGACTATTTGTTAGTTTTATTTATAACAACTGGAAACAAAATTTTATAATGCTCGGAAAATTGGGGGGGGGGGCGAGTGCCCCCTTTGCCTCTTCTAAGTTACGCCTATGCCATTACCCTTGTCCTGTTCTCTGTGTAGTCAACAACCATAGATTCCAGTCCTATTTCAATGCTGTTTGTGAAGCATGTAAATATATAAAATTCGTCTATTACAAGACTATTGCATATGTAACAAAGCAATGTTGTTAACAGGCACATGAAGAATCTCGTGCAGTATTCCCTCCACCTACTGTACGCACTGAAGTGACTGTAATCATAACAGATGTAAATGATGAGACACCAACATTCAGAAGCAAGAGATATGCATGTGAAATAAGTGAGAATGCTCCTGCAAATACTCCTCTTACTTTTTTAGGACACATCAATCCTCAAGTGTTTGATCATGATCAGGTATCTTTTACAGCCACTATAATTATGCTATTTAGGAGTAAAGCAGTATTATTTTGGTGTCCTTACTCAGAATGAGGCTTTATTTTAATTGCACCATATAATATTAGTTAATAATAATTATGTGCGTAAGTCAGTAAGCTTACAGCCATTGATATAATAATTACATCTGTTACTATACAGGCCACATTTACTTTTTGATACGTTTTATGTATAAAATAAATTTATATTTTCAGACTGTGTGATATGTTTTTCTATCTTAATATGTGCCACACATATAAATCTACAGCAAATTATATAGGTACACCATACTATAAATATTTTGTCACATAAATTTATGTATGCATAAATTTCTATAACTACATGATTCTGAAAAATTAAATATATTATAGGAAGAGCCTGAATTCTTTATACTAGTGGCATTAAATTAAACAGCTATGTGCTTTGTATATATCCTGATATTTCACATTTTTTAAAGTCATTTTATGTCTACTGAATAATTATCAAATTGCCAAATGTCTTTCTTCTTTAGTAGTATGGTTAAGTAGAGACAGAAAACCTTTACTAGAGAACATCAGTGATCTGAAATTCAGTAAGCCTTCCTTTCAGTAATTGATACAAGATCACAAATTAATTTTTCAAGAATATATCCCCATCAAAAATTGTTTGGTTTATTTTAAACACATGTTCTTTAATGTAATTTTTTTCTTTGTTCTATATGCTACATATAGTTATGTCATGCTGAATCATGTCATAGCTACAATGCTGAGTCGTGTACAATTTGTTTTAATATATACAGAGCTACAGGTCTGCACCTGTGTAGTCTGATAATAGCAAACAGAAATGAGTAAACACCATTGAACATGTATCATTTGTTAGGTTTGTGCCGACGTTGCCACTAAACAAAATAATCTGAAGCTTCAAAAAATTTTTTAAATCCTGATCCTGTTCCATGTTTATACACATACATACAGTAGCTAATAAAATAAATCAGATAAGATTGTCTTTGTCAGTGAAGAGACAGGTACAATACCAAATGGCAGTTGGCCAGTTCTCAGTTAGTCAAAATTTTGAAAATAATTTGAATTAGTCACAATTAGTTCAGATTACAGTGCTCCTTCCTTTACAGTAGTTTCAGTATTATGTTAAGCCTAGCTTTAGGAATACAAATTAACCAAAAATAAATTTTTTTCTTCTCATCTGATTTCAATCCCCCATACCCACTGCACACCTGCATCTGTGTGTACACAGAATTTTTACCTATAAATAAGTAATTTTCCTTGAAGTAATTTGTTTTTATTCTTTGCTGACACAATTTTTTAGTTTTAAAGAATACTGTCAACAAATTTGATTATGTAAAAAACAACTAATGTGAATAACTTATACAGTTATTCTAAGTATGAAATGTTTTCACATATACCTCTAGTATAATTTTGTGACTTATTGGTAATAGGTAATACTCGATTTACAGGGAAACAATGGAACTTTTGATATGATAATTGAAGGAGCAGAAGATGTGTTTGATGTGACACCACATAGAGGTATTAATGAAGCGTCATTTCTTATTCGAGTTAAAGATCCAACAAAAATTGATTTTGAGAAAGTAAAAGGTAAGGAAAGATTTTTATGGAAGCCACTACATCCAATGCATAAGAGCGCTAACAAAATTGGTATCTAAATTTTATTGTGTGTAGTATGTCAGTATATTTAACCCACCTCCTTTATGTTGTACAGTATAAGTAGTTAGTAATGCTAATATTAGTATTATGGCCTTCTGGCTAGTTATAGGTTCTATATCCTTTCTTCTAGAAACACAAAGTTGACAAGAAGTGGTTAGAAAAATTAAAATAGAACACTGTTAATTTAAAAATTGATTATTTTTAAATTTTTGCATCAATAACTAATTATAACCTGGATTTATAGAAATAAATTTCACATTGGTTGCGAAGGAAACCATTCAAGACAACCCTAAGTTCAGCAGAGTACCTGTCACTGTATACATAAGGGACATGAATGATAACTTCCCAGAATTTTCAAAACCTCTGTACGAAGTAAGTTTGGTATACCTATAACAATTCTAAGCTACAAGCTTTAAAGTGTGTGTGTGTGTGGGGGGGGAGGGTAGAGAGAGAGAGAGAGAGTAGTTATAGCAGTAGTAGTAGTAGTAGTAGTAGTAGTAGTAGTTGTTGTTGTTGTTGTTGTTGTTGTTGTTGTTGTTGTTGTTGTAAGTCAGGCTATAAATGTAGTGTAGAACACTCACTGTATGAATGTTTATAATGCCTGTAATTAATCAATGACTAGTTAATACAAAATTTTACTATTTTGTTCTAAACCTATTATAGGTGTGGATTCCTGAGAATACATATGTAGGCACAACTATCACTAGAGTACAAGCAAAAGACATTGACTCGGGAGATCTTGGAACAAAAGGCATTAGATATACCAATTTGAGTGGAAGTGTGGCTGACATGTAAGTTTAATTTTCTTATATTTTAATATATTTATTTATTAGAATTTGGGGTCTTCTGAAACTGCACACAGAATACAAATTGGATGGAATGAGTACTACAGATTCAAAACTGTGTTGTAACCTATCGAGTGGCTGCTAAGCTACAACTGTTTGTTTGACGTGGTTCCGGAGGTGAAGTTGAATCATTAGAATGAACCGTTCTTCTTGAAGACAATTTATTGTGATTAGGAAAATACAAACGAACTTTTACAAGTTAGTTTATACAAACTCCTCTTTACAAACTATAAGTCAGTTAATTCAATTACTCTTTTAAACTCTAAGTACCTTTAGTTACCAGTACTTAGTTCACAAATTAATGTAACTACTTTTAGTTACTTCGAAAATTACAAAGACAAACTATTGACAACATCTGGTTTTCCAGCTCTCTAAGATCACCTTCCAACACAGATCAAAGTCAAAATAAAAATGAGAAAAGATGCATATGTCTCTCGGACCTCTTACACAATCAGATCTGACTTCTCCAGCGAATGCTAGAGTTTTTATAGTACATCATCGTGGGTGTAACCCTTAGTTTTAGTGGTGGGACTGTTCCCTACTCTTAATTCTAAAACCTTAACTATGATAGGCTAAATCTATTGGAAGTGAGGATAAATCTCTTATAATTTTATAAGAACTATCACTATTCATCAGGACACTGCATCACGTGACCCTACGTCATTTTCTGGGGTGTTTCCCTCTAGGATTAAAGTTCGCATGCAAATACAACACCTGTCTTCACACCTGAGACCAATTTATTTGACTTCACCCCTGAAGGGTATCAACTTTATGTGACATTTTATATTTCCTGTCTAACTTGTGTCGTTCATAAGACTCCCTCTGTTTTTCATAAATCTGTCACCCTTTCATCTAAGAGAGTGGCTTTTAACCTCCCACAGCTGCATCCGTCTTAAGTAACTTGGGGTTACCCATAAACTAAAATTTTACGATTATTGCTTCCTGACACCTGTTTTTAAGAAAGAGGGTGAGATCTAATTAACAAACCCTGGGAAAGTTCCTAAAACTATTTTTATGTTCAAAACATCTGCTAGCTAAATGACAATGTTTCTCCCTCTCACTTCAAAGTACAATTATGATACAATTACAGTAAGTACAATTGACAATTACAACAACTGTGATAAGGTGAAATAAACTTAACAGAATTTAAAAAAAAAATAGATTTTATAAAACAGTAATTTATCCAGTAGTAGTATATGAAACGGAGTCATTGTGTATGTACATGTGTAAAGGTACTCGCCTTCTACCCTTTTAACTAAATAATACACTCATCATAAAATAATACTTACCACTGCCAGAATTTTACTTACCGTAATGGTCCCCGTAAAACTTACCTTATTAAAATACCCAGGTCGCCAACATGTTTTTTAGTTTTACATGTAAACTTTGAACACTCTTGCCCTTATAAAAATTCCGCTATCTGACTGTAATAAGACTCAGAAAAATCCCAAAGAACGTTAGGCGGGGTTTTCAGCACAGAATAGGAAATGTTAAACAGGCGTAATAACTTACTCTCTACACATGGTTTATATGAAATAAAGTCTGAATTTTATTGAAATTTTGTATTTGCGAATTAACAACTAATAAACAGTGAATGATCAACTAGACTATGCCAGATTATTATGAACCAGTATGTATATTTTAATTCCCTTTTCCCCTTGCTATTTACTTTTACAAAATCCTTTCCCTTAGAGATCTCGATTATTTATATTATATTAAATAAGTTATCATCATTTGTTTTGAACTGATTTAAATAGGTATATTTAGGGTTGTTAGTTACCCATTCACCGTGTATGTCCGTATAGTTTGTTGCCCTGTCTCGTTGACCACTTTCTTGTTTCTGGTGCACGCACACCCCTAGTTGCACTGAGTTTACTGTGTTGTATTATATTTCCACTGATTTCCCCATGTTAATGTTAAGTCACATACTTAAATCCGCTGCATTGTTTGCACTTTTAATAGTTATTAAAAGATGTTTTAATTAGTTATTTGATTGGATAGGCCGGCCTTAACTTCGGCCTATCTTACACACCCGAGGCCACTAATTTTGCTGAACAACTGTATGCTGCTCTTTACTGTCTGTTGTTGCTTCTGTGGTGACAATCTGCAGACTGTGTCACAAGGCTGCTGCTGGACGGTTACGCAATACGTCTGTACAATTGTTTTGGCTAACACTGTGCATTGTTGTACCGAGGCTCCCTACAGGTGCAGTTAACAATTTGATACTGGATGGAATTGATGATTTGAATTTATATAAAATTAAACTGGGGTAGCTCACATATATGAAGTGAATTTAAAATCTTTATAATAAATAAATCGAGACCAAAATCAATAAAATAAAAACCTTCTAATTCGACCCATTACAATACCCCCCCCCCAAATGAGAGATCTTCTGTCGAAACAGAAGAATTCTCATTGCTAAACCCCTAAGAGGACCGGTGAGGAACTGGTGCCAACAACCCCCCATTTGTTCTTATACATCATGGGTACATGACCCCCCTGGCTCGGCGACTATGGACGCATCTGAACGAGATCCCTGGACTTCTCTAGGCGAGATCCCAACACCGAAAAATCGAACAGACACGCACCACCGCGCACCTAGCCTTCTAACATGCCTCCCCAAACTCCAAATCCCTGGCTTAGATCATGTCAGATCCTGAACCGTTATGTTTCCCCTTATATGCAAACTGGGCTGCCTTTAGCAGATACTGGGCGCACACACACACCTATAATAATTTTTTAACAAACTCCTCATCTAAAATAAGTTCAAAATCAGATTGTATCAAAACAAAAAAATCTCTTATCTGGATAGATTAATTCTCTTCGTTATTATTGCTGATAAAAAAGAAAACAAATAAATTGAATATTTAATTAAAACATGGACTGCCTTATCCTAACATTTGATTATACATGTATCCTATACCATATAATTCAATAATACTATTGATACATATAAACAATAATACAACCAAAAATGCAAAACATCAATTTAATGGCAGGCACAAAAAGTATATACAAATATATATATATATATTTTTTTTCTACTACCCCCCTTTTAATCCCTTAACCCCCGATACCCGTTACATATTAATGTGTTCTGCGCAAGGCTTCTTGGCCTTTTTCAGCCTCATCCTCGCCGTAAACCACATCTCCCTCGTGACCTGTAACTGGGTCACCGCCCATCCACACTCACTATTACCCCCCCTAGACTGTGGCATCTAGTTGCTTTCACAAGGACTGATGCGGAAGGGGTGGACATTTTTTTCTTTTATTCCACCCCCATCCTTGCTTCGGCGTTACAATAAAATTCGGTATTACACCTACTATTCTTGATTTATACACCCCTAATGGACTACCACCCCTATCTGGGTGAAAATAGCCCTGTTCCAAAATTAGGTAGATTCCCCCAAAAAATAACCCCCCTACTAAATCTAACAACCCACCGGGTTAACAAAATAAAACAAACCACAAGCCGGTTATATCAGGTAAAATTCATGATTTGCCACAATTAACTACTTTCACGGTCATGGTCCGGTGAGGCCATGACCCCACTTAGGTGGGGAATCTACAGTTACAACATAAAATATAGATTGTCAATTGTAAAAGTTACTTGGGCAGCAATATACACATCTTATTTTCCAGACACTATCTCATCCTGAACATTTTCCATCAGTTGGCAGTGTTAAATAAATATTTTAATCATTATTGACATCAATTAGCATTTAATTTATAATTCCAATTTGAATTCGAATGAAAATAAAGTTAAGTTCATTATCACAAGTTCATTATTAAAATCATCTTTTCAATTAATTTAATTACCAGATTAATTTAATTTTATTATCTCAAGACTCTAAATTATGGTAATTACCTCATTATTTCAATCTTATTTGTTCGAGACAACTTTATTTATTTAACTAACATTTTACAAAGGATTAAAAAATATTATCTTCATCACATCAGATGTTTCTTTTGTTTCATAATAGAATCTGCTCAATGGTACTGATTCAATCAAACTGCAACAGTTATCAACTTCAACACATCTGCTGTAAACATTGGTCACACAACCTGCCTGTTTACATAAACACTTGTGTGCCAGACTTGTTTTCATAAACACTCTCAGTCCAAACATTCATGGTTACATCATACTAACACCTGTACTTTTCTATAAATCTTTTAGTTAACATATTTGTCTCTTAAATTTTCTTATTCCAATTCAGATCAGATGTAATTTTAATTCACCCCAATTACTTTAGTAACATTTTATTAAAAACATTTTAACTTTAAATCCTTAAATTCTTTAGTGACCGTCAATCAGTGAATGTTTTAGTGGATGGTTAGTGAGGATCGGTCAATAATACAACTTTTAGTTATTTTTCGTCGACGTTTCGACAATATTTATTGTCATCTTCAGGACCTGTGTATGAAATACAATAGAAATATCAAACATAACGAAACAATTAAATATTTGGGTGAACGTGTTGTTGATGTGAGTGTGTGCGTGCGTATGTATGTATCATTTTTTATGTGAAGACTTATGATAGTTTGTTTACATCTTCAAATTATCTTTAAGAAAGCGAGCAAATTATAGTATGGAGAACTTAATTTATACAGTATTACAATTTAAATTACTAAATATATTGTTATTTAATTAATTAAACAAACAGTAACCAACAATTGGATATTACAGTAGATTGGTACATAAATTGCTTATACCTACAACAGTCAACATATAGCAAAGTAATATATTACCTATAACTAAAACAGATTAGGGGATGTTCACTACGTAATTATTAAAGTTATTTTTACCATGTTTCACTCCCTACTGGTGTTAGCATACAATCATAATTTAGAAACATACAATTTACACAGTATTGTAAAACATTACGACTTAAATCAGATAGTTGACAAAGGTTACAAACAAAGGTTTCTGGTAAATTTTACTAACAGGTAAACTTGGATAGTACGGTAATTGTAATCATATTGTAAAATATAGTCAAGAGTACTATAGAATAATGTAATTTATGTATGTGTCCACAATCACCCTTCTCTTTCACCCATGCTCCCCCCGCCAGTCCTCAAGCCTCTCACTCTAACCTGAAATACGATCTATCACTCACTATCACCCCACTCACTCACTCTCTCTCTCTCTCTCTCTCTCTCTCTCTCTTCTACATCTCACTCACTGTCTCCCTTCTTCCCTCTCTCACTCTTCCACCCTTCGCTCTCACACTCTCTCTCTCCCTCTCTTATCTCTCTTCATTCACTCTCTCTCTTTCACTCTCTCTCTCTCTCTCCCTCTCATTCACTCTCTCTCCCTCTCTCTCACACTCTCTCTCTCGGTTTTCTCTCTCTCTCCTTCTCATTTGTCATTGTCACGATTGGCACTCTAAAACACTCACTTTTTTATTACACTATCATCCTCATATAAATAGAGAATTTATGCACACGATAACAGAAATGATTTACCAACTTGTATTAAAGGGTTACAGACTTTATAACACAACATTATAGATAACAATCTATTATATGAAAATGGTATATACTTAATATATACATTTTTGGTCAATGTTATTTACCTGGAACTTGTCTATACAGAGTACCATAGTCATGTAGTTCAAACATATGTCGGTGATAATCTCTCTCTCTCTCTCTCTCTCTCTCTCTCTCTCTCTCTCTCTCTCTCTCTCTCTCCCTCCCTCCCTCTCTCTCTCTCTCTCTCTCTCTCCTCTCTCTCTCTCTCTCTCTCTCTCTCTCTCTCTCTATCTATCTCTCTCACCTCTATTCTAAACTGATATATACCACAAATCTAACACGTAGACGTGTACATACACCACACGCTAGAATTACATATGAAAACACACACACACACAACAAAACAACCTCACAAGTCAACTACACATTCGAGAATCCATACATAAATTATAACACTATTTTAATCACTTATTTTCTATCATCTAAGTGTAAATTATGCACAACGAGAGATGCCCACTGTACTGAGTTTAAAACTGATCGACTATGTGTCTATAAGAAATGTTATATGTTTCTTAGCTAATACTAAATAATATGATCAGTGAGACACTTACAATTGTTGCTGACGCCAAACACACAACCTGTAAATTTTTCCCTAACCAACACCTTATTATAAAGCAGAACAGATGAACCTTGTACATTTGTAGGAAATTAAGTAACATGTGTTCGGAAGACAGTTGAGAAAGATTTGCACTAGGGGGGAGTGTGACACTATTAATATCTAACGACAAGCTGCCACTAATGACCAACACATCTGTAGGGAGACTACTGATTATTTCTTCAAATTTCATGTTTTGACGGTGTGTATAAGTTGAGCATAACTGACGAGAGGTTTTGAGTATCAGTCCGAAAATTAATGGGAGTGAGGGTCACTTTTTAATTTGAATCATTTCCAGTACGCACCTTTTGAAATAATTATTTTCGTAATATTTAATTTGGGTGTTTAGAGTCAAATCATGACCGGTGTTTAATGGTGAGATACTAAAGCGTTGGGGTTATCATTATGGTTTTTTTATGGCAATCATACCTATGTTGATAAATTCTCTTATGTAAATATTGGGGACGTAATACCAGTGTATGTGGCTGGACAGTCATTGCATTGGATAGTGTATACGACTTAGATCGTTTATCTTTGGATGTCGGGTCTTTGAGGCTTGAGAAGAGGAGATCGAACAGTATGTTGGTTTTGAATGCAATAGTTTTATGAATTTTTGATAGGCATTTTTTAAGTTTTTCAGAAAGCCCTTTAACATAAGTTGTAGAAAAGTCCGAGCCAGCGTTGGGCTCAGGTGTATTAGATTGGGCAGAGGTAAGATTGGGGCCTCAGCTGATTTGCGCGATGTTTATGAATACCTGTTTGATTATGTGGTCTGGGTAACCATTGTTTTTGAAATCTTAAATACTAATTCCGTGTTTTTTTGATGAAATGATTGATCACTTAGACGGTGGCTCTCTTATATACCGAGTGGATTAAGTTAGTTTTTAGATGTATGGGGATGGTTGGAATTAAAAATGCAGATATCTACCGGAGTTGGTGGGTTTTATGAACCAATCAGTGGCTATAGTACCATCTGTCTGTCTAATAACCTTGGTATCAAGAAATGAAATGGAACTATTCTGTTCGTGCTCTATTGTGAACTGTATTCGTTCAAAGCCCCATTAGTTGGAATTGAACAGAGATAAGATTGTGTCGTGTTGGTCATATGGAATACATGTTATAATATCGTCCACGTATTTATATAGGAAGGGGAGATTAAATGGTAGCGTAGGGATAACTATGTCAAGAAACTGGTTCATGGTAATGTCAGCTAACGATGGGCCCGAGACTGCTACCCATAGCAGTGCCGTAAGTTTGTTTAAAAAATTGTCCCTGAAATGTAGAATAACCATTATTGCAACAATGCGACAGAAGTTTAAGGAAACTATCCTTATCTTAATGTTGTATGTGTGGAGATGCAGTTCCAATTTTTGTTTAAAATGTTGATCACTGTTTGGATATTTACATTAGTGAATAAGGAGGAAACGTCTAGTGAAATTAAAACATGATTGGGAGGGATTGTGTGTTTCTTTATAGTTTCAACAAAGGTAAAGCTATCACTAATGTTGTACTTTTCAGAAGACGCATTTTTTAGAATATTTGCTAGCCATTTTGATGTTTCATATGTAGGGGAGTTTATAAATGAGATAATAGGTCTAAGAGGGTTGTCAGGTTTATGAGTTTTTACTAAGCCGTAAATTTTAGGTGGAGTTGGGGCATGGGGAACTAAGCGTTTATAGGTATTGTTGTCAATTTGTCCGTTTTTGAAAGCCTCTTTGAGTATTGTCACAGTTGAGTTGTTTAAAGAAGTAGTGGGGTCCCTATTAAGCTTAACATATGTTTCACAGTCACCTACTAATGAATTCATTCTATTGAAATACTCAGTTTTATACATGATAACTGTCTTGTTAGATTTATCTGCTTGCAGTACTAAAATGTCTTTATTGTCTGATAAGAAGTGTTTGGTGGCTTTACAAACAGTAGCCAGCTGGTTGTTTCGGTGTTTTTTATTTTTATTTGATTTATTTTTGTTAATGTGATTAGTAATAATATTAATACATTCACTCCTGACAATTTCTGGATTTTTATCTTCAGGTAGGTTGTGAAGAACGTGTTCTACTTCGGTGATAATTTTCTCGGTGGGGATGCGATTATCATTATCCGGGAGGGCAAATTTTGGTCCTAGAGAAAGTAATGTTTTTATATCGAGAGGAATGTCGATGTCAGTGAGATTTATCAGCCAGTCCGGATTGAATTTTGGAAGGTTGTCCTTTTGTTGTTTTATCCGGTTTAGTTTCGCGATTTGCTTGTTTCGAATTTTTTCTACCATGTGTTGAAACGCACTGTTTTGTTTATTTGAAAATTCGTTTATTATGGAAGCTGGTAAGTGTTGATGACTATTGAGTTTGGTTTGATGTATCCTATTTTTTGTGTAATTAAGATTTTTTATGGAATTTTTAATTTCACTATTAAGATAGTCTCTTTTAAATCTATTTGCACTATTCACAACACTATTGTACATTTGTTGTTCCATGGTGCGACGTTTAAAGTTGAACATTGCTTCTATATGCGCAGGAAATACTTTGAACTGTCGACACTTCAGCAGAAAAATACGTTGGTTAATGAGAGAAGCGAGTTTCCTGTTATCACTGGCCCATAATTTTAGGAGTCGGCAAGCTGGTTGTCCGTATGTGTCCGATATTTCTCTGTAGAATCCCATGTTTGTTGTTGAATAACCTCAGTTCTTAATTAAATCCTTAAATTCTTTAGTGACCGTCAATCAGTGAATGTTTTAGTGGATGGTTAGTGAGGATCGGTCAATAATACAACTTTTAGTTATTTTTCGTCGACGTTTCGACAATATTTATTGTCATCTTCAGGACCTGTGTATGAAATACAATAGAAATATCAAACATAACGAAACAATTAAATATTTGGGTGAACGTGTTGTTGATGTGAGTGTGTGCGTGCGTATGTATGTATCATTTTTTATGTGAAGACTTATGATAGTTTGTTTACATCTTCAAATTATCTTTAAGAAAGCGAGCAAATTATAGTATGGAGAACTTAATTTATACAGTATTACAATTTAAATTACTAAATATATTGTTATTTTAATTAATTAAACAAACAGTAACCAACAATTGGATATTACAGTAGATTGGTACATAAATTGCTTATACCTACAACAGTCAACATATAGCAAAGTAATATATTACCTATAACTAAAACAGATTAGGGGATGTTCACTACGTAATTATTAAAAGTTATTTTTACCATGTTTCACTCCCTACTGGTGTTAGCATACAATCATAATTTAGAAACATACAATTTACACAGTATTGTAAAACATTACGACTTAAATCAGATAGTTGACAAAGGTTACAAACAAAGGTTTCTGGTAAATTTTACTAACAGGTAAACTTGGATAGTACGGTAATTGTAATCATATTGTAAAATATAGTCAAGAGTACTATAGAATAATGTAATTTATGTATGTGTCCACAATCACCCTTCTCTTTCACCCATGCTCCCCCCGCCAGCCCTCACAGCCTCTCACTCTAACCTGAAATCGATCTATCACTCACTATCACCCCACTCACTCACTCTCTCTCTCTCTCTCTCTCTCTCTCTCTCTCTCTCTCTCTCTCTCTCTACAGGCGTAATAACTTACTCTCTACACATGGTTTATATGAAATAAAGTCTGAATTTTATTGAAATTTTGTATTTGCGAATTAACAACTAATAAACAGTGAATGATCAACTAGACTATGCCAGATTATTATGAACCAGTATGTATATTTTAATTCCCTTTTCCCCTTGCTATTTACTTTTACAAAATCCTTTCCCTTAGAGATCTCGATTATTTATATTATATTAAATAAGTTATCATCATTTGTTTTGAACTGATTTAAATAGGTATATTTAGGGTTGTTAGGTACCCATTCACCGTGTATGTCCATATAGTTTGTTGCCCTGTCTCGTTGACCACTTTCTTGTTTCTGGTGCACGCACGCCCCTAGTTGCACTGAATTTACTGTGTTGTATTATATTTTCACTGATTTCCCCATGTTAATGTTAAGTCACACACTTAAATCCGCTGCATTGTTTGCACTTTTAATAGTTATTAAAAGATGTTTTAATTAGTTATTTGATTGGATAGGCCGGCCTTAACTTCGGCCTATCTTACACACCCGAGGCCACTAATTTTACTGAACAACTGTATGCTGCTCTTTACTGTCTGTTGTTGCTTCTGTGGTGACAATCTGCAGACTGTGTCACAAGGCTGCTGCTGGGCGGTTACGCAATACGTCTGTACAATTGTTTTGGCTAACACTGTGCATTGTTGTACCGAGGCTCCCTACAGGTGCAGTTAACAATTTGATACTGGATGGAATTGATGATTTGAATTTATATAAAATTAAACTGGGGTAGCTCACATATATGAAGTGAATTTAAAATCTTTATAATAAATAAATCGAGACCAAAATCAATAAAATAAAAACCTTCTAATTCGACCCATTACACATGTGAATGAAAAGAAGCTACACATACATGTAGGTGGCACAGAAGAATAGTAAGAGCAGTATGAACTGAGGAAGGTAGAAAAGGAATGTTGATGGGTCCTTGAATTAGAAGACTAATTCATGAAAAATATAAAATTAAGACACTGTCAGTTGTATTAAAACCCAAAGGGGGTTGAGGGTACTAGAAGTCGCCACATACCTGCACTGGTTTGTAAAACTAGTAAAAGGTTTTAAAGTGAACGCTGTCAACATTCGTCACTGACATGTCTATTGTTATAACCTTTGCTGATATTTCCAACACTTATAAATGTATGTGGCTACTTCTAGCGGCTTAAGAGACATTTGTAGTGCATTCGTTGGTTAGTGTCATTCCCATCTATACAGTGGTTTCAGATACACCTTCAGTGGTTAGTCGCTTGGATTTTAAAATATCAAATTTCAGTGATTTCAAGAGAGATTGACATAAGTAGGAAAACTACACAAAAATTGATAAACGAGGTCAGGGAGATCCTTACTCTCTGGCTGATGGAGAACAGCTCAGAAATCGGCTGCCCCGGAGATATTGAAATTGATGAAAGTGCGTTCAATAGAAGAAAGTATAACAGGGGCCAAATAACCAAAACTCGGTGGGTACTTGGGGTAATATGCAGGAGAACAAAAAAGTACTTCCTAAAGGTGATGGATAAACGCGATGCAAACATACTAAATCATGCAATTTTAGATAATATAGAACCAGGAACACTATTGTTACAGATATGTGACGCAGCTACAACTCCCTCGAACAATATGTGTATACACATTTGTATATGAACCATTCGCTAAATTTTGTATGTCCTCGCAACTCTGCTGTTCACATTCAAACGATTGAGAACCACTGGTCCAAAAGTAAAGGTGATATGCGGAGAAGAGTCGGCAGAATGTCTGGTAGTATATTTTAAACGTACTTAATTGAATACAGAGTGGGCCAAAAGTCACTACCCATTGTGAGTTACTGAGTTACCCATTGTAAACATTAAGAAAATCGATGGGAAGATCACAATCAAAGTTATCTTAATGTTTACAATGGGCAACTCAGTAACTCACAATGGGTAGTGACTTATGGCCCACTCTGTATATTTTTGGAGAAATATGTTTTTTCTGCTGAAGAATTGTTTAATGATTTTTTTTGTGGCTATTCATTATTTTTACCCGCAATGTTAAGTTGAACATACAGTAATTAGTAGTTAATGAATTTAGCTAAAAAGAAGTAAAAATAAATAATATTAAAAAAATTAAAATAAATTTAAGGCAGAGATAGATAATAAATAGATGTAAGAAAATGACAATGCCTCAATGGCCGCTTTTAGTAAGTCAAGCAATTGTTCTTGAAATACCAGTATGAACATTTCTCTTATCATTAGCGGCTGTGAGCATACTCTGCACAAAAACATCTGTCTGCATAAAAATGTCTCTCAGGCCACTGTAGATAACCACAGGCCCGCGGGTCGGTGCGCCTTTTCAAATAAAACCCGACCTGCGCCCTCAGCCAGCTCTGAAAAGAAAATGCTGTCACACTTTTACGAGAATATGTTTTTGGTAATCAGATCAAATTTCCCAAGACATTAAAAAAAAAAAAACACTTTTTAAATATATGTAAAAAACGAATTGCTTAAGTGTATTAGTAGCAGTAAAGAAAGCGTATGCAATGCAAAATGCCAGTGTGCGAGTGCGAGTCTCACAGAGAGCGCTGCGCGGTGAAGGTGTGCGCCGTACATGCTGTGCGACTTGGTTTCATCAATGACCTCAACGCTGGACATGGCAGCGCCACTGTGCCCTTACCCCCACTCCCTTCCTATCTCCTCTGCTCAGGCACTGTGCAAGTAGTGTTTTTCCAATAAGTTTAGTGGTGTCACATTTAGTCTCTGTGTCACGCAAATGTCAGGAATGGTTTTGAGTTGACAGATTGCAGAAGTTGTTTGACACGTTATTTATATTTTCGGCTGATTATTTCCATTAAGGTAAGAAAATAGTAACTATTTACTACCGTATATTTATGAAACATCAAAACTATGTTTATTCTTATTTTGGCACGCAGATTATGTTATCACGAGCTGTACAAATGTTACACAATAACTGATGACATGACTCACACCTAAACTCTCTCTACCCTCGAGCGCTACAGGCCATCTGCCTATGTAGGCTCATTCCAAAATGTTCACGGCATTTTATCCACATGCTGTTTTTTCGTTTACGTGATATTTAATAATAACGTGCCTAACCTTACCCTGTTTTTATTAAATATCCGTAACTGCAAAATTTTTTTACTGTAATTTTTCATTTCCGTAAATGATGAATAAGATTTTATATTTTGTAAAATAATCGACCAAATTATTATTTTAGGTCACAATGGAAGAGAGACCGAAGAAAAAACGAAAATCAGGACACGAGTTTAAAAGAGAGAAAGAGGTTAGAGAGAGGGAAAAAGCTGCCCAGTCTTGCCCGAAAATCACAAGTTTTTGTATGCCAAAAACAACTTGTAGTTCAGATAAAACTGTCTTGGATGAGGATGTAGCACTTATCATAGCTATACCATCTACTTCAGAAATCGTAACCAGTATATCGGAAGACAGCGAAGTTCCTGTTGCGTCATCATGTACAAAAGTACAGACATCAAAAATTGACGATACTCTGATTGACGATGATGATTGTGATCACCGCATTCAATTATGTCTCCTAACTCAAGCTATTACTCAAGATGTGAGCGATGTTGACTCTAATGTTCGGTTCAGAATTGCTGAACCCTGACAAGTATTTCAAAAAACCCAGACCAAAAGACATTAACTCCTTCTTTCAGTTTCATCCCATTCAACATGGAAAACCTTTTGATTACAAGGTGTTTCATTTTCATTCTGGGGACGGCCAAACATTCAAGCGCAATTGGCTAACTTACCACATAAGTAGCAAAAAGCTATTTTGTAGCGATTGTTTGACTTTTACTGATGGATCCTCAGTTTTTTGTCAAGGGTTTGACCGCTATAGGCATTTGACACAAAGTATAGGAGAACACGAAATGTCGAAAGTTCATCTAGACTCTGTGAAGACGTACATTTTTCACAAAGAAGGGACAATAATTGATAATCTGCTATTTGATAAACAACTTGAAAAACAAAAAAAGAGGTACTTGAACGTAGACAAGTTGTATCTGCTGTCATCAACGTCATTAAATTGATAGGAAAACAAGGCCTCGCTTACACTCCTAAACAAGTGAAGAAGTGCATACACTCTTGATGACCCTTCTGTAAACCATGGGAATTTTTTAGAAATAATTCTTTTGATATGTAACTATGACATCAATCTAGAGACCACGTGAAAAATGTTATTAACACGAGTAAATCAGCATTGGAAACTTCAAAGACGAGTCCCAAGAAAGGATGGAGAGGAAGGGGTGGTCAAGTAATATTTTTCAGCAAAACAACTGTTAATAAAATAATTAACATCATGAAAATGTTGATCCAGAAAGAAATAGCTGATGAAGTAAAGGAGACCAAGTCATTCTCAGTGCTAATGTATAACTAATTTCGGAGATTGTTCACCACGTTTGGATGCGCCAAATATAACTTATTTCAATATGTTCCCACGTTAATGGCGACAAATATTAAGATATTTTAATAACTATTAAGATTTATTGAGAACTGCACCACTCAAATTTATATTATTAATTATTACTTGGGCGCCAGAGCAGGAGATCTCAGATTTGTTTATGAAATAATAACAAACTGTTCAGATACTAATATTTGTATTGTTAGATTCTTGTTACTGAATACATCTTAGACTTAATCATTACTATCATCTTTATAGTTAATAACAACAAAAGAATTTATTAATATTTCTAGTTTACAGCTTCTTCGAAATCAGATTAATCAAGTATATTCAAAGGAGTACTTAGTAGATTCAATTTACTCCATTAACAAACTTAACTCATCGCTATAAATCAACCAACCATATATGTGTATATAAGTATATCTATCATCAATTCTTAACTGCTACAACTTCTATACTATTCAATCTATATTTAATTATTTAATTCACTTATCATTTCAATAATTATTCGTATTGGTTTCTTACTTTGCTATATCATAAGTCACCCAAACATGTCGTCTAGCATAAATTGAATGTTTAATATCTGAACATCGTGGGTCTTTTGAAAATGAGATGAGTTTATTGAGATATGAAATTTATGTTAATCAGCTATATTGTAATTTATAAATGAGATATTGTTACTTGTTGCAGGATTCCTGATAGGCGAATGACGAATTGTATTCTTGCGTTAACTATCACACGACACTTTCACTGATCACGCTTTATTAACTTTCTTTAACCACATCACACGCTCGCGTTATTACTATACGTCACGCACAAATAAATAATATACTTTTGCTGCAAATTACGCGCACAATTTAAATAACTTCTTGTCCACACGTACTTTCGCGCACATATCTAAATAAAACTTCTTGCTGACCGTCACTATTAAACCGAGAGAATATTAATTTGAACTTTGATTAATTTAATTTGCTCACATCGAGTGACGCAGGTTTCACGTGTTTTGCGTGAATTTTTAACTTAGACTCCCTGTTGTGGGCTCCGCGTGTTATTTTTATAGTTTCTTCAATTCTACCCTCACTACATCTTCTGTTGCTCGTTCTTTATTGGTCTTACATTCAAATTTTTGCCGGTATTTTTGAATGTATCCAGTCTGGTGTCGTATCTCTTTCGCGCTCACTACTGACGCTATTGGTGATTGGTTCCCAAAGTGCAGGCGATAATTTTACGCGGGTGTTCGTTATACTCCCTAAAAAGTGACGCGACTTTCTAAAATCGTCATATTTACTGGCGTGGCCTCTTTTGTCTGTTGAAGGACACCGTACCGTTAACCTAACGGTATATAGGCGTTTTTTGCTAGTTTTACACTACAAAACAATTTATGTGTTTACGACATGTAGGGTGTCTTAGGTCTATTATACATATTTTTGCCGACGCCGGTCTGTCGCACAGCCGAGCCTCTTTAGATTCACTATTCAATTATAACTTTACTTAAAACTACGTACATTTCAATACTTTAATTTATCCTTAAATTTTGCTTACTTATTATAGGTATCTACATACATATTAAATTATGATACTGTTATACAGTATCGTTTCAAATGGACACAACAACGGAAGTGTCTGGGTTTGACCAGTGTGTTATTGTGTTGAGGTATGTATTTGAAACTGAAGTAAAAGAAAGGATTATTGGTTTGAAGTGTGTACAGTCTTCAACAGCGGAAAATTTGTTTAACTCTTTCCTTGAAATTTTGAATACCACAGGACTTGATGTCAAAAACTGCATCGCCAACTCATTTGATGGGGCTGCAAACATGAGCAGAGGTACAGAGGTACATGTACATGTACAGAGGTGTTTCAACTCGACTTCAAGATGAACTGCCAAACCACATTCACACCTGGTGCTATGCCCACTCTCTGAACCTTGTAATGACAGATACGTCCCAATGCATAACTACTACAATATCTTTTTTCGGTCTACTACAACAGACCCAAGTATTTATCAAAGAATCCCACAAAAGACTGAATATTTATTTGGAACAACATCCAAATGTACAATTAAGTCAAATTGGATCTAATTGAGTCAACCAGATGGAGATCTAAAAGTGATGCCACCTTTCAGATAGTTGGTTACTACAATACCTGGGCCGAATGTGAAGACGTTCAAGCTAATCAAGGTACAAATAATCAAAAATCTGTATACATGGAGTTGGTTGTGTCACTCTCCATTATCGCTAACTCCACAGATTTCAGCCCCAAGACAAGGAACGAGGCAAACAGCCTGCTTCAGAAGTTTCTTTCATTCGAAACTATACTGACTCCAATGATGTGTCTGCTAATTTTCAAGATCACAACACCACTTTCAGACTATTTACAAACTAGGAACCTGGATTATGCACAGGCATGGAATTTGGTCTCCACGGCACAAGAGAATATGAGAAACGCCCGAAACCAGTTCCATCAAACTCTGAGTGCAGCAGAAAACTTTGCTAAGCCCATGACAGAAGTTCTTGATGAGAAAGTTGAGGGAAATCCATCTCTACAGACACACAATCTTTCCATAGAGAGTGAGCTACCAACAAAAAAGACAAAGAAAGCCCAAAAAATGCCAGATGAAACAGGTGATGAAAAAGCTGTATTCAGTGCTGAAGATAATTTTAGAGTAAAAGTTTTCAATGTTGTTATTGATCAAATAAACAATAGTATGGCTACAAAGTTTTCTGACCAAAAAAGGTTATATCAAGACCTCTCGTTCTTTGATCCACGAAGATTCCCTGAATTGAAAAATGGCGTATCTGAAAATGCATTGGAAAAAATATGTACTCTAATTCCGACTATTGACAAAGAGAAGCTAAAAGAGGAATTAGGAGCATTCGTGGATCAGTGGCCAAGTATTTCTTCAACGTTGAAGAAAAGTTACCTGGAGCAAGAGGAAAAAGATTCTCAAAGTGGTTCAGAAGATGAAAGTGCACAAACATCCAGCTGTGACATAAAAAAGTCATGCATCAAATGTGCCTACAAGTTGATTCACAAGTACAATATGTATTGTGTAATATACTCTGAGCTCAACAAAGCTTATAAATACCTCTTGACAATTCCTCTTATTCAAGTAAGTTGCGAGAGAGCTTTTTCAAAGCTAAAACTAGTGAAAACGTGGGTTCGCTCTTCAGTGGTTAATGAAAACCTAGAGGCTCTTCTCATGATGCAGTCTGAGAGAGAATCACTTACAGCAATTGACAACAATGTCATCATAAACGAACTCTGTTGTTAGAGTGAAGAAATCCAACGCCTACTCTCCTACTGAATACTAAATTATTAGAGTTAGACATTGTAAAAAGTGTAGTATCCTTAGTTATATATTTTCGTTTTTGTCTCATATTTGCAAGCTCCATTGACTTTATTTCCAGGTTAGCAAAATATAAAGTCGGCAGCAAATTAGTAAAGGTTTTGTAGCTTGTTTTTAAAATTTACCTAGACTTAAATCATAACATTTCCTTAAGTTTACAGCCTCCTTAGAGATTCATGTTAAAACTTTGTTTTTTATATTTTATTATTTATTGATAACAAAAATGTGTACAGAGTAGATCCTTTACTACTTTTTATGTATTAATTTCAGTATTTTATTTAAAACACTGGTAAGATCGTGATAGTAACATTGATCTTTATTGTACACAAAAATTTAGTATTACGTTTGATTTTAAAGGTATATCGTTTATTTTATATAAACGTTTGTTTATATAAAAAAATATCAATCAAAACTTTGTCTCCATTCAAAAGTAATGTTCTATTTTTTCTTCATTCTTGTTCTAGCACAAACACTTGTAACATAAAAAATTTTAATTTTAAATTATTTAATTGTTTCTTGATAACAGAAAGTTGTACAGAGTAGAATTTTGCTTCACTGATTATTATGTATTAACTTCAGTGTTTTATTTAAGTCGTTGGTACCATAAATTCTTAAAAGTGACATTGATTTTTTTAACAAAAAGTTTAACACTACGTTTGATTTTTAAAGGTATTTTGTTGATGTACAAAAATATCAATCAACATTTTGTTTCCATTGAAAGCTAATGTCTATTTTTCCTTTATTTTTATTTGTAGTATAAACATTTGTAACATTAAAAAAGCTTTAATTTCAAATTGTAAATTATTTCAAATACTGTACTTTTTCTCATTTTTTTTTAGATGTGCAACTCTTGTGTGTCTGTTCTTTATTATTTCATTCTCAGCTTTATAGGAGCTGCCTCAGGTGCTGGTATTTATTGCTAGTAAATATTAACACTCATTATCAATAGTAAAACTTTAATGGTAATCAATAGTGAACAACACAAAATCAACAAAATGGTATTCTTGGCAAAACGGTGTTGTATGACAAGTTTCCAGGTCGGGAAACTACATTACATTAAAAATTCGACTTGAGGGGTGCGCCCTCAAAAACCTAAGGTCTGCGCCTTTTCCTGAGGCCCAGTCTGGCCCTGGGTAACCACATACGTTTATAACCCTTGGAGAAATCACAAACCTATATAATAATAGACGTGTCAGTAAACAGTATAATAAAATAACCTTTTCGTGGTTTTACAATCAGTGCAGGTATGCGGCAACTTCTAGTACCCTCAACCCATAATATCTACCGGACCCCCAATTTTGACCTGTCCTGGATCAGCCAGACAGTAAGGATCACCCTGAACTCGTTTATTAATGTTCGCGTAATTTTCTGTTTATGTCGATCTGTCTTGAAATGACTGAAATTGGATATTTCAAAATCCAAGCGACTAACAAACACAATATCGATAAGGGAATATACAATGGAATACACTATTCCAAAAAAAGTGTTATCAGCTATGTTTCTTGTAGTTCTACAGTTTCATCTACCACATGTGATGGTGATGTTTCTTTGTCCTTTCACATTTATTAACATATTACCATCACACTTTATACATTGTATTGAATACGTAAGAAGAACCCAATCACTAACAGATTTTCTAAAACCTTTTTTTCCGCTGAAACACCGAAATTTGTGAACACTTTTGTACTCTATTTCAGTAAGGTACGGATGTGCACAGCACTAACAAATGAATGTGCGACAAATGCCTCTTAAACCGCTAGAAGTAGACACATACATTTATAACTGTTGGAAAACCCAGCACAGCCTATAACAATAGACATGTCAGTGACAAACGTTGACAGCGGTCACTCTAAACCTGTTTCTTGATTTTACAACCAGTGCAGGTACGCGGCAACTTCTGGTACCCTCAACCCCCCAAAGGTTAAGATGATTCAGACAACTATCATTTGAAATCTAAATCTAATTTGAAGAATATTGTAAAATGAAAGGTACTGGTATATGGGAAAAGCCTAAGGAGTAGAGGAAGATCAAATATTTAGGGACATATGAAAGTGATAGGAAGGAATGGAAGAACAAGAGTTAGACAGGAATGAAGAAAGGTCAGTGAGGGGGGGGGTCAAAAAAACAATTGTACAAGTTTTTAATAGACAGAGAAGAGTGGGGGTGAAATGAGTCATTACTCTCACTCTTCTTCTTGAACCAAAAAAAAACTTGCAGCAGTAACTACACCTTTGCATAGAGTGTAAAACCATGATGATGATGGTGATGATGATGCACTGATTTATATAATTAGTGATTTGTAATAAGTTTAATTTATCAGTATTGGTTAAAAGAATTTCATTTTTCTTGTAAATATGTAAACATGTAATATGTTTGACAGTGACAAATGTCATGTTAATGATGTTAAATTCAAATTTCAAAAGATTTAGTGACAGTTTTGATTGGTTTTACCTTATCATAATGGATGATTGTTATAAAAAAGCTGTTAAGTTTTGTATTAAATTTGTGTAAAATATTTGTACCATTTACACCATTTTTACTTATAGGTTGTCACTGGATCCTATATCAGGTGTGATTACTGTCAAAGAAGAAGGACCAAGTTTTGATAGAGAGCTAGTGGCCAGACACTTCTTGACTGTTGAAGCTAGGGATGATAGGGGTCAAGGCAACAGGTACAAAAATAATTTCATTGTTACCTCTGTTTCTTTCTTCTCATTTAATCTGACCTTATATAATCATAGTGTCTCTTCTCATTATGAGAATTATTCATAATAGCATGTCAAACTCTTACTCAGACCTCTCACTCATAATCTTACTGAACAACAAAAATATATTCAGTAGTATAATGTAAAAATTTCACATGTACAGGATGTAAAATAGTTTTGAAACAATGGATTGCTAATATTAATTTGGCTAAGACTTTAGGACAAGATGAAGGAAGTGAGTTAGTTCATTATTAGCCGTCGTGAAGTACACTTGATACGAGGACTTACTCACTGGAATAAAACCTACCAACTCTAAGAAAAATGTATATATTTCTTCTTCTTCTTCTTCTTCTTCTTCTTCTTCTTCTTCTTCTTCTTCTTCTTCTTCTTCTTCTTCTTCTTCTTCTTCTTCTTCTTCTTCTTCTTCTTCTTCTTCTTCTTCTTCTTTCTACCCCACCCCCTTGCTATCAAATACTGGAGATCCTTCAGTTACTTTCTAAGCTTGTCGTCTCTTGGGTAAGGTATTTCACTTCTTGTAGAGTTACTGATAATTCATCCAATAATTTCTCTATTTTGTCTCTGAAAAATTATCTTCACCATGGTGGGAAATTAGCCTACTTAGCTAACCACTTAAAGATATTCATTAACTTTTGTTAAAGGTAGTTGAAGAGAATTCTGGCTTACTGGCAGGCCAGTATTCTGGTAGAGTTGTCTCTATAAATTTTGAGGATTATTCCTACACATATACCATACATTGTCTATATTTATATCATATATAATATTTATTTAGACCTTTATTTAGAAGAATATTTTAAATTTTATAACAAATTACTAAAATTTTTCAGACTATTATGTAATCACAAAGTAGATGTCCAGACAGGTGTTCTTCAACTTCCCTCAGGCATTAGATCCATGATCTGTTTTGCTCTCTGGCCAGACTAGTACAGCTCACACATATTCCACTACCAGAAAGAAAATATTCTGCATTCATTTAACCATGTTTAGTGACAAGCTGTGTTATGGGGAAGGATGTTGTGGATGTTTGCATGCAGATTTCATGTTGTTAGTGACTAAAACGCAACAACCATAAACAGATGGCCAAACACGAAGTATTTTCTGTGGAACCAGTATTGCCGACTGCATTTTTCTTTGTTGCTAACTCTTCCTAAATAAAACTTGATTGGTGGCAAAGCCATCTATTGCTGTACGTTGTATTTTAAATTACATTGTCTTAGTAAGTTTGTAGTGGACCTTTTGCTGAAAAATAAATAAACTTAAGAAAGTTTCTTACAGGGGAAATAAAAACATAAGACATAAAATTAACTAAGAAAACTTAAAGCTTACAGGGAATAATGTAAGACCTGACAACCCTACATACCACAGAGCTATTGCACCATTAAAATTCTGCTGTTCTAGTGGTTATTTTACCTTTTAACAACACATTACTTTAATACTCAGTTTTAAATAGCTATATTCATATTGCCTTCAAATAATTTAGTACATTTTTGCTCATGATAGTTTTGACATTATTCTAAATAACATTAGTCTAATAAGATAGTCAAATAACTATTTATTTATATTTTATTATATAAAAGAATAATGTTCAGTGCCGAACTGTATTTCAGGGTTAACAAGTACAGTAGTTAATTTGAATTTGCTAAACATATAGCAATGTGTATCACAGTAAATAGTAACATCTTGAACCAGTACATATAAAGTACTCAATTATCTGTCACCCTTTAAATATCAGTGTCTTTTGATTATCAGAGTATTAAAGCCAGAATACCAAAAATTGTTAAGCCTATTTGTATGGTATGTACTGTGAAGTCAACTTCAGTCAGACATGTCCATCAGTAGCATAAGTGTCATTACTCACTATACGAATAGCAAAGTGTCATATTTAAGTCATACTACTCATAGTAAAGATTGACGAAAGCTATTAAAGTTGTCTAGTTTGCTGCACTAGAGGATGCAAACATCACATTACTGTTGCTGTTTTCTAAGATCTGTAGTGTTGTTCCAAAAAAGCTCAGAGATTATTAAATCAATGGAAGTGACAAACTTCTTGAACTGACAAATTAGTGTAACCTAAACTTTGCCCTTGATAGTTTTTCATAATGAATCTACAGTATTTGATGTAAACCTGTGTACTAATATTAAGATTTTTGTTCATTCCAACAGAAATACAGTTCAGCTGATACTTAATATAGAGGATGTTAATGACAATCCACCATTATTTGTTCACAATAAGTATGAAGCTCGTCTGCTTGAAAACCAATTGGACTTTGATTCACAATTAATTGTGGAAGCCAGAGATGTTGATCTTAATGGTATTTCAGCAACAATATTTGTATTATTGTTTAGTAATAATATAATTGTTTAATAATATAATTGTTTCGAATAATTATAAATATTATAATTATTTCACTACGACTCAGAACACAAAACTTTTTTATGGGTAAAAACGTAAAAGCTTTACCTTACAACCTGAACCGGTTTTCATTTTTAAAAAGCTTCTTCAGAGGTTGCCGCTGATAGTACTGTCCGTCTTGTTGTTGGCGACGAAATCGATTTTCAAAAGATGTGTGTGTGAGGTGTGATATGTTCGAATAATGCATGTGATTTGAATTGCATCTATTCGTTTAGGATGTCGTTTTTATTTGTTTTTGTGTGTTTGTGTATTTACAATTGTTCTAGAGTGTCTAGTTTTCGGCCTTTTGTGTGTACTTGTAGAATGTTCATGTTATTTTCGATGTTTTTGTATGTGTGGTTTGCTTCAATGAGGTGGTTTGCAAAGGTGGATTCTGTAGTGGAGTGGAGTGCCTTTGTGTGTTCAATGTATCTTTGTTTGAAGCTACGTCCTGTCTGGCCTATGTAGAATTTGTTGCAATCTGAGCAATTTAGTTTGTAAACACCAGGAAGATCAAATTTGTTTTGTCCTTTGTGTGTGTGTTTTGATAGTGTGTGTTCTGTTTTGTTAGTAGTTTTGTAAGCGATTTTGTATCCTGCTTTTTACTTCCATATTCCTTAAGGAATGGAAGTATGGTGATGGCAAAAAAAATCGTGTTCGAGATTATTGCAGATTCTGATTGTACTACACTCAAAACATGAAAAAAGTCTTTTTCCAAAAAGTGTCTGTGTGTCTGTGTGTAGGTTTTTTTTCTATGGTAAACGATAACTGCCGCAAATTCAAACAGAATCAAATAACTTTTTGCATACAGCCCTGATTTGTAGAGTACTCATGACCTATTGTTTTTGGTGAAGATCGGTTGAGGGAAAGGGGTAGTTTACCTGCAACGGTTTTTTTTTATCAAGGGAAATTTTTTTTTTTGGCAAACGATAACAGCCGCAAATTCAAACAGAATCAAATAATGTTTCGCATACAGCCCTGAATTGTAGAGTTCTCAAGACCTATTGTTTTTGGTGAAGATCGGTTAAGGGAAAGGGGTAGTTTACCTGTAACGTTTTATGTTTTAACAAGGGTATTTCCTATGGCAAACGATAACAGCCGCAAATTCAAACAGAATCAAAAGATTATTTGCAACAGCCCTAAATTGTAGAGTTCTCAAGACCTATTGTTTTTGGTGAAGATCGGTTAAGGGAAAGGGGTAGTTTACCTACAACGTTTTTTTAACAAGGGTATTTTCTATGGCAAACGATAACAGCCGCAAATTCAAACAGAATCAAATAATTTTCTGCATACAGCCCTTATTTGTAGAGTACTCAAGACCTATTGTTTTTGGTGAAGATCGGTTTAGGGGAAGGGGTAGTTTACCTGCAACGTTTTTTATCAAGCGTATTTTCTATGGCAAACGATAACTGCCGCAAATTCAAACAGAATCAAATAATTTTTTGCATACATCAGTGAATTGTAGAGGACTCAAGGCCTTTAGATTTTGGTGAAGATCGGTTAAGGGGAAGGGGTAGTTTACCTGCAACCTTTTATGTTTTAACAAGAGTAAAGTACTTGAAAATTCATTTAAACTTTTTCAAACAATGGTAATTGTTGAAAATAAAATAATTTTGTTGCCAGGCAATAAAATTATAATTTTTTCATTTTAATGTAAATCATGTATAAGAGAAAATATATCGCGCTTGGCAGGCAATATTAAGATTTAAATATAAATCTTAGAATATGGAAGTCATGTATGGTTCTCCATACCGATATTTTTCTTTTCTGGTATGTTTTATCAGTTTGTTTGTTGATGTATGTTAGTGTTATGAATTTGTTGTTTTCTGTCTTTGTCTGTTGTTTGTTTTGTGTAGGAGTTTATTGACTATTGTTCTGTCGTACCCGTTGGATTCTGCTAGATATTTTATCGTGTTTAGTTCGTCTTTGTAGTCTTTTTCATCTAGGAGGATGTATCAGAACCATGATACATAGACTTAACAACATCCCCCTAGATGAAAAAGACTACAAAGACGAACTAAACACGATAAAATATCTAGCAGAATCCAACGGATACGACAGAACAGTAGTCAATAAACTCCTACACAAAACAAACAACAGACAAAGACAGGAAACAACAAATTCATAACACTAACATACATCAACAAACAAACTGGAAAAATATCCCAGAAATGCAAAATATCGGTATGGAGCACAAAACAAATTCAATCTTCCTGGTGTTTACAAACTAAATTGCTCAGATTGCAACAAATTCTATATAGGCCAGACAGGACGTAGCTTCAGACAAAGATACATTGAACACACAAAGGCACTCCACTCCACTACAGAATCCACCTTTGCAAACCACCTCATTGAAGCAAACCACACATACAAAAACATCGAGAATAACATGAACATTCTACACGTACACACAAAAGACTGAAAACTAGACACTCTAGAACAATTGTAAATATACAAACACATGAAAACAAATAAAAACGACATCCTAAACGAACAGACGCAATTCAAATCACACGCATTATTCGAACATATCACACCTCACACACGCATCTTTTGAAAATCGATTTCGTCGCCAACAACAAGACGGACAGTACTACCAGCGGCAACCTCTGAAGAAGCTTTTTAAAAGTGAAAACCGGTTCAGGTTGTAAGGTAAAGCTTTTACATTTTGACCCATAAAAAAGTTTTGTGTTCCGAGTCGTAGTGAAATAATTATATTTAGTTAAGAAATGGACACATCATGGACAATGAAATCCAAGAATATAAATATTACTACTATTGCTAGTTACATAGAATGATAAGTTTAGATGATTATTTTTTCTCCTCAATAAAACATTATAGGTTTTTTAATACATTGCTAGAGGAGTTTTATGTTTGATAAACAATCAGTAAACTATTTGCATCTTTTACAGTTTTAACCACATAATGATAAGATGTTTTGCCATAATGTAAACACTGGTACTACTTGTAAGTCTTTATGTTTAAAACTTCAATTTTTTGTTTAATTGTATATGTTTGTCAGAAAAATTTGGTCCACATTTAAGTGAAAACAATATTTTAATAAATATAATACTCTAGTTGTATTAGAAGAGTTTTCCAGGCTGTTTGGCTATGGTTTACGGTTTAATGACAAACCAAACATTTCAACAGCACCACTGGCTGCCATCATCAGTGGAATTCAAAGAAATCCAAGACCTCTTGAATGTAGGTTGTTATCATCAGGCCCACAGAACAGGCCCACGGTAAAGGCTCACTGTGGTAAAGCTTTAAGACAATTTTATAATACTCTAGAATTTATTCTATATAGACAAAAAAAATTTGAATTGGACGAAGGCTCACTGTGGCCTTTACCACAGTACTGTGGGCCTGACGATAACAACCTACGTTCAGGAGGTCTTGGATTTCTTTGAATTCCACTGATGATTGAATTCCAGTGGTGCTGTTGAAACGTTTGGTTTGTCATTAAACTGTAGACCACAGCCAAACAGCCCAGAAAACTCTTCTTATACAACTGACACCGGTCGTGAAAGCCTTAAGACAATTTTATAATACTCTAGTATTTATTCTATATAGGCAAAAAAATTTGAATTGGACAAAGTCAACTATTGTTTTATTATGAGCAGTAGGCCTCCATTAAGTCAGCAGGGTTAACATTTAGTTTCACAAATACTGATATGTAGTAAAGTTTGGTCACTCTTAGATTGGAGACTTGATGTAAACAAAACCATGTGCTTGTGCTTCAACTGAATTGGTTAGATGAGAGGCCGCTTCACTAAATCCACTAGTAGCAAAATAGCGTAGTTCCCAAGTGATCATAATTTTTATTAAAAATATATCAATGAATTTTTTTAATACAACTGGGATTAATACAATTAAAAATAAGGTAACCGATTTTATACTTTTTTGGATCTGTTAAAAAAGTTTTACTTTGTACTGTATATGCCTCTGTGTTATATCATTCTGCTTTGTTTACATCAGGCTCCACTCTAAAGGCTCCACCACACAGAGGCGATATGCAAGTCAGGACAATATCTTATTACATTGTGGTAAATGAAGGTCACCACACACATGTGGGATAAGTAGGAGCACAATATTTATTTACTCGGTATATTGCTATGGTATTTTGGTCTACCAAGCAAGGTTGGTAGACTGCTCAGTATACCACGCGGTAGGTAGCATGGATTCATCTTTTTAGGAAGAATTCTACTTTTGTCAGTCACTCCTGATAAAAAAAGGAAATGAATCCTAACTTGGCATAAATACATAACTTGGACCAATTTTGTATATCTTTTCTTTCTCTATAGAATAATAAATTTTAAAATTTAATAAATACTTTTAAGTAAATGAAGATTTTACAAAGACATTATAAGTTCCATTTGGTTCATGTTCATACAGTGTTGCCAGGTCTAAATATATACTGTATATATATATATATATATATATATTTTTTTTTTTTTTGTAAGATTGAATGTAATAATTTCTGAAGATTCCTGAAAATTTCGGAAGTTGTTTTGATAAGTCACAAAAAACTGTAATACCTTAACAAGTAAGTAAGTTTATATACAGTATAATTATTATTGAAAAGAATTTTTCCTATCCAACATTGTGTTACATTCTAAGTCTTTTCTTCTGCTTCTTCCCTGCCAGTAACATAAGATTACTTTTGTTCATCAAATTTTAAACTACACGTCAACTTTCAAGTTGTAGCAGGATGCAGATTTTATATTTCTTTTAGAATGCAAATGTCCTGAGATTGTTTGGGTGCTCAACCTATAGTAATTTTAGTTTTCATACTGTTATAGTACAAAAATAACCTCTCACCACTGGAGGATGAATGGGGTAAACACAAAAGTCACATCGTCAGGTTTCACAGCAAAATAAATAAAATAACTGGTACCGTAACTGAAAAACGCCTAATACATCATTATGTGTATGGGTGGTCCTAATTGTTTGTTACAGGAGGAAGAAACTATAAACTTTTATTGAAAGCAGTGATAACCATGGTTGCAAACAAATACTAGATTTGATGTTATAGGCAGAAACAGAATTCTAGAATTGTGACAAAGCACTGTATATGACATAGGAATAAATTCAGAAGATTCACATCAAATTTCATATTTTCTGGTATATTAAAAATATTTAGAAGGTCTTGCAAAATTTCAGAGTACCTGTTTAGTCTGTATGTGATTTGGTTGGGAAGGTATACAATACTCAGTACACATGTATGAGCCAAGGCTAGCTGTGTTTCTGACTTACCAAATATACTGAATGTTGTGCTAGTGTAGGCAGTCCTCTTGGTAAGCAGCGATAGTCTTACTTAGTACTATACTTACTATACAACACCGACTCGAGTATCATGTCTGTGTGAGGAAGCCTTAAGAGTGAACAGACTTAAAAGGTTCTTTTATATATTTTTGTTAATAACTGCAACTGCCAAGTTTAATGTAAGTTTCAATATTACTAGCACAGAAGGTTTTAAACTTTTTACCTCTGTGAAGTCACTTCTTCTTGGGTGCTTGATGTTCCTCCCAAAAATATTTACTTGACCACTCTTATTGTCACCACAGTTTGTCCCTGACAGTTTAGTTCTATGTTTAGCAGGGTGGGGGGAATAACACATCAACAAATGACTTCAGTGAGTAACTGCTTTCATGAAGTTGACATATAATAAACAACTTGCATATTTATATTTTATAATTCCTGATAATAATTAAATAAAAAATAGATCTAAGGGAAAAATTTTTATCCACAAAACTGATTGCTCTCGAGTCAACATACCAGTAAATGATTTTTTTTCTCACTACTGTAGGTTGACTTAATTGTAAATTTGTGCCTAAAAAATGTCTTATGTCCCTTTTCAGAAGGTCTACACCAGCTGCGGATCCTGCCTCACACTTTGGAAAGCAATCCATTAGTAGAAACATTAGTAAAATATTTTCTACTCAGTACCACCTGAAACTGTTTAATTAATTATTCTGAGCATTATATTTAGCACTGTGTTTAAGTATTTCATATTTTTCATAACTTAAGAGATACATTAAATTAACTGCTATAATCACATACCTTTTACATGATATACAGTAGTCAAATGAAATCTTTTAGTGCTAGTACCACTAAGTTCACATCTCATGTAGTTTCTATGTTGATTTCAAAGCTTTTTCTTAAGCTTATAAGCAAAATTGTAAGTTACAATTCTATTTTTCAGGAACTCAGAACAGTAAAATTCGCTACAGTATAGTTGAGTGGGACTCAAATATAGCAAATTTTACACTGGACCCAATAACTGGAGTTCTGAAACCAGCCGCTCGTATTGACTTTGAAAAATTAGCAAGTTTAAAAGGTGACAGCGGGAAGAATAATGTCAGATCTATACACATTACAGTCCATGCACAAGACCTTGGAGTACCTCCACTTTCTTCTGAAGTTCCTCTTATTGTTTATGTACAAGATATTAATGATCATGCACCTCATTTTGCATTTGACTTGTATGAGCAAACTATTCCAGAAGATCTTCCAGGCGGGAAGTCTGTTCTACAAGTAATTATATTTTAATTGTAATAAATAAGTAATTGAATTATCATACTAATTACAATTCTTTTTTCTCAACGACAGTCATTTTTGTGGCTTTGTAGTAATTTCAGACATACTATAGGACGGTAATATTTTAAACATTTCTTTCTATAGGAGAATTCATTTTCCTTAATTTAATCAGTTTTCCTTTATTATGCATCTGAATTGTAACTTTTTATTGCACTGTGCTTTACTAAAGCCAAATCATTTTTATTTTTATTGCCTTGTTATTAATTACACGGTATTTTTAGTGAAATTATATAAATATTAATGAAACTGTATAATATAAAAGTATATAACTGCACTACTAAGCAACTTGCACTAAAGTATGTAACTTCAGTCCGTAAATAAACTATACAATTACTTATAAATGTAATGTCATTTAGATATTTTGTGTTCCATTAAATGTTAGCAAAATATTCTATAGCCTACTATTTTACTAGTTTTGTCTTTACTCTACCCAAACGGTCTTTAGCCACTACCCATTGGTGAAAAAGCTGCAAGCATAGGAAGAAAAAATAGATTTACATAGTGTAGTAATAACAGATTACTGCAGCCATTAAGTACATATCAGTATAATTTTTTATTGTGGTCATAATATTTGAATTTCTCTATAATTTAAATACTAATGGAAATTAACATTAAAGGTAACTGCACATGACCATGATGCTTCATCACCAAACAACGAAGTAGTCTATAGGATACAATCCGGTGCTGGTGACAAATTTATAATTGATGCAGCAAGTGGTGTTATAAGTGTTGCGAACGGTGCTAGTTTAGATCCTGATCTCACAGAACCACGAACACAACACTACACACTGACAGTGATAGCACTGGATGGTGGTATTGGTGCACAGCAACTGACTGGTTCTGTCCAAGTTGAAATACATATCAAAGATGTCAACAACAAACCTCCAATTTTAGTTGATCCAGGCACTATCAGGGTTACTGAAAATACTCAGGTAAGCGCTCTAAACAACGTATTTTCAATAAGATGTTTTATTGATGTAGAGTAAAATAAAAATAATAAAATTGATGTTGTTTGTTGTTTTATTGACTATATCATAGTAAATGTTAAAGTTTTGTTAAATTAAATATTCCACAGCATTTCTCCTAAATCAAGTAGCATAATATTCCCTTCTATTTCTCAGCCCTGGAAATACCATACAAAAATGAGTGCAGTACTTAGATTAACATGTGGGGAAAATAATAATTATTAATATTATCGAAAAAGCCTTTTTTACCCACAGGTATTAGGTTCAAACAATAAAATATGAAACAACAATACGTATAAATTAACAATACTGACAACAAATGTCTGTATAAACTAGATAGCAGAAACAAGAATAGAACAAATACTGTGGTATAAACAATATGAACAAAACAAACAATTATATGATTACATAACTTTAACTGGTACACAAACTTGTCCTTTTCTTCTTATCTTTTGCAATTCTGATCCTTCCCTGAAGACCATCACTTGCCATACCCTCTCTGCTTGTCTCTCCTGCGCCATCCTTACAATTTGTTCAAACCATTTCAGCTGCTGTTCCTCTATACATTTGCTCAGTAGTTGAACTTCCAGGTCGATTCTCATCATATCATTTCTGATGATATCACATCTGGCAGTACTCCTTTTGTTTCTCAAAAATTTAATTTCCACTGCTTGCAATTTGCTTTTCAAATGCTTTCTTTGAACCTAACTCTCATTTTCATTTGTTGCAATGTGTCTAAGATTATACAACAAGCTTTGCATTTCTTAATGACTCTCTCTTCTTAATGAATGGGTTATTTAATGATTAAAGCAGTTTGGCAATGCTTTCTAATATATCAACCTCAATTCTTCCATCTTTGCTTATTTTCACTCTTAAATATTTGAATGTTGAGATTGCTAGATATCTCTATCATATAGTTAGATTGTTATTTTTACATCTTCTTTGTCTACCATAATTATTTTAATTTTATTGATATTTGTTCTTAGATTTCTTGTTTCAAAGTGCACTTTTCTATTCCTTCAGATTATACTGCAAGCCCTCTCAATTCTTGCAAATATAACCAAATTAACAACAAAGGCACGCTCTATTATTTCTACTAGTACCAAGTTTCTTTACATCACATTTAACTTTTTTATTTTGTTTTTATTTCTTGTATTATAGTGTCCATTTCTACAGCAAAAAAGTGTCCAGCTCCTTGTCTTATACCCTTTTTGTTGCTAAACTCCTCAGATTTTAAATTTGCTGAATCCACATAATCTAGTACACTTATACCTGCCAGCTATATTATTACAGTCTTTCACAAATTCCCCTCCTATTCAGACTTGTCATTACTAATTCTTTTGGAATGCATTATCAAATTTTTTTATTAAATGTCTAGGGAGGTTACAAATATTTTTCCATGGTATTCTTTTCAGTTAGTTCTTTTATTGTGAATATGTGATCCAGAACATCTCTACCTTTCTGAAACCACATTCTAACTCAGAGAGAGGGGTAATTTAGGTATCAAGGGTGGCTGAAGCATAATGCTTCACTACATGCTATATAGTACCTAATTTTCTTTTTGTACACTACTTTGATGTTTTTAAAAGGACTCAACAGTTTTAGAAAGACAAACAGTATTTTGACTGTTAATGTTATGAATAATGGGGACCTCAAATTGTTGCAGGTACAGCTAAACTGATTACCTCTCCCTCCTCACACTCTCTCTCTCTTTCTCTCTGCTACCTTTTATCATTTGATAACCTTATCCAATAGCTTAATAATAGAGATTGTATGAATTGAAATACAATAACAATTTAGGTCCAAATGCATAGGTAACTTTATATTTGTTTTCTCATGGCCTAGACAACCTCAGTACATTTTAACATTACTATACGTAACAAACTTGATTTTAAATTCTACATAATATGTAGTTAACTGTATGTACTAAGCAATATTTTTTTTTTAAATGTGTGTAGCTATCCATTTGAATAATAAATAATTTTAAAGCAGGCTAGAACACAAAGACCAGTACAGTAATCCATTTGTTCTTATGGAAATCACTTAAAGACTTTAATAAATTACACTTGATTAAGTACAAATTATAAATTGAAATAATTAAAACTGAATAAAGAATTGATTAAAAAGTTCATGGAATTTTTGAATTTACTGTGCTAGAAGTATCCTATACAAAACTTCATTTTGAGAACCTGGGACACCAGTGTGTAACAACTTAGCTATATTGAATGCATATTTCATATTTGATAACTGTTGTTTTGTTTTGGTGTACTGGCAGTTATATAAAGCATTCTACAATGCAGATTTGAAAACACATTACACTATATTGGTGTAAAGACCTTATAAACTGTTGTAAGGTGGTGAAACTATTGCAAGAGGCTTTTGGCAATTTTAGTGCGGCATAAACAAACAGTTTAAAAATTATGCAAAAGCTTCAAAGACAGTGATGAATGAGTTAAAATTTGTAAAAGTAAGATAATCATGGTATTTCATAAATTTCTATCACTACGTGCTTTGATCAGTAAAGAATACTGCTTAGATATTTTACATACTTCCATAAAGCTGTTCATAGAAAAAGGCAAAATTTTTGGAGAATAATAATGGTAATTACATTACATTAATGCACCAGTACAAAAGGCATGTTTACTTAAGAATTTTTGTCAAAAAAAAAACACTCGATAACACCTCAATCATTGTATCCTTTGTAAATTGAACAAAGGCTATGTTCATATCTGTTTAAGTCGTGAAACTGAAATTTCTGATTAAGCTATGCAAAATAGTATTACAAAAATATTTTTAAAAAACATTAACGTGAGTTATAATTTTTAAATAAGATTAATTTAGATTCCTTTGATTAGATTTCTTTGAAGAAGTTTGTATAAATGTAGATGAATAAATACATAATTTTTTCAAATAAATGATAAATTGCTTTAACTTTCTGATCAAACATTGTACATGCTTCAGTAATATCAGAAATGCTAATATTCAAGTGCAATTATGATATCTTACGCATTATGCTT
Organism: Magicicada septendecula; assembly: GCA_034769895.1. Classification (NCBI taxonomy): domain Eukaryota; kingdom Metazoa; phylum Arthropoda; class Insecta; order Hemiptera; family Cicadidae; genus Magicicada; species Magicicada septendecula. The sequence continues at coordinate 111,573,008 of CM068370.1, forward strand.
AATTAAGCTATACAAATGTTATGTTAGTGCTTGAATTTTCCATTAAGACACCAACAAACATTTATGTATATTGCCTACCTAAAATATAATTACATTTTAAAATATGATTAATAATATTACAGGTCGGTCAATTTGTGCATCGAATTGTCGCTAGTGATTCAGACGAAAAACCAATTCTTCGTTATTCAGTTGATCAAGAAAACTGTGAGGCTCGCACTGAAGAAGGGACAATTGTTAAACCTTCGGAATTTGATTTCCTGGCTGCATTTGAATTGAATCCAGTAGATGGTTTATTGCGAGTTGTACGTTTGTTGGACAGAGAAAAAGTTGAAGTAATAAAGCTTGCTATCAGGGTTGAAGACTTAGCTGCAGCAAAATCCAAGCAAACTGCTGCAGGTATGTCAATTAACAAACAAATCTCTGGATTGAGTGTGAACAAAATTTTAAAAGAAAGACATAAAAAACTCTAAAACTGGACGTGAAAAATGTATTTTCTACCTCAAAACAAAAATCACTCAAAAAAATAGACTCCTTTGCAGACACCATAATTAGGGGAAATATGCCTGAATTTTATTCTGTGAAAAGTTTGACTTTTGGTAAATAGTTTATTAAAATCTCTGAATGTAAATTATTTAGTCTTAAAGAGAATTCAAGTGCTTAAGCTTTCAGGCGTGGCATTGCTGGTATTGTTGAAATTGCTACTATTAGCCAGGCTGTTGCTGTTAAGTCGTGGTCCACAGTTGTTGTTGACAAATGTTTTGTCCCCATCATTGGAGGCCATCACCAGTGCCTGAAACAATTGGTACAGTGTCCACCAATTCACCCCAGTAATGAGGTAAATACCATGTACTTTGTCAGAGAAGGCCCACTTATATAAACTTTTGTACCAGTACAATCTAAGCTGGAAAGCAGCATCAACCATCAAGCGTTATCTGATTGACTAGGGAGCACAGTATGCCAAATCCTATTTAATAGGAGGCTTCCTCCCCTTCGATGTATAGCAACAGAACCATGTTTGGAAATTGCCACAGATTCCGTGTGCAGCCGAGGGTAGTAGGCCCTCTCCGAGGACAAGATCTTGGTCTTCTCAAAGAGAACATTATCAGAGTTGGAGAGTGGATGCTCAGCCATCACAGACTTTTCTGGTTGCAACTTGTCAACAGCTGAGCTTTGGGCATTTTAGGAACAAAAAGCAGATGACACCGTTATGACCTTACCAGCAGATAAGGGGAGTGTGACAGTAGTCATGAACACCAGAGGCTACCAGAGTAAGATCAAGGAACTTTTGGATCCACAAAAATACAGAAAACTGATGTTGCGGATTGGAAGCTCTTGAAAATCTTGAGTTGTTCCAAAAACGCTACGTAGAAAAGGCTGGGTTTTAAACGAAAAGAAGTGGACTGTAATTCTGTTGTTTGATATGCGTTTATTGAAATGTCAACATTTATAGACCATGGTCGACACGTGCGGATGTTTTTGAGGCCATAACGCCCATAAAATTAGCTTTGAAAGAAGTCACAGTCCATTGTAAATGGACGCAGGTTGTCTGAGTAAATTAGTAAGTACGATACATAATTAAGAATGATCCAGAAGCCGCGGCTGGAAGAGAGATTTTTAACGAGAGTACAGCTTGGAGTCTGGTTAGAAACTAAACTGACTTGTCTACCATCGGTCAGCTGACCGCCGGCAGCGCTTGATAAGCAAGTGACGTCATCCACCCGTGTCGCATTGCAGTGGTCACGGCACACAGATAATAAACATAGTACAAAGTTTGAACATACTGCCTGCTCAAAATCGGAACGATTTTGAAATTTAATTTAATTGGGAACAGTAGATTGCAAAATATTACCAATGTTATATAAATAATACATAATATACTTAAAGGGCTTATACACTGAATTGACCCTTAGATTAAAGTAAATCACTTCTAACATAAAAATCTGTAAATAACAAATTCATTAAACTAACAGAAACGCTCAAAGTCAAAACAAGACAATTTCTGCTCTAGGCAAGGTACAAAAAATAAAAAATCATGATAAAAACGAGTCTTTGCATAACTAAACATGATCTCTCTTGAAGCATAACACATGGATATGAAATACATACATTTAAACTTTAACAAAACGTAAGTGACAACTTTAAATTATATAAGAGAAACCATCTTGAACACTGCTTCATATATAGTAATAAAAATAATAAGAACATAATAATGTATATGTACATAATGTTATTATAATGACCATTAGAAAATACAATACATACATAGAATAATTGATACCATAAGTAACACTTGTAGTTCTCGGAACTTTGAATATATAAACATACGATAATACAACAACATCCATAAATAATTGATGGTACACACTGAAAACACAGTCACTATTGCAGTAATAGCTATCGGCACGTAAATAATACTTACAACGTTTATAATACAATTGACTTGTATGCTCGCCCCAGGGAATGTCCCGGGCGTAGTCCAGGCAATGTGACAAGTTCACAATCCTAGTACGTCTCGTATGGCACGCATACGACTAGTTGGTTGCCACCGGAAGGGGGCATAATTTGTGGATGGGTCGGCGTAAGATACCTAGCGCGGTGCGAACTTCTGCGACGCGTACTAAGGAATCTTGACCCGGAAAAACATTGGTAATTACCCCACGCTTCCACTGTAGTGGGGGGGAATTATCATCCAAAATGAGGACAAGCTGTCCGACATTCAAATTCCTTAACGGGGTGCGCCATTTGTTGCGCTGCTGCAGCTGGTGCAGATAATCCCTAGACCACCGTTTCCAGATGGTCTGTGTAAATTTTTGGAGCAGAAGCCATCTGCCCAAATGACTAGTATGGCCTTGGGTATAGTCGGGTTCCGGAAGTACAGTCAGTGGAGCACCAACCAGGAAATGAGCAGGAGTTAAGGGTTCAGGGTCTCTAGCATCGTCGGACACAGCACACAAAGGGCGTGAATTAAGGCAAGCCTCAATTTGAGAGAGAAGAGTGGAGTATTCCTCAAAATTCAAGATCGTACCACCTATTACGCGACGCAAATGATATTTAACACTCCTTACACCACTTTCCCACAAACCACCGAAATGAGGGGCTGAAGGGGGGATGAAGGACCATTTGATACCGTCGTGGAGACCGCAAAACTCCTGAGAAGATTGTTCAACTTCCCTTGAGGTTAAAAATTTGTACCAGTCGTATAAGGTGTGGTTGGCACGACGAAAATTCGTACCATTATCTGAAAATATCTGCGCGGGAATACCTCTGTGCGCGATGAACCTTTTTAAGGCCGCTATAAAGGCGTTGGAAGTGAGATCCGACACCAACTCTAAATGGATGGCCTTAGTGCACATGCATATGAATAACGCGATGTATGCCTTGGACGTGGACTTTGAGCGCTGCCCGCCATGGCGTAAAAGTACAGGACCGGCGTAGTCCACGGCAGACTGGGAAAATGGCCTAGCAGGCGTGACCCTAGAAGGGGGTAACTGACCTAATGGTTGATTCGCGCCTCTAGCCCGGGAACGAAAACAAGTGACACACTTATGTATTACTGAGCGGATATAAGATTTGTCGTGGATGATCCAATATTTGTGCCTGAGCGAAGCTTGAGTAGATTGCACCCCAGCGTGCAACAAACGGATATGTTCATACTCAATTATTAATCTCGTGAGACGAGAGTGCGGGTGCAAAATTATTTGGTGTTTACTCGCGTAGTTAAGTGGGGAGAATTGTAAGCGTCCACCCACTCTTAAAATGCCTGAATCATCCAGGAAGGGGTTGAGAGCAAGAATTTTACTGCTGCGAGGAAGGCACCGATGTGCCTCAAGTTCCTTAACTTCTATGCCGAAGTGCAGCTGCTGAGATTGCCGGACAAAAACCAAAAGTGTGTCATACAATTCTTGAGCAGACAAAAAGGACGTGGCCCTGTCAACAACCGGGAGCCTAGAATTGCGAATAAATCTGCGGCAATATGCGAAGACGCGAATGAGCCTAGTAAGGGATGAATAATTTTCAACATAGCTATGTGTTAAGGATGCAACAATTAGTGAGGTTTGAACCTGCTTGCGACGTTCCTGCTCAAGGTCGGGATAAGTACAGCGAGCATGAATGTCGAAGGCACTGACTGGCCATGATGCTGACTCATGGGCCAACCAGGACGGACCATGCCACCATTGAGTATGACAGTGCAAACTACGAGGGAGGCAACCGCGTGATAAAATGTCGGCAGGGTTGTCAGTTGATACTACATGATGCCAAGTTCCCCTGCTGCTAACAAGACGCTGTATTTCCGCGACACGGTTGGCCACAAATACCTTCCAGCGGGAAGATTGTTGATGTATCCAATGCAACGCTATCATCGAGTCCGAATAGAGATATAGTCCGTCAAAATTGTAGTTGATGGCGTTTAAAACCTTGGAAGCTAATTGCGCCAGCAATAAACAAGCACAAAGTTCAAGGCGTGGTAGCATTATCTGTTTCAGCAGAGCGACCCTAGATTTAGCACACAACAAGTTTGACGATATGGCGCCATTCGAATAGACCGCCCGCACATAAATGCAACACGCGTAACCTTTAGCTGAAGCGTCGGCGAATCCGTGAAGCTGTAATGAACTAATTGGATAATTGTTCGAACTCTTTTAACTGACCTCGTAATCTTAAAATGCGTGTAGGAAACTAATTGAGAGTATAGCTCTAGCCACTGATTGGCTAATGGCCCAGATAGGGGTTCGTCCCAATCTGTGCCCGTCAACCACAACTGTTGCACGAAATGTTTGCAGCAAAATGTGATGGGGGCGATAAGACCCAGTGGATCGTAAATCCCAGCAATGACCGACAACACGCTTCTTTTGTTGAACACGGTCGAATTATCATCACCCCGAACGGTGTATAAAAAATTATCCTTATCAACGTTCCATTGGATTCCCAATGTACGCACGTTTTGACCTTTGCTGAAGTCATGGGATACTTGGGCGCGAAGGGCCATAATCTTATGGTGGTTAGAAAACCACTTATGTAACGTGAAACCATACCTATTTAGCAAATTCACGATCTCGCATTTCATTTTAGCTAACACGTTCGGATCATCCGAACCCGTTATAAGATCATCTACGTAAAAACCATTGGCTATGGCCTTAGACGCTGTAGGGTAGTCGGATTTATTTTCGTAAGCTATCTGAGCCAGACAACGTGTAGCAAGGAAGGAAGCACTAGCAGTGCCATACGTAACCTTCCTTAAAGCGTAATGTTGTAATTCCTTATGCGGCGCATCACGCCAAACGATGCGTTGCAGGTTTGAATCCTTTGGGTTAACCATGATTTGACGATACATCTTTTCTATGTCTGCAATAAGCACGTATCGGTGGGTACGGAACCGAACCATTATCGAAAACAGATCCTGCTGGATCGTAGGACCGACCATTAGAGTATCGTTGAGGGACAGATTATTTGTGGTTTTAGTGGAGGCGTCAAATACCACGCGCAATTTAGTGGTTAGGCTGGAGTCCTTGAAGACTGCGTGATGGGGCAAATAAAAAATATCTGAGTTGTCAAGCGACAAATCGTAATCATTAAGTGGAGACATGTGACCAAGTTTCAAGTATTCACTCATGAACTCGCTATAATCCTTGTAAAGGATAGGGTTCTGCTTGAACTTGAACTCTAGCGATTGGAACCTGCGGATAGCTCCGTGGAGAGAATCTCCCAAATGAAATTTATCAGACCTGCGGGGCAGAGATACCACGAACCTCCCTTCGCGGTTGCGGATAGTGTTTTTCACATGACGAGTCCTCAGAGCAGGGTTCGCGACTAGAGATCTCCTCCAACTTCCAAAATTCTTTTAGTTGCGAGGAAATCTGACTATCATCCTTACAGACCATAAAGGACGAAACGGTTTTAGTTATGTCGACGTTGAAGGGTAAGTTACCGGCCAAAATAAATCCTAACTTAGTCTCCTGAATTATAGGAAAGTGCGGTCCGCGCATAAATTTAATAGGTTCAATTATTTGGAGATAATATTGAGCGCCGAGTAGTACATCGACTTGCGCCGAGCAATGTAGTTGTGGATCAGCCAAGAATACGTTCTTGGGTAAATTCAAAGAGGCAAGATCGAACGACTCCGCCGGTAAATCATTAGTTATACTGGGTAGTACGGCACAATGCACGTTTAACGTGAAGGGTTTATACCGAGAACGTATCCTTACCTTCATACTAAAGTCAGCCTGGGAAAGCGAGTTGTTTATACCCGTGGTGGGCAGTTGCGATTTAACCAATTGGAGGCCCATTCTTCGGGCGAAATCCATTGTGCAAAAGTTTGCTTGAGAGCCGGAATCCAGTAAAATTCTAACGGGAAATTTTCTACCGGCCTTATTAGCGGTCATACAGACGGCGATGGATAATAATATTGATTTATTTGTCTGTAACTTTAGTGAGCATTGGTTATTGATGGAAGCTCCGTCTTTGTTGGGGACATGAATTGTGGTGTGGTGATGCTTAGCACATTTTTTACAAGAAAATTTTGATGGACATTTTGAGCTTTCGTGACCCGGACGAAGGCAATTTAAACAAAGTTTGTTTTTTACTATAACGTTTTTTCTGTCAGGGACAGAAAGCGATGTGAATTGTAAGCAGTCGATAATTCTATGTTTGCCGTTACATAGTCTACATAAATTGTTTCTGATATGAGAATGAAATGCCCCCCTAGGAGCGCTTATCTGTTTAACTGCCTTGCGATAAGGAGACTTATCACTTTTATTCAACCTGCTCGTTGGGGTAGTCGCGTTATCAAGATTTTGTAGCAATTTTCTGCGTGAATTTAGAAAATTCATAAAATTATTAAAGTCAGGGAATTTATGTTCCGACAAACTCTCTTTCCACAACCGGAAAGTGTAGCTATCAAGTTTTTTAGCTAAGTAATGTATGACAATAATTTCGAATGTGTTAACTGGCAGGTTGAGATTATTTAAAGCATTTATATTGGCTGAGATTTCATCAATGAATTTAGATATGCTGACTTGGGATTCTTGTTGAACCAATGGTACGTCCAGGACATTCCCGACATGGTGGGCGGAGACAATTAGCTTACTGTCATATCTATTCTTCAACAGATCGATAGCCACCGCGTAATTCTCATGAGTGATTGGTAATGACTTTATTACGTTAAGCGCCTCGCCATATAATGATGAGTGCAAATAGTGAAGTTTCTGTATGTCCGTTAGATCGGCTCTGACGTGAATTAGTTCAAGAAAAATGTGATAATAATGTTGCCACTCAATAATACTACCCGCAAACCGTGGTACTTTGATTGGTTCCAACTGAATGGGGGGGTGTTTTAAGCTGTATACTTTCAGCATTAATTAATGGTTTCTGGTTCATATGCTCAGCTTGCTCCAGCAGGTGTTGCAATTTACACTCTATATTACAAAGATCGTCTTCCGTTTGTACCCTATCACTCGCTAAAGCAAAGTCCGCTTCCTCGGATTCGATTTGGGATTGAATCTCATCGTATTTGGTGGATAATTCCATCAAATGTCGAAGTTTTATTTTCAGCGCATGATGATCGCTGGTTTCCAAATCAAAGTTATCCGCGAAAGTATTTACGCGTGATATTGAGGCTTTAATTGTGCCTCGTTTTTTTATTAGAGCCTTTACATCTGCCATTATTACAATTTAAGAAAAAAGAAAAATACTTTGGAAGAATTTGAGCATAGAGCATGTGAACCACAAACTTAAGTTTTGATAAATTTGAATACGTTGCGGTAGCTAGCGATCGTTGTTTATATGAACATAATACTTGCTAGAACATAGGCTTACTCTCTCTATTAATCAAGCTTTGTTGGCAATTAAAATTATTAAAATTATGAATTTAAATGATAGTAACATATATTTTTATCTTTGAAGTTTGAACTCACAATGAACTGCCAACCACTTACTAACTTGTATTGTGTAATGATGGTGTGTGTTTATACAAAGGTGTTAAAAAATAACTGCTAAATGTAAAATATTGCTTGAAACGTTAAATATAAGTAAAAAGTTCATAGTCACGTGGACGTTGATCCAGTCGTGCTGAAGCTGGCTTCGATCCCGTTGCTCGATCCTGTTAGGAGCTGTTGCACCTCCTGTCTCTACTGGTCAGATGACGCCTTATGTTGTAGCCCTCCATAATTTAAAGCTGTGGAACTTTTTTACATGAAATCGCAAATGCTGTCCTGCCGTGTCCCGTCGTCTCTGGTCTACTGCTCCGCCGAATCTTGTCGTGTTGATTGTGATGTAATTTACAAAAATGGTGTCGCTCAGGACGAAAATGGTGTCGCTTGTGGATGAAAATGTGGTCGCTCAGGACCAAGAAATGCCCGTAAGGCCAAAGTAATATGCGGTCGCTTGTGGACCAAGAAATGCTGCCCGTAGGGCGAGAATAAATCCGGTTCGGTTGGACCAAAAATGTTACCGTTTTTGGGCCAAAAATATGATATCCGGCCCGGAGGACCAAAAATGTTGCGGATTGGAAGCTCTTGAAAATCTTGAGTTGTTCCAAAAACGCTATGTAGAAAAGGCTGGGTTTTAAACGAAAAGAAGTGGACTGTAATTCTGTTGTTTGATATGCGTTTATTGAAATGTCAACATTTATAGACCATGGTCGACACGTGCGGATGTTTTTGAGGCCATAACGCCCATAAAATTAGCTTTGAAAGAAGTCGCAGTCCATTGTAAATGGACGCAGGTTGTCTGAGTAAATTAGTAAGTACGATACATAATTAAGAATGATCCAGAAGCCGCGGCTGGAAGAGAGATTTTTAACGAGAGTACAGCTCGGAGTCTGGTTAGAAACTAAACTGACTTGTCTACCGCCGGCAGCGCTTGATAAGCAAGTGACGTCACCCGCCCGTGTCGCATTGCAGTGGTCACGGCACACAGATAATAAACACAGTACAAAGTTTGAACAACTGAAGAGGGATCCCATGGCGGTAGTTCTTAGAATGACTTATTTTCTTGTGAAGTTATCTTCCCAGTCACCCCTGATGTAAAGGTTGCTGACCAGTGTTCAGAGGCGCTTCCCCGAAGACTGCATGGCTTATCTAAAATACAACATAAAGTCAATGTTCCACTGCATCGCATCATCAGTGCCATTGGTTTGCCAACTTACAACCTGGTGAAGCAACTTACCAAGCTGCTCCGGTCATACATTAGGTTAACAGAGTCATAAAAATGGGATTTTATGCACTGTCTTGAGAATCTTGGAGGCTTGATGTTAAGCCTGGCAATGTGATGGTAAGTTTTGATATCATCTCGTTGTTCACCATGTTTCCCATGCAGGAGGTCCTCGGTCACATCGCCAACTTATTTCCAGCAGATTTGACTGCAATGTTCTAGCAAGTCCTCATGACAACCTACTTCCAATATAGCTGTGACTTCTATAAGATGGTTGATGTTATTGCCATGGGTAGGGCCTTGAGTCCATGGAAAAGTTTGAGGAGCTGGCAATTTCATCTGCGGTGCTGAAGCCAAATATTTGTGCCTCACCACAAATTACATACATTCCACATTTGCCACACATTTACAAAATGAAAACCATAGTTACACAAACATAGAACACAACATGGAAATATTACACTACTTATCAAAAAGTAGAAAATTAAACACAGCTGAACAATTTGAAATATACAGATATCACACATTACAACCAAACAACATATTAAATGAACAAGTACATTACAGATCACATACACTATTTGATACATTGATCCAAACACAAAATTTGAACCTCAGCGCCAATTCCCTCCCATCATCAATTCCCACCACACACACCTATAGTCCATAATCGTTATTCTGCAACAATGACTTTCAGTATTTACTCACACTGAGGAAGAGGCACAACACCTTGAAACGTTTGTGAAAGTGAGAACAAAAGTAAGTTCATTTGTGAAAGTTTTTTTATATATAATAATATGGTTCCGTCGCTATGCATCAAAGGGGAGAAAGCATCCTATTAAATAGAATTTGCATTCTGTACTCCCAAGGCAATCAGATAACACTTGATACTGATCAGTTGATGCTCCTTTCCAGCTTAAATCGTGCTGGTACAAAAGTTTATAATAAGTGGGCCTTTTCTGGCAATAAGTTGGTCTTATATTGTTTCAGACACTGATGATAGCCTCCAGTGGTGGGCCGAAACGGTTTGTCAACAACAACTGTGGACTAAGTCCTAACAGCCCAGCTAATAGTAGTAATTTCAACACTAAAAGAGAATATTTGAGACATCTTAAAAAGTTAAAATTTAAATAAACGCACTGCCAGTCCAATAGACGTTTCTTAGTAGAAAGAAATGGTATCAGGCAAAATATTTGCTATCTAATGGGGAATAAATAAAGACAGACAAGAACATAAAAAACATTTTTTACACATTTTGAATTTGTTAATGTCATTTGTATAAATGTGGATGATTATTTTGTAATCTGTTATTTCAAATAATGTGATGTATGTGGATTGCATATGTATGTTTTGGCACATAAGTCACTGCCAGTGAGAATGACAGCTGCTGCAGTAATCAATCTGACTACCGGTAATGGTGGGAACGATGTTGAGGTATAGTTTTGGTGATAGTACCCCACTCCACTTCTTTTTGTGCGTGATAGTCCTACAGCTTGCTGTGGCTAGCCTTATATATGCTAAAGTCTGAGTGAGAAAGTTATAAATTTCTAAAGAACAAATTATATGAAATTTGTGGAACTCTTATGAAATCTATATTTATTCTAATCCAGGTTCGTAAGATACTTAATATATTTTAAAAGACAAATATAAATAATAATAATAATAATAATTCAGATACTAACCTCTTAACTTTTTTTACATAACCAAACCGCTATTATTATTTACCTTATTAAGTTAATTATTTTACAGATGAATAATTAATTATTCTGCTCATATAAATGAATCTGGGGGTTTTTATGTATAGATAAGTTTAATCTCATTACATTTTATAACCTCAACAACATATTAAATATGCTTCAATTGATAAGATAAAAGACACTGGCCATTATTATATTTGAATATTATAATAAGGAAACCTAGCAAATGTACCAATCTCATGTCTTCAAAATTCATACACATAACTGAAAAAAAACAACACTGGTTTGCCAGAAACAGCTGCATCAGTGTTAGAGGAATGCACACAACAATTATGCACTCTGTTTTTTGTTCGTGTTGTCTGTTTTTCCATTACTGATTATGAGTATTTTTAAATATATGTTTATGATTTTGAAGACAGTGGATTGACAGTGGTAAATTTGCAGTCCTGTAATAATTCCCATATAAAATTTTAAGTATTCTCAAAAAAGAGGTACCTTGGAATACATTTTGTTTACGTAGTGAAATATACTTATTTCTCAAAAGGAAATTTATACTTGAGTTAACTATGAAACATCAGTAACACATTTTCATGTCTCTAAGTAAAACGTGTATCATATTGATATTAGAAAAAAATTATTTTTGTATATAATAATAATTAAGCTTTCTGCTGTCATTGGGTGCTGAAGTACATTATCGTTTTCCATAACAGGAGTATCCAGGAGTATCACTTTCCATATCATTAATTCTGTTACAGGAGTACTAACCATAATAATAGAAGATGAAAACGACAATAATCCAATGTTTCGTAAACCATTCTATCGACGTTCCATAACAGAAAATAGTCAAAATGGAGTCACTATCGTCAATATAGTTGCAGATGATGCAGACAAAAACAGAACTATAACATATTCATTGGAGGGTAAGTAGCCCTAATTTTATTACTGTAATTTATTGTTGTTATTATTATTATTAGTAGTAGTAGTAAGTAGTAGTAGTAGTAGTAGTAGAACGTAGGAGGTCCCACTGCAAGCAAGAGGCGATTGTTGATGGTGGTCACAGAATCCATACTTCTGTACGGTTGCAAAATCTGGTCTGATGCACTAAACATGGAGAAGTACAGAAAACGTATGGCATTGGTGCAGAGAAGAGGAGCCCTCAGAGTAGCATCATCCTACCGGACAATGCCAGAGCCAGTAGTCCTGGTGATAGCGGGAGTGATTCCCATAGGCCTGTTGGCTCTAGAGCGGAATCATTTATTCAAAAGAAAAGAGGAAATTGGAAGAGATGCCACAAAGCATGAAGCCAGGGAACTCACTCTCCAGCACTGGCAAGATCGTTGGGATAGAGAGAGAGAAGCAAGGCTCATACCGAACTTGAAGGTATGGATTGACCACCAACACGGTGAGGTCACCTACCATCTGACCCAGTTACTCGTGTTTGGAGGGAGAAACATAACTTTCACGTCTGGATATTTCTGTGATAATATATTAGGATGACTAAGACCATTGTCCAAAGTTTGAAGGCCAAGTTTTCCTTTTTCAAGTAGCTTTATACCTCAGATACAAAAATGGCAAACCAATCGTTGAACGAAAGGGCTGTAACCCATACTGTCTTGTTGAATCTCTAAATAACTGGAAGCTGGCTCTTTTTTTTCACTTTCAATTCCTACAGATTTTCTCCTTTATATATAAGCATGAGTTTACATTTGAAGTCACTTGATACATTTCCGCAAAAAATAATGTTAACATTAAGTAATAATGTTAACACACCATCATTATTTACAAGCCTGATAATACCAGAAACTGGGCATTTTTAAACTTAAAAAAAAAACAAATCGTAATTAAATTAACCTCTGATTAATCTAAACATCAGAATAACAGAGTTGTTGCTTTAACACAGTATTAAGCATGTACATTGATTTGTACAAAATAATCCATTATTATCACCATAAATAAACCATGTTTTTTTGATTTTGAAATAAGTCTAATGCAAGTTTTTACAAATTCAAAAATGGTTTTCATATATTTTTCCATATAACATACTAACAAGGAAGAAGAGCAAAATTCACTGTTATGTATTGTTCTAATAATATTTGGCTACCATGTGATACACTTTGAAGCAGTCAGACAAATATAGTCAACTTCACATTCAGGGCACCACCATATTGTCTCTTTCCTTTGATATCCACCAGTATGGACTTTGACTCTGTCTGGATATATCTGGATCTAACATTCTATACATCTACTAACCTAACATTCAAAAGAAGTGAACAAAATGCTTTCCAGCTGTATATAGCCACCAGTGAACTTTGTACAAGATTGCAAATGACAGCCTGAGCTAGTTATGGGCATGGCATAGTTGACTAAAACACGTAGCCTGAGGCAGCCTCAGGCTTGGCATGGAAGGCTGGCTTGGCAGGCTCGGGCTTGGCTTGAGCCCATCCTTTGCTACTTTGAATCCAGGCACCCTTTTTTCTTTTGTAGAAATGTACATTCTATCTGGATTTTTTCTAGAATAAACCTGTTTTTCATCAGCATTAAAACTTGGTCTGGAAGAAACTTTTCTTCTATTACTTTATTCAAAAATTCGCTGACAAATTTTTCAGCTGAAAGCAGACTTACCAACACATTTCACATTGTGCAAATTAAAACAGTTTCTAAATTTATCAAGCTATTTCACCTAGCCTGAAAACTTTTTATACGTTTGTGTATCTTTCACCTCTCCAGATGCTGAAGGTTGAGCCTCCTGGAGATTTTTGTATAGCTGAAGGGCTTTATTTCTGATTATTCCGTTGCTTAAAGAAGCACCTCTTTGATTGTGGTCTTCTGAACAAATTCCCAGCAGCTTCTCCATTTTCTAAAGAAGAGGATCACATCTACTAACACAGACACTTTGCTACTACATGGCATAGAATCAATCACACTTGATCTTATTTTATTTTCAGTGTAGCATGTCATTGATATGCTTTTTGATATAGCATATCTTTTACTCAAACATAACACTGTACTCATCCTCCAAGCTGGATGCAGTTTACAAGTTTATCTAATAATGCAGTCAAATTTATCTATGGTAATATTTTCTGATAGGGGTGTAACTTTTCTCTTTGATTTAAGATCCTTGTTATGGGATAGTTTCTGGACAATGAAAAAGGATGTTACCAAGACAGAAACTCAGCTGGCACAACATAAAATACTTCAGGCATACAACTGGCCATTTTTTCCTGGTATATGTGTTTCAGCAATTAGCTTAACATTCAGAAGGCTTTGAGCTTTTTAATGCATTGTTATATTAATGTGTGACTATGTGAGCAAAAAAAAAACAGCTGATAACATTTGCTTTGGTTGCAGAAATTAACTATTAGTGTAGAGAGAATTTTCAGGAAGAATTGTGATGCTGAACAAAAATCTCCTCACATTGCCTAGCATGAATAAGTGAAGCAACACTCTGTGAATGAAACTGCGATCAGTGAGGACTTGCTGTATTAGTGTCAGATGCATTTTATGGTGACTACACATATGAAGGCAAAATAAATAAATATTATGATGTCATAGTAAATAAACCTTTCAAAGGCAATCTGTAGAGTTTGCTCAATGATTGTTGGTGTCAGAGTCTAAAAACCAATGGGCACACCATTAATAAAACCATCTGTTATGGACTTCAGTAGCTGAATAAAGAGTGTATAGAAAAAAATTCCAGCTCATATTCATAATTGTATGTAACAGTTTAATTCATTCACAATCCACAGTTTGAAAAAATGCTGTAGATCAGAAGATATGAATAGAACAAAAGGCAGTGTCATTTTTGAAAAGGATAAAGTAGCTAATGCTGCATTTAGTGTGTGTAACAGTACATACTGACCCAGTACCAGAATTATGGGAATTATGGGTATTTTCATTGTTTTATTATGTATTTTTTAAACATACAGAATGGTTAGGTACATTGTCCCTCTGGAAAACGGAACAGCGTAATTCGGCCAGAGTAAAACACCAAGGTCTCCGGTGGACGTGAAAACATTAAAATATACCATGGCGGTGTTTATGACGAAGTACCACAATATGCATTCTGATTGGGCTATAACGCTAGTCCGTCATCGCTAAGAACAATGACGCACTGAGTACAATGTGTGCAACGAGGCGTTGTCCAGCAAGACAAAGCGGGATGACGTAAGAACTACACACACACAAGCAAGAAATTACACTTACCTCGCTCTCATTTCAACGCCATTCTTCAGAGGAGCCACAGCGATGTATCGTTGTGTGTATAACTTTTTAACAACAGTTTAAATTAACTAACAAAAATGTTATCAACAGTAGTGGAGCAATGAAGGCTCATCTTATTTGACAGTATAAATATATATAAAAATGTAAATTCAGTGCACACATCTATCTAATTAAACTCAGCGGAATTAAAGGCGAACACCGGCCATCATCATGGGCGTCCCACACCAACAACGGATGGACACCACCACCTAATAAGCAGAGAAGTTCTTTTTGTCATTTTTATAGTTAATGAGCTCATTAATACCATATCGATAATAAAAAAGAATGTACGGGTCTGAAGTTGAATGTGTGAGAATGAATGAGTGAATGTATGGCCATAACACATAAGCCGAAGGCATTGGTTTGTGTAGTAACTAATTAACTATTAATAAATGATTTTAAGCTGCAGCAATAAAGTTTACATTGATATTAATTCAACAGATAAAGAAATAGAGAGAATAAAAAGAGATAGAAAAGTAGCCTCCATTTTGTTTTGGGTCATATCATATGACGTCACTATTTTGACCGCAGGGTTGTATATGTACTACCTTAGATTGAATTAAATTTTATGGTTAATTTCAAGAATATCTGGTTATCATTTGTGTCGTCAACTGTGTTTCAAAATCTTCCTGTAAATGAACCCTGGTACCCCTTAGGTAGAAAACAAGTTATAAAAGAAGAAAATGAGCCCGGCAACTAATGAAATTGGTGAGTATCACTAATACCGAATTATGGTATTTGTTATATATATCTTGCTAAATATATGTACTAATATTATTGATAAGAGTGAGGAAAGGTACAATTGACGCCCTCACTGGGACTTGATAAATTATAATTATGGGTAAGATAACATTATTTATGTATTTAAAGTTTGTAGACGAATTGCGTCCAGAACAGGTAGTTAATAAGTTTATTGACAAAGGTAGTATTGATACATACAAATATAGATACATTTATATTTATAAAATATTAGTTAGTTTACATTACAATTGGTCGCCCTCACAGTGGACTTTGTATAAAATTAATTTATATAAAACAGATAGATGGAGAAACACAGAAGACGATATATAATGAATGAGAGGTTATGTTGTTAAAGGTAAATAGTTAAATACGAGTTGAGTATATTGCGTAGTCAAATACAAATAGAGATAAATAACCATTTAAATACTAAATACAAAATGGCAGAAAATAACAATAGCATAGAAATAGAAAATTCAGAAACAGAATCCATTTTATTGGAAAGACACATTAGCTCAACACCCAAAGTAGTTGAAAGTAAAATCTCATTAGAAAATATATTCACATTAATCAGTGACAAATTCAATCAAATGAATGGTACGCTTAATGCAAAATTCGATAGCCTTGAGAGTGAGTTAAAAAAGCAGAATACTTTACAGAATGTCACATTGAATCAAGTAGATGAAAATTACGAGAGTAAAATGGGGGTAGAGAATAGTAGAGAATCAAATAAATTGAATGAAAATAAAGACAAGGTAAGTAGTGGTGAGAATTATAATAGAATTACAAATATGGTGTTAGAAAATAATTGTGTGAGTATTGAGAGTGGTGATAAAAGTATAATGGGAGTAGAATTTGATAATGAAGTGATAAAAAGTGTTGATGAATTAGAGAGAAAGTATAGAGAGAATTTACAGATAAAGGGGTTGCAGGGGGTAAATTTTTCCCGTAATGTTGTAGTAGGGGGTGAAGTAAAGACTTCACGTGTGTTTAGGAAGGACGAGAGTGCCTTCAATGCGTATTTGGAAGACAAAAGGTCTACAAATAAAGTGGTCCCTGGTTTTTTTTGTGCACTTCACAGGTGGTGCAGTGATAAAGTAGTAGAGTCCCCTGCATATATGGAGAGAGAGTGTGTAGCTTGGTATGATGGTGAGAAATGTTTTGAGAGAGAGAGAAAGAGAGAAATTGAGATATATAAAGTAAAGAAAAGTTATAAAGAGTTGATAGAGAGAGTAGGATGGAAGAAAACAAACTATATGAAATACTTACCTTATAATGAAGCTGATATAGCAGTAGTAGGAGATGATAATGAAAATAATGACTTAGTAACTTATCTGATTGTGACGAATTATACTGGAGGTGACAGGACAATGACCAATCATGACAGATTAAATGAGTTTGTGGAAAATAATGAAAATTTGAATGGTATATGCATTTATGATGTTAATATAAGAGATTCAATAATAAGCAATGTATATAGATATAAGATAAGACTATTGTTCGACGATATGGGGTAATTGTTTATTGTGTTATGAACATTTAATTGTGTGGACAGTGTTTTTAAAAAATGGACTGATTAGGACTGATTATGGCAAATGATTTCATGATTATGTGAATTGTATATTTTGTGTATTGATGTCTACGTATTTGTGTATTTACTGTTGTGTATTTTATGTAATTTTTATGTAAACATGTATTGTACGATTTTAAATAACAAAAGAAAGTTTAAATGATATTATGAGATTCAGGTTATAAGGGTTAGTAAATGATTAAGCAGGTAATGTATTTGGATATGAAAGGTGTTGTTAGCAGATAAGTGATAAATTTTGTAATGGTGTATTAAGTTGAAATGTTGTAAAGAGTTTGGGTAGTAAGGATAAAATAGAGGCATGGGAGTTAGTTAGTTAAGAGTTATTGGGAGTTAGGAAAAATAAAGTGTTGAGATGCTGATAAAATATAAAGAGGTGTTAGATATTTTAGGGACACAGTGGTTAGCGATTATATGTAGAGTTGAGTGATGTGAATGGTAATTTTATAGTTGTTGATGGTGATATTTTGTAATTAGGGTATTGGTGTAGGAGTCCAACGAGAGATGTTGAGACGGGAGTGGACCGTTGTGTGCCGGAAAGGGTTATCTGAAAGGGTCAGAAACCGATAAGGGAATGAGTTGGTTAGAGGGAATACACACATACTAGTACAAAAAGGCGCGGTGCCAGAGGTTTTAAATGGGATATGTGAAGGGGGTTATTAAGAGATATTGGTGTCAAAATATATTAATGGTTAGAAGCGGTTAGTGTAAAAAAGGGGTAGTAAGGTTAGGTTGACAGATGCCAAAATAAGACAGAGAAAATAATGAATAATAGAGAGTCACCCAAACGAGTAAGGATAGAAGGGTTAGAAAAGGAAAATTCATGATAGGAAGGTAATTGTAACTGAAAGGTAAGGATAAAGTTGAAATTGTTGTATAGAATCTAAACAAATGTCAAATAATTAAAGGTTAATTGAGAATTGATGTTATAAAGTTTGGTACAAATCATGTAAATTTAAATTGTTTAATGTAAGGTAAATGTAACAATGTTAATATGCAATGTACAATGTTTTATGATGTTTTATTATGTTGGGGGGAAATAGAGTGTGTGGCTAGGAGGTCGTTACAGGGGTAAGGATGATAATAAGTGTTAAGAGATAGTATATTTTAAAGTGAGAAGTTTAAAGTTAAAAAATGAAGTTAAATAAAATATTCTAGTAAGCTGCCATTTACAAAATAAATAACTGATTATAAGTTGAGCAACAAAGTTTAAAGAAAAAATGTCTGCCATGATAGTTGTAATCTGAATTTGTAGAATTAATTAGGTGAAGGTATTTTGGGGATATATTAAAGAATTATTGATATATTGTGTTATGTGTGTAGTTATAGATATGTTGTTATTTTCTTACAAATAAGAAATTGATTTAGGTGGTGGTAAAAATCAAGGTATTCTAAGTCTTGTAGTTGTGAGGTTGAACCTGTTGATTTTAAAACCAAACCAATGCCCCAAACACAAACCAATGCGTCTAAAGGGGAACATATCAGTTGTAGATATGTAAGTGTATTATACCACTATTTTGAATTTTGTATTGGATGTTTCAGAGTTTTGTGGTGTTGTGACCGCAGTCCTGGGCTGACTGGAGCGTCAGAACAGGAGTGTAGAGTGCCTCATGGCCTTATGGTGTAGGGATCTCTCCGGAGAAGTCCAGTAAGGTCAGAGGGTGCGACCAGCATCATAGGACCAAGGGTAAGTGATGATAAAATTTTTTTTGTGTAACGTTACAGGGGGTTGTGGTGACGTATCTAGACTGATCCTTTTAGGAGAGTGTGAATGAGTCAAGGAAATTTTGTTATGTTTCGACACAAAAAATTTTCCTTGAGGGGGTTTGTAACAGTACATACTGACCCAGTACCAGAATTATGGGAATTATGGGTATTTTCATTGTTTTATTATGTATTTTTTAAACATACAGAATGGTTAGGTACATTGTCCCTCTGGAAAACGGAACAGCGTAAATTCGGCCAGAGTAAAACACCAAGGTCTCCGGTGGACGTGAAAACATTAAAATATACCATGGCGGTGTTTATGACGAAGTACCACAATATGCATTCTGATTGGGCTATAACGCTAGTCCGTCATCGCTAAGAACAATGACGCACTGAGTACAATGTGTGCAACGAGGCGTTGTCCAGCAAGACAAAGCGGGATGACGTAAGAACTACACACACACAAGCAAGAAATTACACTTGCCTCGCTCTCATTTCAACGCCATTCTTCAGAGGAGCCACAGCGATGTATCGTTGTGTGTATAACTTTTTAACAATAGTTTAAATTAACTAACAAAAATGTTATCAACAGTAGTGGAGCAATGAAGGCTCATCTTATTTGACAGTATAAATATATATAAAAATGTAAATTCAGTGCACACATCTATCTAATTAAACTCAGCGGAATTAAAGGCGAACACCGGCCATCATCATGGGCGTCCCACACCAACAACGGATGGACACCACCACCTAATAAGCAGAGAAGTTCTTTTTGTCATTTTTATAGTTAATGAGCTCATTAATACCAAATCGATAATAAAAAAGAATGTACGGGTCTGAAGTTGAATGTGTGAGAATGAATGAGTGAATGTATGGCCATAACACATAAGCCGAAGGCATTGGTTTGTGTAGTAACTAATTAACTATTAATAAATGATTTTAAGCTGCAGCAATAAAGTTTACATTGATATTAATTCAACAGATAAAGAAATAGAGAGAATAAAAAGAGATAGAAAAGTAGCCTCCATTTTGTTTTGGGTCATATCATATGACGTCACTATTTTGACCGCATGGTTGTATATGTACTACCTTAGATTGAATTAAATTTGATGGTTAATTTCAAGAATATCTGGTTATCATTTGTGTCGTCAACTGTGTTTCAAAATCTTCCTGTACATGAGCCCTGGTACCCCTTAGGTAGAAAACAAGTTATAAAAGAAGAAAATGAGCCCGGCAACTAATGAAATTGGTGAGTATCACTAATACCGAATTATGGTATTTGTTATATATATCTTGCTAAATATATGTACTAATATTATTGATAAGAGTGAGGAAAGGTACATGTGAAAGAAAATTATAAGAACAAGATTGAGTATAAAATCCAGTGGAAGGTTGTGTAACCAATCCCAGTGGGAAACTTGTTCACTGATCAGATTTGGATTGAGGACCTCACAACCTGAAAAGGTCATAATCCATCTAGATATTATTCTGAACTAGGTACAATGAAGTGAGGATGCCTCCAAGGATTTGGAACGCTTGGAGGTTGTATCTGTAAAGTCATTTATTAGATAATTTAAAAATCTAAACACATTTAAAGAACAAATTGTGCAATATGGTCTTAGTTGGCCTTAACTGAACCAAAAATTAACATTATTTATTAAGAGGCATATTAATAATATAAAAGTGCATTTTACGCTAATATTTATTTATGTTAATATAGAATTAAGTAATTTGTATGCAGTAATTGATGTTATGGGATTTTAAATCCAATTTTTAGGGTGTGGCTTAAATTCAGGGGTGGTTTCATTCAGAATAATAGAGTACTTTTAAATGCATATAAAACTCATTTTACATTATTCTTATGTATGGTAACCAGTAAACATCCAATTTGTATTTGAATTCTGAGGTATATGTTTGACCAGTTTGAGGTAGATAATAAAAAAGTTAAATAATTTGAGCAGAACAATAATAATCCAAATAAGCAGATCCATAGCCTGTGTCAATTAGTTTTCTATAAAACACTAACAAAGAGCAATCTCTTATACATGTGTTGTGTAATTGGTCTTGACTATACTTCTTCAAGCACTTGACGATACTTTTATTGTTATAAAGAGAAAGATCAGTTAATAATTTCTGTCATCTTTTTTTGTCCAAGGTTCATCAAAATTGACAGAGCTTGTACACTTGGATCAGCAAACAGGGGAAATGGTAGTTGCCAGTCGCATTGATCACGAACAAACTGATTGGCTTAACATGACAGTCCGTGCAACAGACTCAGGAGTTCCTCCTCGCTCAACATTTGTTGATGTATTTATACAAGTTTTGGATGAAAATGATAACAATCCATATTTCGTTGGAGATATTACAAACATTACTATCAGAGAGGACACACCAGTAGGTAAATGATTTTCTAAGTTTTATTAACTTTTATAATTAGCTTCTGTGCCTACATTAACTTACCCAGTACAAATAGTATACATACCTATTAATACATCATAAGATGAAGTTTC
The DNA here is from genome assembly GCA_034769895.1 of Magicicada septendecula. NCBI lineage: Eukaryota > Metazoa > Arthropoda > Insecta > Hemiptera > Cicadidae > Magicicada > Magicicada septendecula. Next base: position 111,594,655 of record CM068370.1, read on the forward strand.
TCTAGAAACATAAAATTCATTTCAAACTACATGTTGTTCTAAAAATCTTCACAGATGTTTTCATAGGTTTTGTAAGTATCATGTTATAGTTAACTTATTTTTACACTTTTAAAATGCTTTTTGATTATACAAGGGTTATTCAGAAAGTAATTTCCTGAACAGCGGTTTTTAATATTGCCGCTGTTTCAATGCCGTCATGCTGCTGCGCATGCATGGCCAGTTTGTTGATAATGGCAAGCCAACAACACCATTTGTAAACAACTATGCACTGAGTAAGCTTGATTGGACGTGTCAAATGTCAAATTTTCGAGATGCCTGCCGCATGTGAAAGTAGGTATGTGATTCAACTCTTGAATGTGAAAGGCATTAAAACAATTGAAATTCGCCATAAGATTTTTGATATTTTTTGAGAAGAAGCAGTGAGCGATTCAATTGTACCAAGATGGATATGACTTTTTTGGTTAGTCCTATCCAGAATAAGCGACATAGGATGCTTACCCGGGACATTGCAATGAATCACGCCACTACACACACTGCCGCTGCAGTGCAACATCTCCTCACAAAGTTTGGCTGGCATCAATTTGACCAGCCGCCTTACAACCCAGAACTCACACCAAGCGAATATCACCTTTTCAAGCATGGAAATCCTTCAAATGGTTCAAATCACATGTGACAAATTTCTACGATGAAGGTATACAACGCCTGATGCCTTGCTACAAAAAGTGTTTTAGTGTTTCAAAAATGATAGAAACTGTATTATAGAAAAGTAGTTTAAGGTGTGTACTTCAAGTAGCAATAAAAATGTTTCGTAAATATAGTAATGTTTCTTAGTTTTTTTTAATACCTCATTGGAACTTACTTTCTGGATAGCCCTCATATGTTTTCAGTGAAAAGTTTATTCATAATTCATCATTGCCTTGATTGTGGGTAATCTCAGTTTCATGAATGATATCCATGATCATTTCCATCAAAGTCAATTCACACCTTGATATTCACAATGTGCAAAGAATGTTTCCACTGCAAATATACAATTATTAAATATCACTATAATATTGACGACTCGGAACACAAAGTTTTTTATAAGTAAAAACGTAAAGTTTTACCTTACAGCCTAAACCGGCTTTCACCTATAGAAGGCTTCATCAGAGGCTGTCGTTAGTAGCGCTGCTCGTCTTGTTGTTGGCGACGAGAAAGTGTTTCGAAAGATTGAAGCTGTGTGTGTGTGGTGAGATGTGTTCGAATAATGCGTGCGATTTGAATTGTGTCTGTTCGTTTAGGATGTCGTTTTTATTTGTTTTTGTGTGTTTGTATATTTCTAATTGTTCTAGAGTGTCTAGTTTTCGGCCTTTTGTGTGTACGTGTAGTATGTTCATGTTATTGTCGATGTTTTTATATGTGTGGTTTGCTTCAATGAGGTGGTTTGCGAAGGTAGATTCTGTAGTGGTGTGGAGTGCTTTTGTGTGTTCAATGTATCTCTGTTTGAAGCTACGTCCTGTCTGGCCTATGTAGAATTTACTGCAATTTGAACAATTTAGTTTATATACACCGGGTAGATCGAATTTGTTTTGTGCTTTGGGCATGCGTTTTGATAGTGTGTGTTCTGTTTTGTTAGTAGTTTTGTAAGCGATTCTGTATCCTGCTTTTTTGAATTTGTGGGCAATTTTTTCTGTTTGTTTGTTGATGTATGTTAGTGTTATGAATTTGTTGTTTTCTGTCTTTATCTGTTGTTTGTTTTGTGTTTTGTGTAGGAGTTTACTGACTATTGTTCTGTCATAACCGTTAGATTCTGCTAGATATTTTATCGTGTTTAGTTCGTCTTTGTAGTCTATTTCATCTAAGGGGATGTTGTTAAGTCTATGTATCATGGTTCTAAAAGCAGCTAGTTTGTGTTGTATTGGGTGATTGGAGGTGTTGTGTATTAGTGTGTCAGTTGTAGTTGGTTTTCTGTATATACTGAATTTGTGCCTGTGTTCTAGTTTTGTGATGGAGAGGTCTAAGAAGTTTATGGTATTGTTGTGTTCGTATTCGGCAGTGAAGGTTATGTTTTTATGTATTTTGTTTATGTGCGTTAGTAACTGTTCACATTGTCTCTAACAAGACAATGTGAACAGTTACTAACGCACATAAACAAAATACATAAAAACATAACCTTCACTGCCGAATACGAACACAACAATACCATAAACTTCTTAGACCTCTCCATCACAAAACTAGAACACAGGCACAAATTCAGTATATACAGAAAACCAACTACAACTGACACACTAATACACAACACCTCCAATCACCCAATACAACACAAACTAGCTGCTTTTAGAACCATGATACATAGACTTAACAACATCCCCTTAGATGAAATAGACTACAAAGACGAACTAAACACGATAAAATATCTAGCAGAATCTAACGGTTATGACAGAACAATAGTCAGTAAACTCCTACACAAAACACAAAACAAACAACAGATAAAGACAGAAAACAACAAATTCATAACACTAACATACATCAACAAACAAACAGAAAAAATTGCCCACAAATTCAAAAAAGCAGGATACAGAATCGCTTACAAAACTACTAACAAAACAGAACACACACTATCAAAACGCATGCCCAAAGCACAAAACAAATTCGATCTACCCGGTGTATATAAACTAAATTGTTCAAATTGCAGTAAATTCTACATAGGCCAGACAGGACGTAGCTTCAAACAGAGATACATTGAACACACAAAAGCACTCCACACCACTACAGAATCTACCTTCGCAAACCACCTCATTGAAGCAAACCACACATATAAAAACATCGACAATAACATGAACATACTACACGTACACACAAAAGGCCGAAAACTAGACACTCTAGAACAATTAGAAATATACAAACACACAAAAACAAATAAAAACGACATCCTAAACGAACAGACACAATTCAAATCGCACGCATTATTCGAACACATCTCACCACACACACACAGCTTCAATCTTTCGAAACACTTTCTCGTCGCCAACAACAAGACGAGCAGCGCTACTAACGACAGCCTCTGATGAAGCCTTCTATAGGTGAAAGCCGGTTTAGGCTGTAAGGTAAAACTTTACGTTTTTACTTATAAAAAACTTTGTGTTCCGAGTCGTCAATATTATAGTGATATTTAGTTAAGTAACGGACACGTCATGGACAACGAAATCCAAGAATACAATTATTGTTTAGATCATCTGTCAGAATGTCTGATCATCTATCAATCCTGATCAGACAAGGTCTGAATATAAGCCTCATTGTGGCATTGTTAGAAGTAAGGAAAATCAAACAAAACATTTTAGATGAATATTGTAAATAATCTAATCTGTACGTGTTTTAAGCCAAACGTTGTAGTCGTCAATTTGTACCAATAATGTATCAAATTTCGTTACAGTTCACGTTGCGTCGTAATTACGTAACGACCTTCTTGCGTCGTATTTGACCTCGCCAATACCTGTTTTAATTCTTAATGGTGAATTTCCCGTTTATAGGCGCCAAATTGTTTGTCCAAAACAATTAAAAAGTTGTTGTCTAGCGCAACCGTATCTCACTGTTGGTCGTCTGAGAAATTCAAATCGGTTTACCCGCGAAGTCTTACCAACCTATATTTCTTGTAGAAAGAATTGTTACGGTGCTATGTTAATGAATTAAACACATAAAAATTAATTTGTGAAATAATGAACAGGCATTAACATAAGTAGTGGTTTATTAATGGTCATTTCGGTTGTTAATAATTACGCTAACATGAAATTATAAAATTATATTACTTTTTTTTTCTTGTTATGCTCCGGCTATAACTAATTTATCACTCAGCGGTTGATTACTCTTGACTTTTGGGTCGACTGATGACACGCTAAAATGTCTGCTCTATTTATTCAGACATGTGGTCATTCAATAAGTTCTTTTGATTACGGCCAAAAAAGATTTACAAAATGATTTTTGAAAGTACAAACCTTTACATCAAGTTAATTAAATATAATACTCTTCCTTTACAACAGTTTACTTATGGTTTAAAACAATAGTGAGTTCACTTTACAATATAGGTTAAGTTCGAATTGTGTATAAATCGTCTCTTATTTCTTAAAGTGTTATTATTGAGTTTGAACAATCTTTTAATACTAGTTATTGAATATTTTATTAATTATTCAGTGTTTATTAAGTTTGAACCAAGTTTTGATATAGTGCATAAATTCGTTAAGTGTTGTGAAAAGTCTTGTGGGTGTAGTTAAGTAATTTAGTATTATACTTTACAATATATTGATGTTTGTTGGATTATTTTCCTCAGCTCTGGTGTTCTAGTTGTCCTTCTCTAATTTTGGGTTTTATTTCTTTGAATTCGGATTTATTTTGGTTTAATTTTGTTGCAATGTTCTATCAATCTTGTTTCATCATTGTTAGTAAGTATTTTCTTTCATCCGTTAGGTTTATTTTTACTTATTTCTGTGGATCGACAATTTTATCATCTGCCCTCTTCTGATGCTAAAAATGGACTCTTATTTCGTTTTTTAACGGTTTTAATGTAATAATGTTTTGTTGTCATAGCAACCAAATTACTCTCTATTGGCTGAAAGAATTTTGTACTCATTGTTATGAAGTTTGAATTTTTGTTCAAAATGAATAAATATTTTCTAACTAAGATATTTTCCTTCTCTAATTACCAATCTGATTATTATTATTATCATTGAATAGCTTTTTTGATGTAGTTTATTTAGACATCAAACGTGATTATGTTTTGTTATCTCTGGCCTATTTTAACATTTGGCTGTTATCATTCTTTTTACTTAATTTTGTTATTATGTTGTTTTATGCACTTATTTTATATTTATATTGGTTCTTGGTTTGTTATTTTATGTTTTCTTATCTTTTCCTCTCACTGTTTACTGTTATTTGTGGATATTTTACTATTTTGGTTCACATAGTTTGAGGCCTACCCTTACCTATTCTTATTATAATGTTTTAATTTTAATTTTACTCTTAATACTAGTTTTTTATCGGTTTGTTTTGGGTAGTTTACATTAATCAGTGATTTACATTCTTTAGTATATGGCTATTACAGCTTCTCTGACATTTTACTGTTTTTTCTAACTAATTTTATAATTTTAACATAATTTGTTCCTTGTGCTTTTATCATCATTAATACCCCTTATTCTTAATACTAATTCAACAATTATAACATTAGAACAATTCTACTATCACTATCATCTTCTCTGTATCTCCTTATAACATTATTACAATAACTTTAAACATTTAACATTTAAACATTCATTTCTCTTAATCCTTATTTCTAACTACAAAACAATATTATTTGGATTAATCTTTAATTGAATGATATTATTTCTTTTATGAATTTGCTAACTGCTATAATTTTTTTATTGTTTGACTAAGCTTTTCGTCATTACTGACATCTTCAGGTCTTAAACAACCTGAATTCCGAAGACCTGAAGTTGTTTAAGACCTGAAGATGTCAGTAAGGTTGTTTAAGACCTGAAGATGTCAGTAATGACGAAAAGCTTAGTCAAACAATAAAAAAAAATTATAGCAGTTAGCAAATTCATAAAAGAAATAGTAAGGATGGCTGCTAATTTAAACAATACGATGAATGATATTAGTTCCTTTTTATCACTAACCTTATTTAATTATTCACTTTAAGTGTTTTTACATATATTTTTGTGGTTGATAATTTTACTTATCCACTTTCTTTAGGTACTCTCACTTCTAGATGAGTTCTTGCTTAAAAGTAACTATGTTTGTCTATCGTTGTGTTACCCTGGCACTTTGTAAGGTTTTCACAGTAGTTATTCTATATTATTTTCTTCCTTTAACACAATTCACTTTGGTGTACTCACCCTTATTACATTGTTAATTGGTAAATCACTTCCTACTCCTATCATGCACTCTTGGTTCATTCTAGTTTAGTTAGTATTATATTATTTATTATATTTCACATTATCATGGTTTGTGTGTTTTATTGTTTGTTCATCTTATTTTTTTCCATTAAATATTTACTTAATTGAATTAATTAATCAATATATTTAATACAATATATTATTTGGACTTGTACTTTCCCTGATTAAGGGTAATAATCTTTACTTGGAATTCATGTGTTCATATTTCTTTTGTCATTATTTCTTTTGTCATTGGGCTAATCACTTGGGTTGGGTCATTGTCATTTGTCTCGTATTAGTTATGGTCATTTTATTTTCCTTGATTTAAATTTGTTAATTCTTATTTTCATGCCTTTTTATTTTATATTTCTTCTCTGGTATTGGGGCTGCTTTTGGTATCGTAACAATATATAAGTGATATACAACACGATGTGCAGGGTAGGCAGGACAAGGCTTATAAAACATTACAGCATTTAAATCAGACAGAAAGAGATAATCTGAAAATCAGTATATCATAGAGAAAGAGTGATGATGGATGATGTCATACACAATGCGAAGATGAAACTTAAGGAGCATTTTATGATTGGTAACTCTGCAGTTAACATATCAGTGTTTGTTGATTACCAAACTATCCTGTTCAACTCATAAAGCAGTTTGCGGATGGCTGTACACTTACTGAGTTGAATCTGCAAGGATTCCAGATTACAGATCTCCACAGTTGAAGACCAAGGTGATGGCTTTCCATGGAGTTGATGCCATATGTAGATGGTACTGTTCTGGAGCAGGTCAGCAATTATGAATATCTGGGCTATAATGTGTCTTACCAAATAATGACTTAGTGAATAAGCTACATAAATTTAGCCCTATATAAGGGATCATCAGAACTGTACAATCAACAAGTAAAGAAACACACCTAAAGATCTACAAGGTGATTGCCTTACCCACACTTCTCTATGGGTCTGGGAATTAGATTTCATGAAATCCCAGACCGGTCATATTCAATCCAGTCAAAATGAGATTCCTAAGGCACATAGTATGATATACTCTTCAAGGTTGTAATACAGATATACAGCAGGAACTGAATATTATGAGTATACTTGATAGGATTGCCCAGTGTCAGCTAAAATGGTTGAAACATGTTAACTGAATGGATGATGCCACATTTCCAAACTATTGAATTATAAGCTGAAGGAACAGAGGGGTGTGAGACATCCAAAGAAGTATTGGAGTAAACAGCTTTAGTCTATCTACTTGGGAGCAGAACAAACCATTTTTGGTTTAATCCTTGTTGAATATTTTTTGCATCTGTCAGCATTTTTTGCATCTACCTAGTGTATAGTTATCTGTAGCCTAATCTTGTTATAACAGCTTCATGAAGGACAATTCTTGACAAACCTAGGCATTATTATAATATTTATCAATTGATAATTTTATACCAGTACAGATTTTTCTATTCAGTTTTTAGTTTCTAATAGGGACACAGCCTTCAAATCCTTTCATCGTCATGAACACTGCCTTTTTTCAGTTTAAATGCAATCCACCATTCACCTAGTCATATCTTTCCCACAGGGAAAAATTAGTTGGTGAAGAATTTCTGCAAAATTAGTTTCTTCTTTCTGCAAAGGAACTGAATCATTAAATCAGTCCAGCCACTTGGTGAGTTCTGAAATTGACACAGCAATTTTAAACTCACACCTCAAGCAAAATTTTTATATATTCTGTACCCATGTCATATTATTCAGACCCTACCAATATGGTAGTGCTACAAATTGTAAACAACAAATAATTTCCCTGCATTTTTATTACCTTGTATCTTTACTCTCCAAATGACTTGTATTTACCAAAACACAGTGAATACAACATCTGGAGTAAACAAATCATATACTTTTCTCGCAGGTACTGAAGTGGCTAAAATAGATGCCAGAGACGCTGATTCAGGAGACTATGGAAGAATCACATTTCTGCTTGATCGCATTTCATCTTTGGTAAGAAACAAATGTTTAAATTAACAGAAATTTGTTTTCAATGTAGACTTTATGCAGTTCTGAGTAATTTAAAAATAGTTGTTTATTATACATGTAAATTCAGTGGTGATATCCAAATAACAACAAACAATAAGTCCTCTAGTATCTAATATTGTGATAGGTAATTTTTTTTATAGTTTGGGAGAGAAGAGAGATGAGGAGGTGTGTAACACAAAACTTTTGTAGGCTACTTGAATAATGAAGCTGAATACTACTCACGTCCTGACAGTTGACAGTTGTAACATGACCTAGCTACTGTAATTATTTTAAACTCGGAGAAATGTAAAACTCGTTATTATTTGTATTAAACTGAAAATCACAAAAATTTGAGAGTAGTTTAATCAGAAAGAAGACTACAAATGACTGCTTGATTGATTGTGACCAGCTCCTCATTCTTTCCTTTTACTTTGTAGTCAACAGATACGTGGTTCCTTTTCTCCAACCATAGCTTCATATGCTTTGCACAATCCCATCTCTTGAGCAGTAGTCCTGGGAGCTTGATGCTCATTTGGTCGGATATGTTATTAATGTTGAGCATGGTCCTCTGAGAGTGCAAGTAGAGTTCATCAGACTTATTAGCAAATATGTGTTATTAGCAATAACTATGTAAACATAGGTTGAACATTGGAGAAAAATTGAACATGATTTCTGCATCAAAATTACCGGTTTATTGCGCCAACAAAAATTTAACAACCAGTTTACATGAACCAGTTGAATTCAATACTGCTTATTTTCTGAATAACCACTTTTTACACACACACACACATGATCTTTCTTACCTTCTTCCATGTTGTAAACTCTAAAACAGTTAAAATGACTTCTGTTGACTGTTGCTATTCTTTTATTACATACATGCACAATGTAATTTAGCTTTACATTACTATTTGTTAAATAATTACTCCATCACACACTTGTGTGTTCTGAAGACTCCCACTATACACCATGATGTGTTCATCCAAAACTTTCATGCCTTTCAAGTTTGTATTCGTATCATTTATAACCATTATTCTTATTTTTTGTCCCTCAAGTGCTGCAGTGAGTTTATTTTCCCACTTTCTTTAATCCCTAGAATTTCATGTAGCCTAAAATCTAATTGTAGCCTTTGTATCAAAATTTTTGTCTTTGACATTCTGAAGTCTGTTACTGCAATTCCATTCAACTTTCCTTTGTGAAAACTGTGAGTAGACTTCTCCATTAAAAAGTACCAACTTTTAGATAGAGAAGGATGTGGCTTTCATTCCGCCATTTGACCTACCCAGTTTTCTGTCAGGCTTCTCTTGTTGCTGGTAAGTTGTCATGGTAATCTGAATAATTTCACTATTGGTATGACACCTCTTGATTATACACATTTAATATTAAACCCAAAGCAGAACATCTCAGTTCCTTTCATGTGTTTAGATTTGAGTGGAAACTGAATGTAGCAATTACAATGTAGTCTAAGCTTATGAATTATATACATTCACACAGAATTAATGTTTACAGGGAAAATTTAACATCCATCCAGAAACTGGTGTGCTAAATGTGTCTGACCTGTTAGACAGAGAAGAACAGAGTATGTACATGTTGGTGATTGAGGCCTGGGACAACTATCAGTTTGGTTATGCAAGTGGAGAGAGCAGAAATGCTTTCAAACAGATCATGTATGTAACTACCTCCTTCATTACAAAATATGGTATTAGCATTAAACTACTAGTAGTATTGAACAGTTGTCATGAGGGAAATTTGAAAAATGAATGCTGTATTTCATGAACCTCTGTCAACATGCTTCCTCACAGACTGTTTGAAAGGGGGTTTGCACTAATACAAAAAATGTTTTTTGCTAAAATAAATTCCTTGTTTCTTCCTGTTTAATTTGTTATATAATAAGTTAGGGTTTTGTGACAAGAAATAGATTCTTTTAATGTTTTGTGATGACATGTACGGCTGCACGTGCAGCGTGGGCAGAATTCTTTCACATTTCTTCCAACAACGATCAGCCCAATCATGGCCTGTGCCCAATTGGTAAAGACAGCTAGTGTAAGTTCAGGCAAGCTGTAGAAATTAAAATAACCTACAACCATAGTGAACATTTCTGTCTCCCTTTTGAGGTAATACAGCAAATAAAAGCAATTTTCAAAGATTTGGCAAACCCAGAGCTTTTAAGAAAATGTCTTCATGGGAAGCCACAAAATCCAAACAAGTCTGTGAATGGAGTTATATGGGCTCGCCTCCCAAAAACAGTATCTGTTGGGCTAAAACGTTAAAATTTGGTGTTGCTGAAGCTGTAGCAAGTTTTAATGAAGGATGAAGGGACAATATTTAAATCCCATGTGCTTGATGCGTTAGGGATCAAACCAGGAAAAAATTGTGTGGCAGCAATGATGAACTTTGATCGTGTTAGGATTGGTCAAGCAGAAAAAGAACTAGATGAATTTGTTAAAAAAGCAAATAGAAGAGTGCAGACAGCAAAACGAAAGTTGGAGGAAGACTGGGAAGAATCTGATCAAGAAACAGGACCTTCATATTCTACTGGTGCTTATTAAAAAGGTATAAATTTTGAATGCCGTTTTCTGAAAACTGTGTTTTTTTGAATCTATGTTCCTTTTTCTAAGGAACTATAAAACATAGAAGACTGAAATTTTTCCTGTAGCTTCTACAATATATATATTTCAAGTTTTAATGAGAGGATTTTAAGATTTATTGATTACTTTCTGAAATAAAAAATTTAATGTTTCAAAAAAAGATGTACAAAAATGTATATACAGAAAAAAAATTTTTTGTGTAGGCTAATCAACATTTTTTTATTTGCCTTCATTAAAAGTTGTACTATGATAAAGTAAAAGTGTGTGTAAAATATCAGCTCTGTAGTTCTTACTGGTCTTGAGAAAAAGGTACATGAAAATGACTAAATTGGTGAGAAAGAAGTGTGCAAACCCCCTTACCAGTATTTAACAGCCATTACTGCCCATTTAATAAACTGTGTTATACACAAATACACATGTACATATTACCATGATAACTGTTGATATTGCTTCTGACTGGTATAAGAAATTGTGTTACAGTAACTTAAAAACTATAATGTAGTGTAGCTTCCTGATATCCTGTGTTTCTTCTCTTCTATACATTTTGTAATTTAATGCTATTTACTTTTTTTCATTTGTTCTGACTTTTTAATTTGTTCTTGTTTGTAAAAAAAATTATAACAGATTTTTGTAAATTGTAAAACAGACTTGTTTTATTTGGTTCCGTATACACACTTTTCGCAAACAGAAAAATAATACTGAAAATACAGGAATGCATATACAGGGTGATTCAAAAAGAACTTTACAACTTTGAAAGCATACAGAAATTTATTCAGATAACTTTCGGTTGAGGTGTCATTTCAAAGCAAAACACATCAAGTTTGTCATCCAACATTCATTGTGGTTCGATGTGGCTACCATTTGTAATGCAGCATACATCCCACCTGCCATCACTTCTGCAGCGGCGGTGTTAATTCGAAGTCTCAGCTCAGCAAGATCAGCAGGTAAAGGTGGTACAAAAACTCGATCTTTAATGAAACCCCACAAGAAAAATCTACCGGTGTCAAATCTGGGGAGTAAGGTGCCCATGCAATTGGACCTGCACGACCAATCCACCGACCTGGGAATCGGGTATCAAGAAAATCTCAGACTTCTACACGGTAGTGAGGTGGTGCCCCATCTTGTTGATAGTAAAGGCATCCATCTTGGTCATCCTCGTCTAACTGAAAAATTAGACAATTTTCTAGCATATCCAGATACACGATACCATTTATGGTTGCCTCCTGGAAGAAATGCAAAGGGCACAAAAAACATTGACCTTAGGGCTATTATCAATATGCTGCAAGGTTTCATGGGGGTTTTCACTACTCCATATTCGGCAGTTATGGGTGTTCACCTTGCCACTGATGTGAAACGTTGACTCATCACTAAAAATTACATTGTCTAGGAATGTCTCATTGTCTGCCATTCTATCAAACATTTCCACACAAAATTGCTGGCGAGCGACTTTATCTTCATCTGTAATGTGTTGAACCATGGTTAGTTTGTTAGCTTCAAGTGCAAGCATTTATGTAATACACGCCAAACAGTCGGTTGTGGAATGGCAGTCTCACGTGACGCACGTCTAGTTGATTTGTTAGGACTACGGGAAAAGCTTTCTCTGAGTTGTTCTACAACAGCTTCAGGAAATTGTGGACATATTGGTGATTTTGCATGTCATACAGAACAACCAGTCTCAACGAAGGTTTGGTGCCAAGAGTAAATTGTAGGCCTACTAGGAGGCTCCCTACCATACTCCGTACAGAATTTACGTTGAACTGCAGTTGCTGATTGCGTATCGTGAAACCAAAATACACAGCGAGCACGTTCTGCACCAGTAAAAGTAGCCATTTTCAACAACAATGGTGACAGCACTACTGGTGGGTGTATTCATTATTAATGGACTACGTGAGTCAAAACTTGATGTGTTTTGCTTCAAAATTTTTTTTTTGCTCAACCGACTCTGTAGTTATCTGAATAAATTTCTGTATACTTTCAAAGTTGTAAAGTCCTTTTTGAATCACCCTGTATAGTCTACACATTTAAAACACATGAACAAATACTTAAAAAAGAAAAAACATATATGAAGATGATGTAGAATACAATTTTAAGTTTTAGTCTCACTATTTTAATAGCAATCAGTTGTCTTGTTGGGCAAAAATCTGCCAGAATCTAACCAATGATTTTAATGCTAATTAAGTTTAATGAAGATTTGTGAAATGGACATAAGAAGAAAAGGTTTTTAGTTTATAATAGTTTCATATAAATGTACAATGTACTAAATCATAGCAATTTGTAATCACAGTGGGATAAAATATTTAATTGTGTTTGACAGGATATCGATTGTTGACGTGAATGATGAAGCACCAGAATTTGAAAAATTGCCAGATGCCTGTGTTATGGTCACTGAATTCCATGAACCTGGAGATACAGTGTACATAATTAAAGCTATGGATTTAGACGACCCAAACACTCCTAATGGATGGATTGGGTTCTCACTTCTTGATGGGAATGATCATGGTAAAATTGTGATTCTTCTAAAATTACTTTTGTTAAACCCCAATACGGTTTATTAAGTCCACTGTAAGTTCTTGCTGCAATTGTCTTTTTTGATTTAGCTTGTGTATCAGACTGTAATAAGTTACACCAGTAGTTACTCCATAGATTAGTGCTACTTGTAGATTATGAACAAGACAAATGTTATATATGACAGAAAAAGTAATAACAGACAAACTACGGTAGAACTCCATTTATCCGAACTAATGATTCCCAGACGTAATTTGGATATGCAGAAATTCGGATAATTGGAACAAACATAAGAAAAAGGTTAAGTTATGAAAGAAAATGTGAAAATTGCTGAGAAATCACTTTTGTTTATTTTTATTACATGAGTACAGGTATCTTAATAAAAACCAGGTTACACGTGTTTTGCAAAAAGTTCACTTGTACTACAAAAAATTTAAAATAATACTCACACATAATTATGATTTTTCAGTTGAACATGTCAAACAAATTTAATTGTTTTGACATAGAAACTCATTTGTGTGCAGCCAGGTCCCGCAAACGCTTGATGGAAAGAAGCTGCAAATGGTCGCATTCAGGCTGCTGTTCCATCCACTTTAAGGCAGTGTCAAAACAAACGAATGCCTCACTCACCGTAGGTCCCTTTTCCGGTTCAACTGAAGCAACGTTGTCATCATCTTTGTCCACCTGCTGAGATTTATCATTACACTTTGGATAATTTCATCATCGTCTAAAATTTGAAATCCAGGGTCGCACTACAACCACTCGTTTATGTCGTCCATGTCACACTCGGAACAGCCAGGAATTTGTACAATGGTTTTCTGGATGTCTTCAGTTGGTACAGTTACATTTTCATCAACACTTTCTTTTGATATTTTTTACTCTTCCTTTCTTGTACATTGCTTCTTATTTTTCTTCTTGGATTTTATTGTTTTGTCGGAATTCCATTAATTTTATTCCATGCCACTGTGCTATTACTTACTGTTATAAAATTCATAAATAGATTTTGATCTTATTTATTTACTAATTTGCGACTCTTACAGCTGCCATGTTGTCTATTACCAACCTAAGGTTTTACTCACCAAGGTTCGAATCAGCGAACGGGAAGTGCAGAACTGGTTATTTAAGAAAGTACAACTGAATTACCATCACACCTATTTTAATTCATTTTCACACTACAAAAGAAAACATGAAAATATAGCCCTTAACATAATTTCAAATTTTATATAGACAAATATTCCCCTTACTTTCTCCTACTTTGTTACGATCTTATAGAAAGACAATAATAACATTTATTATGCATGATTTTCTCTTTAGAATAGAAATAAATACATTTTATAAACATAAGATCAATTTTATTTATAAACATAAGATCAATTTTAAAACGTAAACCAGCACTTCATAGTTTAATATATAATTAAGCAAGACCCCTCACACACTCTCACATGCAACCCATCTTAGATATTCCCCTTAAACTCATATGTTATTTAATTTGCCCCATCGATTTTGGTTTCTGAAAATAATAAATTTTGATAGTTTTGTGTATATCCTTGTAAGAACTTATCTGGCATTGAGTCCGAATTCTAGTCCAGAAGACGTCACATTGCTTTCGTGCACACTTTCATCTAAAGCATAATTTCCTAACTGTATTTACTTTAATACTGTTAATCACATTTTTTATAGGTATAGCTATTGTTAAAACAAATTTTTGATATATTAGTCACATTTTATAAGGTTCGGGCGCCCGCGATTTACGTTCCGGAACTTTTATGTATGTCACTCGCGCGAGTGGTGAAGTTAGACTCGGGCGAAACAAACGGCACTAGTTTGTGTAGTCGCCGTGGTTATATGACCAATTCTTATTGTTCTGAAGTTAGTATCACTACGCCTGCATAATGTTTTTGTTTACAAACCCGAATTCCACAGCGGGGATCGTCTCTGACGTAAGATCGGGTGATGCCGTTCCATCACTTGTTTACAGTTTTGTAAGTCATTGGGTGACCTTGGCACAGTTTTTGCTGTCTGTTTATTTCGTCATTTCACAATAATAATTTCGATCAGTCGTACCACTTTCGCTACCAATGAATTTTACCTTTCTGTTTACGTTTTGTCCCAATTATTATTTTTACATTGTAAAAATGTTGATTGCTTTTATTCAAAATACAAATTTATTCATTACCCCAAAAATAGGCCAAAATGTCCCATTACACCACTTCCTGATATCGATTCGGATAATTGGCGATTCAGATAACTGGAGTTTGGATAAATAGAGTTCTACCGTAAATTATAGAATAAAGTTTCATTCTTAGTGGACTTGTTGCTCTTATTCTGCGTTAGCCATGACCAGCATAACAGAGTTAGAATTACTAACTGGTATTGCTTCAGATGACATCAGGATAGTTATATTCTGTTCACTTTTTGAAGGCACCTGGGCAAAGGGTACAGTCCTCAAAACACACGCAATGGGTTATGATCAGGTCAGCTACTGAGTATTGTTTTATAAATAATACCCAGCACTTTATGTGGAATCATAAAATACTTACCATTTTCAAATTCTAAATGTAAAATCAAGAAAATGGGAGAAAACACAACATTTAGTTGAGATGAGCAAATACATTATTCATGCAGATGTATATAAAATTGTTATCATGGAATAATTTAGTAGCTTTATAAAACTGACTTTATGCATGGCAGTGTGTAATAAGTGTGTTCATATGGAAGCTGAGGCTGGTTTGCTCACAGCCAATGATAGTCCTGCAAGGTTGCCAATGTGCGTCCCCTTCCCTTCTCTCTCACAGTCTGCTGTGATGTTAACACCCACTTTAATATGCACCAGCATTAAAATTACATAAAAAGTAAACATTTGAAGTTTATTACAAATCCGGTAAAAGTTTTACAACCATAACAAGATTCAAGAAAAAAATACTTTTTTTTGTAATGTGTCACATTGCCTCCACATGCTGTGGGTTGGTCACCACTGTTCTACATTGATAATATTGACATTGTTCTACATTTGTAATTCTGACACTGTGTAATAAGGCAACATCAGAGACAGTGATTGACTCTTTGTTGACATCACTGTCATCCTGATACTTCAGAATTCTTCACTGTCCTCAGAATTATCTAAGTCTTGCAAATTTGAAATATAGAATTTCATAAAGCCGTTAACTAACATTTCCATACTAAAATATCCACTTGCTTTCACATACAAATCATGTTTAGGAGAAGGTGCATGATAAACAGTAAGTCTGACTTTTAAACATAGAGTAATTTTTAGCATGATTAGGAATTCATGTTTACCACGAAATTCTTATACATTCTTATGTCCAATGTACATGATAAATTGGTGAAGTTGATAACCATCTTTGAAGGCCCAATGTGTCACTTTTTGATAGCTGGAAACCTTGGAAACACCAGCATGTACAGTGACGCATTCTTCGCTAGTGGTATCACATATCTAATGAAGTCTCCCCCTTATTGCACTGAATTGGTCACAGTCATGGACGTAGCCAGGATTTTGGATAGGGGGGGCAGAGGACTAAAGGGTTACTTAAAAAGCGCCGGGGGGGGGGGAATAAGAAAATTGTTTCGTCTCGGTATGTTATTAAGGCTCGTCAGTATAACTATGGCATACCTATTATAGGAATCTAAGCTAAAAAGAAGTTTTTAAAATTAATCCAAAAGGGAATTTAAAAAAGTTTTACTCTATTGATCCAAAGCAGTGATTGTCGGATCTATTTAAAAGACTTTTATGTTACTTTATTTGTGAGTTACCTCTCACATAAAATTTTTTTTTATTAGCTACTTTTTAGTAACACGCACCGTTATCGAGTTAAAAATTAAATTTTTCCTTTATTTAAAAACTTTAGGAATTTTTTCTCTGGAATGAAGAATACTACGAAGAAATGTTTCAGATTTAACCATTGTAGTGCACACTTAGTTTTGATATATTTTACTTTCGTGGCTGTACTAGGCACTGTTATATTCATGGGCGATTACTTCTATTTGGTCGTTAAGAGGGTACCCTAGATTGTCAATATATACCGCAAGAAGTTCAAAAATATTTTAATTCAAAGGGTAAAATTAAAGATTGGAACACTTGATCCAAGAAAAGATGTTCTGGGGTGTCTGAGACCCCAAGATGCTTTAAGGGTTAAATAATCACCAAAAGTCACAAATAATAATGTGATTTTAATTAAAACGTGGCAACAATGAAAAAACAGAGTTACGTAAAAATACCGTGATGAATGAAAAAATTAAAGTTTTATAGTACGGTATGATATAAAATTAGTATAGTACAGTATAATTTTATACAATTATATATTTTTAAAACAATATTAGTTTTTCGTATGCAAACTAGCAAAGGATATATTATCACAAAGTATTAAACTAAAACATGTTACTAAAATAACTTACTAAAATAAGTTAAACTAAAATAAAAACTAGATCAAATAACTAAAAAATGTTAAACTAAAATAAGTTTTCTTGGATTTTCAGAAAACCTTTTCAGCACTTCCTTCTCCAATTGCTCCTTTTTTTCTAAAGCAGTTTTTCTGTGGACACTCATTAAGCATAGTCCATTGAGACGCTCCCCTGTCATCGTCAACCTAAGCCAGGTCTTTACTCTCCGCAACGTACTAAACGACCGCTCTACAGTACAAGTGGTGCAAGGCAGAGTAATAGAGATAAGCAGCGCTTTTTTTGTGGCCGGGTAAAAGATTTCAGCCTCTTTTACTAGATCTGCTATTGTCAGTTTTTTTAGCTGCTCTTTATTGATTTCTTCTTCTCTCACATAGTGTACCATAATTCAACTTCGGAGGCAACATCTTTTAAGTTATAAAAATCTGAGAGCTCCTTGACTTTTATTTTAAAATCTTTCATGGTTATCTCGAGCATAATTAATGGGTGTAGAGACAAAATTGAAAAGGTAGGTGAGTGTTCATCTGAAAAACGTGCCTCCAGTGAAGAAACTAATTAATCCAAGTAAGGAATTACCAAGGATCTGTTCCAGTACTCTAAAGGACTGGAAGCTGGAGGATTGGAGCGATGTTTTTGTTTTTGAATAGATCTTGGGACTGTCAATTCCACTCTAACATCTTTGGTAATCTCATCGACACCATTTACAAGCTCTGTAGTAACTTTCTGTGCATCACTACAATGAGTTGTTATCACTCCAAGGATTCGTTTGATGTGTTTTGAGCATTGGACCAGGTCCAGGGTTTTAAACTATTGATGTGTCCTGTAGGTACTGCGGATGAAGTGAGGTCTCTGATGAGGTTAGACTATATTTAAATAAAGACGGAAACTAAAAAGAAGCTTGCAAAGCCGAGTTGAGCTATAACTCGACTGGTCTGTTCACCAGGAAAATGGCGGATGCTTTAAAACTAGGGACTTACAAAAGCGGGAAGTTCAAAACTGTAAATTAACTATATATGTTTCTTTAATTCTTTAAAGTAAAGTAAGGATAACTGTCCATCACTGCTCCTGTTCTAGCACTCCTCGCATGCGTTTTTTATCTACTTTTATTTTATATTTTTTACTTTGTAACTTGATCTAGGGGGGGCAGCTGCCCCTCCCTGCCCCCCTTGGCTACGCCCCTGGTCACAGTAAAGTAACAGAATATACATACATCCTCGGCGCTACAGCCCAGTCCGGGCCCTGGCCTCCAAAAGAAATCTTCCCCGCTGGTCTCTACTCCCGACCAATGTCCACCAGTTTGCTGCACCCAGCCTCACTGCCTCCTTACCAACCTGGTCCAGCCATCTTGTACGCAGTCTTTGTCAAACTATCTACTTTTACATTTAATTACTACACATATATACTGATATTTATGTGTATAAATAGTACCATAATATGGCACATACGTGTACTTACCAATTTCAGTCACTGCCGGGTTCATACTCTTCTTTTTAATATGCTTTTTACCTAAGGGGCCAGGATTCATTAACAGCGAGATTTTTGATACACAGAAGGTGACACAAATGATAACACTGTATTATATTGAAAGTAACTATCAAAATTTTAATTTCCCAGATATATCTTACATACACAACCATGTGGCCAAAATGGCGTCATACAAAATTACCAAAACAAAATGGTGGCTAGTTTAATTACCAAAATCATTTTTAATACTCCCTTTTTGGTTTCTAAATCAAGATCATTGTAACTTTTATATTGCTGCAGCTTTAATCATTTATTAACTAGTATTTAAGTTGCACACAAACCAATGCCCTCGGCATAGATATTTATGGCCATGTGTTCACTCACACACTCTCACACACGTTCACCCTGTTACAAGTACATTCATTTAATTAGTTATTCTTGATTAATGAGCTCATTAAAATAATAAAGAAAGATGGTAAAAATTGGACTTCTCTTAGTGGTGGTCGGCGTTGCTCCCTCGCTGTTGTTGGTTGATACCCATGTTGATGGCCGGTGTTCGCCTCATGTTCTGCTGAGTTTTTTAATTAATTCAATATAAGCACTGATTCTACATGTTATGGTTTATACTGTTACTAAATTCGAGCATTTATTGCTCCACCATCACACTGGTAATTTAGAGTCTAGTTGTAATAAGCTTTTGTTATAAAACCGATCAGACAGCGATACATCGCTGTTGATCCTTTGAAGAACTACGCTGAATTGAGAAAGAGGCAAATGTAAATTTGCGCTTGTGTGTGTGTATCTTACGTCATCAAGCCTTGTCATGCTGGACAACGCCTCGTTGCACGTATTGTAGTCAGTGCGTCATTGTTTTTGGTTATGATGGAACAGTGTTATTATCCAATCACAATGCATATTTACAGTAATTCGTCATAAACACCGCCATGGCCTTTACCGACTCCTGCACGTCCACCAGTGACCTTGGTATGGTACCCTTGCTGAATCTGCTTTGTTCCTTCGTATATAGGGACAATGGACCTAACCATTCTGTATTTTAATGATTAAACAATAAAACATAAAAAATTACCCTTAAATCCCATAACTATGGTATTGGGTGATTATGTACTGTTACAAACCCCCTCAATGAAAGATTTTGTGTCGAGACACAAAAACTTTCATTGACTCATTCACACTTTCCTAAAAGGATCAGTCTAGATATGTCACCACAACCCCCTGTAATGTTACTATATAAAAAATGTATCATCACTTACCCTTGATCCAATGATGATGATCGCACCCTCTGACCTTACTGGACTTCTCCGGAGAGATCCCTACACCATAAGGCCATGAGGCACTCTACGCTCCTGTTCTGACGCTCCAGCCAGCCCAGGACCACGGTCACAACACCTCAAAACTCTGAAACATTGCATACAAAAATTTAAAATAGTGGTCTAGTACACTTCCATATCTACAACTGATATGTTCCCCTTTAGACGCATTGGTTTGTGTTTGGGGCATTGGTTTGTTCTAATTCAAAAGTTTAACATAACAACAAGACTTTAAAATGTATATTCTTTTACCACCACCAAACTCAATTTCTTCCTTGTAAGAAAAACAAACTATATATATATAACTACAAATAACACCATATATCAACAATTCTCTAATATTCCCCCAAAATACCTTCACCTAATTATATCTATCAAACTCAACCTACAACTACTATGGCAGACAAGTTTATTATTCAAATTTTATTACTCAACTTATAATCATCTATCGATTGCAACAGGTATCACACTATATTTTTGTTCAACTTCATTTGTACCTTTAGACTTTCAACTTTTAAAGCTACTATTCTTTAACATCTGTTACCATCGTTACTAATAACAATAAAACATCATGAAACATTACACATTAACATTGTTACATTTACATTAAACATTTTACATTTACATGACTTGTACCAAAACTTTATAACATTTTTACTATCCACAATTCTCTATTAACCTTTAATTATTTAACACTATCAGATTCTATACAACAATTTCAAATTTATCCTTACCTTTCATTTACAATTACCTTCCTACCATGAATTTTCCTTTTCCTAACCCTTTTATCCTTACTAGTTTGGGTGACTCTCTATTATTCATTATTCTCTATATCTTATTTTGGCATTTGTCAACCTAACCTTACTCACCTCTTTTTTCTACTAACCGCTTCTAACCATTAATATATCATGACACCAATATCTCTATAATAACCCCCTTCACAAATCCCAATTAAAACCTCTGGCACCGCTCATTTTTTGTACTAGTATGTGTGTTCCCTATCTATGCTCATTCCATCATTGGTTTCTGGCCCTTTCAGCTAACCCTTTCCGGCACACAACGGTCCCTTCCTGTCCCAACACCTTTCGTTGCGGACTCCTACACCAATACCCTTATTACAAAATATCATCATCAACAAATATATATATACCATTCACATTACTCACCTCTACATATAATCACTAACCACTGTGTCCCTAAAATATCTAATACCTCTTTATATATTATCACCATCTCAACATTTTATTTTCACTAACTCCCATTAACTCTATTTAACTAACTCCAATGCCCTTATTTATCACTATTACCCAAACTCTTTTACAACATTTCAACTTAATACACCATTAGAAAATTCATCACTTACCTACTAACAACAATACCTCTCCATATCCAAATATATTACCTGCTTAATCCTTTACTAACCATTAGAATCTGAATTCCATAATATCATTTAAAATTCCTCATAAAACTTTCTTCAATTATTTAAAATCCTACAATACATGTTTACATAAAAAAATACATAAAATACACAACTACAAAAATACACAAATACACTGACATTAATATACACAAAAATATACAATCCACATTATCATTAATCATTTATCATAAATCAGTCATAAACAGTCCATCCTGAAAAACACTGTTCACATAATTAAATGTTCATAAACACAATTAGAACAACTACCCTCCATCGTCAAATAATAGTCTTATCTTACATATACATAACTCATTTTTAATTAAGTACATTATATCATCTTTCATAATATAATAACTATTTAAATTTATTTTGTCCATTATACCATAGTAATACTCTGCAGGATTACTCCACATTACTATATCATAAAACTTGTCAACATTCGGTATGGTCCAGTCACCCTTAGTGTAATTAGTCATAATCAGGTATTTTATCAAGTCATTATTGTTATCAACATCATCTCCTACTGCTGCCATATCAGCTTCAACCCAAGGTAAGTATTCATTATATTTATCACTTCTATCTCCATCTAACCTTTCTACAAACTCTTCATAATCTCTACATATCTTAAAAATCTCTACTTCTCTGTTTCTCTCACCATACCTCTTACTTTAAAAAACATCTCTCTCTATCACACCAAGCTACATTCTCTCTCTCAATATATGCAGGGGACACTACAACTTTATTCTCGCACCACCTATCAGGTGCACAAAAAATCCAGGGACAACTATTTGCAGACCTTTTGTCTCCAAAACCTACATCGAAGGCACCCTCGTCCTTCCTAAAAACATGTATATCACCCCCAAATACACCATTAAGGGACAAATCTAACCCCTGCAATTCTTTTACAATTATGCTCTCTCTACACACTCTCTTCAACTCTTCAAGACACACTATCATTCCATCATTATTATATTCTATTCCCCATAAAATTTCATTATCACTACTCCTGTTTACACAATCATTCTCTAACATCATACTTTTATTTATATTGTTACAATCCTCTCCCCTACTTACCTTGTCATCTTTGTTTATCTCTAACTTGTCTACTTTGTCAATATTACAATTTTGTCTCTGTATTTCATTTTTTAATTTTCCAAATTTCTCCCGTACTTGATCTAATTTTACGTTTTGTAAGATATTTTGCTTCTTGAGCTCATTCTCAAAACTATCTAATTTTACATTAAATGTACTATTCATTTGATTGAATTTGTCTTCAAATTTACTATTCTGTTGTTCAAATTTGTCACTAATTAACGTGAATAAATCTTCTAACGAGATTTTGTTTTCGACTACTCTAGGTGTTGAGCTAACATGTTTTTCTAATAAAATGGATTCCGTGTCTGTATTGTCCATTTCCAGACTATTATTATTTTCTGCCATCGTTAATTTAATTATTTAAATGACTATTTATTTTTATTTGTACTTAACTATGCAATTACTAGTTACTTTACTTCGTAAACATAACCTCTTGTGTACTAGGTTATGTTCCGTCTTGTATCACCTTCTCTGTTTCTAAATCTGGCCTGTTTTATATAAAGTAATTTTATATAATGTCCACAGTAAGGGCGCCATTTGTCAAACTATCTACTTTTACATTTAATTACTACACATATATACTGATATTTATGTGTATAAATAGTACCATAATATGGCACATACGTGTACTTACCAATTTCAGTCACTGCCGGGTTCATACTCTTCTTTTTAATATGCTTTTTACCTAAGGGGCCAGGATTCATTAACAGCGAGATTTTTGATACACAGAAGGTGACACAAATGATAACACTGTATTATATTGAAAGTAACTATCAAAATTTTAATTTCCCAGATATATCTTACATACACAACCATGTGGCCAAAATGGCGTCATACAAAATTACCAAAACAAAATGGTGGCTAGTTTAATTACCAAAATCATTCTTCATACTCCCTTTTTGGTTTCTAAATCAAGATCATTGTAACTTTTATATTGCTGCAGCTTTAATCATTTATTAACTAGTATTTAAGTTGCACACAAACCAATGCCCTCGGCATAGATATTTATGGCCATGTGTTCACTCACACACTTTCACACACGTTCACCCTGTTACAAGTACATTCGTTTAATTAGTTATTCTTGATTAATGAGCTCATTAAAATAATAAAGAAAGATGGTAAAAATTGGACTTCTCTTAGTGGTGGTCGGCGTTGCTCCCTCGCTGTTGTTGGTTGATTCCCATGTTGATCGCCGGTGTTCGCCTCATGTTCTGCTGAGTTTTTTAATTAATTCAATATAAGCACTGATTCTACATGTTATGGTTTATACTGTTACTAAATTTGAGCATTTATTGCTCCACCATCACACTGGTAATTTAGAGTCTAGTTGTAATAAGCTTTTGTTATAAAACCGATCAGACAGCGATACATCGCTGTTGATCCTTTGAAGAACTACGCTGAATTGAGAAAGAGGCAAATGTAAATTTGTGCTTGTGTGTGTGTGTATCTTACGTCATCAAGCCTTGTCATGCTGGACAACGCCTCGTTGCACGTATTGTAGTCAGTGCGTCATTGTTTTTGGTTATGACGGAACAGTGTTATTATCCAATCACAATGCATATTTACAGTCATTCGTCACAAACACCGCCATGGCCTTTACCGACTCCCGCACGTCCACCGGTGACCTTGATATGGTACCCTTGCTGAATCTGCTTTGTTCCTTCGTATATAGGGACAATGGACCTAACCATTCTGTATTTTAATGATTAAACAATAAAACATAAAAAATTACCCTTAAATCCCACAACTATGGTATTGGGTCATTATGTACTGTTACATCTTCCTTTCCTTCTCCTTCCCATCGGCAAATAATTCATAACTATTTTTGGGATTCTATCCTCTGCCATTCTCTGCACATGGCCAGCCCAACGCAATCTGTTAATTTGTATGAATTGCACGATCGGAAGATCTTTAAACCTTTCGTATAACTCTCGATTATGCAGTCGCCTCCAAATGTCGTTTTCCTTCACATGGCCATAGATTCTCCTCAGTACCCTCCTCTCAAAAACGGATAGTTTCTGCTCATCTAGTTTTTTTAGCACCCAGAATTCCGAGCCATACATCAGGACTGGTCTGATCAAGGTCTTGTATAGGGTGGCTTTTGTATCTTTACTTATTAATTTTGACTTAAAATGTTTCACCAGTCCGTAGTAACACCTATTAGCAGATAATATCCGCATTTCCAGAGTCCACATATGACCCGAGATATGGAAAAGCCTGAACCTTTTCAAATTCATAATCATTAATGCGCAGGGACAGGGCACAAGTGTTGGCACCTACAACCATATATTTGGTTTTGCTTTGGTTGTCAGTATATAAAGTAACAGAATATAGAGTATATAAATATTGGAACATTTCTGGAACCTGACTTTGCTGGCTCAGTTAGTACATAAACATGATACAGTAGATTTATATACTCTACAGACATATGCAGTAAGGCTTTGACACCTAGAAAAGTAAGGTGTTTGTCTTGCTTCGTCTGTTAAACATGTTTAAAAATATGAACAGACATTGAAAATAATAGCTGATCCTGACTTTGCAGTACTTGTTGTTTTAAAGCACCATTATCATTGTCCTTGCATGTGCCTTCTTTACTTAATGATATCTTAAGTAAAACCACCACCACATGCATATGAATATTATACGTAACCATAATTATAATGGTAGTTCACTACCATAAGAAGGCAGATGGTGGTGAATTTGACAGTTAATATGAAATGAGATATTAAGGCCTAGCACAATTGTTATTTGCACATAATTAACATTATGCAGAGCACTGTGACTGCCGCTGTATTAATGGGCAACATTACAAACAGTTACTCCCTCCAGACTGGATAGTGGTAATACATGAAGGACAAACAGCTTCCCATATAAAAATACTGTAACGACAGCCCCCTGGTGACTGCAAATGTACATTCATGTGAGGCATGGCCACAGGTAAAGCCAACAACTGCAGCTGTGCCTTCTGAAGTATACTCTGTATTAGAAGTCCTCTGTATTAGAAGTGTACTCTGTATCAAATATTTTCCTCTTTGACTAAATTAAAATGCAGTTCGTACAACAAACATAAATTCTCTTGTGTGATCAACATGGATTTTCTATGACATTTAGCAAAAATAGTGAGAATACAAAGAGTACCAAGCCAAAGAATTCATAAAATAATCAGGGAGGACAGAAAATTCACAATAGTAAAAGAACTATAGAAAACTGGTTATAGTACATCCATGTAAAAGAATAGATAGATATGAGGTACTTCCAATTGTTTCAGTGTGAGAACACCTAAAGGTACAAAGATTAGAATGACATAGAAGAAACAAATGACACCATGGTAGGTGAGAATTAACTGAGATTCTGGAACAACATACACAAGTAGAGATTAGGACTCAGAAAATTACACCATTCATCTGAATGTACCATACAACAATTTTGGATGTATGGTACATACATCCAAATAATGTCATATAATATTAATAATGTTAATGTTAATGGGCATAGTATTAATAATGTTAATTAACATAAATTAATGTAAACTAACATTTATCAAACTTAGAAACTCTGTTAGGGCAAAGCAAATAGAAAATACTTTACAAGTTTATCTAACAAAAGTGTTGTGTCTACTTAAGGTTTATTTGAAATTGAAGCGGTGGATCACTGGACTGCCAAAGTTGTCAGCGTAAAGTCACTGAAAGGCAAATATGGAAACTATACACTGGTAAGTAAAGTTACAATAACTTACTTGCAATTCAATACAAAAGTTTGCAGTACAAAAGTTTTTCACTAAGACTATTTTTGTTATAATTTTTCATTCATTTCATCTCTTGTGAAACACTTTCTTGGCTGATCAATTCTTGGTGCTGATCAATCAATAGAAAATAACAAATGATATATAGAGTACTGTAAGTGATTTAAAAAATTAGATTATGGTATTCTCCATTAATGTTTATAACAGCCACTGATTATATCTTTGCTTTATTTATTTTTGTTCAAAAAATACAGTATAAATGGTAGAGACGCTTGTTTAGTAGTAGTACTACTTTGAATTAATGTTAATGACGACATAAAAGTTTTCATTTTTATAGTAAAATAGGCCTATAAAATTCTGTTGCTGTTCATTACACTTTTATGAAAGATTATATAAGTGTATAATATTGCTACAACACCGACAATTATATAACGCTCTCAAAAAGTCGGCAGGTGCAGTTACATAATAATTCTACATCATCTAGCCGACCAGGTGCAGTGTCTGTGTCAAGGCCGTGCACTCAAGTAGCGTCCAGATTGTTCAGGACTATACAAAATATGTTGGCACGCAGCCAGAAGTATAGAAAATTATTCTAGAACATCTACGAGATTTAAGCAACAGGCCGGCTTAGAAGTCAGTTACACCTGGCAAAATTGTAGAGTGGAGATCAAGTGATTGTTGCTAATTAGTGGAAAGTGGTTATTGTACTATAATTAGTGCAGAACTTTATTAGTTAACATTATTATTGCGTGTGGACAAATTTAACTTGAATTATTGTATGAGAGTATCTTGTTGATTTCAAATTGTTGTTTGCAACTGATTAAAGCTGGTAATTAATGACTTCATTGGTGTCGGTATTTTGTTTCCACTGCACCATATGACGATCTGCGAGACCGTCATAACGATATTATATAGAAGTAATTTTGTTTTCCTCTGAGTGTGTCTTACAGTATTTATGTGTGTAATCACACATACATATTAACTTTTGATTATCAACTTTTAATTACATAAACAGATCAACAAATCTTATATATATATTTCTTGCATGTTAAATTTAGTATGATATTATAAAGACTTAGATTTGTCCATAAAAGTTCTCTATCTGAAAAAATTGTTGTGGTGGCCTCATTGAAAACATGTCCAGGCCATAATACATATGGCCAATTTGGCTGAGAGAGTAGAGATTTTTCCCTTTTTAGCAGATGATTTAATTCACAATATGATATTAAGTAACGCAAACTTTGTATTCTAATGTTAATTCATATACTCATTACAAGACTCTACGAACACTACTGTTTCATAACAATATTTTTGAAATGAGAACTTCATACACACCGCTACGGTGGCCGGCTCACTCCCATACACCCTGCACTTCAAGGGCAGTAAATTGATTCTACTTGTAATGAAACAGATGTAATGAAAAGGCAGTGTTGCCAGATCAATCAAACCTCTTTTGCCCACATAGCTACCCAAAATTTCCTCACTGCCACAAGTATGTGTGCTTTAACCAAAGTGTAATATTTTAAAGAATGCGAGCATATTCTAAATGTTTAAATAGGTCTACTATTACAAGAATAATGTAAATATTAAAAATAATTTTATTTATGATAAAATAAAATGTACTCACATACAGAGAGATCGGGCTGAATACTTCTGAAATCCTTTTCTTGGACATAGCTCATTATTAGCCTAATAAATATATGATTGTTTTGATGGTTCATCCTCTTCATTCATGCACTTAATATTAGTGATAAATTGTAACTTTCACTTTGTGAACACTTACGTTTCTTAATGTCCTTGTACGTTTCAGTGTGGTGTTCACCTTCTTCAGCGAGCTTTAAATACAGAATGTCTTGAAACAGTTGTAACGGATTCTTTCACAGGTTGGTGGCATGTGTGGGGGGGTTGTTGGTGGGAGGGGGTTGGCGCTGGGATTCAAAGTATAGTTTGGTTTCTATACACTTTAGATCACATGTACTATTTGACACAATCATACAGAAACCAAACTATACTTTGAATCCCAGCGCCAACCCCCCCACACATACCACCAACCTGTGAAAAAATCCGTTACAAGTGTTTCAAGATATTCTGTATTTAAACCTTGATGAAGAAGGTGAACACCACACTGAAACGTATGAGGACATTAAGAAACGTAAGTGTTCATAAAGTGAAAGTTACAATTTATCACTAATAAATATATGAATTGAACAACTTTCCAATTGCTTAATTCTTAAAAACAATTTAAAATCGGTGTCACTTACTTTTTACTATTGCATATGTATGTACAGTGGAACTTGGTTATTATGGCCTCGGCTGTTACGTCAACTCGGGTGTAGCGTTATTTTCTCATAAGTCCGGTCAAACTGATATCTTTAACATTATAAAAATTCCCGGTTTTAACGTCACTAAATATTGTACTACTCTGTTATAGTGTCAAAAATTTCTCAGATATTTTACTCTAAATTTCATGTAAACGTATATATATATGTGCGCGCTATGCCCATGGCTATAGACATACATTGTATGCAAGCGATAAGCACTGTAACAGGACCGCCGGCGCTAGCCGGTGTCTGGTGACTGACATGTCTCCCCACCACTCTCACCGGGTCAGTAGCACTGCACGTCTCGAGGCTATTGTTCACGCCACGCTGTTACAGTATTTACTGCACAGTATTGTTTACACGTAGTCTCATCTCTGTTTTTGGTTGTTATTGTTTCTGTATCTGCTCGTACTGTCAGTTTCTTTTGTGTGTTTTATAACTTAAGTTTCGGTAGCCACTGTTTATAGAATTTTATATGTAGGTCTACATTTTTATACAGTAATCATGGCAAGTTCTAGTACAAAAAGAAAGGTTCTGTCTATTCAAGAGAAAATACATGTAATTAGATCATATGGAAGCGGACGTAAAATAGCTGATGTATGCCGTGAGTTTGGTTTAGTGAATTCTACTCTAGGTTCAATTTTAAAAAACAAGGACAAAATTTTAAAAAAATTTGAGGAAGATTGAGAAAAAATTAAAAAAATTAGGAAATGCGAACATGGTGATGTGGATCCAGCATTATTGAAATGGTTCAAACAGTGTCGATGTTCAGATATTCCTGTGAGTGGACCAATTCTGAAAGAGAAAGCTACAGAATTCAGAAAATTGTTTGGTATTGATTTTACGTGCTCCAACGGATGGCTAGATCGATTTAAGGCCCGACACTTGATTTCCTTTGCAAAAATTTGTGGTGAGGCAAAATGCGTAGATCTGAATGTTACAGGCAATTGGGTGCGTAACACTTGGCCAGAAATTAGACGATCATATAAAGATGAAGACATCTTTAATGGAGATGAAGCCGGAATTTTTTATAAATTAACTCCAGATAAGACTTTCAAATTTAAAAATGAAAAGTGCGAAGCTCTCTAAACAAAGAGTTACAGTTTTTGTTTGTGCAAACATGACGGGAACTGAAAAAAGGAAACTTTTAGTTATCGGGAAAAGTTTGCATCCTAGATGTTTTAAAAACATCAAAAAACTTCCTGTAAGTTACACTACCAACAAAAAAGTGTGGATGACTTCTAGTATTTTTGAAGATGAACTAAGAAAGTGGGATAAAGAACTGTCATCGAAAAACAAATAAATGAATTTGGAAATGAACTTGATTCCTATGCATCAGTGGGTGATCAAGTAGAAACATTCCAAGTGTTGAGTGATGCAGAAATTATCGCGGAAGTAAAAAACATAGAAGCAGAAGATAGTGTTGAAGAAGATGCTGAGCAAGAGGAGGATGCCGACATCATTTGTCTGACAGTATAGGAAGAAATGAGAGCCACCGATACTCTTTCATGATTTTACTGCTTTAGAGAGACGTCTGATGTTCAATGCAGCGCAGCATCTCCACAGCACAACAGAAAGAATTTATTTTTCAGAAAGGAGCGTTCAAAAGAAAATTACGGATTACTTTCGACAGTAAGCCTAAACGTAAGTTACATGTACTTTCTTTTTGATCTTTTAAAATATTCTTCATGCTGTTTGTATAAATGAAATGCAGTTTGTAAACTTTAGAATAAATATCACGAATAATGTTAATAATCCAAAGATCTTTTTTTTTTATTTCTCTTTCCTTACTAGTGATTAAAAAGGGTCTTTTATAATGACTCTTTTATAACGTCACTCGGACATAATGTGATTATTTTTTTGGTCCCTTCAATGACGTTATAACCAAGTTCCACTGTATACCTAAAATAAAATGATGTGTGACATGATTGCATTTATGTTCTGTCACCGGACAAAAGGCTTGCCGCATGACAAGTAGCGCCAATCATACACTCTAGTGTTTTTGGTGGCCCTAAATAGGACCTTGTGGTGAGAATGCTGATGTTGGTTGTGCCGCGCTAAGATGTTCGGCGGCTGCGCCTGCTGTTCGTGGCGTACTACAGTCCTCCTCTTCTTTCGGCACCGGTTGTAGAGTCGGCTGCTGGCCCAGCGAAATCCATCGCTGGCGCGGAACGGGAGTGCGAAGACGCAAGAACGGCGGCGGTTCTATTCTTCGGCTGTTCCTTCCGGCTGACTCCGCCCCGATGTCATCCGAGAGAGGAGAGGAGATGAAGTGCGTCCGATGGCGTGGCGATGAAGTGTGTGTTCAAAATTTTCTGCCGGCCCGGGTTTTATGCACTAACCGGGGTCGCTGGTTGGCTCGCTCCGAGCACGTTGTTGGATTGGCTCGCTGTGTCCACCGCTGGTACCGAAGAGCAGATGTTCGCATACCGCTGCCATCACAACTCCACTGGGTCTTGAATGCTCTCCGGTAGCCAGCCTACTGCTCTTCTCCAGATGTTGTGGAGGTATCTGTTGGGCGCCATGTTGATTGGTGTGCTGGCTGGTAGCTCGCTGGCGTGGCTGGATCTTGCATCCGCAAGATGATCGCTGCCCCACATTGGGCACCACTTGTCACCGGACAAAAGGCTTGTCGCATAACAAATGGTGCCAATCGTACACTCTAGTGTTTTTGGTGGCCCTAAAAAGGACCTTGTGGTAAGAATGCTGATGTTGGTTGTGCCGCGCTAAGATGTTCGGCGGCTGCACCTGCTGTGCGTGGCGTACTTCAGTCCTCCTCTTCTTTCGGCACCGGTTGTAGAGTTGGCTGCCGGCCCAGTGAAATCCATCGCTGGCGCGGAACGGGAGTGCGAAGACGCAAGAACGGCGGCAGTTCTATTCTTCGGCTGTTCCTTCCGGCTGACTCCGCCTCGATGTCATCCGAGAGAGGAGAGGAGATGAAGTGCGTCCGATGGCGTGGCGATGAAGTGTGTGTTCAAAATTTTCTGTGGCCCAGGTTTTATGCACTAACCGGGGTTGCTGGTTGGCTCGCTCCGAGCACGTTGTTGGATTGGCTCGCTGTGTCCACCGCTGGTACCAAAGAGCAGATGTTCGCATACCGCTGCCATCACAGTTCATTGTAAATTTTGATTTCTTATAATGAAATACATGTAAACACAACTATGCCTTCATCTCATTTAATAATCCATTCGCTCTTATTTGAATCTTGATTCTGTGTAGCAAAATTCCTCTAGTCTCAAATACAACAAGCAACCTTTTACATGTTGAATTAGTTCACTGAAGTTCTCCCTTCAGGTGTGTGTCCAATGACACACCCAATTTTTTTGTTATGTCATTCTGATAACGTATTGCTTTACAGAATATTAAAACAACTCTATAATATATTATTCTAATTACAACATAAAATAATCCATTACATGGTTAATAAATAACAATTTTTATCCTCCTAATGGTCACTCTTATTATGTGCATACAAAGTAAATGCAACAACTTTGTTTACATCAGTCTACTTTTTTCAAAAATCAGAGCATCAAATGAGTTAATACTAATGCTATATGCTAATATTAACACAAATAAATTTAATTTATATGTACTGACCTCATACATTCTGTTACAGGTTATTAAGGCACAAGATCAAGGCAGCCCTGTGAATTCTGCAATCAGTAATCTAAACATATGTGTCACAGACTTCAATGACAATGCTCCTGTGTTCATCAGCCCACCACATAACATAACCATACGAATTCCAGAGGTGAACATTACTTTGATGTTTTTAAATTTGTTAATAACTGACTAGATCTCAATTTATATACTCCAAAATCTTCGTTTAGCCTAATTTGTACCATAACTGAATCTAAAAGCAAATTAGTAAAAATTAATAAATTATTTTTTAACTAAGCCACCTAGAATATTGTTCTTTCCTTCTACTTCTTCTGCTTCCTCTCCTCATATTTACATGTCTATATTTCATATATAGACTAAGCCTTTCACAGTCTTCGTATGATTCAGTTATAATTTTCTCTAAGGACATTAAAATGACTACTAAGGGGGTGTGATTAAACATATAAATTATATTAACCTGGATGAATATAATTAAAAGAAAATAATTTCTAAGCTAAAACTTGTATGCATTTTTATAAGTATCATTTTCAAACATGAACATTGTCACTTACATAATGTAATTAATAATTTTGTGAAAATATTTAACTTTGGCTTTGGGTGCACAAAACAAAGATGGTAACATAAACGGTTTTTTGGTGTTTTGACAAACTCATATTATTGGAATGCAATGTTTCTCATTGCTTTTGTGCACATTTTGAATGTGTAATACATTAAAAATATTCATTGACATAAATATGTAGTTCACATTTCTTTCAATAGGTAGCAGGACTATTTAGTATTTCAGGTTTTATTCAAACAGACCTATAACTTTGTTCCAGCTTGTGTTAAAGGTGAATATGTTGCTTAAAGTTGCGTTACTGGTTTACGTTATACTGTGCTGAGAATTTATCAAATGTTTACTTACTTTTATTTCTTTTTTTTCTATTTGATTGTATGTTTAGGTAAATATATTTTTATGTTTAATTAAAAAATTTAATCATTTTGCAACTAACTTGCAGCAATTACAATTGCAACAATACAGATTTGTACCCAGATTTTATGTAGGATGTAGTGATTCAGTTGTTTTCTTTATAGTTATGTGTACCATAAATATTTTATTATATAACCTTTTGTATATTATATTTATATTTTCCATACTTATAATTTCTGTGTTTTTAATCTTAATGTTCACATCTCAACATTTTTATAACCTTACTA
The DNA here is from genome assembly GCA_034769895.1 of Magicicada septendecula. Classification (NCBI taxonomy): domain Eukaryota; kingdom Metazoa; phylum Arthropoda; class Insecta; order Hemiptera; family Cicadidae; genus Magicicada; species Magicicada septendecula. The sequence continues at coordinate 111,628,249 of CM068370.1, forward strand.
TGCTCTGAACCATGTAATGCAAAAGTGCGATTGAACTTAACAGTAAAAACTGTAAGAACATTATAACTTTGCATATATCTGCTTCTTAATAATTAGGTCATCTGATTTTCAAGTTTTACATTCGTTTTTTGGTAATTATGACAATTCTCATCAATGCTGATATTGCGGTGATATATATTTTTTTCTATTCTTCTATGTTATAAAGAGTGTCCCATAATGTACGCAATATTTGAATTACGCGCCACTGTCGTCTTGTTAGGTTGGTAGCACTGCAACTGTTGTATTGTTGTTGCCGTTTACTTGCCATTAGTCGTCATGGAGTGTTTCATGAAAGAACAGTGCGTTGTTATTGTGAAAACACATTATAAGAACGACGAAACACATTTTGGAGGACGAAAAGTACCTAATCTGTCAACTGTGCAGAGATTGATTAAGAAATTCGAAGAAACAGCTTTGTTATTAGACGTTAAATCGTCTGGACATCCTCGCGCTACCCGTTCTATTGAAAACATCGCGGTAGTGAGAGATAGTGTCGATGTGAGTCCAGGGAAATCAATTCACTGTCGATCACAACAACTGGCCATTCCAAGAAGCACAATGCAGCGAATTCTAAAAAACGATCTTCATCTGAATGCCTACAAAATCCAACTAACACAAGAACTCAAACCATGTGACCATTTGAAGTGCCGAGAATTCGTCAGTTGGATATTGGGTAAACGTGAAACGGATGGTGATTTTCCCCATGAAATCATCTTTAGCGATGAGCCACACTTCCACCTCAACGGGTACATAAATAAACAAAATAGTCGGCTTTGGGGTACAGAGAACCCTCGTATCATTCACGAGAAGCCTTTGCATACACAAAGAGCAACTGTTTGGTGCGGGTTTTGGGCTGGTGGCATGATTGGGCCGTATTTCTTTGAGAACGAGGCTGGAGATGCAGTAACAGTGACCGGCGAACGTTACCGGAACATGATAATGGAGTTTTTGTGGCCTCAACTGGAAGGTATGGAGTTCGAAGATATGTGGTTTCAGTCATACTGCCCGCGAAACAATTGCTTTGTTATCTGAAAAGTTTCCTGTACGTCTTATTTCACGCAACGGCGATCAGAACTGGCCACCGAGGTGTTGTGATTTAACACCATGCGACTTCTTCCTTTGGGGATATGTGAAATCACGCGCTTGTGTCCGCAATCCACAAACAATTTTTCAACTCAAGGAACAGATTCAACGAGTTATTGGTGAGATTGAGCCGGAATTGTGCAAGAAGGTCATCGAAAATTTCGATCGACGGACAACAGTGTGCCAGCAGAGTCGCAGGGGACATTTGTCTGATATTGTGTTCCACATTTAACCGCAGTAAGTGTACTTTGTATTAACATTAAAACATCTGATATTTTTCAATAAATAAAAGTTTTTACAACATTATTAAATCTTGCGTACTTTATGGGACACCCTATATAAACACGAGAAAAATAATTTTAAACAGCGGTCGAACCTATTTACGGAGAAAAAAAATTAAATTATTACTCCCATAAGAACGCATGCAATGGTGTATGAGTGCCATATTGACTGTGTAGACGGTGAGAAATGACATAGGTCCAGCTGTTGTTGACGCGTGACGCTTTTTCAAAACAAAATACATGGTTCTTACATGTTTAAAATTGCGTTGATCCCAAATGGCGGTTTAAAACTTTGCGTTGAGCCCACCGCGAGTTTATTATTAGTAACCTCGGAGCCGCCGGAGACTAAAGCATGTGCGGTGAGCTGGCTACCCAAAATCACTCTCAGCGGTGGATACTGTAGGTAACTGATGAGCCAGCCACCCACGAGTCCAAAATGTAATGCTTTGCATTGTAGGCAATTGAATTACATTAAGGCAAAAGTGAGTAATTATGACATTTCTCACCGTCTACACAGTCAATATGGCGCTCGTTCACCATTGCATTCGTTCTTATGGGAGTAATAATTTAATTTTTTTTCTCCGTAAATAGGTTCGACCGCCATTTAAAATTATTTTTCTCATGTTTATATAACATAGATGAATAGAAAAAATATATATCACCGCAATATCAGCATTGATGAGAATTGTCATAATTACCAGTTTTTTTATCAGTTACACATTCTCTGAGCTTAAAAAATTGTTAAAATTAAAATATTTTTTATAAACAAAACTGATTCTAAATAAACTTAATTCAAAATCAGAAAAATGTATAGATAGCAGCATACATCATGAAAAAGATGAAATAATTACAATTAAGAAGATATAGTATTCATTATAATGCAGACAACAGTGTATGTGTCCAGTTCACAAAAATTATCTAAATTTCTATAAAAATGCCAGCCATAGGGAGAGGAGAGAAGAATTAGGCAACAGCACTCAAAGGAGGCTAATATCTTGTACATAAGGATTATATCAACACAGGTCTATCTGTTATTTAAAACAGTTTTTGAACACACACACAAAACACAGGAGATTAAAAAAATACTATCAAGAATAAAATGGTTGATAATTTATTCTCAAATACGGTGTACCGGTATGTTTTAGTTTTCAGATTATCTTCAGAAAGTATAAAAATGTGTACAATTTCTTAATGCCTATGCAACTTACAGCTATTCACATTTACAACTACAGTACAAAAAATATTTTCACTATCTTTTTTATTTTTTCATTTTGCTATATCTTTCGATTTTTTTACATTTTTTTTGTTATATTATTTTTTTACTTTACACAATAAGTCAATAGAAAAATTAAGACCAAAAAAACATAAAATATAAAAACATAACACATAAAACACAATTTGTTACAGTCTAACAAACCCAATGACATACAATACTGTAATGTTTTAGAATGCCACACTTGGCAGTACTGTAATTGCAGTAGAAGCAATTGATGCTGATGTAGGACCTAACGCTGCCGTGCGCTACAGACTGAAGCAAGATAATACCGGTGACTGGAGGACTTTCTCAATTGATCAGGATTCTGGATTGATCACACTCAAACAGCCATTAGACAGGGAGAAACAGAAAACTTATCAGGTTTGTTACAGCTATTCAGTATCTGATAATTTCAGTATTCATTAGGCTTATTAAAGTTATTATTTTAAATATTTCACTATTAAATATTTGATAATGTAATGGATAATAAAGGCTTATTTATTTAGCCTTGCTGATCATGCCTGTGCATTATATCTCAGTTTTCTTAGTTCTTCCTATATTATCTAGAAGTCCTGTTTATGGTCTTACATCCAGCCTTTCCATATGGATTGGTTCACATTATATTTTTCTTGATATCTCTTGTACTTCATACTCTTAAAATGTGACCAATCTACTGTTAATCTTCTAGATCTAATTTCGTTTCTTATGAGGGCCTGACCTGTTATTCTTCTTTGATGTTCCTTATTATCTATCTTCTGTTATTTTCTCTGTTGTATGCTTCTCCCATGATTTTCTTTGAGACAAAAACCCATTAGCTTTCATCCAAGTGGCATCATCAATGTCTCAATCCTAATACCAATGTGGCAATATGTCATTATTGTGGCATTACTGTATTAATAGGCTTAAATGACCTCTATTATTTTTACTGACATCCGTTTCATTAAAACATTGTTTAACATTATCAAAGTTTTTGAAATATACGCTTTAAGTCTATAATAATATACTGTGTATTGTCTGTATACTTGTACACTGTATGTTTACTGTATTATGTATATGTATGTACATTTACATAATCTTAACACAGAAGAGTATAGGTAACAGAGAAATAATAGATAATATTTACTGTTTTAAACAAGTTTTCAGAAAATGTATGATAAATGTATATAATAAAATAAAATTAGCAGTTACAATATTTATAGAGTGGTTGAAGCAGGATGGTAGCTTACTACAGTACATTAAGTGCTGTGAATGTATAGAAAGAATGTATAAACTTTAGGCAGGTTGTACATACCTAACACATCTAGTAAACTGTGTATGCCTAAATTTAGTAATGCCAGTACACAGGAAAATTTAATGAGTTTATTAAGAACAGAGAAAGTAGATTGGAAAGATAAAAGATTAAAGAAAGAGTTACATACATTAATCAAAGGCAACTATGAAAATAACAGAAGGTCTGATAGAATGATCTGACATGAGACAACAATACGTTTTGTTGTCAATGTTATTGACTACATACACAAAGGATATCATCAGTAGTATCTTAAATGAAGAGGAAAGAGATACCATTGAAGGAAGAAAATTAAATACTTTAAGATTTGCTGGTTAGTTAAATGTTAAGTGACCAACCGATACAGTAAATATATTGTTACGATGGTATACTGACCGTCGTATGGTACAGTGAAAAACAAAATACAAGACGCCAATTACGTCACTAATCACCATCTTTAATTATCACAATTAAACAGTTTGTAATTAACAAGACAGTCTCTTACAACAAATCAAATACAAATTTTTCACACGCAATAAAAATGTTAACTGATATAAAACACAATTGTATTACAATTTCTCACACAATTATAGCACAACCGTACAATATTATGACAATTGTTGCTCAATACTTCAAACCATACTGTGTATATCGCCACTTAAACGCACTTATATTCACTGTTGAATCGCCCGACAATAACTAACTGAAAATCGCTGAGTACTTGTATTTGTACCCTGCTGAGGTTCTAGAATATTCACTACTGTGCGGCAAGAATGCTACTAGAAAACACCAGAATATAATTGGTTGCGGCCCTGCACACGGCAAGCGCGGCCGGTGAGTCTGGAACAATACACAACGCATTTTGCGAATCACGTATGCACACATTACAGGCGGATTTCACTGGATCATTCGAGAAAAACATGGATTGTTCTGTAATGTCGTAACAATTTAGTGAATGTTAGAAGATGGAATGGAAGTGTACGTAATTACAATAAATGAAAAACGATGAAAATCATGAAGAAGATATGAAAATACAATGTTAAGGAGAAGAATAGAGCAGGTATGTAGGTACACATGTTTAGAGAGCGTGTTGACTAAGGAGGACAAGTGAACACAAGGTAGTATAGCTGTAGTGAAGGAAGTATAGCAGAATAACCTGGACCTGAGTAAGAGGCTGGTGAAATGTTTTATATGGACTGTTTTACTTTATAGGTCATAGACATGGACAATGAAAGAAAGGAAGACTGAGGCACTGGAAATGTGCACTCAGAGGCTTATTGGACAAATATGGGTGTATAAAGTAAGCAGAGAAAAGGTGCTCAAAAGAATGAAGGAGAGTAGAATGTGTGTGTAGGTTTATAAAGAGAAGAACCTGGATTGAACATACACTGAGAGTAAATGGACTACTACCATGGTTATTTAAAAAAAAAACAGTGGGAAGAGAGAAGAAAACAGGGAGGAGAAGACTGGAAGACATGTAGACATGCACTGTATGGTCTCATGTGAAGATACAAAACCTTGCCTGGTGATTCAAGTGGACCAGCAGTAGTGTCTTAGAGATGCTACACAGCAGAACACCATATGATGATAAAGAATACATAGGATTTGTAGCATAACTATAGACGTCTCTTCTTCTTCTCTTCAAGGATTAGGTTATATAAACCTGTTCTGGCACACGTCTCATCCTTGGATGACACACGTCTCTTTTGCCAATGGCTTTATAGTTCAGTGCTGCTTTCGGCAATGGATTATCTGTTACCCTTTGCAGATGACCCCACCATTGTCTTCTGTAAGCTAAAATAAGTTCATTTATGTCCTCTAATTTGAGTTCTGCTCTGATATCCTCATTCCTTATTCTATCTTGCAATGTATAGTTTAAAGTACTTCCAAGAAATTGCATTTCAGCCCTCTGAAACCTGCCCCATTCCTTTTATGTCATTGATGCCTCACTCACATATGTCAATGTCCCTAAGTCACTCTGGATTTCCATGCTTTCAACATCTCATCAATGTATATATTAAACAAGGTTGGGGTAATACAGCATCCCTGCCTAATTCCCTTATTTATTGGAATATCACTTGATAGCCTACCATTCAGATCCAGGACTACAGGTGTACTTTTGTAAAGGTTCTTAACTGAATGTATTAATGCTGTGGATATCCTCTTCTATCCATAATATTCCATAACTTTTGATGGTCTACATAATCAAGTGCGTTTTCCAGATCAACAGAATCAATATGCGTTTCCTGGTTATACTCCCACCTTTTTACTATTATCTGTCGTAATACAAACAATGCATTCACAGTTGACCTACCCTTTCTAAAGCACATTTGTAATGGGAAAGAAGCGTTAAAGACTATGACTTTGTATGTGAAAGAATAATAACCCTGAAGCTTATGTATAAAGAGGATACATTATCATAATAGGTGTTTATGATCCAGAAGAAGGGAAAGAGGAGGAAACAACTTTATTCTATCAAACAGTATAATTATAGACATAAAATATAAAATTAATGTACATGTTATAGTTCTTACAAATTGGTGTTATCAGTTAAAACTACAGAATCATTAACAACTATTGATTGTTGCAGATACGAGTAGAGGCTTTTGATCATGGTACACCAACACCTCTCAGCTCTGACCTTGATCTCATAGTGTATGTAAGGAATGTTAATGACCACCAACCACAGTTCTTAGTAGATGAATTTACAGTAAATTTTACAGGTAACATCTTTCTTGAACAAAATATTATAGGGACATGCTAATTTTTAGTATCAACAGCAAACAGTTCTGAGAGCACTGCTTTAATCATTTTATTAAACATATTAAAAAATATTTTACCTCCAGTTTGGAAGTATCCTTCATTCTTCTGACATCCTCTCAGGCCTTTGTTACACATTACTATATAGCAAGTTTATTTTATGGTTGAGACCATATCTTGCATGAATTTTTCAAACTTTGCCTGTGTCCATGCAGCCCTGACCTGATGGTTGTCTTTACCTCATTGTTTCTTCCATGATTTTCCATACAGTATTCAATACAAATCTCTTCCTCTTACTTTGAGGCAATCCATCAGCTTATTTCCTTAGATTACCACCTTTCATTTGATATTCTCTGCATGTGTCCATACCATCAGAACCTTTTCATTCAAAATGTTTACTACATGTTCATGTTCACTCCTATCCTGTTCTATATATCATATCCTGTAAGTACACAACACATTCTCCAACAATCAATCTCTACAGCTTAAATTTTGGATCTGATTTTGTATTAATTCCCATACCTCTACACTGTATATCCCAATATTTTCTACTAGCTGAAGTACCCGTTCTATGCCCGGGTGGCGAGCATTTTTATTAGCACATATTTAATTATTTATTGGCATATATTAAATACATTTAATTACATATACATTTAATATACATTTAATTACATATTGGCTATGAAATTTAATTATTGGGTGAAAACTTCTTTGTAGACCACATTTTTGGTGTAAACTCTGTGGTCTTTCTTTAAGTTGCCTTGTTGGTCAGTTCCTAAGACTTTTACCTTGACTTGCTGAAAGGACTTTGTTCTTGAAAATACAATATAAAGTTGTCCATGACTGAATACTGGAGATGGCAAATAAGTACCAACTGAATCCAGTGTTTGCCCTTGGCTTTTGTTTATGGTCATAGCAAAAGCAAGTCTAAATGGAAACTGTTTTCGTCTTAATGTAAAGGGAAGGTCAGGGTCACTGGGTGCAAGAATAACTCTTGGAATAAATACCCTGGTACCTTTAAAAGATCCGGTCAGGATTTCATAGTCAATGACTTTTGACATTATTTGCTTGACGACCATTCTGGTGCCATTGCAAAGACCTCTTATTGAGTCAAGGTTTTGTAGCAACATTACTACTGCACCAACTTTCAAGTTAAGTTATGAGGAGGCATACCTCCAGGTGTTAAGCTGTTCAAAAACTCCATTGGATAGTTTGCTGCCTCCTCGGCATTTGCACTGTCTTGCTGAATAGAATCTATGCTGGTATAGCATTTCAATTCAGATTGAATTCGTTTAAGGACATTTTCATTAAGTTCAAGTGACTCGTGGTTTTTTGGAGTCAGAATTGCACGGTTAGCAATGCTGTCATCTCCTGATTGGATGACCTCAGGAAAGACAGCAGCAACAATACATCCATTTTCAATGCAGACTGGAGGAATTTCGAAGATGTCTTCCTCTAATCCAGGCTCTTGGAGTTTTCCATTCCCAAGTTTTAAAAGCCAATCGGAAAAGCCTCAGTGTTCTGATGGGACATTGTCCTCATTGGCACGCATGTTTTGGTCTAACTTTAGGACCTGAATATTTTTCCAACACTTACTATTCTTCATGCATGAAGAAAGTATTTCGGTTCTGCTGCCATGTGGAACAACAGGGAGAATTTGTCTAAAATCTCCACCGAAAAGAAAGACCGCACCTCCAAATGGTTTTTTAGAAGGAACTTTCGGATCTTCAGCTAAGAGTTCTTTATACAGTGTGTCAACTGCATTTACTCCATGTGCTGGGGCCATTGAAGCTTCATCCCAGATTATCACTTTGGCCTTTTCCAGTTCATTTGCCGTATTAGTCCCATGTCGAACATTACAGTTTGATGTTTCATTTATTGGAATAGGCAGCTTGAAACGACTGTGGGAAGTTCTGCCTCCCTCAAGCGAAGTTGCTGCTATGCCTGTAAATGCACATGGCAAGACTAATTCATTTTTGCTACGCACATAGTGGATGATTGTGTTGCAAAGTAAGGTTTTAGCACTTCCGCCAGGTCCATCAATAAAGAATAGACGTGTGGGTAAGTTAGGGTTTTCAATTGCTTCCCTGATTTTGTCGAAAGCCCTTCTTTGCCCTGGGTTGAGCATTTGAAACTTTTCTTCGAACATGGTTTTTTCGGCAATTGGATCGTAATATTTTCCAGAATGGATTGGCTCGTCATAGCTGCTGACTGGAAGTTCTAGGCCAAAATCTACCAATGACTTTCCACGTGTTCGAAGGACAGATTCAATTTCTTTAAGCGTCAAATAGAGAGCTTTTTCTCCATCAGGAAAGCGTCTCTTATAGTCTTGCATAAGATTGTCCTTATGTCTGTCGAATAATGCTGCTGCATCCGATGGCTCACACATGATACAAATAAATGCAAACAACTGCCTAAGTTTTACTGGCATTTGATGGGTTGCAGCTTCTGTTAGGCAAGTATCCCATTCTGAGTCATCATCAGTTAATCCCCTTGCAATGCATGCTTCTTGGAAAGTTGCAAAGGGGATAGGATTTCCTTCGACCGTTCTTAGGTCCTGGAAAGATGTTGCTCCTCTAACATTGAGAAGAAGAATTCGGAGGAACCATTTTTCTCTATCCGTGGGACTTACGGCAAACATTCTGCCAATTGTAGTTTCATGTCCTCTAAGACGTGGTTTCCATTTAGAATTTTTGTCATCCCAGGTATAGTGTTCGGGAATTTCAATATATAAATACTCTCGGGCATTAGGGTCTTACTGATTAAGTTTAAACCAAGCCAGAAGTTTGGACTTGGTGGCTTTTTGCTGTACAGCTTCAGCTTCCTTGCCTGGTATAAAACATATTGTATGCTTGTCCTCAAGGTGGACATTTAATCTTTCACATGATCAGTTTGGTAGCGCATTTTGTATTCCCTGAGCCTCCAGCATGCTTCAGGTGCACTTACATATCGAGTCTCCAAGTAATTTTTTACTTCGTCCCATTCAATAGTAGCTTCCTGTTCTGTGGGAACAGTAACGAATTGAATATTTGCACAGTCATGCCCCTTGTAAATGTATGTGAAGAGGTATTTAACGGTTTGAATTGAGCTACAAATCTCTACGTTAATGTGGGCGTTGTATTTCAGAGACAGGTATGGGTTGTATAGCACCACCCATCTGTTATCCACTTTGTTTCCCCCAAGTTCAACAAAGTTACCATCATCTTGGCGTTGATATTTTGGGTAACCATTGACATTGCTGTTGGTCTCGGCACAGAAATCTTTTGGGAATTCTTTTGTGCATTTGCCGTTTTCCATACACGGTGCGTTTGGATTTAATGGACCACATGGGCCGTGCATCATACAGGATTTTACAATTTCATGTAGCCTCGGGTGGGCATCTTTATCAGGGAGTTCTGCACAGACAATTTTGTCAATTCTTTCATTCTCCCAGACTTTGTCTTCCTATTCCTATTCATATTCATATTCATATTCATGAATAGCAACATGTGCCCATGTGGTAGACCACGTTTTTGGAACTCGATCACGTGGAGCATAGCCCTAACACGTCCAAATCTATGGTGTTTGGTTAAGTCTTCAAGTAGCAATTTCAGTTTCAACTCAAACACTCTTGCTACTAAATCAAGCCGGTCGCATGGTTGCTGACCGGGAAGTAAGTTTTCCCTGATTTCCCTCCATTTAGGATTGCACGTGAATGTTACAAATAAGTCAGGTTTGCCATATTTCCTGACCATGGCCATAGCATCTTGGTAATTTTGAGCCATATTTATTGGACTCCCTTGGAAGGTTGAAGGCAATATAACTTTCTTTCCAGGCAATATGTTAACGTCCTCAAAATTGTGGTTGTTCACAAATCGGTGAAGAACATCATAGTCTTCAGCTCTTACTGTGTTTTGATTTTTTTGAAACCAATTCAAACGGTTTGCCTCGGTCTTGCAATAGGCATCAACCATGAATTAGTGAGTCAGCTTTCCTGCGTTGAGGAACTCGTTAAAGTTTCCATCATGAATGGGAAAATGGTATGAATACCATTGAAGCTGGGACACATTTCCTGACCAACAGCTTTCTTCAGATCTGAGGTTCACCCTGAATCCCCGTATGGGAAAAGCAAAGGGTAGCACATTGGGTCACAGAGTCTACTCAGGATGGATGTATTTTGTAAAATTCCGCTTTTCGGATAAATTGTAATATCCCGATTTTCTGGGGGTGCACCATCTGCACTGTGAAAAATGGTAGCAATTTCTCCTCTGGCAGTGGGAGCGTTGGTTCTGCCAGGGAGCACATTATTTACTCTTTCTCTCAAGAAAGTCATGCTATATTCAATTGGCGTTCGGTTTTCCCGATTTGCCTTTAGCATTTCGTCTTGTTCAAATTTGAGCATGTTCTTGTATTCTCTAGAGAACGGATTGATATCTCCAAGAAGTTTTTGGAGGTTCTCCATTACGACACGAATGCATCCATTGTTTGCTTGATTGTTCATTCTTTCTGTCAAGGCTTGGGCCGAATCCAAAATGTACAGTTGGGCATACTTTGGTAATTCACCTTGATTTGGGTGTAATGCAGATATAGCGTGATAAATTTGCCCATGGATTCTGTAACAAAAAGGATCTGAACATCTGGTCACTGATTGGTCAACTTGTGCTCCCATTGAGGCAAAGGCCATTGCACTGTTTTAGGATCTTATGTTTTCCATGAAATTTTTGGAATTTGGATCAGATCCGTTCATGTAATTTGTAATGAAGGGATGCATTCGTATTTCATCTAATGCAATGGCCCTTTTATGGCAGCAATTTGACATCAATTCATTTTTGAAATGCGTGGCATTGCAAAATGGACATTTAGCGTCCATTGGGCCAAGATAACTTCCTTCAATTTCGTCTTCATTGAAGTTTTCGGGAAGCAAAGCAGTGTTGCGGGATCGGACATATCTACTCAGACGTCCTCTTTGATGTTGGCGTGCAACCCTTTGTCTTTCAGCGTTTGCCTCGCGCTCTTGTTGAAGTTGATTTTGTGGCATGTTTTCTCTGTGTTGCCGGTGACTTACAGCATTAGCTTCACATTCTGCTTGAAGCTGCTCTTCTGACATGGCCGCTCTACGGCGTCTTTGAGCTTCAGCATTACATGCTTTTTTTGCTGCAATTTCTTCAGCAGTTGGTGGTTGCTGGCGTTTAAGAGGCATATTTGATCGTATTTCATTACTTATTCATTGGATCATCAGAAATACGTATAAACATAAATATCACAATTAAAACATACAGAAATATAGGACAATTACAAAATATATAGACGTACCTGTATACAAAATTACAAAACATATCAACACAATCTCATAATAAGAATTTTAAAAAATATAGGAACGGATAAATGTATACATTTGATGCCGGTAAATATCATTTGTTTTTTTACTTGTTACTATGGTAACATACCGATGACTGACACACTACCTACCGCGTTATATTAAACAGAAATATAGGACAATTACAAAATATATAGACGTACCTGTATACAAAATTACAAAACATATAAACACAATCGCATAGTAAAAACATTAAAAACCATAGGAACGAATTCGATGCCGGTAAATATCATTTGTTTATTTACTTGTTACTATGGTAACATACCGATGACTGACACACTACTTACCGCGTTATATTATACAGAAATATAGGACAATTACAAAATATATAGACGTACCTGTATACAAACTTACAAAATATATCAACACAATCGCATAGTAAAAACATTAAAAACTATAGGAACGGATTCAATGCCGGTAAATATCATTTGTTTATTTACTTGTTACTATGGTAACATACCGATGACGGACACACTACCTAGCGCGTTATATTATAGATAATGGTTCTATAGAAACTAATTTTTACTTTATTCATTACATTTGAACTCCATAATTGTCCAAGATTTGTCAGATTGCAGTCTCACTATTTTTAATGATGATAATAATATTAATTATTGTTATTATTATTATTATTACATTTGTCTTGTGTCATATTTCACATTGTTTCCCTATTTATTTATAAAATATTCCCATCATTCTCAGTAACAAAATGTTCTGTTTTTTCGTAACTGATTGTCAGATCCTTCTTGTTATGTTGCTTTTATAGTTTCTGCAGACTCCACTGTTTCTATGCTATCCTTAGCTGGAATGACGTGTTCATCTGTACAAATGTACAAATAGTTTTTCATCTCCAATTGTCGACATCCTCATAACATAGAGTGAAGACCGAGGTAGACCAAGGACTTCAATAAAAAAGTAGGGTGTAGAAAGCGGTGTGGTATAGATGACCGACAGATCAGGATTACACAGATATGCAAAGATGGAAACACGAATGTAAAAAATAGAGTCAACCATAAAGAAACTATTAATCAATTTCTTAATTGTGTCATTGAATCCCTCATTTTTAACTAAATACCACTATTACATTAACGACTCGGAACCCTAGATTTTTATAAGTAAAAGCATAAAGTTTTACCTTACAGCCTGAACCAGTTTTCTCCTTTAAAAGGCTTCTTCAGAGGCTGCTGCTGGTAGCACTGTCCGTCTTGTTGTGCGCGACGCAATCGAATTTTGAAAAAGATCGATGCTGTGTGTGTGGGGTTAGATATGTTCGAATAATGCGTGCGATTTGAATTGTGTCTGTTCGTTTAGGATGTCGTTTTTATTTGTTTTTGTGTGTTTGTATTATTACATTTTTAATAAAACATTTGAAGATACACTGACATTCACAAGGATTAACATACACTGTTCAGTAAAATGTAACTTAATTTTTTGTTAAATCACCTTTTGACCACTACACAGTCTGATATGCTGTATATAATTTTGTGGAGTATGGATTTAATTACATTACAACAAAATATTAACTCCTTACAAAGAGTGGAAAAAACAGACCATGACAACTAGTGTGAACCATTGATTTCACAAGATCTGACAGTCATGAAAATAATTAAATAAGTCAATATTGTATTTTAAAAGTAGACAAATTAAGTTAGAAAGATTATAAGTAAAATTCGTGCTCTCTTTTCTTTATTTGGCTTGTTGAATCCAGTTTTATGGAAAACATGTTAATAAAATATGGAATATGTAAAAAATGTGTGTATGTTTTTATACAATAGTATAATTTCATATTTACAAATATACTTTCATATACGTTTTTGTTAGGTGTTTGTTTTAAAAGTCTTTCTCTTCCTCTTCCTTTCTATTTCCTCTTCCTCACATTTACATCTCTTAATTCATAGAAGTTTGGCCCTACAGTTTGAACACTTGCATAAATTGTTTGCAGGGCTGAAACTGTTTACACAAATTTTTACCTGTTGATTGTTTTTATATCTTTAGCCACCTTTCAATGTATAGTTCTTCATTTATTAAAATGTTTTTGTGTCATTTAGACTTTTAATTCACTGCTTCTGTATGTAACATTTATTAATAAAGTTTATTTTTTAATAGTATAAGTCTTCTTATATTTCTGGAACTTAGGGGTTCAATTTTTTACAAAAGTTTCAGATCCTCACCCAGCAAATTTACAAACATACATCTATTACCTAAGTTTATCTGTTTGGCATTTCTCTGACCAGTGCTTTCCATGTTGTTTTAATTTTGCTCTGCATTTATTCTGATTACAGCATGCATGTGTAGTTCCTTTAGATATGAGTGTTACTTTCAAACTTTACAAATAAATTGCTTAGTGTCTGAAAACAAATTGTTTCCGATTCATCAGTGTTGATGGTGCCTCATTATTAAATACATATGAGAAGAGTATTGTCTTCCAGAATGCTTTAGGGGGTTTAAAATTCTACAGGGAGGTTTACTATAAAATACATAAAATGTAAAAATATATGTAAACAGTATTGTTTCTTTTTAAAAATAATTTAGATTAATTTTAACAATTTTCAGTTTATTTTATGCTACAGTAAACTCATGACTATCAGGACTAGTGTGGTACCCAGGCAAGCTGGATAAAGGAAACCAAATGAACTAGGGGTTGTTAGTAAATCATGTTTTTTGCAGACAATGTCCATTGTATTTCTTAGTATAGTATTTCTTAGCATAGCATTTCTTAGTATATTTAAATTTGTGTTTATGGAATTTGCATATTTTTCAAATAATAAATTATGCTTAAATTTTATAAAATTACATACGAAGATTAAATAAAATTGGCAAAATAGAATTTAGAAACATTTCTGTGAAGAATACTGTACCGGTAATACTTTTTAGCAAGTAATATTTTCAGTAAATGTTTATTCAAAGTTTTGGTTCAGATATTCATTTGACTTATTGAGCTGTTAAAATTTTAATTTAACCAAAAAGTGTCATGTTTATAAACAATTAAAATACAAAAACTGAAAAAATTGCAGTAACGTACAATAGAGAAAACTATAGTTAGAAAATATTTTGAGTGTTGTCTGGTTCTCTCACTAAGTTTTTTCCTCAACCAAATATCCCTCCATTACCGTAGGCAAATTAAATCTCCTGGTATCTCCTACTCCTGCTGACTAATATATTCTAGCAATCAGAAGGTTTGATTGCCTTGAAATCTTCTGAGTAAGATAAGAAGGTGCTCTCATCAAACAATTACTCTTCAACACAGTCTTCATTAACCACTACAGCTCCAATATCATCATCCCTCAACTTCATTGTTTGTATATAACATAATATAAATCATTCTTCTTCTTCTTCTTCTTCTTCTTCTTCTTCTTCTTCTTCTTCTTCTTCTTCTTCTTCTTCTTCTTCTTCAACAAAGATTATGCCTTGGTGACCTGTTCTGGCTTCTAGGATTTACTCCCATCATTTCTTTGGTCTCCCTATGCTTCTTCTTCAAGCTGGTTTGTTTCTACTTGCCGCTTTTGGTAGTCTTCCATCATCCATAAGCTCCAGATGGTCCTTCCAATTTCTTCTAGGTAATTCGGAATTCTATTTTCTCATTCAAGTTGTATATATCCAACTCTTCTCTAATCTCTTCATTTCTAAATTTATCTTGTTAGAACAACCTTTGACCGATCTTAGAATTTTCATCTCCGCTGCTTCTATGTGGCTTTTATCTCTCTTTCTCATTACCCATGACTCACTTCCATAAAGAAGCATAGGGACAGCCATTATGTAAAACTTGAGTATCTTTCCGCGACTTGTTTTTTGTGTTCTTATGGTACTGGAAATCATTTGAAACTTATGTAGTTTATTGTCTACCTATTGTTCTCATATGATATATCATACCCTAGGTAGCTAAAGTAAGATACTTGTTAAATTAGTATCAGCATTCTAAATACAGAAATTTTTTCTTGATGACAACACAAGGTCATTATTCTCACTTTTCACTTCCACTATTGCATTGCTTTTTATTCAAATTATAATAATTCACCGTATACATTTGATTTATACAATCAATTTTTTCGGTTTTGCATTAATTAGATCAAAAACCATGCCAGATAGTATGGAGGGCCAGATAATCAAGGGGCTGGATAGTAGGGTGGGCCGAAAAAATTCAAAAATTTTTTTTTTAAGTCATAATACCGCGGAAAAGTTGCGAATTGGGGAGACCAAAAAGGGGTAAAAAAAGAAATAAAATCGGTCATATCTTCCGGTCGCGCATGTGCTCTAAAGTTTGCTGAAATTTGGAAAAATTCACATTTTTACAATAATTTTTAACATTTTTAAATTAGCCTCTTCCCGAATGTAATAGCTCAAATTCTTATGTATTAGAACCACAGAAAATAATGTTTAAATATTATTTAAATCATCAACATCTTCCGGTCGCGCATTGCCTTCAAAGTTAATGAAATTTTGAAAAAAATGTACAAGTAAAGGTAGAGCACAGTTCAAGGAGAAAAAAATACTAACAACTTACATGTTTTTTTTTTTGGTTTTCTTTATTGAATACAAGGTTAAATGTTTAAAAACAAATTATTTTAGACCATTAATAATATTTATAAACAGATTTTTTTTATTGAAAAAACCAAGTTTTTGTGTGAAGAGTCGTAAGTCCAAGAAACTCATGTTGAACAATTGAACATCTCCGTTTTCACTCATTCTTAGCTGAAGGTACTTTGAAATCTGATTTATGGGCAAAGTTAGGCATGGTTGACCTTGACAGCAGAGTCGTTCTGATAAAACCGTCCCTAGACTCAGCTCCGCAAACTTTTCCTGAGGCTTCTGTCACGAGTTTCACACATCGTTCAGCTGCCTGTAACTGGGAATGTCTTGAATGTTATATCCCAATTAGGGACTGAGTCACTTTGAATATGTGATTTAATCTCATCGTCACTGATATCTTTTAATAATGGGGGAGAAGATAAATCACAGTCCATCCAGTTAATTATTTCCGAGTAGTCTTGAGCCTTGAAATTGTGTTTAGGCGGCATGAATGTTCTGATAGTTGTTCTCTTTTGATCTAACTGTCTCGCCTTTAGAATTCGTCAAAGTCCGAGGTATCTTATGTGTTTTGTATTATCTTGTGTCATGGCTAACATTAAAGAGAGGTCTCTTTAATGGAGAGACCTTGTAGTGGAAATTCGTCAGATTTACTACACAATTCAGCCCTAACATTTTGTTTTTCTCTTCTTATTTTGTTTTTGTCTAACCATCTGAGAGTTCGATTTGCTGTTGTCAACCACCTCGAGTGTGACAAGGGACCAGGAGCTCGTACAGCCAAATTCTCTTTACAGTTTCCCGACTTTATTGCCATGGAAATATCGAGTAGATATTGCTGATCCTTACTTAGTATACTTCTGTCTATTGTGGGGATATGACAACCAATACTCTTGAAGCCAATCACTGGATGTTTTTCGCAGCCACTTAGCTTTTCACCGATTGGCCCTCTCAAAGATTTCGGACCTGTTGATTTACCGTCTAGGTATTGAGACAGATGCTGAAATGGCAGTTCATTGAAATGGAGAAGGCAAACTGCCCATTGTAACGGTTTCCCCAAATGTATTTCGATTCGGCGAATCAGACCGTTTTTCCAACCTGTATTAACAGCAGTGCCATCACATCCTATGACAACTAATTTTTCAAGAGAAATACCATGACCAGACAGATAAAAAATAATAGAAGTGACAATAACTTCAGAACTTCCAGAAGTTGGAGTAACATGGCCGATGTAGACTGAACCAGGTTCTTGAATTAGCGAGTAATGCTCTTCCTTTTTTACTCTACGGAACCTTTTCGAATGAGCTAGATCTACCACTAATGTGTCGTCCTTCCTCCCATCCAAATAGAGACCTTGTAGTAGAAATTCGTCAGATTTACTACACAATTCAGCCCTAACATTTTGTTTTTCTCTTCTTATTTTGTTTTTGTCTATAACATGGGAGACGTCAGAATCGGTAATTAATCCAACGTCATGCAAAACACTTCATGTGAGTGCAGCGGTAGCGCGATCAGAAACTCCATAATGATCGCTCAGTAATGCAGTAGATTTTAGCTGAATTCTCATCTGCCAATTATTAGAGGAAACTTTTTTTGGCTTTTTAAAATCTTGGTCGCTATCGCTATCTTTACTAGAAGGATATTGGTCTTCATCGTCAGTTTTGACAACATTTACATTTGAATGCGAGCACGAGGGTTTCAGATCAGATTCAGATTCATCATCCAAAGTTAAATGGCTGCACGCGATCTCCTTTCCAATGATTTATTAAGTTTCTTTGTTTCAGACACGTCTACCCCTCCAATTTTTCCTATTCCGTGTACTCGTAATAAGTAAACAAATCTTAACTCAATAGCAGGTATTTTATTTGATTTTGCACAATCTCAGTTGACAGTTATATCGCATTTACATAAATCAGGGGTTTTGTTACAAATGCAATTAACAACAATGAGGCATTTGCAAGCTGCTACGTCAAAAAGCAATGAGCATTTTTGCTTAAACTCGTCAATTTTCTGCTTAAACGAATCTTTATTTTTATCCCGTGTATATGATTTTCGTAGGCTGTAATATTTATCATGCAATGCATTTATAAGTTGCACGATTCTCTTATCTGTACCGTTGGGATAGATGCTTTCTGATACAAACCAATTATTTTGTTAACTACTGTACTGGCAACTTGTGAAAAACTGACGCTTTTATTATTAACTTTAAGCGCCAAGTCGTATCTCTCCTGTGAACAACACCGAATCACGTCCTCACCAGTAGGAAGCTTGTTTGATGAAAAATCTTTAGATGTACCAAATATAGGGCAATCAAATACCTGTCTTGTGATGATTTTCTTAGGTACAGCCATAGCATATCACCGTTAAGTCACAAAGTTACACAAAAATGTCATAACACAAAACCAACATTGAAATAAATGCAAATGCCAAAATAATAACTGGAAGAGCGAATGAAACACACATCAAACACGAAGAATAAGTGCAGACTGACAGAACAATGGCGTGGCGCGGTGGCGAGAGTGGTAGGTGGGGGGAGCGTCGGGGTCTTTGACCCGAGCGAGTTACGACGAGCACGAGAATTTGTTAGATTTGACAGCTGTTGTGCGAGCAGAAGACCTTAACCGATTTGAACCATTCTTTTTTCTAAATCATTATCGGTTCGAGTAAGAGTCGACTAGAGCTATTGCATTTAAATATTGACAAGTTAAGTAAGATAAAAAATTATCATAAAAATATAAATTTTTCCGAATTTCGGCAAACTTTAGAGCACATGCGTGACCGGAAGATATGAACTGATTTTATTTCTTTTTTTACCCCTTTTTAGTCTCCCCAATTCGCAACTTTTCTGCTGTATTACGACTTGAAAAAAAAATTTTGAATTTTTTCAGCCCACTCTACTGGATTGTCACAACGAGCCTTCTATACTTATGTTAAACTTTGTGAATGAAAAGTTTGAATTAATATTTTAACATTTATATTTAATTTACAGTTTAATTTGCTGTACATGTGAATGTTAAATACACTTAAATGAATTAAGAAAGAGTGTAGTTTCTTAAAGGATAGTGTCCTAAAAATTATGACATACAAGAAACCTGAAAACATGTGCAACTCCTGACATATGCAATCTACAGTGTATGCTGGCCTGAAAGTGTTACTTCTGTTTTGTTTTTTGTGTTTTTTTTTTCATGTCACTATTGCAGATTTTTACTTTTCTTTTTCTGAATCATGAGACTGGTTGATTGAACATTGCCATTAACTTCGCTTAATACTATTTAAGACTTAAACAAAGAACATAAACTCACTAGTAACTTAAGTTGTATTATTTTTTTTAAACCATAAAATTTATTCTTTTTTATCTGTAAATAAAAACAATTAATGGATGTGTTTATGTGCAGAACATGCAAAGCCAGGATCAGAGAGAAGACATATAGTTGATACAGTTGATAGAGATGATGTTGATGACTTAGATGATCCACCTGCTCCAGTATGTTATTATATAGTGTCCGGTAATGAAGATGGACTCTTCAACATTGAACCTCTTAGCCATCAAATAACAGTATGTACAGAACCAAACACATTTCTGTCCTTAGATACATCCTGTATTAACACATTCACTGTCAAATATAAATAATTTCATACCTGATAATCTTTGACCAAATACTACCTACAAGTTTATGAGAAATACGCGTAAACTGTGTATTAGCCCTAAGACATTAGCTGCAAGTACATTCACAGTAAATGGACGTAAATGATTGGTGGTAGGAAAATCACTCAGGCATCTCATAAACAAATTACAGTATTCACAGAATATTATAAAACGTGGTACTAAATAATGGAAACAATATTATAAAAATAAAAGTTAATATCTTTTATTTAATATTGAAATGTACTTTCTTGACATATTACATCCAGTCATGTTCAAACATTTTTTACGAATGTATTATATGAAAATTACATTATTGTTGAAAATATGTCTGAAAATTGTACCACAAATATGCACTAATTATATGTTATTTTGTAGTATAATAATAAGGCTAACTCAGAATGGCATTGAGGGGCCTTTTCAACAAATTTCAAGTAGCAGTTGCTTTGTTAAATAAAAATAATTTGCTGAGAACCTTAACTAAATAAAAACCTTTACTAAGATTAACTCACTTTAGTGAATAGTAGTAACATTAATTTATGATATATAATTACCTTAATATCCACTTTAGCGATACACAGTTTCGTCACTGATGACGCGTTTCGGGACTAAGTCCCATCCTCAGATACATAATTAATAAATTAAAATATTAAAATCACGACCATGATACTGGTCAAGTCAAAATAAATAAAATAAATTATAAATCGCATGTAATAAGTTTTGCTAACCACGGCTGGAGCTCCCGCATGCGTTCACCCGCAACCGCGATTGTCACGCGACTGGTCAAAGATTAAGACAAACTGATTGCAGTGTCGAACAGGTAATTTGACGCAAAATTTACCTGGTCATTTAATAAACTGATTCGACACTGCTCGACCTGTTCGACACTGCAATCAGTTTGTCTTAATCTTTGACCAGTCGCGTGACAATCGCGGTTGCGGGTGAACGCATGCGGGAGCTCCAGCCGTGGTTAGCAAAACTTATTACATGCGATTTATAATTTATTTTATTTATTTTGACTTGACCAGTATCATGGTCGTGATTTTAATATTTTAATTTATTAATTATGTATCTGAGGATGGGACTTAGTCCCGAAACGCGTCATCAGTGACGAAACTGTGTATCGCTAAAGTGGATATTAAGGTAATTATATATCATATAATAAGTGATACGGTACGCAAACAAATAAGTAATTAACATTAATTTAATTTACTGGTTTTTAATTTATCAATATTGGATTATTTTAGTGAATATTACTTTGTTAAGATTTGTTTATGTTAGAGTGAACAGTGGTTTAGTATTGAATTAAATGTATACTATATATGAAATAGTGAAAATTTAATTTCTTAGTTAGTAATAATTTGGTAATAAAAGTGATAATGGCATGATATTTGGTTTTTGTTTGGTATAATAAATCTATAAATTTTAATGTGCCCATTTTGTATTTCACCCATGATCCACTACATATTAATTTTATGATTAATAAACAGGCAGCAAAAGAGTTAGACAGAGAAGTACAAGATATGCATGTGCTGATAGTGAAAGCCAGCGAAGACTGTGCCACTCCATCACCGGCCAATGTCACCTGGTTTGACCCTAAAGATGATACAACTCTACGGCTGGTCATCAACGTGTTGGACATCAATGATAATCCTCCTCTGTTCATAAAGGACATCTTTACTGGTGGGGTAACCACAGAAGCTGATTTTGGGACTGAATTTATGAGTGTCAAAGTAAGAAATAAGTTCAACTGTGTGTGTGTGTGTGTGTGTGTGTGTGTGTGTGCGCGCGCGCGTGTGTGTGCGTGCGCACCCACGCATTTGCACCCATGTGTTTGAAGTGAATTAATTATAAAATATTGCCATAGTTAGTCATTTTTCAAGTCCTGTATTATAATTATAGTGTATAACTACTGCAGTTTACAACAAGAACCAACTAGTGAATATCCATGCATACAAATGAATAAAAATGTTTTATGGGATTGATAATATATCATAAACAATAGCAAAAGTTGAAGAATTAAAACAATCTATTTTCTTGCATGTCATATGATAGCAGTGCTTTCCTCTCTGCTAACTCTACAACTGATTCCTACTGGATCTATTTGCCTCTTCCATTATTTCCAACTTCCCACCTCACATGAGCCTTATCTCATTTCTTTGCAGATTGGTTTCACATTTCTCAACCAGTATTAGATTTTCTGTCCTCTAAAGGAAGACTGTCTTATATAGACCCTACCTGGGGTTTGTCTGTGGTTTCTTTCTTACCCATAATAACACTGGGAACCTGATAATAATTTTGCCTTATCTTCTGAACACAGTACCGGTAGCTTATTTCCTCTTCAACCTTCCCTACGAGATGACTACAGTTTCTAGGCTAACATAGGCCTAAATTCAATAATCATTAACAGTATAGTTAAATTTATCGAGTGTGTGTATGAAATATTACTGACTTACATATAATTAGTTTTTCATTTCTGATTTTAGTCAACTTTATTTTCATGCAATCTAAATATATGTCATATGTATACATTTCATTAGGCTGTTGACGCAGATATTGGTGACAATGCAATAGTACGTTATTACATGGTCGGAACAACACAGATGACACTTAGTGAAGGCATGGAAAATATACAGCAACCTCCATTTCTTGTACATCCAGAAACTGGAGCCGTCTACCTCAATTTTGATCCACAGAAGGGGATGAAAGGATACTTTGATTTCAAGGTAATACATATGTATTATTGATGTTTTTCTGGTACCCTATATGTGCGCACACTAGCACATTTGTGTAGATGCTTTCTTTTACTTTAATAAGTATGTTTAGTTGGTAACAAAATATCAACCAGCAGCGTTAGGAATGTTACCAGTAATTATATCCCACATTTTAGTTTGTACACTAAAATATTTCAAATAGTTGTTATTACAGTTCTTTTCTTGATAAGTAAATTACTTAATTTACTTCTAGTTTACAATCAAGATGTTTTTTCTTACCTGCAACACGTTTCAAGCATAAGGCAGTATGCTCATCATCAGCCATGTTTTGGTTAGTTTTAGTGGTGTTATTGTGAACAAAGGTGGTGTATAAGTTTGTTTTTTAGTGTTTCCAATGTGTATATTTTTTTAAATTATGCCATGTTTTGTACTGATTTGTGTTTGTTATAGTACTAGTTTGGTTTGGTTTGGTTAGTGTTAGTTTGATTTGGCTTTATGTTTATATATCTGCAGAAACCCTGTTTGAAACGGTTCACGATCACAGCTTCATCAGTCATGGACAAATATGTACAACACAAAGAAAAAGCCCTTTCATATTTAACACATGAATTTGTTAAATTTGTAGCCTTCACCTAATAATTTTTAATGAGAATGAGGTTCAATGCCCTTTAAACTATTTATATATGTACTAATCATCATTGTATACTATACTGAGAATAGAGAATGTGAGTGTAAACCCACAAACATTCTGCATTGTTTCCATGTATAGTAATCCTGAGAATTTCTTTGAACCTCAAGTTTTGGGAACTGTTCTGTAAAGACAAGAAAAACTGCAAATGAACTGAAAACAGGAAGAAGTAACTTTGATTGAAGATTTGATTGTACTGATTTGTACTCTGATATTCCTAGAGCTACTAAAATTAGAGCAGACTCAATTAGATTGGGCACCATAGGAAAAAATTAGAATTAGTAACAGACCAGAGGAAGGGCACAATTTTAGTCTGAAGGATAAGATGGAGGAGTGACAAATAGAACAGGCCTGTGAAGGGCTATGGGGATGACAATGATGGTGATGAAAATGAAGATGATGATGATGATGATTGCATAATGAAGTAATATAAATGCAATAAAGTACTTATGAATAGAAAATTAAATTTTGATACACTTCACATTTTATGGTACTGTCAAGCAGAATAAATCTGTTCTTAATGTCACTCAGTGCCACTTAGACAGCAAACTCAAACTTCTTGCTGTTGGTAAAACAGCAGCAAGGTTCTTTGACCCAGTAACAAGCCATTTATTTATCCCCAAAATTTGTGTTACAGAAAAAATTACTTTTTAATAGAAAAAGTAGTACTTTAGTGTTTAAGAACAAAAATTATACTTATTACAAAGAAATAAGATTTTACTCAATATCATAAAATTCCCCCAGTTCTGGGAAATTACATCTCAATGCAGTCACATATTGAACAATTATGGAATTTTAACTTTTCTTCGTGTTTCATAATTTCAAGAAAATTGCTAACTGAAAAGCAGGGCCATATTTAGGGGGGAGGCAAAGATCAGATCCCCCATAGAGAGTTGAAAAAGTTAACAAATTTTGTTAATCTCTTAATTTTTAGGCTGTTTTATTATTTTTTTCAGCTGTTTACGCTAATATAGTAGTAAATATTTTTTAAATATGCAAACACGTTTTTTACACAGCATTAGCATGTACGTTTTTTGAAATATGAAATTTAGGAAAATCAATTCAGTCAATAAATATTTTGTAAACAATGTTTCAATAACGCGTATTTTTATTGTGCTATTACTGTTTACTTTAATGGAACTGATTTCAACCACTTGAAAGATAGTAATGTTGGTCAGTCTTAACTTGGTTTTTTCTTTTGTATGAAGCCGACCTGTGTGTGTGTGTGTGTGTGTGTGTGTGTGTGTGTGTGTGTGTGTGTGTGTGTGTGTGTGTGTGTGTGTGTGTGTGTGTGTGTGTGTGTGTGTGTGTGTGTGTGTGTGTGTGTGTGTGTGAACTTGTACACCTTCAGTCTGGTACTTTCAAGAACTTATATTGAGTTGGTCTTTAACAAAATTGTAGAATTGTTAAGTTACAGAATCTGTACATGTTATGTAAAATTATTTTATTTATACCAGTCTCATCTAATTAAACTGATTTTTAAAACAATGTTGTTCAGTAAAAACTAAATAGAAATCAATTGATACAGGTGGTTGCTAATGACTCAGGAGGGCTGGCAGATTCTGCTCGTGTGTTCATATATTTGCTCAGAGAGGATCAAAGAGTAAGATTTGTTCTTCGTCAGCACCCCATAGAACTGCGGGAAAAAATTGATCTCTTCAGAGAGTAAGTTGGCAGATGTTAGATAAAGCTGTAAATATTTTGTAAACTACTTTATATGATTAATAAATAAGGAAGATGAGAAAATATAACAAAATATATTAGTCATACATAAATGCAAAATAGTTTTGTACTTTTGATTCAACGCCTGTAGAAATTATGGGCTTGGCAATTTGCTCTAAATCTATTTTACTGTTCTCTATTGTATCTTTCTCTATTGTAATCTAATATAAAATTTTAAACATTCTAGTGTTCTGGGTAATGTTACGGGAGCCATAGTCAATATAGATGAAGTCAAGGTACATGAGACAATGGATGGAAGAGTAGACAAGACACGATCTGATCTTTATCTACATTTTGTGGACCGATCGGATCATTCAATAATGGAAGTTGACCAAGTGCTCAAAGTTATTGATCAGAGTATTGAATACTTGGATGGGTTGTTCAAGGTGTGTACTTCTGTGTGTTTATCATCTTTCGGAAACTACTTGTAGAATTAAAAAAGTAATAGCAATATAGTTACTTAATTAGAATTGTAACAGTAAACATTTTGCAAATTAAGTTTAACCTTACTTCCGTAGTTTTCATTCTGTTTCATAAATGTTCTTTAAGTCTATTAAACACTTATAAATTTAAAAAAATTGTATAAAAAATACCACATTTTTAAATTTTTCTTAAATTGAGCAGGAACATCATACAAGGACAAGGCAGGCACTTATACCTAATTGTAACCAGGATAACAATTTTCATATTAGTCTTTAAACAATTCAAAGCAAATACTAATACAGCAAAATTTTGGAAAACTGTTAATATAAAATATTTTAAACTATGTTTAAGGAACACTTGTTAGTGAAATCGTTTATAGGAATTTAAAAGAAAATGCTTAATAATTTGATGTTTAGTAAAAACATTATTCTCATACTGTTACCAAATAAATCAGATTTAATATACCCACAAGTAAACTCACATTATATAGAATTAAACTTATATGTGTATAATGTGTGTGTGACACTAACCTCTTACAGAGCATGAGTATGAAAAATAAATAATTAAGTTTAGAATAACATGAATCAAAATGCATTAGTTTTGAAAATCCTTATTTATAACTGATTGTTTTTTAGGAATTCAATGTACTGGACACTCAGGGTGCAGAAGCCATCGCCTTGGTAAGAAGTGGTACCTCAGATGATGTAGTTTGGTTATGGTTGGTTGGAACAACTATTTTCTTGGGACTAATGCTCGTTGTTGTCATCTCAATTTGTCTGTCACAAAGAGCGACATATCAGAGACAGCTCAAGGCTGCCACAATCACAGCATTCGGTTAGTAAGCCATATTGCTATATTTATAGTCATGTACATGTTTAGTGAAATATAGTAGGATAGTGGATAAGTGCACAAAGAACACAATTTACTTTAGTTATAAGTAGGGAACTCATACTAGAATCTACTGTTATGCTTATAACTGAGATGTACTTTCATTGTATGTGGTTAGGTTTTAATATGAACTTATAACTACTGAGAAATTTTTGTATGTATTTACTCATATGAGTAAACATACATAACTGATATGGACGAAAAGCTGTACACAAACATACTGGTTCATATTAAAAATAAAAAAAAGACTTGAAATACTGGGTACTATGGCCCTATTATGTTGCATATACAGATAGGAATAAAAGGAGTCTTTTTGTACTGTGTCAGCTTGTCCAAGTGATAGACTTGTTTTATATTTACAAAACCTCCCTAAAATAGTTCTTACTGTATTGAACTATATCAGGAGCTGGGAGTAGAAAGGGCGAATATGAAAAATCATGGTGTTGGGAAATCATGTTTAAAGTTTGTGAATGCTCTCAGGATAGAAAGGGCGAATATGTATTTCAGTATTAAAAAACAGATTCTGATTAGTGTACACTTTTTGTTTTAAATAACTAATGATAAGTAAGATAAAACCATAATAATATAAAATATATTCGCCCTTACTCCTCCAATATTACAGCACTAAGCTCTCAGCTGGTTTTATGCAGTCCATACATTTCAATGCTATTTACAAAATACTAAGGGCGAATATATACATGATAGTGGTATTGCTGTATTCTTAACATGTCAGAAAATAAGATTCTGTAAAAAAATGATTTTTTTATTTGCCCTTTCTCCTCCGAGCTCCTGATATCAAGCGTGAAAGGGTTTAATATGTGTACTTTAAAAATAAAAAAGCCTTGTAAATATGTGAAAATACTTTCAGTACATATGTGAAATTTCATTTTTCAGGCTCACAAGAATCAGATTTGACAAGAGTAACTGGCCCAGCACCTGGTAGAGTGCCCAACACGAATATGCACAGTGTTGAAGGATCTAATCCCATTTGGATGCAGGCATATGAAAATGAATGGTATAAAGAAGATGACTCTACCAGGTAACAATAAGCATAAATACATACTAAATATCACTATAGTATTGACGACTCGGAACACTAAGTTTTTTATAAGTAAAAACGTAAAGTTTTACCTTACAGCCTAAACCGGCTTTCACCTATAGAAGGCTTCATCAGAGGCTGTCGTAGGTAGCGCTGTTCATCTTGTTGTTGGCAACGGGATAGTTTATAAATACATAAATACATAATGTGACGTATTGGCACTTTGGTACATACTTTGCAGCTTAAGTTTAATATTTTTACACAAATCTTACTTCATGACTTTTCAGTGGTTATACCCACAAATCATCCAAGCAAACGCACAAATCAGCACAACTAAAATATCGACATTACATCTAACTTCTTGTCTGACCATCTTTCAATTTACTAACAGTTCACAATTTCAATAACTTTTATTTTATGAGGGTCATCAATAATTAAATAGATGTAGAGGAAAAACATTGATACATGGAGTATGATAGTTTCAGAACTGTAAGCTGGTATCCTTGTGATGAGTTCTGATGAAACAAATTGTTTTGTTTATAACATCAAATTCTCATTTAATAATGGCGAGTTCTCGTGGCATTTCAGAATTAGTTGAACAGTGTTCAGTGATCTGTTTTTGTTTCTTCCTGAAGATGAAAAACCAGCTAAAATTTACTCTCCTATGACTAAATAATACAGAAAAAGCTGCATGAATTGCAGAAATTTTTATGAGTGGGTAGGTGTTTAGAAATTGTCAAACTTTGGTGACTAGCTTGCAATGTTCTGGACGTCCAGACATTTTGGGATGCAGAGGACTCAGTTTTTGTGAGATTTTTTAGAAGAACAGCGGACAATAAATAGTACATACTTTTCTGACATGCTTATCAATAAAATAAAGTCAGGAGTGATACAGAATCATCCTGTGCAGAGGTGTCATTCTCCATCATGATAATGCTTGTCACCATCAATAAATTGACTTGGGAAACTCTGCCTCACCCTCCCTACAGCCCAGACTTGGCTTCGTCTTATATTCACTTGTTTGGTCCACTCAAGGAGGCATTAAATGATATAAAGATTTCTTTGCATAAAAAAGCTTATTCAGAGATGGGACAAGTGTATTAATGTTGCTGTGGATTATATTAAAAAGTACAGAAATTTATCATACTGATTAAATAAACAGTTTTTCCTCTACAGCTATTTGTCCCTTTAATGATTGACTGACCATCATACATTGTTTTATAAATTACTAGCTGGATATCCGTGCTTCGCTACGGTGATTATCAGAAAAAAACAGAATGTCAAATCAGAAAATAGAAATATGTTATTTGTGAAGCTTAGATACCAGTATTCTGAAACTAAGAGAAACTATTTAAGCTCTTTAATCTTGATCAATTAAAGCTTTAAGATGATAAATTTGATCAAGCTTGATCAATCAACTATTAAAGCTTGAAAATTAATGAGTTGTTAAAAATGACGCTGTATTATTTAGTAGAGAGGATAAGCTAAGTTTCTGTTAGAAATTAAGACAGTCCTTTATTGTAAGTCTAACAACAATAAAATAGATGGGCTTAAGCCCATTGAGCCCACCACCACCCCTGGTTTTTTGGTCTACGTACCCAGGCTAATAACTTGCTTAGCATATATTTTCGTTGTCTTGTTTGTTCAACATCTTCTTTCACAGCACTACACTTTATATACTATTGAAACTTTCACATGTGAAAACTTACTTGTCTTTTTCATCAAACGTGTTTCGGCGTCGTATTCGCCTTCTTCAGCTTAGAAACAGACTGCCATTATTTAGTAACGGTTGTTGCTTGGAAGGTATAGTGGGGGTGGTGTGTAGAGGAAGGGGATTGGCGCGGGGATCCAAATTATTGTTTGTTTTTTGTATTATTGTGTCAAAAAGTGTATGTGCTTTATATTGTAACTAGCTAACCCAGCAATGCTTCGTTATTGCTATATTTGGGTATATATATAGATTAAGTGAACACAATTGAAAGTCATACAATGTGAATGACTACATTGTAATCCGGTACATCTGGAGGCACACTTTCAATGGCTGTTTTGAACGATTGTACGTATAGGTTATGCGAGTGCAACATATCTTACCAAAGCACCATCCAAGCGTTCTCGAGAATTTATGTTACATCGAGCTGTCACTTGCGTTTCAGGATCTGCAATGAAGTACAATTGCAGAAATTTGTGTTCGCCAGTTCGACATGGTAGTAGACTGCCAGCCAGATGGTAAACCTGTCCTTGCACTTTAAATGTTGGCATAAAACCACGTTCTACAACATGACTTTTAAATGATGTCATTTGGAAAGCATTATTGTAATGACGTATATTGCGCATGAAATGTTTGTGTTTAGTATGTTCACCTTTAATTAGAGAATTCAGTGGTTCGGGAGGTGTAATAATTTCATTTAATTTAACTTTACCATTTAGACTGCACATTCCTTTAGATTCATCTTTCCATTTCAACGCTGAACAATATTGATAGACAATAGTCATAGCACCTATCGAAACCATTGGATAATTTTTGTAATCTATGGTAGAATCGTAATTATTTGCTGAACATTCTAACCATAAATTATTAGAATTACGTGTTGTAACAATATTATGATATTGTTGTGCATGTCTGGTGTGATCCTGAGCATACGCTGTTCTCTATCAACAGACGTTTCTCTCTCTTCGGGACCTATCTCTTTCACGATTTTGAGATAATCTACCGTTTCGTTCCATGGAAGTTTCCCTATCTCTCCGCAAAGACTGATTTGCCCTTTGAGTCTCTAAACGGCCTTCTCTTTCATCCGAACTTTCATTATTGCGTAGTACGCGTAGTCTCTTAGCATTTGCCGTCTTCTATTCTATATTAGCACGTCGTCGAGGCATGATAAAATCGCAAAGTAAACAAAACCAACGACTTTATCACAGTCTTTTGCTCAGCGCGACCATTCACTGCAAGATACAAAACTCATATGATGCGACGTAACAAACCAAAAACTGAAAACTTGAATAAAATCCGTTCAGTACTTCCTGAGATTAGCGATTTCAAACAGAGAGAGAAAACGACCCACCGACTTTACTTTATACTATGTCACAATCTATATTACTGCTCAGCGCGACCACTCACTGCAAGATACAAAACTCATATGATGCGACGTAACAAAGCAAAAACACAGTAGCGCCAGCGGTCAAATTCTAAACTATACGATAAACCGTGCTCAGCGCGACCACTCACTGCAAGATACAGAACTCATATGATGCGACGTAACAAAGCAAAACACAGTAGCTCCAGCGGTCAAATTCTAAACTGTACGATAAACCGTGACTTTCACTCTTCAGTAGCGCCTGCGGTAGGCAGCATTCAAATTGTAAACTTGACATTCACTTACTTGACATAAACCGTGATAGCTAAGCTAATGTACAACATATATGTATTAATTATACACATAAATGTTCCTCGATAGACACTCTATCTATTGGCGAAAACTTGAATAAAATCCGTTCAGTACTTCCTGAGATTAGCGATTTCAAACACAGAGAGAAAACGGGCCGACTTTACTTTATACTATGTATAGATTGGTCGTTTAGTATGTTGTTTGGTTGTGTTGTGTGGTGTTTGTATATTTTCATTTGCTCCCTCAGATTAAGTTCTCAGGACCTAACTGTAAACAACATTCCTGGTTTTGCTCTCTGGCTGGAGGATGACCATGTTGTCAGGTGAACTGACTCTGAAGAACGCCATGTACAACTGACCATGGGAGAAACAGTCACTCCTCAGATGCACACCAGCCACTATCAAACTCTGCCCCTGTTCCTTATTGATGGTCATGGCGTCCTTCAGGAAGGATACAACTAAAAAAGTGGCATTATCAGTGTTGCGGTTTTCGTGTTTTTTCATGGATAGACGTTAAAGCTTTCAAAACCCTTTCTGAGTGAGTACCCAGAAGCCAAGTGGAATATATGTGCCGAACTTAGAACTCAAAATAAACCCTCAATGCCACATAACAAGGAATAGAGGGACAGGGTGAACTGTTTTGCGATTATTTTTGTGCCTCCTCGTAGTTATAGGTTAGATGAAAAAAATACTGTTTTAGTAACTCTCCAAAAGCCTAAAGGAAAGTAAAAAAATAAACATTAGACTTCCAGGAAGCATACAGTTGATAAAAGCTGTATTATCGGTGTCAAGGTTTTTAGCGGTTTTTCATGGTTAGGCATTAAAGTTTTCAAAACCCTTTCTTAGCGAGCACCTAGAAGCCAAGAGGAACATACGTGCCGAACTTCAAGTTTGTAGACTTTATAGTTATGGAGATTTCTGGATGTGAGTGTATGAATCAGTGAGTGGTATTTGGCTTTTTTATATATATATATATATATATATATATATATATATATTATAACCTAACTCATGCGTCGTCTCATCTTCGTTCGTATACCTCTGTAAAATATAACAGTGTGTCTGAGTGTAAAAATGTGTCTGTGTTTCTTACCACTGCGTCCTCGCACGGCGATGCAATTCACGATGTTTGGGTCCGTAGCGAATGTACTGGGGGACCAGGTATCGTGGTTCCCGATCTGAGGTTCAAACGTAGTGGATAATCTCCGGGTGGCGCCAAATTGTTTATATAAAACAATTAAAATTGTTTCCTTATCAATGTTCTATTTGAACGAGGCGACGAATTCAATCCGTCCCGCCTTTTCTCAATTTTTTGTCAATCGAGTTAGCAGTTACAGTATTCGCTACTTGCGCGCTAGACGTCGCATCAGAAACCTTCACTATACATTATATTTTTAAACATACACTTTGCTAATGAAAATAAAACACGATTTAACACACACAGTATAGATTTATTATTAATTTGAAGTTAATATTTTATAGACACAAGTTGTAATTAATTTTCATATGCAATTCTGCACCGGATAATTCTTTATGAGACTCTCTCCAGGGTTAAACAATCAACTTTTGAATACAAATAAACACAGTATGGCGTTTTATTATGCCAATCAACAAATATTTTGATCGATGGTTGTGGGCTCTTTGGATCACGTTAAAAGGTTCAGATGCAGTTACAATATTAAAAATACACAACCTTACAATGTTTTTTCCTTAAGTAGGATAATGTGTAGTGGTAATTGTTTTGTCTGAGTGTCATACAAGATGTTTAAAAGTCGTACATAAATATGAGGTTAGTTCTATAGTTAACAAATTTTCAGTGATTTAATATTACGATTCAATCCTTGCAAGAGAATAAAAATGATTCAGTGGTATTCAACATACATTGAGAAATATTCAAAGTGCGTTTATTTTTGGAAGTTGAAATAATTTAACTGATACTTAACAGCGTTGTAGTACGGTATTACTCTGGATGTCGAGAAAGAAGGATTGTGGCATCAATATAATTCATTTGTTCTTTAATCAAGTTTTGGCATCTTTTTCAAAGTTGTTTGGACTTATTTAGATATTTCGTCTTCAATTAAACGTCTTCTCCCTCTGGTAATGGTATTCCGTATCCATCAGACTTCTTTACGATCAATTTCTATACTTTGTTTTACTTTTAAGATGTTTTAAATATGAAAATGTGTTGTACAGAAATTTCGCATCTGGCTTGCGATAGAGTCACTTTCCAAGTAAAAGTATTCAACGGTAATTACCTCGTTAAACGGTCGTTTCCATGGTTACATCATTAATTACATTGGGCGAGCTGAACATGAATACATTGTTATCAATTTTTGAATTCCTTTCAAATCTTCCCATATCTTCGGACCTTCTTCCTCCTCTTATCTTCCTTCTTAGTTATTATCTATTTGCACTGTCATTTATATTTTCTCACAAAGATTATTTTGGTACCCCACAATATTGGGTTTTATCAAGTTTTCTAAGTTTACAATTAATTTCATACTTACTAATTACATTTCTTTGTTCATATAATTCATTAATTTAATATTTGGTTTTTAATAATAACTACCATTCATACTTGATGAATCAATCACCTTGGATTTGTCCATTACATGGTGATTTTTATACAATCAGTAATTGCTTATGTTTGACCATTAAGCCTGTTTCACATTTAAGTAGCCATTACTGGATTTTTATGGCTTCATACACAATATATTTCATTTAGTCCTAAATTGTTATTTTGCATTTATAATTAGGTTTAATGTCTATGGATGTGTTTGAATTTAGCCTTTTTGTGATCTTGGTTAGTAACAACTGTGTTATTCAATCTTACTTGCTAATTATTTGCTATTCATCTCCAATATAACATATAACATCTGGGTCTATGGTCTGTATGACTCTTACAGCCATATCCAATTCATAAACAATAGTTTCTACAATTCATTATTTCTTATTTGTTGTTCTGGTGCTAAACAATCTCACCTCTATTGAACTTTTTTCATTAAACTCCCCTTATAACATGGGTATTTACTTAACGTTAATACAGACTTATTTTCTAATGCTTTTTTCTCTCCCTTCCATGTTAACACCATCTTATTACTTTTCCTTGTGAAACACACCTTTAAACTTTTACAATACATTCTTAAGTTATAACAATACTATTTCCTAGTCATCACAGTGAATATCACTACTTAGTGTTCATTATTTACTGAATCAATGTTCTATTCTAAATATTATTCATTGTAACTTTGTTAGATGTTATTGTTCACTCTTAAAACTAAAACATAGGTTATTTTACTAAGTCTTTACCTTAGCCTACTCTCCTCTTACTATTTTATGATAGACAATATTTGTATTTATTTTTCACTAGCACTTTCTTAAATTATTTAGTGTTCATTATAATTTACTTAGTGTTTCTTTAGTATTATATCACTCTAGGATAAATCACTTTCACTAATTCAACTTCCATTTATTTCTCATCATTTTATTCTCTTTCTCTACACACTATCTATATAAAATTATTAATATTGTGTCTTTCTTTGTTAACAAATTACATATATCCCTAACTCTTTTGGTTAGTGTACTTTTATACATTGTTTCAGATTACTGACTGTTTATAATTGTCATTTTATCAATACTAACATTCATTAATAGTTTTGGTTCTTAACTGATTTTATTTTCTTTATTATTTTGGATTACATTACTTCTCCATACTATATTTTTTTTCTTGTCTAGTTTTCTTGGCACGTTTCATTTTGTTTTCTTCCTCGTGGGTTTGTTCTCTCTTGGTTTTCATTCTTCTTCTCCTTCATTCATCTTGTTTTCTTTATTTTGGTTTCTTAACTGGTTTCTTAACTGGCCAATCTCTGGGGTTGGGTCAATGTTGTTTGTCTGTCAGTCTATTATTTGAGTTTCTTTATTAATCACTTTCGGTTTATTACTCCTTCTCCTTCCATGTTAATTACCTTTTATTTATTTTTTACTCTCCACATAATTTATTTATTCAAACATAATATCATTTAGCATTTTTTTTTATACATACTTATTGTTATCAAAATTTATCTGAATTTGGTGATGTTATAATATATATATATATATATATATATATATAATATTTATGACTAATTTTACCTCAAGATATACTTTTTTCCTTTAGGAACATGTTTCGGGAGATCTTGTTCTCCCATCTTCAGCCTTCGCCATCTTGTTTCTGGTGAAGTATTTGTGTGTTGGCTTCTGGATGTTATTGAGGTAGTTTGTTGGTCTTTGGTCCTTTAAAGTTGCATTATTGTGTGTGGTTGTGGTATCTGTTTTTGTATTTTGTGTATATTTGTGTAAAACAAATTAATACCAGAATAAATACAAATCAATACAAAACATGACACAATATTCAAAGCACTCAACATCGAATATACACAAAATACAAAAACAGATACCACAACCACACACAATAATGCAACTTTAAAGGACCAAAGACCAACAAACTACCTCAATAACATCCAGAAGCCAACACACAAATACTTCACCAGAAACAAGATGGCGAAGGCTGAAGATGGGAGAACAAGATCTCCCGAAACATGTTCCTAAAGGAAAAAAGTATATCTTGAGGTAAATTTAGTCATAAATATTATAGTATTAATACATCAAGAAACGGACTGTAGCAGAAAGTGATTGAAATATATATATATATATATATTGTCACGACACAAATAGCCAACCCCGTACCAGAGATAAAAAATATATTTATAATTGTAAAAAAAAAAAAAAATACTTCTTATCAAATGAACTGATTGATTTTAAATAAAAGTATAAGGAATATAACACGACAATACGACGACTTTAACCCAACCCAAGTGATTGAGCCAACAACCCAAACATAAAGAAGGGAACCACAAATAAACAACGAGGATAAGAAAATAATAAACCTAAGCCACAAGGAAACAAGTTTATGGGTTTAAATGACCCCGAAAATGTCCAAAGAAACGGATGAAAGGACCTAATGTAATAAACAAACAAGGAAAATGAAGAAGGAGGGAGACGAGCAAAAGTGAAAACCAAGAATGGTTCACCAACACAAGTAAAATAGCACTCAACAAGAGCATTGAAACCAAAACCAGGGTTATCAGGAGGAAGGAGAGATAACGGTTACTACCCATTAAAAAGGCAACCAGAAACCACAAATTAGAATTGTTATTAGTCAGTAAGTATTAGTTATTAAGTATTAATTGTCATTAGGATTAAGTCATGAAAGAGAAATAAGTATAGGGGTCACCCACTATCAAACCAATGATATAAACAGTGATATAGTGTACTAGTGTAGGTGTAAGAACCCCAAAGTGAAGTGTGACACTAGTGAAATTGTAATTAACAATAAGTGATTTACAAGTGAAGGTAAGGTAAAAGTTGGAAATAAACAGTGCATAGATAACTGATAAATAAGTAGTATTAAGAGTGAATTATAGTATAAGGGATAGAAAAACACTAGAAGTGATAATGACTTTTTATTTAAAAAGATGTTCAATAGAGTTAAGTTAATTATAGCCAGTAGTAAGTAAAAAGGGAGGATTCCAGAATAGAATAAATTGAAGGTGTTACCATGGAGGGAATATAAAAATTGTTTAGAGATTGAGAAGTCAAAAAAAAAAAAACTAACAAAGATACCTAATTTATAAAGGACTATTATTAATTTAATAACAAGTGATGTTGTTTATCACAACACAGATAATATGTGTTATAAACTAAAAAAAATTAGCAAATAAGGATAAGTTAGGAGTGAGTGATGATATTTCTTAATCAAAACAATAACTCTAATAACTTATAAAAAATTGTGTTCATGTTATTGTTATAAGAGGATATGGCTGAATGCAATGTGCAGTCCATAAACCTAATGTTATATTTTTAAGATTGAAATGAGGAAAGCAATATTGAATAATAAACAAAACACCTACAGACTCAAAACACAACACAACTAATAAAAATAACAAAGTAAGCCCAATAGGCTGAAACAAAATGTGATTTGAACGAAATAAGTAAATTATTATAATGGCTACTTAGGCCTAGAAAAAACATAACTGTCAGAACCAAACAAACAAAGATTATAACAAATTGAATCAGAATTTAGAAAATCTGAGGTGAAGGAATCACCAAGGATAAATTGTAGATCATTTATAACACAAAATATTGTAATAGGCATTATTATATAAAAAGAAATGTAATTAACAAACATTAACATAATTGTAAAAACTTAAAATCTGAAAATACCCAAGCTTGTGGGGTATCAAAATAATCTATGAACGAGAATAAATACTATAGTGACAATATTTAATAACCAGGAAGGAAGATGGAGGAATGACAGTAATCAGAAGATATACGAAGAATTCGAAGTTTCGATGACAATACATCAACTCAAAATAAGCCTATTCGAAAAATACCGTTACTATGGAAACAGCGATTATTGACAAAAAATACCGTTAGAAATTAGTAGAGAGAAAAAAGAAGCGAAGCGTCACCAAGCCATACAGATGCAGAAGTTCGGAAGAAGGTTTTTTCAGTGTAAATCATGAAAATAATAGTATAAAGTTGCGGAAAACTAATCGTCAAAGAAGCAGATTACCACTACAACCAATATTACAAGACCCAAGACCTGAATAAACGGAAATTATCCATAAATAGAACGTCCAAACACAAGACGAAAGGACGCCACATTTTAATGAAGCCCAAAATCCAAGAAAACTGATTTTATGCAGCCAATTCCTATCTCGAACCAACTACAAAGGCCTATACACGTCGAATTGTTAAGTACTATCCAATTATTTATTTTCCACCAACCCTAATCACTTTAAATAATTTTGAAAGGTAAAATTACCACACTATAAAGATAATATTTCTCTTTCATAGAGTATTTAAGCAAATTAAAACATAATGAAACATTGTTAACATAAAATAACCTAAGAATTGAACACGAACTTACAGAACACTTTTACAACACAACACAACAGATTGCAACAGCACACTTTATATTTCTTGTACTCTTAGATTAAGGTAATTTGTATTTTTATTGTAACCATTGTAGTTCTTTAACTCATAGCCAAAAGAATCCACGGATTTTTGAAACCAAAACTGTAATAAGCCTAACGTAAACAGACGCTAGGTTAAATGGTTTCTAAATTAATTCGCCGCCCTGAAAATAAGATCTCATGTAATCAAACGATAATTATTTTGTTGTAATTGCAAATGTTTCCAGATATCACCATTAAAAAATATTCATTACAGGGAGTAACCAGCGTTATCATTTCATAGGGAGTGCTATATAATAATTACTTGTATTGAAGAATAAATCGTAGCAGTAAGCTAGTTGTCAGTTATTCGTCAGAAGCGACGATTGAGGCGTCTGTGCGAGCGGGAACAATTTGAATACACCAACCCGCTACGCTGATAACTTGTTCAAATACAGTTTTTAGTTGTTTTGGTAAAACGACTTGGCGCCACCCGGGATTATTACACCCCCTAAGAATAACAGGTAAGGTTACTGCCGTAATATACAGGTGATCAGAACTACGCTACAAACATCGCTAGCCACAAAATTACTGTAACGACCCGGTGCGAGGCGAACGCACTAATCATCCAAACACATTATTTTTTTTTATGTACACATTTTGCAGGTACGCTCAAAGTATATAGTTACAGATTGGCGACCAACCGGTGAGGCTGTAAAAGAAGGCCCACGGCGGCTATGAAGAGACATTCAATGTTTACCAGACAGGATAAAAAGAAAGAAATTGAAAGTGAAGGCCAGCCAGAAGAGATGGAAGAAATTGAAGAAATAATCGGGGAGTTAGTCGAAGAGGACGTTCAGGAAAACCAACCTGAGAATCCAGTTCAACCAGAACCGGAAGTGGAAGTAATGATAGGGGACCAACCATTCAAACCAACGGAAGAAACGAAGTTAGATCACATGCTGAACTTCATGATGGAACAATTTGGACAATTGAATAAAAAATTGGAGTCAACCAACACAAAATTAGAGACAACCAACACAAAATTAGAGTCAACCAGCACAAAATTAGAGTCAACCAAAACAAAATTAGAGTCACTGCAAGAGGGAAGGAAGCAAGATAGAGAAGAATTGAATAAAAAATTGGAGTCAGACAAAGAAGAATTGAATAAAAAATTGGAGTCAGACAAAGAAGAATTGAATAAAAAGTTGGACCAAAATAAGGAAGAATTGAAGAAGCAATTCAAGGCGGACTTAGAGATCCTGAATAACAAAATGGAAAACAACCGAGAGGCGTTAGAAAAGAAGAGTGAGGAGTTGAAGAAACAAATAAAAAAGGATCTTGAAGTGTTAAATGACAAGATTGAAAACAACTGTGAAACACTCCAGAAACAATTGAAAGAAGAAGGTGAGAAATCAAAAGATGAATGGAGGCAACAGTTGGCTGAGTGCAAAAATGAAATCAAACAGACTATAACTGAGACGAACGAAACAGTAATACACGTCCAGGAAGAGTTGACTGAAAAAATAAATCACGTCCAAGAGGAAGGAACTCTCAGGATCCAAGAAATACAGAAGACCACCACCGATGAGTGTAACAAGAATAAACAGGAGGTGCTTCAAGAGCTGAAGGAGAGGCACAAAGAAATACAGACTGATGTCAGCGAACGCATTGAAAGGGTATATACCACCATCAACAAGATTGACGAGGAAACACAAGAAAATAAAGAAAAAATTAGACAAATCAGTCAGAAAGAGAAGCAGATGCAAGAGGAACTGGACGCTTTGAGGGAGAAGCCTTGCAGTAGCACTCATATATTTACGAATGAAAATAGGGAAGTGATCAACTTCAAGAGTTACCGAAGAAACCCCATAGAATTTCTGAAAAGGGTGGAGGAGCTCATCGAGAGGAACAGAGATACCAGATGGA
Organism: Magicicada septendecula; assembly: GCA_034769895.1. Lineage (NCBI taxonomy): Eukaryota > Metazoa > Arthropoda > Insecta > Hemiptera > Cicadidae > Magicicada > Magicicada septendecula. The sequence continues at coordinate 111,668,234 of CM068370.1, forward strand.
CAACGGTGAGAAGTCTCATCGACGAGATGTTTCGAGACACAAATGACAATTGGTGGACAGCCACACGACCAGAAATCAGCAGTACGCAGGAATTTAAAACGTTGTTTCGTGAAAAGTACTGGTCGGAGTCGACCCAAAATGTAGTGAGGAACGATATAAGCAACGGGAGATATGAGCCACAGGCTGGGCATACATTAACGTCTTACTTCTTGGGCAAGGTCTGCCTAGCCCAAAATCTCGAACCAAGGATACCCGAAGAATCCCTAGTCATCCAACTGGGATATCACTACGAAGACGCCATACAGAGGGCCAGGAGACAGGGACAAATAAAGACCATACAGGGAATGGCCAACTTGCTGGAAGACCATGAAAACGATAGCCAGTACAAGAAGAATCGTGTGATCAACCAAAGGTACAACCGGGGGAATGAAAGTTACAACGTGCCAAGCCACAACTTACCCTATAGTAATACCCAGAACAACTACCGGAACATAATGAATCGTAACCCAAATAATTATCCAGGGGACCAACCATTCCATCGGAATCAACCCAACTACAATCAAGGTAACCAACCGACCAACAGAGATCATCCGAGTTACAACCAGGGGAACCAACCAAATAACAGAAATGCACAAAACCCTAGTGCACCGAATAATCACAACCGGGGCATAGAACAAGGAAGGAATACAAATGGCCACCCAAATAATCACAATTATTATGGCAACCGGTACGACCCGAATTACCCATATAACAGAGGAAACGGTAGTAACCAAAATAGGGGTGACATGAGGCGTCAAGTCAATTTTATCAGCGGGAGGAGACAAAACAACTATCGGCGATATTGTCCCATTAGAACCAGCACAGTGTACAACAATTCCCAATACGACAACCAACAAGCCACAGGAACGAGAACAATAGAAGCACCAAGGAATCACATAAGTGATCAATCAACCTCAACCAATGAAATGGCAGACCAAGTAAATAGTCTGGCCAGTGGTTCCCAGCCACCTTTAAACTAAAAAGGTCAGTGAGAAACCACCAGGACCCTTCACATGACCAATCACTTGGGTTAAATCGACAAAGTACGACGGAAAGCGAAATAAAGAAGATAACCATAATAACAAACAATTATTTAAAGGACATCAGGGAAGAGCTTCTGGAGGAGGAGGATAACCCCTTGTCAACAACAAATAGTGAAATAGTGCATATAAAAGCCATTATTAATGGAATCAACACTGTCATAATGATCGATACTGGGTCAAATGTATCTCTCGTAAACCAACCTGAATTGGAGCGGATCCAGGCCAACTCCAATATACCTATCCCGACTTTACCCATAAATAATATCGTCATAATTGGTGCCACAGGCAAACAAAATAAGACCATCAGAAAACAGGTCTCTTTAGAGCTGAACAGTCAAAACACAATCATACCCATTATTTTTCTTGTCGCAAATGGATTACCATTTAACATGCTGATTGGATGCGACGCACTGAGACAACACTCAGCAATTATTGACATGCAGAAGGAAATAGTAGTGCTTACTTCTGAGAAGGGAGTGTGGTCAGCCAATATAATCAACAATAACCCAACACAACTAACCCTAAATCATCATAAGGGGTTAAAGAGCTATTATTGCCAGACATATCAACCATCAATTACCATAGAAGAGGAAGAAGGAGAGGGAGAACTGTGGAAAAGAAAAATCGAAGACATTAGAAAGTTCCAAAGAGAGAGACCTCAGCAAGAGATAACGGGTGAACAGGCTGAAAAACTAATAGCCATATACCAAGAATACCATCACGTTTTCTCAAATACACCAGGGAAGGTCAAAGGTTTCCAATGTAAAATCGACTTTCGAGAGCCCATTGACTTCCACAGAAAATCTTACCCAATCGCCTACTCCCTAAAAAACGAGGTGAGAAAGGAAATAAATAGAATGATGGAGGAGGACATCATTGAATACAGTCAGTCTCCTTACACGAGTCCTATAGTCGCAATACCAAAAAAGAACGGTAAGGTCAGAATATGTTTAGACGCCCGGGAGATCAATAAGATGATCATTAATGATCGAACGTCACCGGGAGAGATCGAAGAGATACTCAAGAAATTCCATGGTACCAGATATATAAGCACCTGGGATACGGTATGTGGGTACTGGCAGGTGGAGCTGCACCCACACAGTAGGAAGTACATGGCATTCATCTTCGACGGAAGAAATTACCAGTTTAAGAGGTTACCTTTCGGCCTCGTTAATTCCGTCACAGTGTTCGTCAAGTGTATGGACCAGGTCATAGGTCAAGAAGCATTGCAGTTCACAACAGTGTATGTGGACGACCTTTTAATAACATCATCTGACTGGGATGAGCACTGCGATCGGGTCAAACAGGTATTACAAAAATTATCTGTGAATAATATCACATTGAAATTAGACAAGTCCAAATTCATAGCAAACCAAGTCAAATTCTTGGGTTTCAACTTAGCAGAACAGGGGATAACACCATCCCAAGCGAAGGTGGAAGCTATTCAGAACTTCCCCACCCCAAAGAATATGAAGCAGCTACAATCCTTCTTAGGTATTTGTAACTACTATAGAAAGTTCCAGACCAATTATTCTTATTTAACAGCAAAGTTCTCTAAACAACTATCAGCTAAAGAAAAGTGGACTTGGGGGAAGGAACAAGATGAAGTGCTAAAATTAATCAAAACAAAATTTCTTGAAACTATAATGCTAAACCACCCTAATTTTGAACAGCCGTTCTATTTAAATTATGACGCCAGCGATGTGAGCCTGGGCGCCGAGTTATATCAAGAGGATAAGGACGGACACCACCTGGTTATCAGCTTTGCCAGCAGGGTACTGAACCGATGCGAACGTAACTACAATGTTACTGAAAAGGAACTACTCAGTGTTGTGTTCGCATGCGGAAAATTTAGGACGTATATCCTTGGATATCCCGTCACCGTCCGAAGTGACCATAAGTCCATTTCCTTTTTGAAACAGTGTAAGTTAAGTCATGGGAGGCTTACACGATGGATACTCGCATTACAAGAGTACCACATAACGTGGGAGTACATTCCAGGGCGTAAAAATGTTGCCGCCGATGTATTATCCAGAATAAATGTCACCGATCAGACATTTGAAGGAGAAGAGGAGCAAGACAACAAAGAGTGAAAAATATAAGAGAAGGCAATAACAAGGAAAGAAAAGGAGAAGTCGACTTACAAAAATATAATAACATGATCTTATATATAGTAATAAATGAACCATATGTCATCACAAAGGACAATGGAAACAACACTTACGAGATAAGTAATATAACCACCAAAAAAGTAAAAGGAGTGTACAACCAAGCTTCCATAAAGAAGTTCTATGAAGAAAACTAAATAACTGGAACACGATCATCCAGAATAAGTGTGACTATCATACACTTGAAGGAGAAGAGGTGAATAATAACGAAGTGTCGAACAAAAAGGAGAAGGCTATAATATGGAATGGAAATGATAATATAATAAATCCACAACTGTGAGAATTGAATTAATACCAAAATAAAATTATATATATAATAAAATGTATGGCCATATGTCATCACGAAGGACAAGTAACTGTAAATAAAATACAGATACCAAAATTTAAAAATTATGTGTACACAACTTGCAACAACATATCGATGACTTATGAGGTCTAAAATAAAAAAAATATCAAAACAAAGGAATGAGATACATAAATTCCTACTAAGTGAAATCAACTTACAATATATTAAAAAGTTGATGTGTGAAGTATATGAAATAATTAAACAAAATGTACCAAAATAGGAATACACTACACAAATTCCTATGGTGTAAGAAAATTAACTTACAAAGAATTAATACAAACTGAAATATACAAAAATAAAATCAGACCAAACCTGATAAGATAAGTACATGAAATTATAATAATGAATCAAAGATATTTATCTGTAAAATAAAAAATCTAAACTGGTACAAAGAAAGAGAGAAGTTATGTATGAATCAAATATACAAGCTATGGCTAAAGCAAAATCTTGCTAGATAACTGAGAAAAGTATACCAATGTCTAAGATAATTAAAATGATCACAATGAGAATTGAAAACCAAAAAATGAAAAGTTAATGATGAAATTAACATATAAATAAATAAAAAACAATCAATGTATGAGCAAATGATAGTATATAGTTAAGGTACAGCGGAAGGAAGAATGAGTAAAAGGCCAAAGTGATCTAAAAACAAGCCACAAGGTGGACAATCCCAAAATATATTATTATTATTAAGTCACAAGTTGACAAAAAAGGTATTTATGATTGACTGTTGAAAAGTCCAGCAATCAAATAAACTGAGCAGAGATGACGTGCCTCTGGTCTCAGAAAAATGAGTAGTAATGGGAGAAACCAGCTACTAAAGTAAGGGAAAAAATTGTGTATAAGGGAGAACACACCAATGGAAATAAAAAGAAAAACAGATCCAAATAAAATGGAATGAATTCAGTAAGAAGAGAAATAAAGAATGGAGAAACGACCAAGAAAGAAAAGGAAAAAGATTATGTATAACTGATAATTTCATAAAAAACTATACTAGTGTTTTATCAAAATGATCAATTTTAAAGGAGAGGCATTATGTCACGACACAAATAGCCAACCCCGTACCAGAGATAAAAAATATATTTATAATTGTAAAAAAAAAAAAAAATACTACTTATCAAATGAACTGATTGATTTTAAATAAAAGTATAAGGATTATAACACGACAATACGACGACTTTAACCCAACCCAAGTGATTGAGCCAACAACCCAAACATAAAGAAGGGAACCACAAATAAACAACGAGGATAAGAAAATAATAAACCTAAGCCACAAGGAAACAAGTTTATGGGTTTAAATGACCCCGAAAATGTCCAAAGAAACGGATGAAAGGACCTAATGTAATAAACAAACAAGGAAAATGAAGAAGGAGGGAGACGAGCAAAAGTGAAAACCAAGAATGGTTCACCAACACAAGTAAAATAGCACTCAACAAGAGCATTGAAACCAAAACCAGGGTTATCAGGAGGAAGGAGAGATAACGGTTACTACCCATTAAAAAGGCAACCAGAAACCACAAATTAGAATTGTTATTAGTCAGTAAGTATTAGTTATTAAGTATTAATTGTCATTAGGATTAAGTCATGAAAGAGAAATAAGTATAGGGGTCACCCACTATCAAACCAATGATATAAACAGTGATATAGTGTACTAGTGTAGGTGTAAGAACCCCAAAGTGAAGTGTGACACTAGTGAAATTGTAATTAACAATAAGTGATTTACAAGTGAAGGTAAGGTAAAAGTTGGAAATAAACAGTGCATAGATAACTGATAAATAAGTAGTATTAAGAGTGAATTATAGTATAAGGGATAGAAAAACACTAGAAGTGATAATGACTTTTTATTTAAAAAGATGTTCAATAGAGTTAAGTTAATTATAGCCAGTAGTAAGTAAAAAGGGAGGATTCCAGAATAGAATAAATTGAAGGTGTTACCATGGAGGGAATATAAAAATTGTTTAGAGATTGAGAAGTCAAAAAAAAAAACTAACAAAGATACCTAATTTATAAAGGACTATTATTAATTTAATAACAAGTGATGTTGTTTATCACAACACAGATAATATGTGTTATAAACTAAAAAAATTAGCAAATAAGGATAAGTTAGGAGTGAGTGATGATATTTCTTAATCAAAACAATAACTCTAATAACTTATAAAAAATTGTGTTCATGTTATTGTTATAAGAGGATATGGCTGAATGCAATGTGCAGTCCATAAACCTAATGTTATATTTTTAAGATTGAAATGAGGAAAGCAATATTGAATAATAAACAAAACACCTACAGACTCAAAACACAACACAACTAATAAAAATAACAAAGTAAGCCCAATAGGCTGAAACAAAATGTGATTTGAACGAAATAAGTAAATTATTATAATGGCTACTTAGGCCTAGAAAAAACATAACTGTCAGAACCAAACAAACAAAGATTATAACAAATTGAATCAGAATTTAGAAAATCTGAGGTGAAGGAATCACCAAGGATAAATTGTAGATCATTTATAACACAAAATATTGTAATAGGCATTATTATATAAAAAGAAATGTAATTAACAAACATTAACATAATTGTAAAAACTTCATCTGAAAATACCCAAGCTTGTGGGGTATCAAAATAATCTATGAACGAGAATAAATACTATAGTGACAATATTTAATAACCAGGAAGGAAGATGGAGGAATGACAGTAATCAGAAGATATACGAAGAATTCGAAGTTTCGATGACAATACATCAACTCAAAATAAGCCTATTCGAAAAATACCGTTACTATGGAAACAGTGATTATTGACAAAAAATACCGTTAGAAATTAGTAGAGAGAAAAAAAGAAGCGAAGCGTCACCAAGCCATACAGATGCAGAAGTTCGGAAGAAGGTTTTTTCAGTGTAAATCATGAAAATAATAGTATAAAGTTGCGGAAAACTAATCGTCAAAGAAGCAGATTACCACTACAACCAATATTACAAGACCCAAGACCTGAATAAACGGAAATTATCCATAAATAGAACGTCCAAACACAAGACGAAAGGACGCCACATTTTAATGAAGCCCAAAATCCAAGAAAACTGATTTTATGCAGCCAATTCCTATCTCGAACCAACTACAAAGGCCTATACACGTCGAATTGTTAAGTACTATCCAATTATTTATTTTCCACCAACCCTAATCACTTTAAATAATTTTGAAAGGTAAAATTACCACACTATAAAGATAATATTTCTCTTTCATAGAGTATTTAAGCAAATTAAAACATAATGAAACATTGTTAACATAAAATAACCTAAGAATTGAACACGAACTTACAGAACACTTTTACAACACAACACAACAGATTGTAACAGCACACTTTATATTTCTTGTACTCTTAGATTAAGGTAATTTGTATTTTTATTGTAACCATTGTAGTTCTTTAACTCATAGCCAAAAGAATCCACGGATTTTTGAAACCAAAACTGTAATAAGCCTAACGTAAACAGACGCTAGGTTAAATGGTTTCTAAATTAATTCGCCGCCCTGAAAATAAGATCTCATGTAATCAAACGATAATTATTTTGTTGTAATTGTAAATGTTTCCAGATATCACCATTAAAAAATATTCATTACAGGGAGTAACCAGCGTTATCATTTCATAGGGAGTGCTATATAATAATTACTTGTATTGAAGAATAAATCGTAGCAGTAAGCTAGTTGCCAGTTATTCGTCGGAAGCGACGATTGAGGCGTCTGTGCGAGCGGGAACAATTTGAATACACCAACCTGCTACGCTGATAACTTGTTCAAATACAGTTTTTAGTTGTTTTGGTAAAACGACTTGGCGCCACCCGGGATTATTACACCCCCTAAGAATAACAGGTAAGGTTACTGCCGTAATATACAGGTAATCAGAACTACGCTACAAACATCGCTAGCCACAAAATTACTGTAACAACCCGGTGCGAGGCGAACGCACTAATCATCCAAACACATTATTTTTTTTTATGTACACATTTTGCAGGTACGCTCAAAGTTTATAGTTACAATATATATATAGTGATTGTGAAGCCCCCAACTTCGTGTGAGCCATTTATTTTGCACATACTTACGCTATAAAATTATGACTGGTGTAATATAATAATAATAATAATAATAACACAACTTAATATGGTTTAGAATCATTTAAAAATTTATTAATAAAAAATTTTCTATTTTGTTGCGATTTAAAAATATCATTATTATTCACATGTGTGTAGCCGTAGCACACATCTAGTTATTAACATATAAGTAATAATCTCGTATTACACATAGACATAATATACATTCTTATACTACAATAAACATTTGTAATTATATTATTGCTCTCGACTTGCTCATTACTGTGATAATTATTAGATTATCTAATCTCTTTTTAATAATCTATTTTCTTTTGATTCTATTGCATATGCTTTGTTTTCTAATAAAAATTTACTATTTACTTTTATATTAATTTAAATATCATTGACTAAGTTATTTATTCAAAATTTTAGTTTCATACTTTTAAACATTACTTTAACTACTATACAAATACATATTTACATTTCCAAAAATTATTAATTCTTCTTTGAATTATATTGTCTTTCTTTTTACATAATTATATTGTCTTTACAAATACAGTGGAAATCGTTTAACGCGAAAACGGTTACCACAAAGTATCGGTTAACACGAAAAACCACTCGGGTACCAATCGCCATTTGTTATGTACAGTGTATTATTTGTACGGTTAACATGAAAGGTTTACCTGAAAAATATCGGTTAACACGAAAAATTTTTGTTAAAAATAATTTTTTGTTGGCTGGCTTTTAAGTAACTGCATACAAAATAAAGCCACACAAGTACACCCAAAAGCTTGTTTTCGGTGTAACGGAATCCATTCTTCATCTCTAAAAGAGAAAGAGCAGGTAGTGACCATAGTTTGTTTTGTCTACCTGTTTTGTTTTGTCTTCAGTACCAAGTTCTATTTACAGTACGTACTGTATACAGTGTACCGTTGTTTACGAGAAACCATAGCCTCTCCTTCAGCACCAAATGTGTTGTTCATTGACCGCAAATAAACCGTTATCGCTTACATTAACTACGTACTCTATAGGGTGTGGTGAGTTCAGTTCAGTTGTATTCTGTGCGTGTACAGCGGTGGTAAAGTTTGCAGTATGGTACCAATAACATTTTATTGTAAAAAATTTACTCAGTTGTGAGGATTAACTGTTTACTTTTTTACTGTACAAACTTCTTAGTCTTTTACAGCCAGTTAAGTGAAGTTAAGCATGTGACGAGTATGTGTTAAGTGAAGTTACACTTTCGTAAATTTCGTTTTTGCAGTCCGGAAGTAAAATGGAGAAGAAAGTGCGTAAACAAAGTGCCCTCTCTTTAGAAAAAAAAGTTGAACTCCTCCAAGCTGTTAATGAGGGTATTCGAACTAAAACAGAAATCTGTAAAACATTCGGTATACCAAACTCGACGTTAGCCACGATTATAAAAAATAGAGATAAAACTTTAGAACTGTATGAGTCGGGCAAGTTTGAACCAGGCAGAAAACGTTTTCGTAAGGCAAACCACGAAAACTTAGAGGCTGCTCTTCTTGTTTGGTTTAAGCAAGCAAGATCACAAGATGCTCCTATTTCTGGACCACTACTGATGGAGAAAGCAAACGTTTTTGCTGAACAGATGAACTTAAATTTCACTGCAAATCCTGGCTGGCTAGAAAGGTTTAAAAAACGAAATGGCATAACCTTTAAAAACATCTGTGGCGAATCAAGACAGGTGTCACAAGAAATGACATCATCGTGGTTGCAATCTACGCTGCCTGCAATTTTAAAAGACTATCCACGTAAGGATATTTTCAACGCCGATGAAACAGGACTATTTTTCCGTTGTATGCCCGATAAAACACTTTCATTCAAAGGGGAGCAGTGCTCTGGTGGTAAAAGGTCCAAAGAGAGAGTGACAGTGATGGTAGGTTGCAATGCTGATGGGTCAGAAAAACTTCCGTTACTTGTTATAGGAAAAAGTTTAAAGCCGCGCTGTTTTAAAAATGTTAAAAAGTTGGCAGTAGAATATAGAGCTAACAAACAAGCATGGATGACGTCTAAAATTTTTACTGAATGGCTGGTTTCGTTAGAAAAACATTTCACTTCTCAGAAGAGGAAAATTGTGTTAATTATTGACAACTGTCCTGCCCACCCATGTGACCTAAAATTGATGGCAATTAAACTTGCTTTTCTACCACCGAACACGACTAGTGTCCTACAACCTTGTGATCAAAGTATTATTCAAAATTTAAAATTTCAGTACAGAAAGTTACTTCTGCGGAAATACTTGGCCACTATTGAGGGGAAAAAAGATTTCTGTGTAAATGTTCTGGATGCTTGTAACTTGTTAAGAACAGCGTGGAACCCCGTGACGCCTACAACAATTCAAAATTGTTTCGCTTATGCTCGATTCATTTTGAATTCAGAAACTGAACAACCCGAAGAAAATGAAATTGATCCTACACTATCTGAAATGTTTAATCGTGTGTCATCTGTATTAAATGTTTCAATTTCTCTAAATGAGTATGTGACTGTCGACAAGAACATAACTACGGCTCCCGTATTAACAGATACCGATATCGTGGAAACAGTGCAAGTTGACAACTGTGAAGGTGATGATTGTGACGACGAACTTGACACGTAAAATGATAGTGAAAATGTTCCTACCGCTACCGATATGCTTTCGTTGCTGAGCCGTGTTCGTCGATATTTTGAAGCCAACTCGGAAGGTGAAATGTTTGAACACGTTGATAAATTAGAACAATTTTTTGAAAATAAAATAGTGCAAAATTGTGTGCAAAAGAAAATAACGGATTATTTTAAATAAAGATATACATGAAAACTACGGTAAAGTTGAAAGACATACAGTAGTCTATAAGAAAACCTAAATCATAGGACTAAATTTAGAACAGCTAATAATAATTTTAAGAAAAATTAACAATAATAAATCATGAGGATAAATAAAAGGTTGTATTTGTTGCATTTTACTAGACAGTACAATAAATAATCTACAGTACACTATTTGTTCACTTCCTCATTTTGTTTCACTTTTTGTTCGCTTAACGCGAAATTCGGTTTACACGAAAAAATAACTGGTCCCCGTCATTTCGTGTTAACCGATTTCCACTGTACATGGTTTTACAAATATTTTGTATTTTACAAATACACAGTTTTGTTTCACCTTATTGGTCATGGTAATACTCAGCGTATCCTCTTCAGTCCTAAGTCCTCGATCCTGGATGCTCCTCTATAGCCATGTAGTCCTGGAGTCCTTGATCCTCGTCCTTCAGATCCTCTCCACAGGATCTGAAGGACGAGGACGCTGTAGCCTCGTTCCGGACGCTGGACTCTATTCCATGTACTTGGCTGCTCCCTCGTATCCCGTCATGGCCTCAGGTTGCAGGTGCTCTCACGAAAGTGATGAGTAGTCGTGAAGAACCTCCGGCTGCTGCTATGGTTGATAGACAAAGAATTGTTGTCATTGGGCAGAGCCTCCGGCTGCCACGGTAGTTGATCGAGAAAGAGAATTAAGTTAGCGTATCTCGAGTATTTATACCCTAGGGTGCAAAAATCATGTTTCGACAATATTCTGCAGGTCTCAGTCTGTCGTTGGCATCCCTTTCTAAACACGATTATTTTCACATTTATTTTGCTTGTTTTCGCCATATGAGAAGTCTTTTGCACATTACCCGATATTCATCTTGTCGGTAATTTTTATGTGTTCACTGTGTATAAACCGTTTTTCCCTATCGTAATTAACATAAGTTTTATTTATATTTGTTTTCACTATAATCACACTTTTTATTATTTTCGCACTATTTTTATACACATGTGAGTCTTTATTTTATACACACTGTGGCGTATTTGGTTTTGTAATATTATCCACATAATCTTTACAATTTAAATAATTCATATAATTAATAGCATTCATTAAGGGGTGACGCTTTTCAGGAATCAACAGGTCTCACACACACATGTAAAATACATGTGTACACACAGACGCAGCTGCATGGCATGATTAACTTGTCCCAGCATGAAATTCGGTCGTTCCATTTACAGTTCAGATTGAAAAATGAATTATTATTACTAACAACATGAATTATTTATTTACTTTAATTAATTATCTTAATTACTCGTGCAATGCACAGTACCCTATACATTTGTACTGTTGCAATATATATATATATATATTATATATATATATATTGTCACGACACAAATAGCCAACCCCGTACCAGAGATAAAAAATATATTTATAATTGTAAAAAAATACTTCTTATCAAATGAACTGATTGATTTTAAATAAAAGTATAAGGAATATAACACGACAATACGACGACTTTAACCCAACCCAAGTGATTGAGACAACAACCCAAACATAAAGAAGGGAACCACAAATAAACAACGAGAATGAGGAAATAATAAACCTAAGCCACAAGGAAACAAGTTTATGGGTTTAATGACTCCAAAATGCCCAAAGGAACGGATGAAAAAACCTAATATAATAAACAAACAAGGAAAATGAAGAAGGAGGGAGACGAGCAAAAGTGAAAACCAAGAATGGTTCACCAACACAAGTAAAATAGCACTCAACAAGAACATGGAAACCAAAACAAGGGTTATCAGGAGGAAGGAGAGATAACGGTTACTACCCATTAAAAAGGCAACCAGAAACCACAAATTAGAATTGTTATTAGTCAGTAAGTATTAGTTATTAAGTATTAATTGTCATTAGGATTAAGTCATGAAAGAGAAATAAGTATAGGGGTCACCCACTATCAAACCAATGATATAAACAGTGATATAGTGTACTAGTGTAGGTGTAAGAACCCCAAAGTGAAGTGTGACACTAGTGAAATTGTAATTAACAATAAGTGATTTACAAGTGAAGGTAAGGTAAAAGTTGGAAATAAACAGTGCATAGATAACTGATAAATAAGTAGTATTAAGAGTGAATTATAGTATAAGGGATAGAAAAACACTAGAAGTGATAATGACTTTTTATTTAAAAAGATGTTCAATAGAGTTAAGTTAATTATAGCCAGTAGTAAGTAAAAAGGGAGGATTCCAGAATAGAATAAATTGAAGGTGTTACCATGGAGGGAATATAAAAATTGTTTAGAGATTGAGAAGTCAAAAAAAAAAAAACTAACAAAGATACCTAATTTATAAAGGACTATTATTAATTTAATAACAAGTGATGTTGTTTATCACAACACAGATAATATGTGTTATAAACTAAAAAAATTAGCAAATAAGGATAAGTTAGGAGTGAGTGATGATATTTCTTAATCAAAACAATAACTCTAATAACTTATAAAAAAATTGTGTTCATGTTATTGTTATAAGAGGATATGGCTGAATGCAATGTGCAGTCCATAAACCTAATGTTATATTTTTAAGATTGAAATGAGGAAAGCAATATTGAATAATAAACAAAACACCTACAGACTCAAAACACAACGCAACTAATAAAAATAACAAAGTAAGCCCAATAGGCTGAACCAAAATGTGATTTGAACGAAATAAGTAAATTATTATAATGGCTACTTAGGCCTAGAAAAAACATAACTGTCAGAACCAAACAAACAAAGATTATAACAAATTGAATCAGAATTTAGAAAATCTGAGGTGAAGGAATCACCAAGGATAAATTGTAGATCATTTATAACACAAAATATTGTAATAGGCATTATTATATAAAAAGAAATGTAATTAACAAACATTAACATAATTGTAAAAACTTAAAATCTGAAAATACCCAAGCTTGTGGGGTATCAAAATAATCTATGAACGAGAATAAATACTATAGTGACAATATTTAATAACCAGGAAGGAAGATGGAGGAATAACAGTAATCAGAAGATATACGAAGGATTCGAAGTTTCGATAACAATACATCAACTCAAAATAAGCCTATTCGAAAAATACCGTTACTATGGAAACAGCGGTTGTTGACAGAAAAATACCGTTAGAAATTAGGTAGAGAGAAAAAAAGTAGCGAAGCGTCACCAAGCCATACAGATGCTGAAGTTCGGAAGAAGGTTTTTTCAGTGTAAATCATGAAAATAATAGTATAAAGTTGCTGAAAACTAATCGTCAAAGAAGCCGATGACCACTACAACCAATATTACAAGACCCAAGACCTGAATAAACGGAAATTATCCATAAATAGAACGTCCAAACACAAGACGAAAGGACGCCACATTTTAATGAAGCCCAAAATCCAAGAAAACTGATGTTATGCAGCCAATTCCTATCTCGAACCAACTACAAAGGCCTATACACGTCGAATTGTTAAGTACTATCCAATTATTTATTTTCCACCAACCCTAATCACTTTAAATAATTTTGAAAGGTAAAATTACCACACTATAAAGATAATATTTCTCTTTCATAGAGTATTTAAGCAAATTAAAACATAATGAAACATTGTTAACATAAAATAACCTAAGAATTGAACACGAACTTACAGAAAACTTTTACAACACAACACAACAGATTGTAACAGCACACTTTATATTTCTTGTACTCTTAGATTAAAGTAATTTGTATTTTTTATTGTAACCATTGTAGTTCTCTAACTCATAGTCAAAAGAATCCACGGATTTTTGAAACCAAAACTGTAATAAGCCTAACGTAAACAGACGCTAGGTTAAATGGTTTCTAAATTAATTCGCCGCCCTGAAAATAAGATCTCATGTAATCAAACGATAATTATTTTGTTGTAATTGTAAATGTTTCCAGTTATCACCATTAAAAAATATTCATTACAGGGAGTAACAAGCGTTATCATTTCTTAGGGAGTGCTATATAATAATTACTTGTATTGAAGAATAAATCGTAGCAGTAAGCTAGTTGCCAGTTATTCGTCAGAAGCGACGATTGAGACAGCTGTGCGAGCGGGAACGATTTGAATACACCAACCCGCTACGCTGATAATTTGTTCAAATACAGTTTTTAGTTGTTTTGTAAAACGACTTGGCGCCACCCGGGATTATCACACCCCCTAAGAATAACAGGTAAGGTTACTGCCGTAATATACAGGTGATCAGAACTACGCTACGAACATCGCTAGCCACCAAAATTACTGTAACGACCCGGTGCGAGGCGAACGCACTAATCATCCAAAACACATTATTTTATGTACACATTTTGCAGGTACGCTCCAATCTACTCGTTACAGATTGGCGACCAACCGGTGAGGCTGTAAAAGAAGGCCCACGGCGGCTATGAAGAGACATTCAATGTTTACCAGACAGGATAAAAAGAAAGAAATTGAAAGTGAAGGCCAGCCAGAAGAGATGGAAGAAATTGAAGAAATAATCGGGGAGTTAGTCGAAGAGGACGTTCAGGAAAACCAACCTGAGAATCCAGTTCAACCAGAACCGGAAGTGGAAGTAATGATAGGGGACCAACCACTCAAACCAACGGAAGAAACGAAGTTAGATCACATGCTGAACTTCATGATGGAACAATTTGGACAATTGAATAAAAAATTGGAGTCAACCAACACAAAATTAGAGTCAACCAGCACAAAATTAGAGTCAACCAATACAAAATTAGAGTCATTGCAAGCAGGAAGGAGAGAAGACAAGGAAGAGAGAAGACAAGACAAAGAAGAATTGAATAACAAACTGGACCAAAATAAGGAAGAATTGAAGAACCAATTCAAGGAGGACTTAGAGATCCTGAATAACAAAATGGAAAACAACCGAGAGGCGTTAGAAGAGAAGAGTGAGGAGTTGAAGAGACAAATAACAAAGGATCTTGGAGTGTTAAATGACAAGATTGAAAACAACTGGGAAACACTCCAAAAACAATTGAAGGAAGAAGGTGAGAAATCAAAAGATGAATGGAGGCAACACTTGGCGGAGTGCAAAAATGAAATCAAACAGACTATCACTGAGACGAACGAAACAATAATACACGTCCAGGAAGAGTTGACAGAAAAAATAAATCACGTCCAAGAGGAAGGAACTCTCAGGATCCAAAAAATACAGAAGACCACCACCGATGAGTGTAACAAGAATAAACAGGAGGTGCTTCAAGAGCTGAAGGGGAGGCACAAGGAAATCCAGACTGATGTCAGCGAACGCGTTGAAAGGGTATACACCACCATCAACAAGATTGACGAGGAAACGCAAGAAAATAAAGAAAAAATTAGAGAAATCAGTCAGAAAGAGAAGCAGATGCAAGAGGAACTGGACGCTTTGAGGGAGAAGCCTTGCAGTAGCACTCATATATTTACGAATGAAAATAGGGAAGTGATCAACTTCAAGAGTTACCGAAGAAACCCCATAGAATTTCTGAAAAGGGTGGAGGAACTCATCGAGAGGAACAGAGATACCAGATGGACAACGGTGAGAAGTCTCATCGACGAGATGTTTCGAGACACCAATGACAATTGGTGGACAGCCACACGACCAGAAATCAGTAGTACGCAGGAATTTAAAACGTTGTTTCGTGAAAAGTACTGGTCGGAGTCGACCCAAAATGTAGTGAGGAACGATATAAGCAACGGGAGATAGGAGCCACAGGCTGGGCATACATTAACGTCTTACTTCTTGGGCAAGGTCTGCCTAGCCCGAAATCTCGAACCAAGGATACCCGAAGAATCCCTAGTCATCCAACTGGGATATCACTACGAAGACGCCATACAGAGGGCCAGGAGACAGGGACAAATAAAGACCATACAGGGAATGGCCAACTTGCTGGAAGACCATGAAAACGATAGCCAGTACAAGAAGAATCGTGTGATCAACCAAAGGTACAACCGGGGGAATGAAGGTTACAACGTGCCAAGCCACAACTTACCCTATAGTAATACCCAGAACAACTACCGGAACATAATGAATCGTAACCCAAATAATTACCCAGGGGACCAACCATTCCATCGGAATCAACCCAACTACAATCAAGGTAACCAACCGACCAACAGAGATCATCCGAGTTACAACCAGGGGAACCAACCAAATAACAGAAATGCACAAAACCCTAGTGCACCGAATAATCACAACCGGGGGATAGAACAAGGAAGGAATACAAATGGCCACCCAAATAATCACAATTATTATGGCAACCGGTACGACCCGAATTACCCATATAACAGAGGAAACGGGAGTAACCAAAATAGGGGTGACATGAGGCGTCAAGTCAATTTTATCAGCGGGAGGAGACAAAACAACTATCGGCGACATTGTCCCATTAGAACCAGCACAGTGTACAACAATTCCCAATACGACAACCAACAAGCCACAGGAACGAGAACAATAGAAGCGCCAAGGAATCACATAAGTGATCAATCGACCTCAACCAATGAAATGGCAGACCAAGTAAATAGTCTGGCCAGTGGTTCCCAGCCACCTTTAAACTAAAAAGGTCAGTGAGAAACCACCAGGACCCTTCACATGACCAATCACTTGGGTTAAATCGACAAACTACGACGGAAAGCGAAATAAAAAAGATAACCATAATAACAAACAATTATTTACAGGACATCAGGGAAGAACTTCTGGAGGAGGAGGATAACCCCTTGTCAACAACAAATAGTGAAATAGTGCATATAAAAGCCATTATTAATGGAATCAACACTGTCATAATGATCGATACTGGGTCACATGTATCTCTCGTAAACCAACCTGAATTGGAGCGGATCCAGGCCAACTCCAATATACCTATCCCGACTTTACCCATAAATAATATCGTCATAATTGGTGCCACAGGCAAACAAAATAAGACCATCAGAAAACAGGTCTCTTTAGAGCTGAACAGTCAAAACACAATCATACCCATTATTTTTCTTGTCGCAAATGGATTACCATTTAACATGCTGATTGGATGCGACGCACTGAGACAACACTCAGCAATTATTGACATGCAGAAGGGAATAGTAGTGCTTACTTCTGAGAAGGGAGTGTGGTCAGCCAATATAATCAACAATAACCCAACACAACTAACCCTGAATCATCCTAAGGGGTTAAAGAGCTATTATTGCCAGACATATCAACCATCAATTACCATAGAAGAGGAAGAAGGAGAGGGAGAACTGTGGAAAAGAAAAATCGAAGACATTAGAAAGTTCCAAAGAGAGAGACCTCAGCAAGAGATAACGGGTGAACAGGCTGAAAAACTAATCGCCATATACCAAGAATACCATCACGTTTTCTCAAATACACCAGGGAAGGTCAAAGGTTTCCAATGTAAAATCGACTTTCGAGAGCCCATTGACTTCCACAGAAAATCTTACCCAATCGCCTACTCCCTAAAAAACGAGGTGAGAAAGGAAATAAATAGAATGATGGAGGAGGACATCATTGAATACAGTCAGTCTCCTTACACGAGTCCTATAGTCGCAATACCAAAAAAGAACGGTAAAGTCAGAATATGTTTAGACGCCCGGGAGATCAATAAGATGATCATTAATGATCGAACGTCACCGGGAGAGATCGAAGAGATACTCAAGAAATTCCATGGTACCAGATATATAAGCACCTGGGATACGGTATGTGGGTACTGGCAGGTGGAGCTGCACCCACACAGTAGGAAGTACATGGCATTCATCTTCGACGGAAGAAATTACCAGTTTAAGAGGTTACCTTTCGGCCTCGTTAATTCCGTCACAGTGTTCGTCAAGTGTATGGACCAGGTCATAGGTCAAGAAGCATTGCAGTTCACAACAGTGTATGTGGACGACCTTTTAATAACATCATCTGACTGGGATGAGCACTGCGATCGGGTCAAACAGGTATTACAAAAATTATCTGTGAATAATATCACATTGAAATTAGACAAGTCCAAATTCATAGCAAACCAAGTCAAATTCTTGGGTTTCAACTTAGCAGAACAGGGGATAACACCATCCCAAGCGAAGGTGGAAGCTATTCAGAACTTCCCCACCCCAAAGAATATGAAGCAGCTACAATCCTTCTTAGGTATTTGTAACTACTATAGAAAGTTCCAGACCAATTATTCTTATTTAACAGCAAAGTTCTCTAAACAACTATCAGCTAAAGAAAAGTGGACTTGGGGGAAGGAACAAGATGAAGTGCTAAAATTAATCAAAACAAAATTTCTTGAAACTATAATGCTAAACCACCCTAATTTTGAACAGCCGTTCTATTTAAATTGTGACGCCAGCGATGTGAGCCTGGGTGCCGAGTTATATCAAGAGGATAAGGACGACACCACCTGGTTATCAGCTTTGCCAGCAGGGTACTGAACCGATGCGAACGTAACTACAATGTTACTGAAAAGGAACTACTCAGTATTGTGTTCGCATGCGGAAAATTTAGGACGTATATCCTTGGATATCCCGTCACCGTCCGAAGTGACCATAAGTCCATTTTCTTTTTGAAACAGTGTAAGTTAAGTCATGGGAGGCTTACACGATGGATACTCGCATTACAAGAGTACCACATAACGTGGGAGTACATTCCAGGGCGTAAAAATGTTGCCGCCGATGTATTATCCAGAATAAATGTCACCCATCAGACATTTGAAGGAGAAAAGGAGAAGATCGTCAAAGTGTTTTGTATAATAAAGAATAGAAAGGACCTGGAAGATATTCTAAACGAGGTAGTGGTACAGCAGAAACAAGATTCTAAATTACTAAACATAAGAAACAGACTGTTAGAAGATGAAGAAGTTGTGAATAAATATTATTGTATCCACCAAGATATACTCTTTGTTAAAACAAGAAAACATGATAGCACATGGAAACTTGTAGTTCCAAAAACATTAGAAAATAAGATAATTAAGGATTATCATGTTCGATACGGACATATGGGAACTGTAAAAATTGTAAAAGCATTGGAGGAGGAAGTCTTTATAAAAAATATAGTAAGGAAGGTAAACCAAAATATTAAAACATGTGTAATATGTCAAATGGTAAAGACCAATAACGAGAAAAAAGAGGGAACCATGATACCCATCACCTCAACAACAAAGTTAGAAAAAATATTCCTCGATATATGTGGTCCATTCCCACGTAGTGGAGGGAGACATAAATACAAGTTTATTGTAATCATGTTAGACCACTATACAAAATATACAAAATTATATGCAATAAACAGAGCTACTACTAAGAAAATACTGGAAATAATAAAAACTAAATATATAACTGAAGTAGGAAGACCATGCATGATAATAACTGACCATGGAACGCAGTTCAAAGGAAAGAAATGGTGGAACGAGTTACTAAAAGAGAATATAAAAACCTATAAAACTTCCAAATACCACCCTAGTAGCAACCCTGCAGAGAGAGTGCTAAGGGAAGTTGGACGAATACTAAGAACTTATTGTCACAACAACCAAAAAGAATGGCAAAAGTATTTGGCTTCTACCGAAGTATTTCTGAACATTAGTTACCATCAATTCACAGAAAACACCCCATACCTGATGATGTTTGGAAGAAAGCCCCACAGAGAGATACAAGACTTAATAAACTTCCCAGTCAACTCAGAAGACCCCTATGATGAAAACCACTGTTATAACCTTATTATGGAGAAAATAGAAAAACAAAGAGCAAGGTATTCACAGAAACAAATTAAAATAATAAAGTACCACAAGGGAGAGAAAGTACTAATCAAAAACAGGGAACTACCCAGTACACTTGAAGGAATAGCCAAAAAATTGCTATTGTTATACGTTGGACCATATGTCATCACAAAGGACAATGGAAACAACACTTACGAGATAAGTAATATAACCACCAAAAAAGTAAAAGGAGTGTACAACCAAGCTTCCATAAAGAAGTTCTATGAAGAAAACTAAATAACTGGAACACGATCATCCAGAATAAGTGTGACTATCATACACTTGAAGGAGAAGAGGTGCATAATAACGAAGTGTCGAACAAAAAGGAGAAGGCTATAATATGGAATGGAAATGATAATATAATAAATCCACAACCGTGAGAATTGAATTGATACCGAAATAAAATTATATATATAATAAAATGTACGGCCATATGTCATCATGAAGGACAAGTAACTGTAAATAAAATACAGATACCAAAATTCAAAAATTATGTGAGAACAACTTGCAACAACATTTCGATGACTTATGAGGCCTAAAATAAAATAAAAAAATATCAAAACAAAGGAATGAGATACATAAATTCCTACTAAGTGAAATCAACTTACAATATATTAAAAAGTTGATGTGTGAAGTATATGAAATAATTAAACAAAATGTACCAAAATAGGAATACGCTACACAAATTCCTATGGTGTAAGAAAATTAACTTACAAAGAATTAATACAAACTGAAATATACAAAAATAAAATCAGACCAAACCTGATAAGATAAGTACATGAAATTATAATAATGAATCAAAGATATTTATCTGTAAAATAAAAAATCTAAACTGGTACAAAGAAAGAGAGAAGTTATGTATGAATCAAATATACAAGCTAAGGCTAAAGCAAAATCTTGCTAGATAACTGAGAAAAGTATACCAGTGTCTAAGATAATTAAAATGATCACAATGAGAATTGAAAACCGAAAAATGAAAAGTTAATGATGAAATTAACATATAAATAAATAAAAAACAATCAATGTATGAGCAAATGATAGTATATAGCTAAGGTACAGCGGAAGGAAGAATGAGTAAAAGGCCAAAGTGATCTAAAAATAAACCACAAGGTGGACAATCCCAAAATATATTATTATTATTAAGTCACAAGTTGACAAAAAAGGTATTTAGGATTGACTGTTGAAAAGTCCAGCAATCAAATAAACTGAGCAGAGATGACGTGCCTCTGGTCTCAGAAAAATGAGTAGTAATGGGAGAAACCAGCTACTAAAGTTAGGGAAAAAATTGTGTATAAGGGAGAACACACCAATGGAAATAAAAAGAAAAACAGATCCAAATAAAATGGAATGAATTCAGTAAGAAGAGAAATAAAGAATGGAGAAACGATCAAGAAAGAAAAGGAAAAAGATTATGTATAACTGATAATTTCATAAAAAACTATACTAGTGTTTTATCAAAATGATCAATTTTAAAGGAGAGGCATTATGTCACGACACAAATAGCCAACCCCGTACCAGAGATAAAAAATATATTTATAATTGTAAAAAAATACTTCTTATCAAATGAACTGATTGATTTTAAATAAAAGTATAAGGAATATAACACGACAATACGACGACTTTAACCCAACCCAAGTGATTGAGCCAACAACCCAAACATAAAGAAGGGAACCACAAATAAACAACGAGAATGAGGAAATAATAAACCTAAGCCACAAGGAAACAAGTTTATGGGTTTAAATGACCCCAAAATGCCCAAAGGAACGGATGAAAAAACCTAATATAATAAACAAACAAGGAAAATGAAGAAGGAGGGAGACGAGCAAAAGTGAAAACCAAGAATGGTTCACCAACACAAGTAAAATAGCACTCAACAAGAACATGGAAACCAAAACAAGGGTTATCAGGAGGAAGGAGAGATAACGGTTACTACCCATTAAAAAAGCAACCAGAAACCACAAATTAGAATTGTTATTAGTCAGTAAGTATTAGTTATTAAGTATTAATTGTCATTAGAATTAAGTCATGAAAGAGAATTAAGTATAGGGGTCACCCACTATCAAACCAATGATATAAACAGTGATATAGTGTACTAGTGTAGGTGTAAGAACCCCAAAGTGAAGTGTGACACTAGTGAAATTGTAATTAACAATAAGTGATTTACAAGTGAAGGTAAGGTAAAAGTTGGAAATAAACAGTGCATAGATAACTGATAAATAAGTAGTATTAAGAGTGAATTATAGTATAAGGGATAGAAAAACACTAGAAGTGATAATGACTTTTTATTTAAAAAGATGTTCAATAGAGTTAAGTTAATTATAGCCAGTAGTAAGTAAAAAGGGAGGATTCCAGAATAGAATAAATTGAAGGTGTTACCATGGAGGGAATATAAAAATTGTTTAGAGATTGAGAAGTCAAAAAAAAAAAACTAACAAAGATACCTAATTTATAAAGGACTATTATTAATTTAATAACAAGTGATGTTGTTTATCACAACACAGATAATATGTGTTATAAACTAAAAAAATTAGCAAATAAGGATAAGTTAGGAGTGAGTGATGATATTTCTTAATCAAAACAATAACTCTAATAACTTATAAAAAAATTGTGTTCATGTTATTGTTATAAGAGGATATGGCTGAATGCAATGTGCAGTCCATAAACCTAATGTTATATTTTTAAGATTGAAATGAGGAAAGCAATATTGAATAATAAACAAAACACCTACAGACTCAAAACACAACGCAACTAATAAAAATAACAAAGTAAGCCCAATAGGCTGAACCAAAATGTGATTTGAACGAAATAAGTAAATTATTATAATGGCTACTTAGGCCTAGAAAAAACATAACTGTCAGAACCAAACAAACAAAGATTATAACAAATTGAATCAGAATTTAGAAAATCTGAGGTGAAGGAATCACCAAGGATAAATTGTAGATCATTTATAACACAAAATATTGTAATAGGCATTATTATATAAAAAGAAATGTAATTAACAAACATTAACATAATTGTAAAAACTTAAAATCTGAAAATACCCAAGCTTGTGGGGTATCAAAATAATCTATGAACGAGAATAAATACTAACACTTAACTAAAAATGAACTTTTTTCATGTGAAAAACTTACTATTTTATTGTACGCGTTTCGGGTTAGTATCCGCCTTCTTCAGCTTTGGTAACATACTGCCAGCATTTTGTAACGGTTGTGTGGAAGGTGAAGTGGGGGCGTTGTGTGGAGGAAGGGGATTGGCGCGGGGATTCAACTTACTGTTTGTTTTCTGTATAATTGTGTCAAAAAGTGTATGTGATTTATATTGTAATTGATCGTTGAGTATGTTGTTTGGTTGTGTTGTGTGGTGTTTATATATTTCGTATTGTTCAGTTGTGTTGAGTTTTTGACCTTTGGGTATGTAATGTAAAATTTCAAGATTAGTGTCTATGTTGGTGTAACTGTGGTTTTCTGTGTGTATGTGTGTGGCAAATGCAGAGTGTATATTGTTGTTGGTTAAAGCTTTTAAGTGTTCAGAATAACGGGATGAAAAAGATCTTCCCGTCTGGCCTATGTAGAAACTATTGCAGTCATTACAATTTAATTTGTAAACACCTGTTTTGTTATATTTGTCTATGTCTGTGTTTGTATTACTGATGTGTTTTTTGATGGTATTGGTTGTTCTGAATGCTATTTTGTATTTGTGTTTTCTGAATGTATTGGCGATTTTGTGTGTGTATGAGTTGTGGTATGTGAGTGTGATGTACTTATTGTGTTGTGTGTTGATGGTATTTAGTGTTTTGTTGTTTTTGTTTTTGATGCGTTTGTGTAGTATGTTTATTAAATTGGGGTTATAACCGTTTTTTATTGCTATGTATTTTATTGTGTTGAGTTCGTCGGTGTAATCTTGTTTATTTAAGGGTATTTTAGTTAGTCTATGGAGCATATGGTTGAAGGCCGCATGTTTATGTTGTGTTGGGTGGTTTGATGTGTTGTGTATAACCATGTCAGTTGTGGTTGGTTTCCTGTATATTTTGTACGTGTGTGTATTGTTAGTTTTGTTAATTGTAAGGTCTAGAAAATTTATACTATTGTTTTGTTCAGTTTCCAGTGTAAATTTTAATTTGTGGTGTATAGTGTTTATGTATTTGTGGAAGTTTTCAACTTGTCTTGTGTTGCCTTTGAATAAAAGTAATATATCATCTACATACCTGTGCCAGTATATAATTTTGTTAGTGTATTTGTTGTTGTTTATTATGTGGTTCTGTTCAATGTTGTGTATATATATTTCTGCTAGTATTCCTGATATGGGGGATCCCATCGGGAGTCCTTCTGTTTGCGTGTATATTTTGTTATTGTATGTAAAGTAATTTTGTTCAGTTATTATTTTGGTAAGTGTGATGATTTCTTGTATGTGTGTTTCAGGTGTGTTGTTTTGTCTGAGTAGTTGTTCTAATGTTTGTATGGTTTCTTTGATGGGACATTAGTGTATAAATTGGTTATATGATATAACCAATTTATACACTAATGTCCCCATCAAAGAAACCATACAAACACTAGAACAACTACTCAGACAAAACAACACACCTGAAACACACATACAAGAAATCATCACACTTACCAAAATAATAACTGAACAAAATTACTTTACATACAATAACAAAATATACACGCAAACAGAAGGACTCCCGATGGGATCCCCCATATCAGGAATACTAGCAGAAATATATATACACAACATTGAACAGAACCACATAATAAACAACAACAAATACACTAACAAAATTATATACTGGCACAGGTATGTAGATGATATATTACTTTTATTCAAAGGCAACACAAGACAAGTTGAAAACTTCCACAAATACATAAACACTATACACCACAAATTAAAATTTACACTGGAAACTGAACAAAAAAATAGTATAAATTTTCTAGACCTTACAATTAACAAAACTAACAATACACACACGTACAAAATATACAGGAAACCAACCACAACTGACATGGTTATACACAACACATCAAACCACCCAACACAAAATAAACATGCGGCCTTCAACCATATGCTCCATAGACTAACTAAAATACCCTTAAATAAACAAGATTACACCGACGAACTCAACACAATAAAATACATAGCAATAAAAAACGGTTATAACCCCAATTTAATAAACATACTACACAAACGCATCAAAAACAAAAACAACAAAACACTAAATACCATCAACACACAACACAATAAGTACATCACACTCACATACCACAACTCATACACACACAAAATCGCCAATACATTCAGAAAACACAAATACAAAATAGCATTCAGAACAACCAATACCATCAAAAAACACATCAGTAATACAAACACAGACATAGACAAATATAACAAAACAGGTGTTTACAAATTAAATTGTAATGACTGCAATAGTTTCTACATAGGCCAGACGGGAAGATCTTTTTCATCCCGTTATTCTGAACACTTAAAAGCTTTAACCAACAACAATATACACTCTGCATTTGCCACACACATACACACAGAAAACCACAGTTACACCAACATAGACACTAATCTTGAAATTTTACATTACATACCCAAAGGTCAAAAACTCAACACAACTGAACAATACGAAATATATAAACACCACACAACACAACCAAACAACATACTCAACGATCAATTACAATATAAATCACATACACTTTTTGACACAATTATACAGAAAACAAACAGTAAGTTGAATCCCCGCGCCAATCCCCTTCCTCCACACAACGCCCCCACTTCACCTTCCACACAACCGTTACAAAATGCTGGCAGTATGTTACCAAAGCTGAAGAAGGCGGATACTAAGCCGAAACGCGTACAATAAAATAGTAAGTTTTTCACATGAAAAAAGTTCATTTTTAGTTAAGTGTTAGTGCTGTGAAAGAAGAGATGAATAATCAAGACAACAATAAATACTATAGTGACAATATTTAATAACCAGGAAGGAAGATGGAGGAATAACAGTAACCAGAAGATATACGAAGGATTCGAAGTTTCGATAACAATACATCAACTCAAAATAAGCCTATTCGAAAAATACCGTTACTATGGAAACAGCGGTTGTTGACAGAAAAATACCGTTAGAAATTAGGTAGAGAGAAAAAAAGAAGCGAAGCGTCACCAAGCCATACAGATGCTGAAGTTCGGAAGAAGGTTTTTTCAGTGTACATCATGAAAATAATAGTATAAAGTTGCTGAAAACTAATCGTCAAAGAAGCCGATGACCACTACAACCAATATTACAAGACCCAAGACCTGAATAAACGGAAATTATCCATAAATAGAACGTCCAAACACAAGACGAAAGGATGCCACATTTTAATGAAGCCCAAAATCCAAGAAAACTGATGTTATGCAGCCAATTCCTATCTCGAACCAACTACAAAGGCCTATACACGTCGAATTGTTAAGTACTATCCAATTATTTATTTTCCACCAACCCTAATCACTTTAAATAATTTTGAAAGGTAAAATTACCACACTATAAAGATAATATTTCTCTTTCATAGAGTATTTAAGCAAATTAAAACATAATGAAACATTGTTAACATAAAATAACCTAAGAATTGAACACGAACTTACAGAACACTTTTACAACACAACACAACAGATTGTAACAGCACACTTTATATTTCTTGTACTCTTAGATTAAGGTAATTTGTATTTTTTATTGTAACCATTGTAGTTCTCTAACTCATAGTCAAAAGAATCCACGGATTTTTGAAACCAAAACTGTAATAAGCCTAACGTAAACAGACGCTAGGTTAAATGGTTTCTAAATTAATTCGCCGCCCTGAAAATAAGATCTCATGTAATCAAACGATAATTATTTTGTTGTAATTGTAAATGTTTCCAGTTATCACCATTAAAAAATATTCATTACAGGGAGTAACAAGCGTTATCATTTCTTAGGGAGTGCTATATAATAATTACTTGTATTGAAGAATAAATCATAGCAGTAAGCTAGTTGCCAGTTATTCGTCAGAAGCGACGATTGAGACAGCTGTGCGAGCGGGAACGATTTGAATACACCAACCCGCTACGCTGATAATTTGTTCAAATACAGTTTTTAGTTGTTTTGTAAAACGACTTGGCGCCACCCGGGATTATCACACCCCCTAAGAATAACAGGTAAGGTTACTGCCGTAATATACAGGTGATCAGAACTACGCTACAAACATCGCTAGCCACCAAAATTACTGTAACGACCCGGTGCGAGGCGAACGCACTAATCATCCAAAACACATTATTTTATGTACACATTTTGCAGGTACGCTCCAATCTACTCGTTACAATATGTATATATATATTGTATAATAACGGGACGTCCGCCTCATTTAAGCCCCGCGATGGAAGCCACTTTGTATCTATTGTCGTGTGAACGGCTACCGTTTTACTCTGCAAAATGTGGATAATGTACAATTTGTGTGTAATGGGTGTACGTGTCTTCTCGATCCGTAGTTGAAATGCGTGCAACTTCTGTAGATTTCGTTCGTTGCGAACGTACGAATAACCAGGTCTTGATGTTCTTACCTGATGTTCATTAGGGGTATGAAATTCCCGGTGGCGCCAAATTGTTTTCTTAAAACAATTAAAATAAAATTCAAAGACGCTCAGGCGGTTTGAATAATTCAAATATTTCCGCCAGCTAGGCCCACTGTAGCGCACAGCAGTTCGATGCGTGGGCTGTGTATATCGTTAGTCATCTGCTAAAATGTACATAAAATATTGTGCACCTCCTAATGAAATTATAACACCGTGGTTACACTCAATACTTACACATTTTTTATTAGTGATTGTTATTCATTTAATACAAATTATTCTAATACAAATGCTCCGGTTGTTTATATGAGACAATTACAGGGTTTGACAATCGATATTTGAATTGATAATCAGACGTTTAATGATGGCGTCTGTTGAAAATTGTATACAAGTTATTAATGTTGGTTTGTCATAGGTTCTTGAGGTTACGTTCAAAGGATTACAAATGTTAAAACAATAAAAATACACACCCTTACATCAAGTAAACTTAACTAACATATTGTGTAGGTATAATTTGTTTAGCGCAGTGTAGTAAAAGTGTTTACAAGTTATGGATTATTAACAACAGTTTATATTGGTTAGTTTATAAATTGTCAGTGACTTAGTATTCTTTTTAATCTCTGAAAGTAATTAATTTCAGTTCAGTGAGATTTCGACCTTTAGTGAGATAATTAACGTGAGTTTATTTATATATTTTGGGTAATTTAAGAGGTACTTATCACTTCCGTAGTTATGGCGAATTCATACGATCTGTTATTCATGGGTTATACTATAATCTTCTCTAATTTGCTGGGTTCAGGACATCAGGCATATTTTCCAGTTTAATTGGTAGTAATTTATTTTCTTTTTTCGTTAATTTGGCCTCAACTTCAATAATATGGCTCCAGTCTTTGTCTTATGTCTTGGTATACACTTAGTAATAACTTCTTTTGATATTTTCTATGTTTTAATTGACAATTTTGGTCACTCGAAAATTAGCGTCTATACCATTAAAGCGTCATACATTCAGTAAAAAAATCTAACGGTATTTTTGGCTTGTTACTCCACAGTTTCCATGGTAACGTAATTATTCTACCTGGTCGATCTCAAAATAAACACATTGTTATCAAACTTTGAATTTTTTGTTTAATTTGAATAAATATTTTATAATGGCTATATTTATTTGGGGATAATTTCAATGGTTGTAATCTTTACGTAGATGTTTCTATTTTCTTTCAAAGATTAGTTTGATATCTTACAAGATTGGTCTAAGTCATGTATTAATGTTTTAGTCCAAAATTGATAATACTATGTTAATACATAATTTACTTATTTCTAAGTTTTAATATAATTCTGCCATGTTCCCTTTCGTTACACATAATTAATATAATTTGCCTATTATTTCTTATAAAGGTATTGCTATTATTTTCTTTATAAATTCCTTACTTACTTAAAACATACTAACATATTACTGTAAAACTATTTCTTCTGGTAATTATTGCCTTAAACATTAAGCCAATAACTTCTTTCTTTAAATTAACAAATGAACAAATTTGGTGAGTGTTATACCTACACCATCTCTTTTATAACAGTAATCACCCTGGTGATTTTTATACTGAGATAATATTTTTTCTGTTTTTTTTTTTACATTCACAATTATTCTGTGTCTTTCAGTCTAATATACTTAACTTAATTGCTCATTTAACATGTGCTTATGTTTTGGGTTTGTCACACTTGTTTAACTCTTTTTTCTTAAGATTATATGCTGTTTATTTTATTACACTTATCACTTCACTGTTCATCTTTGTCACTCCCTACCTATCTCTAATTACCCTTATATTTCTCACGATCTCACTATTATTACAAAGTTTTTGTATCTAATGAGTTCATGTCTCTTTTGTTAACTTCAGACTGTCACATATCATTTTATAATATGCAAACAACATGGTATTGTAAATACATCTTTCAAATAAAACATAACTTTGTATATATTGTCATTAAAGTGATAAGAATTGGTCGGAAATGTCATAATTAGTAATAATAACAACAATTTAATAATGTTAAAATATATTGTGTTAATTGAAACATACTACATCTGTAGCAACAGCAATAATATTAGCGAATAAATAAACTCTCCAAAACCTTATACTTTCAAACACATAATGCTGAAATAATATACATACTGCTGAAATAATCTTAGTAAAAGTTCCAAAGTATATAGTAGGATATACAATTTGTTCTCTGATTGAATCACGCACACATTTCTATTCCCTGTCTGTATGAGTGTAATTTTAAACATAACAGCTGACACATCACCTATAGATAAGGATATACATACAATCATATCTACACATGGTTTTTTATGTATAACAATTACTGAGATACTGTCATTTACAAGTTACCACTAATAAAAATTTAAACATAAATTATTAACAATAATAAAAAATTATGCTCTTTTAAAACAATCTTGTGAGTTAATTGTTATGGCCATGTAATTTTTTATTTTCTTTTTTCTTCACTGTCTTCTTGTCTCGCTTTACTTTGGTTAATATCTGGCCAATCTCTGGGGTTGGGTCAATGTCAGTTGTCTGTCAGTCTAGTTCGTATTTTCTTGTTTTGTAACCACCTTTGGTTGTATTCTTCTTCCTTCACTATTGATTATATTTACTACTTTCATTCTCGTTACCATTTATCTATCAAAATATATTGTTTCTTGGCATTTTTTACATACTTATTTATATCAAATGTGATCAGAGTTTGGCAATGTTATATAATGCCCTTCCACCAAAATTGATCATTTTATAAAACGTGAATTTAAGTTTGATGAAATTATCAATTGTATCGTATCAAAATTTTTTTTTTTTTTTTTTTTTTAAATTCTTCTGCTTCTCATTCATTTTTTATAATTAATTCGGTATCTTTTATTTCTATTCTTCTTAGTCTTTTCTTCATTATTTTCTCACATTGCGAACGGGCTTATTGATTTTTTATTATAACTTATTCCCTATAAATCTTATTTTTCATCAAAACTACTCTTATACTGATATCAGGGGAACATCATCCCTGCTCAGTAAAATGATTGCTGGTTCATTCAACAGACAATCTCAATTAATAATTCTTAAATATAGTCAACTCGTGACTCAAAATAATAATAATAATAATCATAATCATAATATTTGTTGGGAATCTTTTACTTTTATACCTCATTATAGCTCAGTTCGAGTCATATATTGTTTCATCTTTCTTTATAGATACTATTTGAAGCATTGTTTTTTATTGATACAATTCACATTTTTATTCATTCTATGCATTTCACATTATAACTCTTAGAACGTTTATTTCATTTATATTGTTTTGTGATCATTGGTTTGGGTAATTTTACTTCCCCTCTTTCTAAATAGTTGTGGAAGCTGATCATTTTGATGAGATTTTTTTTTTTTTTTTCATAATTTTTCAATATCATAGTAAGTTATGGCTTCTTACTAGTTAGGAATGTTTTGTAGCTTATTCCTTTACAGTATGTTATGCTTTTTATGCCTCATTTTTTGGCTAAATATTATGGTAATTTAACCTTATTTTGTAGGAATGTTTTGTAACTACACTCCTCTATTGTTAATTTTTTTTTTAAATATTGTAGTAAGTTGGTTGCTCTTACTTTATCTGAATGCCTTGTGAATTTTTATCTCTCCATTTTTACTTGTTCTAAAATATTATTGAGATATTTGGTTAAGCTTTTCTTACATATCTTTTTTGATTTTTTACAATTTTTTTAATCATCATAATGGTTTCTCTAATGCTTAGTGTAAGCTGTACTTACGAATGTTTTGGAATTTTGACATTCTCTAGAGATCTTTTCTTTATGACATTGGCAGACTTGTTTGTTTGTCACGTTATTTTTTTTTCTTTATTTAAAGTATTTTTGTTGTTTTTTGTTTAAAAATTTTTTTTTTTTTTTTACAGTTATTGTTGATTGTCATAATATTTCTTAATTGAGGCTTGATTGTAGTACCCCCCTTATTTTCTTGGTGACGGGGTGAGTGATCTCGTAAGTGTTATTGCCCTTGTCTTTTGTTATAGTGTATGCGTGTCCTATATCGCAGTGTTCATCTGCATTTGGTTTATCCATTGTCCATGATTACATAAGTTTCCTCCGTTGTTTCGGACTGCTTTGGTGTGCATCACTGTTTCTGTCTGTGTTATATATGTCTCTTCTATCTGGTACAGCCACTCTTCTAATACCATGTGTTCTCTGGCATCAGTTGCCTACCTCAATCACTTGATGATGTTGTTTACTACTCAACGAAGTTAATCGTACTTCGTTATTGATCTTCTCACTGATATATGTTTATTTGGTATTTCTATCTCTGGTAATTTCCCTTTTCCTTGTAGACTTTCTCAATTTGTCATACATTGTTTTGTTGTGATGCTTTTCAACTTTGGATATCCTCCATTTAAAGATAGGGTTTGTTGAAAGTTTTACTCGCTGGTTGATAGTTGATCCCTCCTAGAATTTCCTTCAGAGTTCTCCTACACTCCATAACATTCATCATTTCCGTCATTATGGTCATTAATTGGTCGATTAAACGTCTCTAGTAGTCCGTTCTTCATCATCTCCAATTCCTCTCTGGTATTGATTCGTTTTCTCTGATGTATTTTCTTGGTCTTCTTAATTATCTGTTTTTTCTGTACTCCTCTATGGTTGGTTCCTTTGTGTTTACTTTTCTCTTTGTTTTTGTTACCTTTATTTTGATGTAACAATGTATTTGGGTCTTCTTGAATTTCTGTTTTTTCATTATTTCCTTCTGGAGTGGTGGGTTATTGTTTCATTCACCTTCTTGAACCCGTTACCTAATGTCTCATTAAGTAGATCTATTTGGTAATTGGTTTCTTCCCCCTTTCTTCTTTCATCTCCATTTTTGTCTGGTCGCTTTCTTCACGACGTTCTCTGAAATTAGTCTTATTTGCCTGCTTCATTCTTCTTTATTTTTCTCGTGTCCTCCTTCAGCTGTTCCTTCAATTCTTCCTTTAATTCTTCGTTTCTTTGCTGAATTTCCTCCAGCAATCGTTGTTGTTGTGTTTCATTATTTTGGATTGACTGTTTTCCTCAATTCTTCCTTAGTACTCACTATTTTTTCATTGATCTGTTTCAAATTATCACTGGTTTCTTTCTTCATCTCCTTCAAGGCTCTCCTCATTCTTGTCGAATTTATTGTTCATCTCCTTCACGTTCTTGTCTAATTTTCCATTAGTCAACTCCCATAATTTTGTAAATCCATTTCCTCCTCTGGCTTCCCCCTCTATCTCTCAGCCTGTGTTTCCATTTCTTCGTCTTGGCTTGGTTCTGTTGTGGTTATTACTGTCTCCACTTTCTTCAATCGGTGTTCCTTCCTCTTCTTCCCCTCTGTTTTCTTCCATCTCCTTCTCCTTTGCCAATTTTTTTCGACACTCCTCTGGTGTGCATATTGTACCTTTCGTAATCGCCGCTAGAATTTATAGGGGTTTAATTGTGTAATTTCTTTATTATTCTAGCCCTACTAGTTGGCGCGCCACTTTGTATAATAACGGGACGTCCGCCTCGTTTAAGCCCCGCGATGGAAGCCACTTTGTATCTATTTGTCGTGTGAACGGCTACCGTTTTACTCTGCAAAATGTGGATAATGTACAATTTGTGTGTAATGGGTGTACGTGTCTTCTCGATCCGTAGTTGAAATGCGTGCAACTTCTGTAGATTTCGTTCGTTGCGAACGTACGAATAACCAGGTCTTGATGTTCTTACCTGATGTTCATTAGGGGTATGAATTCCCGGGTGGCGCCAATTGTTTTCTTAAAACAATTAAAATAAAATTCAAAGGCGTATGACCAGCGCAGCTCAGGCGGTTTGAATAATTCAAATATTTCCGCCAGCTAGGCCCCACTGTAGCACACAGCAGTTCGATGCGTGGGCTGTGTATATCGTTAGTCATCTGCTAAAATGTACATAAAAATATTGTGCACCTCCTAATGAAATTATAACACCGTGGTTACACTCAATACTTACACATTTTTTATTAGTGATTGTTATTCATTTAATACAAATTATTCTAATACAAATGCTCTGGTTGTTTATATGAGACATTACAGGGTTTGACAATCGATATTTGAATTGATAATCAGACGTTTAATGATGGCGTCTGTTGAAAATTGTATACAAGTTATTAATGTTGGTTTGTCATAGGTTCTTGAGGTTACGTTCAAAGGATTACAAATGTTAAAACAATAAAAATACACACCCTTACATCAAGTTAACTTAACTAACATATTGTGTAGGTATAATTTGTTTAGCGCAGTGTAGTAAAAGTGTTTACAAGTTATGGATTATTAACAACAGTTTATATTGGTTAGTTTATAAATTGTCAGTGACTTAGTATTCTTTTTAATCTCTGAAAGTAATTAATTTCAGTTCAGTGAGATTTCGACCTTTAGTGAGATAATTAACGTGAGTTTATTTATATATTTTGGGTAATTTAAGAGGTACTTATCACTTCCGTAGTTATGGCGAATTCATACGATCTGTTATTCATGGGTTATACTATAATCTTCTCTAATTTGCTGGGTTCAGGACATCAGGCATATTTTCTAGTTTAATTGGTAGTAATTTATTTTCTTTTTTCGTTAATTTGGCCTCAACTTCAATAATATGGCTCCAGTCTTTGTCTTATGTCTTGGTATACACTTAGTAATAACTTCTTTTGATATTTTCTATGTTTTAATTGACAATTTTGGTCACTCGAAAATTAGCGTCTATACCATTAAAGCGTCATACATTCAGTAAAAAAATCTAACGGTATTTTTGGCTTGTTACTCCACAGTTTCCATGGTAACGTAATTATTCTACCTGGTCGATCTCAAAATAAACACATTGTTATCAAACTTTGAATTTTTTGTTTAATTTGAATAAATATTTTATAATGGCTATATTTATTTGGGGATAATTTCAATGGTTGTAATCTTTACGTAGATGTTTCTATTTTCTTTCAAAGATTAGTTTGATATCTTACAAGATTGGTCTAAGTCATGTATTAATGTTTTAGTCCAAAATTGATAATACTATGTTAATACATAATTTACTTATTTCTAAGTTTTAATATAATTCTGCCATGTTCCCTTTCGTTACACATAATTAATATAATTTGCCTATTATTTCTTATAAAGGTATTGCTATTATTTTCTTTATAAATTCCTTACTTACTTAAAACATACTAACATATTACTGTAAAACTATTTCTTCTGGTAATTATTGCCTTAAACATTAAGCCAATAACTTCTTTCTTTAAATTAACAAATGAACAAATTTGGTGAGTGTTATACCTACACCATCTCTTTTATAACAGTAATCACCCTGGTGATTTTTATACTGAGATAATATTTTTTCTGTTTTTTTTTTTACATTCACAATTATTCTGTGTCTTTCAGTCTAATATACTTAACTTAATTGCTCATTTAACATGTGCTTATGTTTTGGGTTTGTCACACTTGTTTAACTCTTTTTTCTTAAGATTATATGCTGTTTATTTTATTACACTTATCACTTCACTGTTCATCTTTGTCACTCCCTACCTATCTCTAATTACCCTTATATTTCTCACGATCTCACTATTATTACAAAGTTTTTGTATCTAATGAGTTCATGTCTCTTTTGTTAACTTCAGACTGTCACATATCATTTTATAATATGCAAACAACATGGTATTGTAAATACATCTTTCAAATAAAACATAACTTTGTATATATTGTCATTAAAGTGATAAGAATTGGTCGGAAATGTCATAATTAGTAATAATAACAACAATTTAATAATGTTAAAATATATTGTGTTAATTGAAACATACTACATCTGTAGCAACAGCAATAATATTAGCGAATAAATAAACTCTCCAAAACCTTATACTTTCAAACACATAATGCTGAAATAATATACATACTGCTGAAATAATCTTAGTAAAAGTTCCAAAGTATATAGTAGGATATACAATTTGTTCTCTGATTGAATCACGCACACATTTCTATTCCCTGTCTGTATGAGTGTAATTTTAAACATAACAGCTGACACATCACCTATAGATAAGGATATACATACAATCATATCTACACATGGTTTTTTATGTATAACAATTACTGAGATACTGTCATTTACAAGTTACCACTAATAAAAATTTAAACATAAATTATTAACAATAATAAAAAATTATGCTCTTTTAAAACAATCTTGTGAGTTAATTGTTATGGCCATGTAATTTTTTATTTTCTTTTTTCTTCACTGTCTTCTTGTCTCGCTTTACTTTGGTTAATATCTGGCCAATCTCTGGGGTTGGGTCAATGTCAGTTGTCTGTCAGTCTAGTTCGTATTTTCTTGTTTTGTAACCACCTTTGGTTGTATTCTTCTTCCTTCACTATTGATTATATTTACTACTTTCATTCTCGTTACCATTTATCTATCAAAATATATTGTTTCTTGGCATTTTTTACATACTTATTTATATCAAATGTGATCAGAGTTTGGCAATGTTATATAATGCCCTTCCACCAAAATTGATCATTTTATAAAACGTGAATTTAAGTTTGATGAAATTATCAATTGTATCGTATCAAAATTTTTTTTTTTTTTTTTTTTTTAAATTCTTCTGCTTCTCATTCATTTTTTATAATTAATTCGGTATCTTTTATTTCTATTCTTCTTAGTCTTTTCTTCATTATTTTCTCACATTGCGAACGGGCTTATTGATTTTTTATTATAACTTATTCCCTATAAATCTTATTTTTCATCAAAACTACTCTTATACTGATATCAGGGGAACATCATCCCTGCTCAGTAAAATGATTGCTGGTTCATTCAACAGACAATCTCAATTAATAATTCTTAAATATAGTCAACTCGTGACTCAAAATAATAATAATAATAATCATAATCATAATATTTGTTGGGAATCTTTTACTTTTATACCTCATTATAGCTCAGTTCGAGTCATATATTGTTTCATCTTTCTTTATAGATACTATTTGAAGCATTGTTTTTTATTGATACAATTCACATTTTTATTCATTTTTAATTACTCTTTGTTTCATCTCATTTCACATTATAACTCTTAGAACGTTTATTTCATTTATATTGTTTTGTGATCATTGGTTTGGGTAATTTTACTTCCCCTCTTTCTAAATAGTTGTGGAAGCTGATCATTTTGATTGATTTTTTTTTTTTTTTTTTCATAATTTTTCAATATCATAGTAAGTTATGGCTTCTTACTAGTTAGGAATTTTTTGTAGCTTATTCCTTTACAGTATGTTATGCTTTTTATGCCTCATTTTTTGGCTAAATATTATGGTAATTTAACCTTATTTTGTAGGAATGTTTTGTAACTACACTCCTCTATTGTTAATTTTTTTTTTAAATATTGTAGTAAGTTGGTTGCTCTTACTTTATCTGAATGCCTTGTGACTTTTATCTCTCCATTTTTACTTGTTCTAAAATATTATTGAGATATTTGGGTAAGCTTTTCTTACATATCTTTTTTGATTTTTTACAATTTTTTTATTCATCATAATGGTTTCTCTAATGCTTAGTGTAAGCTGTACTTACGAATGTTTTGGAATTTTGACATTCTTTAGAGATCTTTTCTTTATGACATTGGCAGACTTGTTTGTTTGTCACGTTATTTTTTTTTCTTTATTTAAAGTATTTTTGTTGGTTTTTTGTTTAAAAATTTTTTTTTTTTTTTTTACAGTTATTGTTGATTGTCATAATATTTCTTAATTGAGGCTTGATTGTATACCCCCCTTTATTTTCTTGGTGACGGGGTGAGTGATCTCGTAAGTGTTATTGCCCTTGTCTTTTGTTATAGTGTATGGTCCTATATTCCAGTGTTCATCTGCATTTGGTTTATCCATTGTCCATGATTACATAAGTTTCCTCCGTTGTTCGGACTGCTTTGGTGTGCATCACTGTTTCTGTCTGTGTTATATATGTCTCTTCTATCTGGTACAGCCACTCTTCTAATACCATGTGTTCTCTGGCATCAGTGCCTACCTCAATCACTTGATGATGTTGTTTACTACTCAACGAAGTTAATCGTACCTTCGTTATTGATCTTCTCACTGATATTGGTTTATTTGGTATTTCTATCTCTGGTAATTTCCCTTTTCTTGTAGACTTTCTCAATTTGTCATACATTGTTTTGTTGTGATGCTTTTCAACTTTGGATATCCTCCATTTAAAGATAGGTTTGTTGAAAGTTTTACTCGCTGGTTGATTGTTGATCCCTCCTAGAATTTCCTTCAGAGTTCTCCTACACTCCATAACATTCATCATTTCCGTATGGTCATTAATTGGTCGATTAAACGTCTCTAGTAGTCCGTTCTTCATCATCTCCAATTCCTCTCTGGTATTGATTCGTTTTCTCTGATGTATTTTCTTGGTCTTCTTAATTATCTGTTTTTTCTGTACTCCTCTATGGTTGGTTCCTTTGTGTTTACTTTTCTCTTTGTTTTTGTTACCTTTATTTTGATGTAACAATGTATTTGGGTCTTCTTGAATTTCTGTTTTTTCATTATTTCCTTCTGGAGTGGTGTTTATTGTTTCATTCACCTTCTTGAACCCGTTACCTAATGTCTCATTAAGTAGATCTATTTGGTAATTGGTTTCTTCCCCTTTCTTATTCATCTCCATTTTTGTCTGGTCGCTTTCTTCACGACGTTCTCTGAAAATTAGTCTTATTTGCTGCTTCATTTCTTCTTTATTTTTCTCGTGGTCCTCCTTCAGCTGTTCCTTCAATTCTTCCTTTAATTCTTCGTTTCTTTGCTGAATTTCCTCCAGCAATCGTTGTTGTAGTGTTTCATTATTTTGGTTGACTGTTTTCCTCAATTCTTCCTTAGTACTCACTATTTTTTCATTGATCTGTTTCAAATTATCACTGGTTTCTTTCTTCATCTCCTTCAAGCTCTCCTCATTCTTGTCGAATTTATTGTTCATCTCCTTCACGTTCTTGTCTAATTTTCCATTAGTCAACTCCCATAATTTTTGTAAATCCATTCCTCCTCTGGCTTCCCCCCTATCTCCAGCCTGTGTTTCCATTTCTTCGTCTTGGCTTGGTTCTGTTGTGGTTATTACTGTCTCCACTTCTTCAATCGGTGTTCCTTCCTCTTCTTCCCCTCTGTTTTCTTCCATCTCCTTCTCCTTTGCCAATTTTTTCGACACTCCTCTGGTGTGCATATTGTAACCTTTCGTAATCGCCGCTAGAATTTATAGGGTTTAATTGTGTAATTTCTTTATTATTCTAGCCCTACTAGTTGGCGCGCCACTTTGTATAATAACGGGACGTCCGCCTCGTTTAAGCCCCGCGATGGAAGCCACTTTGTATCTATTGTCGTGTGAACGGCTACCGTTTTACTCTGCAAAATGTGGATAATGTACAATTTGTGTGTAATGGGTGTACGTGTCTTCTCGATCCGTAGTTGAAATGCGTGCAACTTCTGTAGATTTCGTTCGTTGCGAACGTACGAATAACCAGGTCTTGATGTTCTTACCTGATGTTCATTAGGGGTATGAAATTCCCGGTGGCGCCAAATTGTTTTCTTAAAACAATTAAAATAAAATTCAAAGGCGTATGACCAGCGCAGCTCAGGCGGTTTGAATAATTCAAATATTTCCGCCAGCTAGGCCCACTGTAGCACACAGCAGTTCGATGCGTGGGCTGTGTATATCGTTAGTCATCTGCTAAAATGTACATAAAATATTGTGCACCTCCTAATGAAATTATAACACCGTGGTTACACTCAATACTTACACATTTTTTATTAGTGATTGTTATTCATTTAATACAAATTATTCTAATACAAATGCTCTGGTTGTTTATATGAGACAATTACAGGGTTTGACAATCGATATTTGAATTGATAATCAGACGTTTAATGATGGCGTCTGTTGAAAATTGTATACAAGTTATTAATGTTGGTTTGTCATAGGTTCTTGAGGTTACGTTCAAAGGATTACAAATGTTAAAACAATAAAAATACACACCCTTACATCAAGTAAACTTAACTAACATATTGTGTAGGTATAATTTGTTTAGCGCAGTGTAGTAAAAGTGTTTACAAGTTATGGATTATTAACAACAGTTTATATTGGTTAGTTTATAAATTGTCAGTGACTTAGTATTCTTTTTAATCTCTGAAAGTAATTAATTTCAGTTCAGTGAGATTTCGACCTTTAGTGAGATAATTAACGTGAGTTTATTTATATATTTTGGGTAATTTAAGAGGTACTTATCACTTCCGTAGTTATGGCGAATTCATACGATCTGTTATTCATGGGTTATACTATAATCTTCTCTAATTTGCTGGGTTCAGGACATCAGGCATATTTTCTAGTTTAATTGGTAGTAATTTATTTTCTTTTTTCGTTAATTTGGCCTCAACTTCAATAATATGGCTCCAGTCTTTGTCTTATGTCTTGGTATACACTTAGTAATAACTTCTTTTGATATTTTCTATGTTTTAATTGACAATTTTGGTCACTCGAAAATTAGCGTCTATACCATTAAAGCGTCATACATTCAGTAAAAAAATCTAACGGTATTTTTGGCTTGTTACTCCACAGTTTCCATGGTAACGTAATTATTCTACCTGGTCGATCTCAAAATAAACACATTGTTATCAAACTTTGAATTTTTTGTTTAATTTGAATAAATATTTTATAATGGCTATATTTATTTGGGGATAATTTCAATGGTTGTAATCTTTACGTAGATGTTTCTATTTTCTTTCAAAGATTAGTTTGATATCTTACAAGATTGGTCTAAGTCATGTATTAATGTTTTAGTCCAAAATTGATAATACTATGTTAATACATAATTTACTTATTTCTAAGTTTTAATATAATTCTGCCATGTTCCCTTTCGTTACACATAATTAATATAATTTGCCTATTATTTCTTATAAAGGTATTGCTATTATTTTCTTTATAAATTCCTTACTTACTTAAAACATACTAACATATTACTGTAAAACTATTTCTTCTGGTAATTATTGCCTTAAACATTAAGCCAATAACTTCTTTCTTTAAATTAACAAATGAACAAATTTGGTGAGTGTTATACCTACACCATCTCTTTTATAACAGTAATCACCCTGGTGATTTTTATACTGAGATAATATTTTTTCTGTTTTTTTTTTTACATTCACAATTATTCTGTGTCTTTCAGTCTAATATACTTAACTTAATTGCTCATTTAACATGTGCTTATGTTTTGGGTTTGTCACACTTGTTTAACTCTTTTTTCTTAAGATTATATGCTGTTTATTTTATTACACTTATCACTTCACTGTTCATCTTTGTCACTCCCTACCTATCTCTAATTACCCTTATATTTCTCACGATCTCACTATTATTACAAAGTTTTTGTATCTAATGAGTTCATGTCTCTTTTGTTAACTTCAGACTGTCACATATCATTTTATAATATGCAAACAACATGGTATTGTAAATACATCTTTCAAATAAAACATAACTTTGTATATATTGTCATTAAAGTGATAAGAATTGGTCGGAAATGTCATAATTAGTAATAATAACAACAATTTAATAATGTTAAAATATATTGTGTTAATTGAAACATACTACATCTGTAGCAACAGCAATAATATTAGCGAATAAATAAACTCTCCAAAACCTTATACTTTCAAACACATAATGCTGAAATAATATACATACTGCTGAAATAATCTTAGTAAAAGTTCCAAAGTATATAGTAGGATATACAATTTGTTCTCTGATTGAATCACGCACACATTTCTATTCCCTGTCTGTATGAGTGTAATTTTAAACATAACAGCTGACACATCACCTATAGATAAGGATATACATACAATCATATCTACACATGGTTTTTTATGTATAACAATTACTGAGATACTGTCATTTACAAGTTACCACTAATAAAAATTTAAACATAAATTATTAACAATAATAAAAAATTATGCTCTTTTAAAACAATCTTGTGAGTTAATTGTTATGGCCATGTAATTTTTTATTTTCTTTTTTCTTCACTGTCTTCTTGTCTCGCTTTACTTTGGTTAATATCTGGCCAATCTCTGGGGTTGGGTCAATGTCAGTTGTCTGTCAGTCTAGTTCGTATTTTCTTGTTTTGTAACCACCTTTGGTTGTATTCTTCTTCCTTCACTATTGATTATATTTACTACTTTCATTCTCGTTACCATTTATCTATCAAAATATATTGTTTCTTGGCATTTTTTACATACTTATTTATATCAAATGTGATCAGAGTTTGGCAATGTTATATAATGCCCTTCCACCAAAATTGATCATTTTATAAAACGTGAATTTAAGTTTGATGAAATTATCAATTGTATCGTATCAAAATTTTTTTTTTTTTTTTTTTTTTTAAATTCTTCTGCTTCTCATTCATTTTTTATAATTAATTCGGTATCTTTTATTTCTATTCTTCTTAGTCTTTTCTTCATTATTTTCTCACATTGCGAACGGGCTTATTGATTTTTTATTATAACTTATTCCCTATAAATCTTATTTTTCATCAAAACTACTCTTATACTGATATCAGGGGAACATCATCCCTGCTCAGTAAAATGATTGCTGGTTCATTCAACAGACAATCTCAATTAATAATTCTTAAATATAGTCAACTCGTGACTCAAAATAATAATAATAATAATCATAATCATAATATTTGTTGGGAATCTTTTACTTTTATACCTCATTATAGCTCAGTTCGAGTCATATATTGTTTCATCTTTCTTTATAGATACTATTTGAAGCATTGTTTTTTATTGATACAATTCACATTTTTATTCATTTTTAATTACTCTTTGTTTCATCTCATTTCACATTATAACTCTTAGAACGTTTATTTCATTTATATTGTTTTGTGATCATTGGTTTGGGTAATTTTACTTCCCCTCTTTCTAAATAGTTGTGGAAGCTGATCATTTTGATTGATTTTTTTTTTTTTTTTCATAATTTTTCAATATCATAGTAAGTTATGGCTTCTTACTAGTTAGGAATTTTTTGTAGCTTATTCCTTTACAGTATGTTATGCTTTTTATGCCTCATTTTTTGGCTAAATATTATGGTAATTTAACCTTATTTTGTAGGAATGTTTTGTAACTACACTCCTCTATTGTTAATTTTTTTTTTAAATATTGTAGTAAGTTGGTTGCTCTTACTTTATCTGAATGCCTTGTGACTTTTATCTCTCCATTTTTACTTGTTCTAAAATATTATTGAGATATTTGGGTAAGCTTTTCTTACATATCTTTTTTGATTTTTTACAATTTTTTTATTCATCATAATGGTTTCTCTAATGCTTAGTGTAAGCTGTACTTACGAATGTTTTGGAATTTTGACATTCTTTAGAGATCTTTTCTTTATGACATTGGCAGACTTGTTTGTTTGTCACGTTATTTTTTTTTCTTTATTTAAAGTATTTTTGTTGGTTTTTTGTTTAAAAATTTTTTTTTTTTTTTTTACAGTTATTGTTGATTGTCATAATATTTCTTAATTGAGGCTTGATTGTATACCCCCCTTTATTTTCTTGGTGACGGGGTGAGTGATCTCGTAAGTGTTATTGCCCTTGTCTTTTGTTATAGTGTATGGTCCTATATTCCAGTGTTCATCTGCATTTGGTTTATCCATTGTCCATGATTACATAAGTTTCCTCCGTTGTTCGGACTGCTTTGGTGTGCATCACTGTTTCTGTCTGTGTTATATATGTCTCTTCTATCTGGTACAGCCACTCTTCTAATACCATGTGTTCTCTGGCATCAGTGCCTACCTCAATCACTTGATGATGTTGTTTACTACTCAACGAAGTTAATCGTACCTTCGTTATTGATCTTCTCACTGATATTGGTTTATTTGGTATTTCTATCTCTGGTAATTTCCCTTTTCTTGTAGACTTTCTCAATTTGTCATACATTGTTTTGTTGTGATGCTTTTCAACTTTGGATATCCTCCATTTAAAGATAGGTTTGTTGAAAGTTTTACTCGCTGGTTGATTGTTGATCCCTCCTAGAATTTCCTTCAGAGTTCTCCTACACTCCATAACATTCATCATTTCCGTATGGTCATTAATTGGTCGATTAAACGTCTCTAGTAGTCCGTTCTTCATCATCTCCAATTCCTCTCTGGTATTGATTCGTTTTCTCTGATGTATTTTCTTGGTCTTCTTAATTATCTGTTTTTTCTGTACTCCTCTATGGTTGGTTCCTTTGTGTTTACTTTTCTCTTTGTTTTTGTTACCTTTATTTTGATGTAACAATGTATTTGGGTCTTCTTGAATTTCTGTTTTTTCATTATTTCCTTCTGGAGTGGTGTTTATTGTTTCATTCACCTTCTTGAACCCGTTACCTAATGTCT
Source organism: Magicicada septendecula (assembly GCA_034769895.1). Taxonomy (NCBI): domain Eukaryota; kingdom Metazoa; phylum Arthropoda; class Insecta; order Hemiptera; family Cicadidae; genus Magicicada; species Magicicada septendecula. The sequence continues at coordinate 111,712,393 of CM068370.1, forward strand.
CATTAAGTAGATCTATTTGGTAATTGGTTTCTTCCCCTTTCTTATTCATCTCCATTTTTGTCTGGTCGCTTTCTTCACGACGTTCTCTGAAAATTAGTCTTATTTGCTGCTTCATTTCTTCTTTATTTTTCTCGTGGTCCTCCTTCAGCTGTTCCTTCAATTCTTCCTTTAATTCTTCGTTTCTTTGCTGAATTTCCTCCAGCAATCGTTGTTGTAGTGTTTCATTATTTTGGTTGACTGTTTTCCTCAATTCTTCCTTAGTACTCACTATTTTTTCATTGATCTGTTTCAAATTATCACTGGTTTCTTTCTTCATCTCCTTCAAGCTCTCCTCATTCTTGTCGAATTTATTGTTCATCTCCTTCACGTTCTTGTCTAATTTTCCATTAGTCAACTCCCATAATTTTTGTAAATCCATTCCTCCTCTGGCTTCCCCCCTATCTCCAGCCTGTGTTTCCATTTCTTCGTCTTGGCTTGGTTCTGTTGTGGTTATTACTGTCTCCACTTCTTCAATCGGTGTTCCTTCCTCTTCTTCCCCTCTGTTTTCTTCCATCTCCTTCTCCTTTGCCAATTTTTTCGACACTCCTCTGGTGTGCATATTGTAACCTTTCGTAATCGCCGCTAGAATTTATAGGGTTTAATTGTGTAATTTCTTTATTATTCTAGCCCTACTAGTTGGCGCGCCACTTTGTATAATAACGGGACGTCCGCCTCGTTTAAGCCCCGCGATGGAAGCCACTTTGTATCTATTGTCGTGTGAACGGCTACCGTTTTACTCTGCAAAATGTGGATAATGTACAATTTGTGTGTAATGGGTGTACGTGTCTTCTCGATCCGTAGTTGAAATGCGTGCAACTTCTGTAGATTTCGTTCGTTGCGAACGTACGAATAACCAGGTCTTGATGTTCTTACCTGATGTTCATTAGGGGTATGAAATTCCCGGTGGCGCCAAATTGTTTTCTTAAAACAATTAAAATAAAATTCAAAGGCGTATGACCAGCGCAGCTCAGGCGGTTTGAATAATTCAAATATTTCCGCCAGCTAGGCCCACTGTAGCACACAGCAGTTCGATGCGTGGGCTGTGTATATCGTTAGTCATCTGCTAAAATGTACATAAAATATTGTGCACCTCCTAATGAAATTATAACACCGTGGTTACACTCAATACTTACACATTTTTTATTAGTGATTGTTATTCATTTAATACAAATTATTCTAATACAAATGCTCTGGTTGTTTATATGAGACAATTACAGGGTTTGACAATCGATATTTGAATTGATAATCAGACGTTTAATGATGGCGTCTGTTGAAAATTGTATACAAGTTATTAATGTTGGTTTGTCATAGGTTCTTGAGGTTACGTTCAAAGGATTACAAATGTTAAAACAATAAAAATACACACCCTTACATCAAGTAAACTTAACTAACATATTGTGTAGGTATAATTTGTTTAGCGCAGTGTAGTAAAAGTGTTTACAAGTTATGGATTATTAACAACAGTTTATATTGGTTAGTTTATAAATTGTCAGTGACTTAGTATTCTTTTTAATCTCTGAAAGTAATTAATTTCAGTTCAGTGAGATTTCGACCTTTAGTGAGATAATTAACGTGAGTTTATTTATATATTTTGGGTAATTTAAGAGGTACTTATCACTTCCGTAGTTATGGCGAATTCATACGATCTGTTATTCATGGGTTATACTATAATCTTCTCTAATTTGCTGGGTTCAGGACATCAGGCATATTTTCTAGTTTAATTGGTAGTAATTTATTTTCTTTTTTCGTTAATTTGGCCTCAACTTCAATAATATGGCTCCAGTCTTTGTCTTATGTCTTGGTATACACTTAGTAATAACTTCTTTTGATATTTTCTATGTTTTAATTGACAATTTTGGTCACTCGAAAATTAGCGTCTATACCATTAAAGCGTCATACATTCAGTAAAAAAATCTAACGGTATTTTTGGCTTGTTACTCCACAGTTTCCATGGTAACGTAATTATTCTACCTGGTCGATCTCAAAATAAACACATTGTTATCAAACTTTGAATTTTTTGTTTAATTTGAATAAATATTTTATAATGGCTATATTTATTTGGGGATAATTTCAATGGTTGTAATCTTTACGTAGATGTTTCTATTTTCTTTCAAAGATTAGTTTGATATCTTACAAGATTGGTCTAAGTCATGTATTAATGTTTTAGTCCAAAATTGATAATACTATGTTAATACATAATTTACTTATTTCTAAGTTTTAATATAATTCTGCCATGTTCCCTTTCGTTACACATAATTAATATAATTTGCCTATTATTTCTTATAAAGGTATTGCTATTATTTTCTTTATAAATTCCTTACTTACTTAAAACATACTAACATATTACTGTAAAACTATTTCTTCTGGTAATTATTGCCTTAAACATTAAGCAAATAACTTCTTTCTTTAAATTAACAAATGAACAAATTTGGTGAGTGTTATACCTACACCATCTCTTTTATAACAGTAATCACCCTGGTGATTTTTATACTGAGATAATATTTTTTCTGTTTTTTTTTTTACATTCACAATTATTCTGTGTCTTTCAGTCTAATATACTTAACTTAATTGCTCATTTAACATGTGCTTATGTTTTGGGTTTGTCACACTTGTTTAACTCTTTTTTCTTAAGATTATTTGCTGTTTATTTTATTACACTTATCACTTCACTGTTCATCTTTGTCACTCCCTACCTATCTCTAATTACCCTTATATTTCTCACGATCTCACTATTATTACAAAGTTTTTGTATCTAATGAGTTCATGTCTCTTTTGTTAACTTCAGACTGTCACATATCATTTTATAATATGCAAACAACATGGTATTGTAAATACATCTTTCAAATAAAACATAACTTTGTATATATTGTCATTAAAGTGATAAGAATTGGTCGGAAATGTCATAATTAGTAATAATAACAACAATTTAATAATGTTAAAATATATTGTGTTAATTGAAACATACTACATCTGTAGCAACAGCAATAATATTAGCGAATAAATAAACTCTCCAAAACCTTATACTTTCAAACACATAATGCTGAAATAATATACATACTGCTGAAATAATCTTAGTAAAAGTTCCAAAGTATATAGTAGGATATACAATTTGTTCTCTGATTGAATCACGCACACATTTCTATTCCCTGTCTGTATGAGTGTAATTTTAAACATAACAGCTGACACATCACCTATAGATAAGGATATACATACAATCATATCTACACATGGTTTTTTATGTATAACAATTACTGAGATACTGTCATTTACAAGTTACCACTAATAAAAATTTAAACATAAATTATTAACAATAATAAAAAATTATGCTCTTTTAAAACAATCTTGTGAGTTAATTGTTATGGCCATGTAATTTTTTATTTTCTTTTTTCTTCACTGTCTTCTTGTCTCGCTTTACTTTGGTTAATATCTGGCCAATCTCTGGGGTTGGGTCAATGTCAGTTGTCTGTCAGTCTAGTTCGTATTTTCTTGTTTTGTAACCACCTTTGGTTGTATTCTTCTTCCTTCACTATTGATTATATTTACTACTTTCATTCTCGTTACCATTTATCTATCAAAATATATTGTTTCTTGGCATTTTTTACATACTTATTTATATCAAATGTGATCAGAGTTTGGCAATGTTATATAATATAGTAATTTAAAATTTATGTTTATATTACCTCAAGATGTTATTTTTCCTTATTCGGAACATGTTTTGAGAGCTCCCGTGCTCTCATCATCAGCCTTTGCGATCTTGCATCTGGTGAAGTATTTGTGTGTTGGCTGGATGCTATTAAGGTTTCTTGTTGGTCTCTGGTATTTTAAAGTTGTATTATTGTGTGTGATTGTGGTATATGTATTTGTATTTTGTGCATTTTCGATGTTGAGTGCTTTGAATATTGTGTCATGTTTTGTATTGATTTGTATTTGTTCAGGTATTAGTTTGTTTTGTGTTTTATGTTTGTATATTTGTAAATTTTCCCAAATGTTCATTATGGTGCCTTTGTGTGGTATATGTTTTATTAATGTCACATTGGTTATGTCTGGGAATTCATGTCCTGTGTTTATTGCATGTGTGGCTAAATTGGATTTATATATTTCTCGTTTTTTGTATGTGTTTAGGTGTTCAACATATCGTTTTTTCAGCTGTTTTTTGTTTGTCCTATGTAACATTTATTGCAATCTTGGCATTCAATTTTGTATATACGGCACCGTTAGTTGTATTATCTTTGTTGTGTGGGCTATTTAGTTTTTGTAAATTATTTTTATTAGTTTTGTACGCAATTTTATATCTGTGTTTTTAAATAGTTTTATTAGCTTTGTCATTTTATTATTTATGTATGTGAACGTGGCCCATTTTTTGTTGTTGTTATTATTTATGTGTTGTTCATTTTGATTATTACTAAATAGCCCACACAACAAAGATAATACAACAACTAATGGTACCATATATACAAAATTGAATGCCAAGATTGCAATAAATGTTACATAGGACAAACAAAAAAACAGTTGAAAAAACGATATTTTGAACACCTAAACACATACAAAAAACGAGAAATATATAAATCCAATTTAGCCACACATGCAATAAACACAGGACATGAATTCCCAGACATAACCAATGTGACACTAATAAAACATATACCACACAAAGGCACCATAATGAACATTTGGGAAAATTTACAAATATACAAACATAAAACACAAAACAAACTAATACCTGAACAAATACAAATCAATACAAAACATGACACAATATTCAAAGCACTCAACATCGAAAATACACAAAATACAAATACATATACCACAATCACACACAATAATACAACTTTCAAATACCAGAGACCAACAAGAAACCTTAATAGCATCCAGCCAACACACAAATACTTCACCAGACCCAAGATCGCAAAGGCTGATGATGAGAGCACGGGAGCTCTCAAAACATGTTCCGAATAAGGAAAAATAACATCTTGAGGTAATATAAACATAAATTTTAAATTACTTTATATATATATATATATATCAAGAAACGAACTGTAGCAGAAACTGATTAAATAGATAGATAGGCCTACATATAGGTGCTGTGTTTCACCACCATTGAACCATTTGGAGTCCAATCAAAACAGGATTTATTTTGTTTGCTTGAACGTTTTTCGTACACAACTGGCCAAACAGTGTCTCTGTACCCTGTTCGAAATATATGTGCTCTCATATATTTTGGAACTCAAAATAAACCCTCAACACCACATAGCAAGGAATAGAGGGACATGGTGAACTGTTTCGCGATTATTTTCGTGCCTCCTCGTGGTTATAGGTTAAATGAAAAAAATAGTGTTTTAGTAACTTCCCAAAAACCTAAAGGAAAGTAAAAAAATAAACATTAGACTTCTGGGAAGCGTACAGTTGAAAAAAGCTGCATTATCGGTGTCAAGGTTTTTAGCGGTTTTTCACGGTTAGGCGTTAAAGTTTTCAAAACCCTTTCTTAGCGAGCACCTAGAAGCCAAGAGGAACATATACGTGCCGAATTTCAAGTTTGTAGACTTTATAGTTATGGAGATTTCGTGATGAGTGAGTGTATGAATCAGTGAGTGGTATTTGGCTTTTATATATATAGATTGTATATAATTTATTACACACAGTTGTGTTCCTACTACTGAATTATCAAACAGATAACTGAAACAAACTGTCCATTTTTTCCACAATTTTTTCCATTATTCAATAATAATAATGTCTTCATATTCTTTATAATTATTAACACAAATGACCAAAAAGATGCAAAGCCTTTTCATTACTGTTTATACACAATACCTTGAAAATTATCTCTTTAGTGGTCTTAATTAAAACTCCCTTATTCTGATTTCTCTGTACTCTACACTTTCTCTGTATTGCCTGTCTTTCCTTATATGAATTATAATTTCACATAATAAAATCACCTTCAAGCTGTGTTCACACACATACAGACTACATTATACTCCTTTCTGATCTCTCTCTCTCTCTCTCTCTCTCTCTCTCTCTCTCTCTCTCTGTTCACCTCTATTTTTGTAAAATCTGAATGCAATTCACTGATGGTTTTTATGTTCCTTTTCCATGTGTTTACATGGAAGTACATTAAAACATATTTTGGAATGCCATCTTAGCTAATTCTCCTCAGATACACACATCACACCCATTGTTTATTTCAGTGTTCCAATACCACTTTCTGTATTTCAACTTATTTCTTTATTTTCTCTTGCTTTATGTACCTTAAAGTATAGCATACACTGTAGCCTCAACAGTTTTAAATTAGTATTTTTTTTTTAAATTAGTATCCAATGCACTGCACTGTATTTAGTGGTCAATTTTAATTATTCCTTTGTAAATATTACTTTTTAAACATAATTTTATCTCTTGCCTAATAAAGAAGGAATCTTAGTTTCTATATGACTTTTTTCTCTATAATTAATAAATATAAAATGTCTTTTTAAGCCAGTGTACTCAGGACAACTGCTTGTCCCCACATAACATGTTTAGAGTCATGCACCCGTGTGTACTAGATTCCAGACTATTCATTTGATTCAGCCATCTGTTTCATGACCAACCTCTTGACCTTTGGCTAATAACTTATCCATCTACTATTAGTTTTGTTTTAATCCACCTTCTCTTCATAATATGTCTAAAGTAACTTGAGATTTTATTTACAATGGACAACAATAATTAGACTTTATTTGATTCAGCGGTCTGTTACGTGACCAACCTCTTGACATTTAGCTGGCAACTTATCCATGAATTATCAGTTTTTTTTAATCCAACATCTTTTTTTATGATATGAGTAAACAACTTAGAGGTTTTATAAAAATTGTATAACGGACAATAACCACTTATTTATTTTTGGATTTTGTTGTCCATGACATGTCCGTTACTTAACTAAATATAATTATTTCACTACCGACTCGGAACACAAAGTTTTTTATGGGTAAAAATGTAAAAGTTTTACCTTATAGCCTGAACCGGTTTTCGCTTTTAAAAAGCTTCTTCAGAGACTGCCGCTGGGAGCACTGTTAAGCATCAACCATCCTAAACGAACAGACACAATTCAAATCGCACACATTATTCGAACATACCACACACCACACACACACAATATCGATCTTTCAAAATTCGATATCATCGCCAACAACAAGATGGACAGTGCTCCCAGCGGCACCCTCTGAAGAAGCTTTTTAAAAGCGAAAACCAGTTCAGGCTGTAAGGTAAAACTTTTACATTTTTACCCATAAACAACTTTGTGTTCCGAGTCGGTAGTGAAATAATTATATTCACTTATTTATGTGTAACTTCTCCAAGATGGAGGCATTTGTTTATTGGTCTCCTCAATTACAGTTGTCACCAACATCACATTTTGAAAACAGCGATTTTCTTATGATCACTTGCTATTATATAGCACTCAGTTGCATCAGGAAATTACAAAATGGATTAACAGTTTCTTTGCCAATACTGTGATGCTATTTTCATTCCATATTCTCACTAAGTAATTCATAGCCTACCTATTTTTTTTATACAAATTCATCTTGGTTTATTGGCAGGCACAATTACTGTTACTAATTTATAACAGATTTTATGTAGCTGTACACTGCATGTACAAAAAATTGACTTTGAGTGTACATAAAATATTTGTGGAGTTGTTATAGTATCTACCAGATTGAGATGCTACCAACAAACCGTATGCAGAAATTACTCTGTAGTGAGTGAGTGACTGTGTGTGTGTGTGTGTGGGGGGGGGGGGAATAGACACAACAGACTGAGTTTGTTTAAAATTGAATTAAACCTACTTAAGTAAACAGGACACAATACATTAAATACTATGCATGCTTGTGCATGTGCATGCTCATACACACACAGAGTTATTTATGTATAGTATGTTAAGTTAGTTATTTGTGTGTGTGACACAAAATGCAGCTTTATGTTTCAGTCAAGCCTCTGAAAGGGATTCTCTTGATGAAAACGCAGTAGTGAGTATGGAAACTCAAGGGGATACTGGAGGTGACTCATCATGTAACAGGTGAGTACTCATATGTAAGCTGAGGTATGGTTGACATGATGCTTTTCACTCAAATATTGTTCAAACACAAATAATTCTAAACTATAAAAAATTTAAATAATAATATGGATGTGGCAGTGTTGACAGCATATTAATGAAACACACCATAAGTGAACTGCTGCTTTTTTCTCTCTATGTACAATAGTATACATAAGAATAGTATTACAAGAATGTCATTTATCAGTTAATGTTTAATGCGTGACCACCACCCATCCACCCAAATGTCCTACTACACAAGACTTCTTCTAAGCAGCACTGGAAGGTGTTCATTATTCATCATAACATATCACAAGGAAATATTGGTGACATTAGGGTATTGATATGTAGGCCTACAGGATACACAGAAAAAACTGTTATATGAAGGATTTCATTGCATGGAAGTTTGTTAGTCAGAATCAAAGTAGCGTGCAGAGGCGTAGCTAGGCGTCAGCGACCGCCGACGGCCTCGCAAAAAAATCACCATTCTAAAAAAAATCGTACAAGTCAGTAGCATTCATTAGAGTCATCTTTGACCCTTAACCTGTCTCTGAATATACTTATTTCTGGATTTTTTTTTTTTTAATCTTGACCAGTTATTATCTGTTCGTCCAAAAAAACTTTTGTTCGTCTTATTTATATTTTTAATTAATTTTTAATGCAATCATAATCACTGCAATTTTTAAATTACAATAATTAAAACTGCGCATGCGCGGAAATTCAGCGAATTACGAGATTTTATTTAAATCTCATTTATAATATATTTATTCAATTAGCATTAAAATGAGCATTAAAAAATCATAATAATAAAAAGAGCAATAATTGATATAGTAATTGTATTAAAAAAAAAGAAAAACGGACAAAAAACCAATTTGATCGAACATTGAAGAACAAACGACGAACAATTGAATTAGCAAATAATTTTGCGAAAAAATCAATTTCCCCCCGTCATTTTAAGTTAGTTGAGTCGTCTGCAGACGACTCTAATAAATGGCAACACTGACATTTATGGAAATCCCCAGCCAAAGTAAATGACCAGTGTGCCAACCTAAAAAAACGTTCCAAGAAATATGCGCCATGCCCGTATTCAGGCCAGAAACTAATTTAAAGAAATATATGGGATTCCCAGACTCGTTTAGTTCTGCTTATCAGCCCTATCATAACGTTTTGTGGAGTTTTGTGAATTATAGAAATTTTGTAAGGTAAGTCAATACATAACATTATTTCAGAACCTATAACAACCTATAGTCTGTACCTAATCTGTAATAACCTATAATCTGTACATTATTACAGATTATGTAACATAACCTATATAACTTTGCTATTTTATTTTGTCAATAGAAATCCAAATCGTCATTAATCCTATACTAATGTTATAAATGAGCAATTGTGTTTGTTTGTTTGTCCTTCTTTATAACTTTCTCGAAGTACTGTAGAAAGTATATGTACTAAAGAAGGTGTTGTAATCGTGAAAATTTTGGGGGTGCCTTACTCTAAGCCTACCGTTTAAATTTCTAAATGTCAAGTAATTAATTTTTACTGTCGTTATATTAAATTTTCGTTGATAATAAAGTGTTCTGCAGTATTAAAATATTTATAAAATTCAAACAATTACGAAAATTTTTATTTGTGGGATTATTTTTTTTGTAAATAACGATGATTTTTATTTTTTTTAAATATAATACTATTAATACTTAATTACTTTTTAACAATAATTTATAATAATATATATGTAATTATATTTTTCTTAATAATTAATTAATTGTAAATTATATAGCCATTCAACAAATGATTGGTATAAACTGAATTTTATATTAGTAACAAATTAACTATATCAACATTTTGTTAATATCATTCAGTTTTCTGAATGATCAAACTTTGTTTTGAAGTTTTAAAATTTACATACTATTAAAAAATATATAAGTCTGGTGATACCAAAATTCATGTAAACACATCAAACTATTTTATTAATTTTTGTAAATTTATATTTTTATTTCAATTGTATTGTACAGTTTATTCACTAGTCATATCCATTAATATTATTATTATTATTATTATCTACATCATTAATAGAAATTTAATGTGATTCGGTAAATTACACAATATAGTTAAAAATTTAGTTAATATAATGAAAATCGTTATTATTAACAATATCATGAACTGAAGGCACTCCTATTGTAGGGCTCAGATTTAAAAAATTAATATGATGTATAAAAAACTAGGAAAAAAAACAAAGAGAAACATTTTTATTTTAGATATACTGTAGTTTATACATAAGGTTATTAGTTACTTGACATTTAGACATTTAAACGGTAGACTTAGAGTAAGTTTTAGGCTGTGGCTGCCGATCATTTTTTTTAACTGAAATATTTTTTTAGGTCATGTCAGGTGGGCCCTCTAGAGACAGAGATATAGGGAGGATATGGGAATCTGGTGCATCAAGAAAACGAAGGAAAGCTGAAACGGTTATGTCCAACCAAACTTTGAGTTCCAGTATGATGAAATATCTTAGTAAGAAACCTTGTTCTGAAATTACTTCTTTTGAGTCGGATGAATCGGTTGTCCAAATTGCTGAGCCAGCTTCAGAGTCATGTGGATCTGCTGTAATCCAAGTTTCTGAACTCAATAAAGAATTCGAAAGTGAGAACATTTGTGAGACAGAAAATCAAGAGGAAACAATTTATTTACGAAGAGAGTCGTTTGTAGACTTGGACCCAGGGAAGTGGGTATTTCCAATAACGGATTTACAGCGTCATGACCTTATTCAAAATGGTCCTTATCAAAATCTGGAAATATCCGATGAAGAATATCCAAAAGACGCTAGAAAAAGACACTTTTCAAAATTTCATTTTACTCGAAAGTTGAGTAACGACGAAACGCAACATCGTAGATGGTTAGTTTACTCCATAACTCAAGACAAAGTTTATTGCTTTCCATGTAGACTTTTTTCGCATTTACAAACACAGATGGTGCAAGGAGGATGTTGTGACTGGAAAGATCTTAGTCGGATATTGCAAAGACATGAACAAAGTCCAGGACACATGGGGTGCATGTTTAAATGGATGGAATTTCACAAAGGAATCAAACATGGAAAAACATTCGACATGGAAAACGAGAGATTAATTAGAGAATCGCAAAAATATTGGTACAATTTGTTTGAAAGACTGATTGACATTATCAACTATTTAGCCTCACATAATCTTGCATTTAGAGGTCATTGAGAGTCCTATAAGTTAGACTATAGCGGAAACAGTGGCAATTTTATGGACCTATTTAAGTTGTTATCCAAATATGATCTGACACTGCGGGAACACTTGCAACGCATGAATGAAAAACGTCTTGCTCAACATTATTTGAGTCCTGACATCCAAAATGAGTTGATTACGTTAATGTCTCAATCAGTTATTGAGGAAATAATACAAAGAGTCAAACAAGCAAAATACTATGCGTTCATGCGCGATTGCACCAGGGATGTGAGCCGTGTTGAACAAATGTCAATAATATTAAGATTTTGCAATTCCTCGACTGGAGAAATAGAGGAACACTTTATTGAATTCATTGCTGTAGCAGAAACAACAGGAGAGTATTTGACAAATTCAACTTTGCAAGAACTAGAAAAAAATGGTTTTGGATATCCAGAATTGTTGAGGACAAGGATACGATAACGGTGCTAATATGGTTGGCATAAATAAAGGCGTCAAAACAAGAATACTTAATATTAATCCAAGAGCATTCTTCACGCCTTGTGGTTGTCACAGTTGGAATTTGCTTTTGATAGATGCAGCAAATTCTTCTATAACAGCCAAAACATCTATGTTCTCTTTTCAGCATCTAGTAAACGCTGGGAGCTTGTTAAATCTAAATTAAAATTGACGTTAAAAGCTCTGTCTGAGACGAGATGGGAGAGTCGGATTGCAGCAGTAAAAGCGATATTTTTGCAATTTGATGATGTCATCGACTGCGTGAATGATCTGAAAGATAAAGATTCCGATACTCTGAGTGACTGTAAAGCTATCTTGAATGAAATTTTCACTTTTGAGTTTGTTGTTGCAGTACACGTATGGACGAAATTTTGCTGCGTGTCAACAATATAAGCAAACTATGGCAGTCAGTTGAAGTCAACTTGAAGGGCGCCATTGACACTTTGTTTTTTTTGTAACTGGATACAAGAATATCGTAATACAGGATTTGAAAAAGCTGTTGCACAAGCTCGATTGTTTGTAGAAAAAAGTAGTTACAAAATCCCGACACAATTTAAAGAGAAAAGACTAGTGAGAAAGAAAAGAATGTTTGGGTATGAACATATTGATGAACCTATACAATCTGTAGAAATACAATTCAAAGTTGACTTTTTTATAACAATGATAGATGCTATCATAGCCGACACTGAATGTCGATTCGAATCTCTCAACGAATATTTTAAAAGATTTGGCTTTATTTATGACATGAACTATTTGAAATCTCTATCAAAAGAAGACCTACAAAAGCATTGTAATGATCTTGACACAATACTACGGGAAGGTGAAAACAGCAACATTCAGCCCTTCGAGCTTTTCAAGGAACTCCAGCTTTTCAGGTCTAATTCACCAGACTCTATAAAAGATGTAAAACAACTTATACGATACATTTTAGAAAATAATTTGCAAGAAATATATCCAAATGTTTACATAACAATCAGAATTATGCTGACAGTTCCGGTCAGTACAGCTTCTGCTGAGAGAAGCTTCTCAAAGTTGAAACTGATTAAGAACTATTGAGAAGCACGATGAGCCAATAGAGACTATCTGCATTGGCTGTTTTATCGATTGAAGCTGAAATAGCGTCTCGTTTAAGCTATGACTCAGTTCTGAAAAAATTCAGTGAAGCAAAAAGCAAAAAAGTGCGAATATTATAATATGTTTGTTTAGCTTTAGATGTCTAGAGGTAATTGTTATTCAAGGGTTTGTTATTTTCACAAAGCCATACTGATGATGGGATATGTACTGTATCACAATGATACATAAGGTTAAGTGATATTGATTGATCTTTCTATTAATAGTCGTAGAATATCGTAATGAATGATAATTATATATTGAAATTAAATAAATATTTGGTTAATTAATATATAACAAACTCATTCTTGTGACGTGTTGTAGTATAATTCAATTTATTAGCACTTTTCTAACCGAGACATGAAAAGGGCCTCGCAAAGCGGATTTCGCCGTCGTCCACGTTCGGTTTAGCTATGCCGCTGGTAGCGTGACATCAAAATGTGATGTTAATACTGCTGCATGCTGTACAAACACTATTCTATCACCTTAGAGACAGAGAATCAGGAAAATCGCAGTTTCATGAGTTACGAATAATTATTACTTAAAGTTACAGCCAAAATATTATAATAAAGAAATTAACCACGACCTGATTCTTGGTGTAGCTATGGTGATTTATTTTTTGAAGAAAGTAAAGGAGACGTCAAATATATTTAATGAATGACTTGGAGAATGAACAAAAAAGGGATTTTAATTAATTACCTTATCAAAAGTACATATCAAAATAAAAAAACTGAACAAATTAATTTTCAAAAAAAAATTTAAACAATTTTAATATTTTGGAAACAAGAAAATAAAAATTATAAATTACTTTTGCATATTTTTCAGATGAACAAATTTTTTTGTCTCAGGGCTTCTTTCTAAAAATCCAAAACCACATAAAACTGCAAATGATAATTAGTGGAAGCACTGTGACTTTCTCAGACACAATGTTGTACACACGTGACCACTGATAGTTTACTATGATTATATAGTATATATGTTACTGTAAAAGTGTGAAGTAAGGTAAATCTTAAGATTTACTGGTATATCCTAAGATTTACCGTTTTATTATGGTAAATGTCCAAAGATCCTTTTAAAATGTTTGCATTTCTGACTTTTACCAACAGCTAGTAGTAAATGTCAAGATTTATAGCTGTGTTGTGGTAAAAGCATAATATTTTTAATTTTAAAGAAATTTATAGTTAATAATTTGTTAAGAAGTAAACATTTCCATAAAAATGCATGATGAAAGGAGACAAAAAAAACGCATTACACTACTGTTTATTTCTGAAATAATTTTTATTTAGTGATGTATAATGAATTGCTGTAAAACTATGAAAAAACATACATCCAAAAATATAAGAATTTATAAAATTAATGAAGTTTACTTTGTTCATTTTGTGAAAAAAGAACATTAAAACACTTTTTAACCACTTTGTGAGAATGTAATCTTACTGACGAAAACAAATACGAGTATTTTTCACTGGTTTTTTAGTCCAATAATTAATTGATACACATAAATGAAAAATTAACAAAGTAATAAAAGTAAAATAAAATAATAAAAAATGAAAAATTACTTGTTTGCAGCAGGGTTGACTGTTATGACATTTAGAATTGCACAACAAAGGGGAGGTTTTGCACAAACACGTCTTCGTAGTACACTTTCTTAAACAATTACAGGTTTTGAAGCCTTGTCCTCCAACTAAAGATAATTTATTAATCACTTCTCGAACAGTAACCTCTTCGTTTCCTACTTCTGCAACGCTAATAAATTTTTCTGTACACAGCATGAACTGGTTTCTTGTGTATAAAGATGTAAGTTTGAAAACTGTGGTACCAAGTTGATAAAATTCATCATTTTCAATAGTCAGTACAACAGGATATACCTGTAAATCTTAAGATTTACTTTACTTCACACTTTTATAGTAACATATACATAAACATAACAAAAGTGGACAAAATAAAGAACACCAAAGCTACTTTATAAAATAAATACAAAGGACAGAGTAGTGAAATAAAGGTCTGTCCCTTAAAGTAAAGTACTCTGTTGGTCACCTAAGGCATAGCTGAAATGTTGGTTAAAAAAATCCAGCGACAGCTAACATCTGTTTTTTCAAATTGTAACACACCGTGTATTACTATAAACAGTATTAATATACCCATTAATACATTTTTCTATAACAATTTTCTATAACAGTTTCTTGTAATGCAATTTTCATCATCCTTTAGAATTTTATTTACCATAGCCCATGCTTTTAATTGTCAGATTATTATTTTTTATATTTCTCAAATTTACATATTACATGTTTTAACCTACTACAGTAACATAATTGTCGATTTTTCAGTCGTTCAAATATTATAAGAATTGGAGTAAAAGAACAGAATGACTTGAACAGCAATGGAGGTAGCACATATCATCAGAATCTCTACCAGCATCTGGACAAGCTCAGTAACCCTTTAATCGCCAAAAAGCTTGAAACTACAGAACTCTAGTGTGTAGTGTTTCTGTGCAGTATTTTGTGTGGAACATACTAAGGCAACTGGGCAAAATACCAGTGACTTGTATATATGTATTAATACAAAGTTTGTGTATATCGGTGTTACATTTTATATGATACTTTATACATACAGTGTACTTTATTATATTATATAAAGTACTTTATAATGTACTTTATTACATTTTTATGAGTACTTTGTTTTTATTTACACAGCATTATGCCAATGTTAGATGAGAAGGTAATCATAATTCGTAGTTAAGTACCTGATAATATAAATTGTTCAATACTTTCCAAGAACATAATTAATTATTAAATAAGTCTAATTTAGTGTACAGACTGTGAGGAAACAGTATTACTACTGTTCTCAAATATAAAGGTGGCATCATCAGGTTCTTAACTCAAATTCTTTGTAATCTTAACACAAATAAATTGGGAAGTTTACTTACTGTCAGAGAATTGGAGCCCTGAGATGTAATAGATAAGGCTTACAGTATCATAACCACTGGCGAAGTTACAAGGAGGCAATTGAGGCAATGCCTACCCTAAAAAATTCTGTAGAATAAAAATTGTAAATACGTATGAACTACATAACGTAAGGACTATACATTGTTACTGTGATTGTCGAATTTACTAATTACGTGCTTTACTGAGCGACCGCTAGATGGTGACAAATGACAGTAGACATAGTTCGTTTAAAGCGAATGAGGCAACGTGAATCTGCCTCAGCATTTTTCGTATACATCGTATGTACGCAATGTGTTGGCGCGAATGCGAAGTGCGGGGAGGAGGGATTGACCCGCGCTTCACATACGTGGAGATGAGGCATGTCTCACTGCTGTGGTGCGAACAGCGTGCTGTGTTGTTTATAGTCATGTTTATTTTATGCGGTTACTAAAAGTGTGCCTGAAATTCCGCCTGAACTAATAGACGATCAAGATTGTCATTTAAATTTTGTGTGACATTAAACATATAGAACAAAATCCAGTTATAAATTTTGAAGTTAAATCAGTTATATTATTGTGTATAAATATAAGTGTGTCGCCCAAAATGAGTGAACGCAGTCTTTTAATACTTTGTCAGATCTTTTAAACTTATTAAAAAGTAAGCTGTTTTCTTATTGGACTTACGAAGAAAAATGTGGTATTAAAAACAAGAGATTCATGCCTAATTTAGACATTAAACATTTTGATGGTAAAGTATCTAGAAAATTTCAGTTTTCTTGGTACGAGCGATATTCGTGGTTGACAGGCTGTCCCGAAACCAACAGAATTTTTTTGTTATACATGTATCTTGTTTTCTGGTGAAAAAGAATGGATTTTATATAGAATGACGGTTACAAAAATTTTCTTAGAAAAGCCGAAAAACGCCAGAATTCAAATAAACATATTCAGAATGAAGAGGGGTACCGTTTGCTGGTACGCGAGAGGATTGAACATACTCTCTCTAAAGGGGCTAGAATTCAAGCTGTTAAACATAATGAAGTCATGAAACAAAATAGGCTTGTTGTTGAAAGACTTGTTGACATTGTGTGTTTTCTCGGGAAACAGGAGCTTAGATTTCGAGGTCATTTCGAAGGGGAAGACTCAGTCAACCGGGGTAATTATCTAGAATTGTTAGATCTCCTTTCTAAGCAGGAGCAGTACATTCGAGATCATCTCCAGTCCACATCAAGCTTTAAAGGTACATCAATCTATTTTCAGAATGAATTAGTTGAATCTGTAACTGATATAATTCAAGAGAAGATTAAGGCGGGTTAGATTCTTGCGATTTTATTGGAATTCAGGCAGATGAAACTTTAGATGTATCAAATAGATCTCAAGTCAGCATGAATTTTAGATTTTGTTCAAAAGAGGGTCCAATAGAAAGGTTCATTGGGTTTTATGATCTTTCAGTAGATAAAACTGCATATCAGGCTTATCAGAATTAATTGTTAATATTTTGTAAAAGTGGGGTGTAACTGAGAAGGTAGTCTGTCAAACATATGATGGAGCCTCTGTAATGGCTGGAAACCACTTTGTAAAAAAGACTTGCCCAAGAGCATTATTTCTACATTGCTATGCTCACAAGTTAAACCTCGTACTTCTTCATTGCACTAAAACAGTAAGATCGGTTAGGCTCTTCATTCACAATCTGACAGCATTTCACACATTTTTTTGTAGATCCTCAAAGAGATCACAGCTTCTAGAATCTAGAGGATTTAAACTTTTACAAGCATCTACTACTCGCTGGAACTTCCATTCCAGAGCAGTTCATACCATCTTTTCCCACTATGATGACTTGAGACAGGTTTTTGAGGACATTACAGAAAATGATGAAGGAGACGGGATAGTGATTCGTTCAATTCTGCTGTTTGATTGCTTAACATACTCAAAAAGACTTATTTCATTTACTTACTTTGTTTTTATAGAGAAATATTCGTTTATACTGACCATCTCTTTTCTCTACTGCAACACAAAACTATCTCCATTATAATTCTGTGCTACACTGAAATTAAGAAAACTACTGCTATCCTCAAGGACATGAGATCAGAAAACTCTGTGTCGTCTTGCATTGAAAAATGTCACCAAATAAGCAGTGAGGTAAATATAGATGACAGTGACAGGAAACTGCTGAAAACGTTAATATGAAGTTCTTGATACTTTGATTATGCAGCTGGAGGTAGGGTTCAGTGATTTTGAAAGAATCCAGTTTGTTGAGTTGTAGGATCCAAGTCACTTCATGTCTTACAAAGAGAGTTTCCCTTCTACTAAATTCAACAGCCTTATAAATAGTGAAACCCTTATAAATTCAACAACCCTTTTTTCAATAGTGAAAGGCTGGAAAATGAACTATAAAACAGTTACTCAGATACTGGAAAACATTTGTTCCCTCAAAGACTTTTATATTTTATATTTCTTAATGACTTAGAACCAGTGTACGTGGAAGTTTCAAAATTAATTCGTTTGATTTTAATGTTTCCTCTTACCACGGTTTCTTCAGAAATGAGTATGAGTACCCTCAAAAGAATAAAAAACTACTTGGGCAATACGATGACCAATGAAAGACAACTCTCTTAGCACCATTGCTATTGAAAAAAAAATTGTGAAGGAATTGATGAGTGACCAGCTGTTTAAAGACCGTGTAATTGACAATTTTGCAAGCAAGAAAACTCGCCGTGTTGAACTACTCTACAAAAAAAAATTTAAGGTAAAACTTTTGCCTACCCATTCATTAATTACTAGCTTCGCCACTGATTATAACCCAAGAGTCATCCTTAGGCTGGGTGTGACTGTTGCATAAGAGAGAGAGAGAGAGATAGAGAGAGACAGACAGACAGAGATAGGCAGACAGACAGAAACAAACAGAGGGCAATTTGCACCCAGACCTGGTATGCTCTTCTGATATTTTCATGACAATAATAAAAACCACCATCAAGTTGGATATCAGTGTATCCAATACTATAATTATTGTTTTAACCGCTGTATCAACAGTATGAGATAAATACATTTCATATATCATTTATTACAAACCTGTATAATAGATGCGATAAACTAAAAGATTTGTAATTATTGCTACTCTAACATTCAGGTGTTTGCCAAAGGTTACTTATCTATGAGCCTCTGTTGTTGGGAAAATGCAATAATCTGTAATAATCATTCCTCTCTGCCAAAACAGTTAGTTTTTCATGGACAAGGGTTACTTCTTCTTCTTCTTAATTGGCGCTACAGCTCTTGGAGAGCCTTGGCTTCCTGGACAATCCATCACCAGTTATCTCGATTCTCTGCTCTCAGTCTCCATCTACTTATACCGAGCCTGTACAGGTCATCCTCAAGATCATCCAACCATCATTTTCTGAACCAACCCCTCCTTCTTCTTCCACCAGGTCTCCCCATAAAAATTGTCTTCAATGTGGATATCTGTAACATTCTCTGGACATACCCTGCCCACCGTATTCTACTTTTCTTTCTGTCAGTGAGACAAGAGCTACTTTGTAAATACAAAATACTTGCACACCCCTGCCAACAATATTTGTAGTAGATCTTATATACTTTAAAATACACCTGGACAAGGAGATATTAGATTAAACAAATATCAATAAAACACCGAATAAGCTATGAAATTGGAATGGGCACATTATGTTTTAGAGAAATGGTTTAATGTCAATCACTTGAATTTGTGAGGCATAAGTTATGTGTTGTAGAAAATGAAACAAATACTGTGAAGTTATTTAAAACTAGTTTTTACTATCTGGCTCTCCTGGAATACTTATTTATAATATATCCTATTCAGCAACATAGCCAGGATTTTTTTTATTTGGTGGGTGGGTAATTTTTATGATTGAAACTATAAAAACTAAAGGAATAAGAATTCATTATTTACTGTTTATTTTGTAGTAATCAAGAAGGTAAGTATAGAAATACAAGGAGTACATTAATAGATATATAAAATGTAACCGTCATTAAACAATGAAGACGGCATCTTATATTACAAATACAAATAAAATGTATGTTACCCAAGCCCCCTCACTGCTCCTCTGATCCTATTTCCAAAAGTATGAAGTAGTCACAAGTCAAAAACAACAATTACTGAGCAGCAGTGAAAATATTTTGAATATGTAATGTAGTATTGTTATATCCAAACACATCGCATAATTCATTTCTTGTCTGAACACATTTCATTGTTATGGTAAAAAAATGATAATGTCAGTAGTGATCGCACATTTTCATTCTGTGTTATTTAAGACACTTACTTTGGTATTTTTTAATTTACCTGTAGTTTGGTCCAAATTAGCTCCCACTGATCTCACTGACATTAACTTTGGCCAGCCAAGATCATT
Source organism: Magicicada septendecula (assembly GCA_034769895.1). Lineage (NCBI taxonomy): Eukaryota > Metazoa > Arthropoda > Insecta > Hemiptera > Cicadidae > Magicicada > Magicicada septendecula. The sequence goes on from CM068370.1 coordinate 111,732,589, forward strand.
TTTCTCAATATACTCTCAACTCTGACAAATAAGATGCTTAACTGTTTTGCTGCATAAATCAACTGTAGTCCTTTTGTACCATTTATTGGCTAACCAGCTGATTGACTTGACACAGTGAAAAGGTTAAACGTCTTGTATGTTCAAGAAAGTTTCATAAAAGGAAGGTTGTGGCAGTAAGTCTTATCTAATCATTAATAAATAAATAATCTCTGACATTACAGAAAACTATCTATCTTCATTAAAAAAAAAATGTATATTTAGACTCTTCTTGCTGAGTCAATTAGTAGTAACATTCCAAAGTTTCATGTTACCTGTGTGTGGTATACATAAATAAAACACACACACACACACACATACTTATTTAAATAACATACAATGAAATTGTTGTAACTTGTACGTAAAACTAGAAAACAAAATACAAATGCTTTGTGTGAAGGCAGTGCTTGTGGTACACAGAACATAATACCATGGTAGTACTTACTGTCTTGCAAAACTTCCCTGCTGTGATAAGTGTGAAAAGGTGTTTTATTGTTTTAATATTTAAATTTGACTACTCTTTATGTTAGTTACACTGCCAGTAAGTTTAAATTGTTATATTCATTTCTTGTAAGTGAACTAATTAAAATCTATTATGTATTTATTTATTTGTATCACTTATTTTGGCAAATGCTGCACTGTATTTTTATACATGAATAAACTGTACAGTTTATACATTAAAAAATTTCAAGAAAACAATTACAAACAAGAACATACAGTAATTATAATAATTATACATTCAATTAAAAGAAAAATCTTAATTTCACTACCTTGGACCAAAACTAGCCTACATCCAAAAATTCAACTTTTCAGGAGAACAATTTGAAAGTTTAATTTGTCTGTAGTTTCCCCCCAGAAACATCATCAAATGTTTGATACCCACTTTGCAGTAGTCTTAAACACATCTTAGCTATTTAAGAGAATTTTTTAAAATTATGTGGACATAGGCAAATTCTGCACCAAGTTAATTTATGATTTGTTTTTATATAAAATAAATTACTATTTTTAAGATGGGGCTTACAATAGTTCTGCACGTAATGAGTACACAGTGACAGAATGTAACGCTAAAAAAAAACTCTTGAATAGACTAGTTCTGCTCCAAGGTAGCAATTTGATGCTGTTTAAGAAAGTTGTTGTGACGAAATCTATCTACCATATAAATCACAGAACATGCTTTATTGGTTACCAAATGGTAGGAATTTTATATGTTGTTACATTTAATTGTAACTATGGAGCCAAAGATTTTCCTACCCATAGGTTTTTTGTTTGTAGTCTAAGTACGATCTGTTTATGTTACAATTAACATTGCTAACAATAACAACTGTCAAAACAAAAAGAATATCACTAAGGACATTTAATTATACCTACATATCATTTCGTAAGGTGGAATGGAAAAGTAGTAGGTCTACTCTTATTAGTTTAATTTAATTGAAAACATAATCTTTATCTGTGTAACAAACAAAATTGTCAAAGGAAAAAGAAATAAAATGAAAGGAATATGTAAAACTAAACAAAAGCACCTAATAAATCATTGGTACTTTTCCATTAACTTTCCCATTAACCACACTAATTCTGTGTATGTACTACTTCTTGCTGTGACTTGCTATAGCTGTTATCTGAGAATATATCTAAATGTTTCAATATTTAATTCATAATTGAATTTAGTGCATTTGATAAATTAATACAGTCTCTCTCCTATGACACTACAGCCCTTGCTGGGCCCTGGCCTCCTTCAATTTTTCCCCCCATTCTCTTCTGTCAGTAGCCATCCTCCTCCAGGAACGCACTTTTAATATCTCTTTTGCATTCTCATCCACCGTATCCTCCCATCTTCTCCTTGGGAGAAATTAATACAGTACAACCGCACTAATTCATCACCCACTCGCTCAAGCTATTTTTTCATGTCTTTTTCTTCAATAACAGGCGAGTATTGTTACCTTTGCCAAAAGAGTACTAATGTTGGTATCACTACAAAGCTTATGAGTAAAACCTGCCCTTATAATTATGATTTTGCTATGTTTCTCTGTGTTGCTTAAATATATACAGGAGTAGATATATAAAAATGCTTAGACGTCAGAACTGCTTTAGAATCAAGTTGTGTTATCTAAAGTGGTGTTGAACACATAGTCCACATGGACTTGATGTGTTTTGTCACTTTTCTAGTTCTGGTTGACACATTAAGCCAGCACTACAGTTTTGTTAGCTCATTAACACATCAAAGCCTTCCAAACATTAATATTTTGGCCCTGAAAATAACATATACGCGTATATATAAAATAAATGTCTTTAATATGCTCTAATTGTTGCCAGAGTTTTAACAACAGACAACTCATTCCAAGCTGGATATTTTGCACTTCTGTAAAGAGCACAATGAGTTTTTAAAAATTCATCCTCACTGAAGCCTTGCACATATATCTAACAACATTCTTTAGTGAGTATGTTTCTGATCAGTTTTCATAAAGCTACAGAAGCTGACTGTCTAGTCAAGTCTACTAAATGTACTCATAAAATTTGTGATTAGTAGTAGAAAGGTGAAACCACAATTTAAATGTCAGAACTATAAATGTAGCATATTTATTTGTAAATATATTTATATTTGTATTCCCAATAGTTATTTTTCAGATTGAAAATTTCCAGCAATACATATGTTATATATCAATAATATACAAATTTCCAGCATAATATTAGCACATTGTATTGTTATTAATACATAAATTGTCATTAATGGGTTTTGTACTGACGTCCTCACTAATCTGTCACCACTTCGGTCTCGCAGGTGTTGAATTAATGAGGATATACTGTATGTTGTAGGCCTATTGATTAGAGCTTTCAGTACGTTATAAACAATTAAGAGTAAGTCACACTAAATTAACCAAACAGAATATACATTGATATTAGCAAATAATTTTAATGGCAAGGATGAAAAATGATATATAAGGGTAGTGCGGTTAGTTATACAGATCAGTGACTCAATTTTCAGAAATTTAAAAAAGTATGCAGAAAAACAGGAAAGATTGGTACGACTGGTTATTCAGATCCTTGGGCAAGCGTTACAATAACACATCAAAAGGTAGGCACAATATTTTAGATATAATACAATACTGAAAATATATTAGGCAAATTTAGTAAGGTGGAGTTAATGGGAAAGTACCAAAGTATATGCAACAAGAGGATAATGAAAAAATATTCACATTGTTCACACAGACCTAACAGATAAACTTAACATAACTTACAAAGGATAAAGATTGAGTACATTTTGATTTAATGCATTTTATATGGAAACATGCAATGACTTCTTCGCATTGAAAATACCCTGTTGATTTACCTCAATGATTTAATTCATATCACATCTACTTTCAGAATTTAATTAAATAAAACGTGCTGAATGTGCTATATGATATTTAAATTTTCTTGCTTATTCCAAGTAAGCAATGTTCCTGCTTTTTTCCATTATTCAACGAAGTCCTTCATCTTTTGAAGGCTTAGGTGCTCAATATCAGTGGTAGTTTAAATTACCCTCTGCTCTGTATAAGTAAGTGTCCTGTATAAATAAATAAGTTTTATATCTTATTGTATTTATAGTTTTGTCTGTAATGTTACATGTATTCAAGTTTTTAAACTGTGAATATGTTTTCTTTATACAGTATTTCATAAATACATTTAGAAGAATACCATTTTAATTTAAGTTTTAATTGTATATATTTTTATATAAAAATAAAAGAATATTCACATAAGCCTACTTCTTTATCCTCAGATACCAAGCTAAAATATACCACTCTTTCCTAGTAAATGTAAGTGTATAAATGTAATGTAAGTGAAAATCATTTACAAATAGTGAATATCTTCTTTTAACATGCATCCTTTTAAGTTGCACATATACACTGATAGATAATAAGGCAAGAATGATAACTCAGCGTAAGTATTTATTCACATTTCTTTATATATGACTTCCCAGCAGGGCAAAATAAAATAAATTGTTATGCAAAAATTGCAGTTATTCATGCAATCTTCCACGGCCACACAACCAGGAGGAGGAGATTTGTGTAGTTAAAACTATGAAAACTAAATGAAAAATAACTTATTATTTGCTATTTACTTTATTGTAATCAAGAATATAAGTGTGGAAATGTAAGGATTACATTAGTAGATATCTAAAATGTAAAGAAGTCATGAAATAATAAAGATATCATCTGATATTACTATATAAATAATATAAACAATACCAGGAAACTAACACTTTCTTCCCATCTTTAATAGATGCTGATAGTGTTAAACTACTGTGTGATTTTTTTAACTTCTTCTTAGTAGAATGAGTCTGTAAATATTTGCAGCAAATAGAATTAAACCAGTCTACTTGTTTTGTCACAGAAATCAATCAAAGGTTTTTATAAAATGGGCACTACAGGACTTTAAAAAATGAGTATATCAAAATTGTACCATGAGGTGAACAAATATGTTGATGACCGAATATTTTGTTGAAGTTGTCACACCAAATCAGTTCACTTGTAGTTTATTCTACAAAATTCTAGAAAAGCGTACAATGAAGTCAATTGTACAAGAAGGTTGTTGATACTAAAATGATGCGTGCTTGTGAATGACATCATCACCAACTATATATAAAATAGTAAAGGATGGAGAAAAGTTCAGTTCAGATTCAGAATTCAGTTAGTGAATATCACTAAAGTATTGACGACTCGGAACACTAAGTTTTTTATAAGTAAAAACGTAAAGTTTTACCTTACAGCCTAAACCGGCTTTCACCTTTAGAAGGCTTCATCAGAGGCTGCCATAGGTAGCGTTGTCCGTCTTGTTGTTGGCGACGGGATAGTTATTCGAAAGATTGAAGCTGTGTGTGTGTGTGTGGTGAGATGTGTTCGAATAATGCGTGCGATTTGAATTGTGTCTTCGTTTAGGATGTTGTTTTTATTTGTTTTTGTGTGTTTGTATATTTCTAATTGTTCTAGAGTGTCTAGTTTTCGGCCTTTTGTGTGTACATGTAGAATGTTCATGTTATTGTCGATGTTTTTATATGTGTGGTTTGCTTCAATGAGGTGGTTTGCAAAGGTAGATTCTGTAGTGGTGTGGAGTGCTTTTGTGTGTTCAATGTATCTCTGTTTGAAGCTACGTCCTGTCTGGCCTATGTAGAATTTATTGCAATCTGAGCAATTTAGCTTGTATACACCAGGTAGATCGAATTTGTTTTGTGCTTTGGGCATGCGTTTTGATAGTGTGTGTTCTGTTTTGTTGGTAGTTTTGTAAGCGATTCTGTATCCTGCTTTTTTGAATTTGTGGGCGATTTTTTCAGTTTGTTTGTTGATGTATGTTAGTGTTATGAATTTGTTGTTTTCTGTCTTTGTCTGTTGTTTGTTTTGTGTAGGAGTTTACTGACTATTGTTCTGTCATAACTGTTATATTCTGCTAGATATTTTATCGTGTTTAGTTCGTCTTTGTAGTCTATTTCATCTAAGGGGATGTTGTTAAGTCTATGTATCATGGTTCTAAAAGCAGCTAGTTTGTGTTGTATTGGGTGATTGGAGGTGTTGTGTATTAGTGTGTCAGTTGTAGTTGGTTTTCTGTATATACTGAATGTGTGCCTGTGTTCTAGTTTTGTGATGGAGAGGTCTAAGAAGTTTATGGTATTGTTGTGTTCGTATTCGGCAGTGAAGGTTATGTATTTTGTTTATGTGCGTTAGTAACTGTTCGCATTGTCTTTTGTTTCCCCTGTATAGTATTAGAATGTCATCAACGTATCTGTGCCAATACAGTATTTTATGTGAGTGTCTGTCATTGTTTGTGAGTATTTTTGTTTTTTCTAAGTGTTGGAGGAAGACTTCTGCTAGAATGCTGGATACGGGGGAGCCCATGGGTAGGCCATCGTTCTGTGTGTAGTATTTATTGTTATAAGTAAAGTAGTTTTGCTTTGTGATAATGTTCAGAGTTTCTGTTATTTCATTGATAAGTTCATCTGGTGTGTTGTTCTGTTCGAGTTTGTTTTGTAGGATGGTGATTGTTTCAGAGATTGGGATGTTTGTGTACAGGTTTTTAATGTCAAAGGAGGCTAATGTGGCATTATGGGGGATGTGTATGTCTTTTATTTTTGTTACTAGGTCAGTGTTGTTTTTTACTGCAATGTTGTCAATTTGTGTGTGTTGTCTAATAATTTTGTCTAGATATTTTGCCAGTTTGTGTGCAGGGGCATTACGGTAGTTGATAATGGGATGGATCGGAATGTCTTCTTTATGGATTTTGGGAAGCGCTTGGAGTGTAGGTGCTGATGGTCTGATTTGTTTCATGTAGGGCTTTTGTTTATTTGTCATAATGTGTTTGGCTTTGTTGACTATTTGTTTTACTGAGTTTTGGTATCTGTCGGTGGGGTCGTGTTTTAGTTCTGTGATGTTGTTCTGTTCCATGAAGTTTTGTACTTTTTTGTGTAGGTTGTCTGTGGGGATAATTACAGTCGTGTTGCCTTTGTCAGCTTTTACAAATGTGATGTTGTGTTTGTGTGCCTTTTCCCTCAGTTTGATGGCTGTGTGTATTTCTGAGTTGTGGATGTTGTTGTCTGGTGTCTTATGTACTCCTATTGTGTTGTTTATATTATGTCTTAATGTGTCTTGATGTTCTGGTGCTGTGTTTTGTATATTTGTTTCTGTGTCAATTATGAGCTTTGTTAGTGTTTGGATGTTATGTTTGTAATGTATGTTATGTTTTAGGCCTTTATCAAGGAGTGTTTGTTCGTTTTTTGTGAGTGTGACGTTCAATGATGATTTGCCAGTTGGGTAAGCCTATTGTGTTACTAATTGTGAGCACAAATGAAATACACTGGCCAAAACTCCTAAAGACTCTTCACAACTTGAGCAACTTCTTCAAAGACATCAAAGTAAACAATCCACTGAAATATTGACTTGGTCCATGCTCAGTCAATTAGTGAATGAAGACCCAGTTACATATTGCATTTACTTCAACAGGCTGGGACGTCCTATAACACTGCTTCAGTTGGAACTCAAGTGGCTGAGCGCTTTATTCCTGCATTGTGTGGCCGAGAATAGGATGGACATCTGGCCGAACTCAATGATACTACATTACGAAGACAGGCCTGTGGAGTTAGAAGTTGCATGTCTGGCAGACTTCATTGTATGGTATACTGCTGTCATGCCTAACAATCGTTTGGAAAGGAATAATAATGAATATAATTATTTCACTACTGACTCAGAACACAACATTTTTTACGGGTAAAAACATAAAATTTTGCCTTATAGCTTGAACCGGTTTTCGCTTTTAAAAAGCTTCTTCAGAGGCTCATGATAAATAATAATGATGAAGAAGAACATGACAATAATGTTGGAAGAGATATACATGGCGATGCACAACCCCATGTTGGCAATTATGAAATGACAGTACTTGGTGTCAAGTACCATAACAGACTATTGCCTCGAGTTAAATGATACCAGTGTTACAAATTGGATTATGTAGTTAATTACAAAGGAGATATAGTAACATTGTACTTACCTTTCAGAAACAAAGCTGTGAACATTATCAATCGCAAGGCCTTTCTTGAACTGTGTGGTGCCAGAGAACAAGACATCTTGGAGAAATGCAAAGAATATGAATCCAACAGACATTGGTCACGGATGGTCAAAGAGCTTTGACAAATGATGATGATGATGGATGTTGCACGGGCGTCTTGCGCCTTAATTTGTGTGCGTTGTCCAGGCCTAGGCCTGATAAACGCCAGGTGCCAACAGGTCAGCTCAGTCGTTTGCTCTGCTCAAGGGTGTTATGGTGCAGTCCGCGGGTCCATGATACATTACATGGCCACCACAGTGGCAAGCTTAAGCTTTTGCTTCAGCCAATTGTCCGGCCAAGGCGCGACACCATGGTCCCCTCAGGCTAGCCTTTGGGAACGTAGTGACGCACTGGCGGACAAGAAGCTCGAGCGCCCTAGGGCGTCGGCCGAAGTGGTAGGTAATGACTCCGAGACAGCCAGCTCTCGCAAGGAAGGCACTACACAACCTCGCGGGAGCCCGTGTCTCAGGTCATTACCCTGCCAAATCAGCAAAGCAGGTGCTGACGGGGATCTTGGTCGTGATCATGGCTTCAGCCAATCGCAGCGCCTGTTCGCGGCTCATTGGTCTCCGAGGACATAGCCCACGGAAACTTAGAGACGCGCTGGCGAGGACAAGAGGCTCGTCCGCCCGAAGGCGGCGGCCGAGTCGACGGAACTTATCACCGGGGCAGTCGGCTTTCGCAAGGAAGGCATTTGCACAACCTCGCGAGAGCCCGTGTCCCGGATCAAAGCCCTGCCGAATCGGCAAAGCCGATGCTGGCAGTAAATCTATCCATTCCAATCTGCCGCAGCATGATTGACTACAGTTTCGGCAAACGCAGGTAGTGATTGATGGTTATCGGTTCAGATTTCCAGAAGGTTGGGGGGTTCATGTGATGAACTTAGGGGGGGGTCGTCTAACAGCGCCCTGGGGCGCCTGACGCGGCGAGGGGGCGGTGCATTCTCCATGCTGTTAAGCCTTCGGAGGTGCGGATAAGGGGACTCGCCGGCCTTGGCGAACAAATTCGTTGCAAGGGACCAGACGAAGACCTCTAAGGTGGGAACACGGAGACCCCGGTGTATGGCGGAATTTCGCACATACCACGGGGATCCCATGAGGGAGCGTAGGGTCCAGTTCTGAAATGTAGTCAGCCTATGCCTGTTGGTGGCCGACAGGAGAGGCCACCAGGCGGGTGCCGCATAAGTGAGTACTGTTCGGAGGAACAGTAGATACAATGTTAGTTTTGTACGGACAGCCAGGCGGCTGTTCCGCGAAAGCATTGGTGATAGTTTGGCTCTGACGCCACGTGCCAAGTTGAGGGTTGAGGTCACGTGGGCGTTGAAGTTTAGGTGCCGATCAAGCCGAACACCTAGGTACTTCACCGTCTCAGTCCAGTTGATGGGTCTCCCCTCTAAGGAGAGGGATTGGCATCGGGAAATGGACTTATGCGTAAAGCAGATCGCCTCGGATTTCTCCGTATTGATCGCTACCCGCCATTTCCGTAGACGGCAAGCTAGTCGTCTATGTAAATGTAAATGTAAATGCATTTAGAGTCTAAATGCATTGCATTGCATTATGGATGCGGGGTGTCTTTGCACCCGTGGCTTGATTGCAGCATCTGGAACGTGTCCAATGGCTGCCAGAAGTGAACGTAGTGCTGGTACAATGTCGACTGGTTACCTAAGACTGGAAAAGGAAACCGCCAACCAGTTAACTGTGAAGGCGGGGGAGTATAACTTTATTGTTTGGTGCACTGCCGCTGGTACCGATTCGAGCAACAGATGTTGCCCGTTTCAAGTCCAGTCAGCAGACGCCCTGAGGGCGTCGGTCGCTCCCCGCGAGGCGGAGAGCCTCCGTGCCAGTGATTGATGACAGCGACAAGCAGCCGGCTCAGCGTGCTAGGAGGTAGGCAGGAAGGAAAGAAGGACAGTTTGGTGAAATACTCTGGTCTAGGACTGATGATTACAATTTGTTTTTATTTAATTTAAAGAGGATGGCGTTATGGCGGGTCGTCAAGAAGCGCCCGTGGGCGCTTGACCCGAATGGACGGTGGTGGTTCTGATGCACTGATGGTTCGTAGGTACGGGAAGGTGGAGGTCGAGGCTTTAGCAAAGAGAGTTAGAGCCAGCGACCGGACAAAGGAAGTCAAGGTAGGAACACGGAGACCCCTTCGAATCACGTCGTTCCTTACAAACCAAGGGGACCCCGTCAAGGATCGGAGTGTACGGGACTGGAAAGCTTCCAGCCTACATCTGTTGGTGGTGGATAAAAGAGACCACCAGGCGGGTGCCGCATAGGTCAATACAGACCTGAGAAATAGTAGATAGAGTGTAAGTTTCGTGCGCATGGCCAGGCGGCTGCGACACGAGAGGAAAGGAGATAATTTGGCTCGGACGCCGCGAGCCTTGGCAAGGGTTTCCGTCACGTGGGTGTTGAATCAAAGGCGACGATCTAGCCGAACGCCTAAATACTTCACCGATTCTTTGTAGGTGATGGGCCTCCCTGCTAGGGAGAGGGGCTGGCATCGGGAGATGGACTTACGGGTGAAGCAGATCGCCTCGGATTTCTCCGTGTTGATCGTCACCCGCCATTTCCGTAGCCAGTCCGGAAGCTGGTTCAACTGACGCTGCAGCTTTGTACTCGCAAATCGCGGGGACAGGGAGCTGCAGTGATACATAGCATCGTCAGCGAACAAAGACAACGTGACTCCGGGCAAGACAGGCAGGTCGTTCGTGTACACAAGATACAGAACGGGGCCGAGGACAGATCCCTGAGGTACGCCGGCGGCGACGGGTCGAACTGTAGAACAGGACCCGTCGACGCTCACCCTGAAGGTTCGTTCGCTGAGATACGACCGGAGGAAAAACACTATGGTCGATGGTAGAGGGGAATTGGCAAGTTTGAAGAGAAGACCTTCGTGCCAGACTTTATCGAAGGCCTTGCTCACGTCCAACAGTACGGCGGCCGTAGCCGCTCGCCTGTTGGTGGCGTCTGACAAGTGCGTAACAACGCGGACCAATTGAAGCGTGGTCGAGTGCTCTCTGCGAAACCCGAACTGTTCGCTGCGGATGAAACCATCTAGCAGCGGCGAGATGCGAGCCAGCAGGAGACGCTCGAACACCTTCGAGACTGGCAAGAGAGAGATTGGTCGATAGTTTCAGGAAGCAGGCGCGGCTTGCGAGGCTTCGGAATCATTATGATGTTGGCTGATTTCCACAGGCGGGGAAAGTACTGTAGCCGGAGACAGGAGTTAAATAGCTCAAGAACGAGGTCAACGCCTGAGGGCGGGAGATTTTGTAGAGCAGCGGCTCCGATCCGGTCAGGACCGGGGGCGCGACGGCGATTTAGTCGGCAGATAGATGAAACTAGTTCATCCCTGTCGAACGGGAGGGCTGGGACTTCGGGAGGGCGTGAAAAATGTCCAGATAGGAAGTCACGGACTTCTGCCGAGTGGGCAGGGTCCGAGACGCCTTGGTGAACAGTAAATTGCACCTCCATGCAGTCGGCGAAGACCTCAGCCTTCCCTTCCGATGAAGATACAACCCCGTTCGGAGTTTCAAGTGGGTTGCGAGTTCTCTTCTCGCGGGTCAGTCTACTCGCCGCTCTCCAGACGGAGGCGTGGTCGACTTCAAGAGACTCAAGGTATGAGTCCCATCGATCAGAGTTTACGTCCCGCCGTAAACGTAAGCTGCTGGACGTAAAGAGACTGGGCCTGAAAGCGCCTTTTGACGCCGGGATCACGGGTTCTTTGCCATCTGCGGCGGAGATTGCGCCGAAGCCAGATGGCGTGGAGTACTTCCGCAGGTAAGGCCGATTTACGATGATTCACCTCGAGAGCATATGTGTGTCGATCAATGACACCTTGGACCAACTCCTGAAGATGAGTGGCTCGGAGATCCAAATCGTCACAAGTGACGATCGGGTCCGCGGGGAGTGATGGTAACCGCCGTGAGAGCTCATCATGGTAGGAGCGCCAGTTGACTCTCCTAACAATCTGAGCGGGAGGTCGGGGTGAGGCCGACAGCTCACGGGCAGTTATAAAAAGGGGATTGTGATCGGATGAGAGATCCGACACTGACGAGACCTGGAAGTGATGGGTCACGTCCTTGGCTATAACAATGTCAAGGACGTCCGGTCGATGACCGGAAAAGGGGAAGTGAGTAGGGTCTTCTGGGCCGATGACTTGAAGTACCGGGTCGTCAGAGACGAACCGATACAGAGATTTTCCTTAGGCGTTGGCTACTCTGCTGTTCCAGGAGGGATGCTTGGCATTTAAGTCGCCGGCTACAATGGTTGGTAGGGGATGATCGAGGAGAGCGTCCCACTCCTCGGGCGGTGGAGGTAGCCGCAGGCCGGGCCGGAGATACGCCGCAACAACGCGCAACTCCGATCCACCAGCGTCTATCGCCACCGCACAACCTTCAACAAGAGATGTATCTAAAGGGGGTAGTGGCCTGTGGACTAAGACGGCTGTCCCCCCCCCCCGAGGGGCGACAGCCAGGCCGCTGGGGACGATCCTGACGAAAACAGATGTAAGATGGCAGGCTGAAGGTATGGTAGCAAGCCAGATGAGTCTCGCAAAGGAGGACGACATCAGCGTCGTACTCCGTTACGAAAGTCATCAGTTCAGATCGTCGGGAGACTACCTCATGGGCATTCCACGCAACGATCCTAAGACTCCTAGCCATTCAAAGGAAGAAGAGGAAAGAGGGTGGACAGTGATTGAAACACCAGGGCGAGAACCGTGTTTGTATCTGGAGCAGACCTGATGTTGTTTACCAAAGTTTCAACCCAGGCAGTCAGGGGGTCCACCGGGGCCCGGGAAGATTCCCGAGATTCCGGAAGACAGACCTGGCTGGCCTCGGCCGGTGTTGCAGATGGCGCAGGGCTCGGGGACGGACGTGAGGTCTGCTCAGTTGGGAGCTTAGGTTGATGGCTGGGGGCGGGCGGGTCCCGCTGAGGTTTTACAGGCAAGGCCTGTGGAACTTGTCTCTGACGGCGACGAGTGCGCTTCGGTTTGGAGCTCCGAGGAGCGGAAGGCGGGACTGATGTAGCGGCCACAGCCGCGTATGAAGGGCCGGGCGCTCCGGCAGGCGCCGGGACAGAGGGGACTGCAGGCGGCGCCGAAACGTCGACTGCAGGCGGAACTGGGGCCCTGGGAGCAGCCGGAACTGCTGCCGGGGCCTGAGATGATGCTCCGGAGAGAGGTGGGAAGGCCTCTCTGCGGTTAGGGAGGGGACCTGCAACACGGCCTGCCTGCGCGCCAGGGCGAGCAGGAGTCCGTTGCAGCTTCATGGCAGATATAAAGTCCCTACATCCTCTATAGCTAGCCGGATGGTCCCCGCCGCAGTTGCAGCAAATGGCCGTGAACCCCGTCTTGGTCTTATCACACCCACGATGAGGCTCGGTACATCGCACGCAACGCGGAGGGTGATTACAGAATAAGCTGGAATGGCCAAACCTCTGACAGTTAAAACACTGCGAGGGGCCTGGCCGCGGGTCAAAAGTACGAACTTGCACCCGAAGGTGCAGGAAGTTTTGGAGGCCATAGACCTCCTCGAACTGGCCTACTTTGAGTAGTTTCACTAGAAAACTATTCACAGGACGGCGATCTTCCCCCTTGCCAGCATGCAGTACACTTACCGCCGTCGGCGAATAGCCTAAAGCGACAAGCTCCTGCCTGATGGTATCGGGGGCGGTCCAGGAAGGAAGTCCAGAAAGAACAACTTTAATTTCGCGCTCTGAAGGAAGCGCGAAAGTATGAAAGGAGATCTTCCGATCGGTAAGAAACTGTTGGACCGATCGGAAGTCCGGGACTGTTGTGGCCGCAATTCGAAGCGAGGAGCCTTGGCACCTGGCCTCGAGTTTGGCCGAAGGAAGCAGATTCTGCAGGGAACGGAGAATTTCCCTGTAGTTACGATTGTCTGGAATAACAATCGGCGGAATTTTAGGTTTGGGGACAGATTTGGAGTGTTGCTGAGTAGGTTGGCTGGCGCTGTTACCGGGACTAGATACCCGATGCGTAGGAGCGGCCGGTGGCGGGCTGGCGACTAATTTTCGCTTGCGTTTGGCAGACTTGCCCTCCACAAGCGAAAATTCACCGTCCCCCGTCCCCACACTACACATCGACGCACAATCATCACTTTCACATTCACTTTCACTAATTGTATGGGAAGGTAGTGGGGTAGAATGAGGACCAGTACCGCAGGTTTCCATTAAGGTTACCAGCGGTGCCGGCAAAGGAACGGGCGTTGCGTTCGACGCCATCTCGGGATGAACCGAAATGAACGTCGAAGACGCAAAAAGGGCTAGGAAAGAGTGACTTTCACCAGCACTGAATCACTACACTGACAGACAAAGAACACGAACACCAGACGCGCACTGCACACGAGTCACAAAAACACACGCGCACGACACAATACACTGGTAATTTATAGCACAATGATGAACACAGATGATGATATGGTGAAGAAATCACTTTGATAGATGTATAAATAACGGTGAAATTCACAAGCAAAATTGCCATAAAAAGTGACGCAGCCTACCCTGGCAACAGCTCTAGGTAGACTCCCCGTCTAAATGTTCTGCCTGCCCGGGTTTTATGCACTCACCGGGATCGCTGATTGACTCGCTCCTAGCACGTAGTTGGTCACGTCTCGGCTGCTGGTCCCCGGATTGGCTCGCCTCGTATTCTTCAGGTGTCACGCGCCGTGTCGCTGGTACCGGAGAGCAGACGTAATGAATCGCTGTTGCCACAACTCCCACGGGTCTTGAGTGCTCTCCGGTACCAAGCCTACTGCTCTTCTCCGGATGTTGTAGAGGTGTCTGTTGGGCGCCAAGTTGTTTTGTGTGCCGGCTGGTAGCTCGCTGGCGTGGCTGGATCTTGTATCCGCAAGATGATCGTCGCCCCACGATGGGCGCCACTTGTCACCGGACAAAAGGCTTGCCGCATGACAAATGGCGCCAATCGTACACTAGTGTTTTGGTGGCCCTAAAAAAGACCGTGTGGCGAGAAAGCTGATGTTGGTCGTGCCGCACTGAGATGTTCGGCGGCTGCGCCCGCTGTTCGTGGCGCACTGCAGTCCTCCTCTTCTTTCGGCATCGGGTGTAGAGTCGGCTGCCGGCCCAGCGACGTCCTATCGCTGGCGCGGAACTGGAGGGCGAAGACGCAAAAACGCCGATTCTATTCTTCGGACGTTCCTTCGGCTGACTCCGCGCCGATGTCGTCCGAGAGAGGAGAGGAGATGAAGTGCGTCCGATGGCATGGCGATGAAGAGTGCGCCAAAATTGCATTGCAGTGCATTATCTAGTGGGACGTCTTCGCACCCATGGCTGTATTACAGCTTCCGGGACGTGCCCGATGGCTGTCAGATGAAAACAGTGCTGGACTTTCACAATACAGGTGGCCTAAAAATCAGGAGGGACACGCCAACCAGTTAATTGAGAAGGCGGCGGAAATTTTTTTTTTCAAATAGTTGTATTTATATAGGTACCGGGTCATGGTAACACTGCCACCGGTCTCGAGGCGAACGCCAGATGCCGCACGCGTCCGGCCCGGCAGGCAGGCGCCTTGTAGCGCCGGTCGTTCCCCGCGAGGCAGGGAACCTCCGTGTCGGTGGCAAACGGTAACAGCGCCAAGCAGTGTGCAAATCAAACATACTTGGGGAAGGTAACAGACTTAAGAGGAAGGTAACAAGGAAATCAAGATGCTGGGGAACCTAAATTACAGCAAACAGAATTATGGGGGGTCGTCTAAAATCGCCCGAGGGCATTTGACTCGTATAGGGGGAGGTGGTGCTGACGTGCTAATAGTACGTATGTAGGGAAAGGACGAGGTCGCTGCAGAAGCAAAGAGAGTTTCGGCAAGCGACCGGACAAAATCAGCGATGGTAGGAACACGAAGGTCTCCACGAATAACATTATTCCTCACAAAACATGGAGACAAGGAGCGGAGGGTACGGGACTGGAAGGCTTCCAGCCTACACTTGTTAATGGTCGACAAAAGCGACCACCATGCGGGAGCAGCATAGGTCAATACTGACCGGAGAAACAAGAGATAGATGGTGACTTTAGTGCGCAAAGCCAGGGGGTTGCGGCACGAGAGCATGGGAAATATTTTGGCTAGGACGCCTCGAGCTTTATTGAGGGTATCAGTCACGTGGCCGTTGAAGCTAAGGCACCGGTCTAGCCGAACGCCCAAATACTTCACCGACTTATGCCAGGCGATAGGCCTCCCTTCTAGGGAGAGGGACAGGCACCAGGAAGTGGACTTACGGGTGAAGCAGATCGCCTTGGATTTCTCCGCGTTGATCATCACCCGCCACTTCCGTAACCAGTCCGGAAACTGATTCAACTGACGCTGCAGCTTTGTACTCGCAAAACGCGGGGACACGGAGCTGCAGTAATACATTGCATCGTCAGCGAATAAAGATAACGTGACTCCAGGAATAACAGGCAGGTCGTTCGTGTACACTAGGTACAGAACGGAACAGATCCCTGCGGAACGCCAGCGGCGACGGGTCGAACTGATGAACAGGACCCTTCGACGCTAACCCTGAAGGTGCGATCACTGAGGTAGGACCGCAAGAAATGCACAATGGACGGTGGGACGGGGGAGTGAGCGAGTTTATAGAGACTCTCTATAGAGACTCTTCGTGCAGACTTTGTCGAAGGCCTTACTCACGTCCAACAAGACAGCGCCCGGAGACTCTTTCTTGTTGGCGGCGTCGGACAATGCTGTGACAACTCGGACGAGTTGTAAAGTTGTCGAGTCTACGGAACCCGAACTGTTCGCTCCGAATAAAATTATCCAACAGCGGCCAGATGCGGGCTAGTAGGAGACGCTCAAACACCTTTGAGATTACTGGCAACAACAATATGGGACGATAGCTGTCTGCAAGCATTCTAGGCTTGCCGGGCTTGGGAATCATGCAGATGTTGGCATTTTTCCACAGGCGTGGGAAGTAGTGCAGCCGGAGACTAGAGTTGAACAGATCCAGGACCAATTCAACGCCCGAGGCCGGGAGATATTGCAAAGCTGCGGCCCCGATCAGATCAGGACCAGGGGCGAGACGGCGGTTCAGACGACAGATAGACGAAACTAGTTCGTCCCTGTCGAAGAGAGCGGGAGGGTCAGGTGGAGGGCGGGAAAAATATCCAGATAGGAAGTCCCGAACCACTACCGAGTGGGCAGGGTCCGAGACACCTCTATGAACGGTGAATTGAGTCTCCATACAGTCAGCGAAGACCTCAGCCTTGCCTTCCGATGAAGAAACAATGCCGTTCGGGGTATCCAACGGGCTGCGAGTACGCTTCTCGCGGGTAAGGCGACTCGTTGCTCTCCAGACGGAGGCGTGGTCGACTTCAAGGGACTCAAGATATGAGTCCCACTTATCAGAGTTCACGTCCCGCAGAAGCTGCTGGACGTAAAGAGACTGGGCCTGAAACCGTCGTTTGACGGCGGGATCTCGGGTGCGTTGCCATCTGCGGCGGAGCTTGCGCCGAAGCCAGATGGCGTGGATAGCTTCTGGATGAAGGGTCGATTTGCGATTGTTCACCTCAACGTTGTATGTGTGTCGATCCATGACACCTTGGACCAACTCCTGAAGATGAGTGGCACGGAGATCCAGATCGTCACGAGTGGCGATCGGATCCGCTGGGACTGATGGTAACCTTCGAGAGAGCTCGTCATGATAGGCGTGCCAGTTAACCCTCCTAGCAGGACCAGCGGGAGATCGGGGTGAAGCCGACACATCTCGAACAATTATTAGCAGGGGATTGTGATCAGACGAGAGGTCTGACACAGACGAGACCTGGATGTTATGGGCCACGTTCCTGACTACAACTACATCAAGAACGTCCGATTGGTGACCGGCATAGGGGTAGTGGGTAGGATCATCAGGGCCGATGACGTGCGTATCCGGGTCGTCTAGGACGAACCGGCGGATCGAGTTGCCGTAGGGGTTGGTAGCCCTAGTGTTCCAAGAAGGATGTTTGGCGTTGAAGTCGCCGGCTGCAATCGTCGAGATTGGATGGTCGAGGAGATCGTTCCACTCCTCAGACGGGGGCGGCGGGCTCAGGCGAGGCCGGAGATACGCGGAAACAATGCGCAAATCCGAGTCGCCGGCGTCCACCGCCACCGCACAACCTTCGATGAGTCGAGTAGTGGGGGGGAGTGGCCTATGGGATATCCGCCTGTGGACCAGGATCGCCGTACCCCCAGACGGGGGATGGCGCGGCTGTAGGGGACGATCCTGACGATAACAAGTGTAGGCAGGTAGTGAGAATCGATGGTAGGGGGCTAGATGGGTTTCGGAGAGAAGCACGACATCAGCGTCGTACTCCACGACGAAAGCCGCCAGCTCAGATCGACGAGAGGAAACGCCATCGGCGTTCCAAGCGACGATCCGCAGGGATCTAGCCATTAAGGGGGAGGAGAGGGAATAGAGCAGAGAGGGATTGGAAGACTAACATTAGCACAGTCGAGGTATCAGGAGCAGACTTGGTGCTTTCTACTAGTGTAGTGGCCGAAGCCGTCAGGGGGTCCGCTGGAGCCCGAGAAAGTTCCCGGGACCCGCGCGGACGTTCCTGAGGAACTTCGGCCAGGACTACAGATGGCGCTGGGCTAGCGGACTGAACTGTGGTCTGCTCACGCGGAGGTTGGGCGATGACAGGGGCGGGAGAGTCCCGCTGAGTTTGGGCAGGTCGAGTCTGCTGATGACGTCGGCCGGGAGTCCAGCGACGAGAGCGCTTTTTGGAACCCTTGCGGGCGGAAGTGGTTGATGATGAAGTCTTGGCAGAGACAGCTACATAGGATGGGCCGGGCACTCCGGCAGGCGCCGGTAGTGGAGCCGTCACAGGCGCCGCCGGAGCGACGCCTGCAGGCGGGACTGAGACAGCAGGAGCGACAGGAGTCGCTGCCGTGGCCTTGACAGATGAACCGGTGAGAGGGGGGAAGGCCTTTCGCCGATTAGGGGTAGGGCCAGCTACACGACGCTGCGCGCCAGGGCGCGCAGATCGCTGCTGTCTCTCAGCCTCGATATATTTTATACAACCCCGGTAACTAGCCGGATGGGCGCCCTTGCAGTTACAGCAGTATGGGATATATCCTGGCACCCGAGGCTTATCACAGCCACGGTGAGGATCCCCACACTGCACGCAACGTGGGGGCGCGTGGCAGAAAAGGGAAGAGTGCCCGAAGCCCTGACAGTTGAAACACTGAGCAGGGCCTGGGCGCGGGTCAAATGATCTGACAGTCACCCGGAGGTGAAGGAGTGTTTGGAGGCTATAGACCTCCTCAAAATTTCCAGACTTTAGCAACTTAACGAGGAAAGAATTCACAGGATGCTTATTGTCCCCTTTGCCAGCGTGAAAAACCGACACAGCTGTTGACGAATAGCCAAGTGCGCCAAAATTTTCTGCCTGCCCAGGTTTTATGCACTCACCAGGATCGCTGATTGACTCGCTCCGAGCACATAATTGGTCATGTCTCGGCTGCTGATCCCCGGATTGGCTCGCCTCATATTCTTCAGGTGTCATGCGCCATGTTGCTGGTACCGGAGAGCAAACATAATGAATCGCTGTTGCCACAAAACATTAAAACTACTTAATGCTGTATTAAATTAATTTAAAAAATAATAAAACAACAAAGAAAAGAAACAATGGTGGTGCATTAATACAAACATATCTCTTAAGCCTTGTTCGCACAGTGACACTTAATGCTACTGCAGTAGGTAACATTCGCTCTCTCTGTATTAGTTGTCACACAATTCTGTAGTGCAATGACACTGAACACTTTAGTCTGCTGAAAAAAAGCCATGAATTGATTTTACTTTGCTCTCAAGGCTTTAAGATTTTCAAGTTCAGTAATTTTTAAAAACATTGCTTCAGCATTTCTACCTTTTTTAATAATCGGAAATACTAAAAGCACTAGTTTGTTGACTAGCAAAATCCAATGGATACTACAGAACAATAGTCAAAAAACTCGTACACAAAACACAAAACAAATAACAGACAAAGACAGAAATCAACAAATTCATAACGCTAACATACATGAATAACCACACTGAAAAAATAGCCGACAAATTCAAAAAAGCAGGATACAAAATCGTATACAAAACTACAAACAAAACAAAACACACAATATCAAAACACACACACAAAGCACAAAACAAATTCTATCTACCTGATGTTTACAAACTAAACTGTTCAGATTGCAACAAATTCTACATAGGCCAGATAGGATGTAGCTTCAAACAAAGGTACATTGAACACACAAAAGCACTACACTCCACTACCTTTGCAAACCACCTCATTGAAGCAAACCACACATACAAAAACATCGACAGTAACATGGACATTCTACACGTACACACAAATGGCCGAAAACTAGACACTCTTGAACAATTAGAAATATACAAGCACACGAAAACACATAAAAACATCCTAAAGAACAGACACAATTCAAATCACACGCATTATTCGAACATATCACACCCTACACATACAACACCGACCCTTCAAAAGTCGATACTGTTGCCAAGAACAAAACGGACAGTGCTCCCAGCAGCAGCCTCTGAAGAAGCTTTTTAAAAGCGAACACTAGTTCAGGCTATAAGGTAAAACTTTTACGTTTTTACCCATAAAAAACTTTGTGTTCCGAGTCGGTAGTGATTTAATTACATTTAGTAAAATTGGATGTAAAGATTATGTTAGTGTCATAATGGTGTTAATATCAAAAAGTTTTAATGTGTGACAGTAGTGTCATAGCAGCATGACAGTGTGGTGCTGGACTGTTCAGGTGATGACATTACCGCAATGCCAAGTGTCACCAAGTGAACAAGGATTTAGGCTCTATGAGATTAAACCAATGGTTAAGTGCAGGGCCGTCCCTAGGGGTCTAGGCGCCCGGGGCAAGCTTACGTTGGGCGCCCCCTCCCGCCGCAGTTGAAATCGTCCTGACCACAGAGAAGAGAAGTTCTCTTGTCTCTGTCCTGACCATGCCAATCTAGACTGGTTTTTATAAAAATATACTGACTAGTAGTCATGAATGTTAGGTAAATAAGAACAGAAACAATAAAAGATATTTCATAGAACGTGATTGTATTTAATTATTTATAGCTAAAAGTAAAGAAATTGAGTTTTTTATAATTTGTTAATTATTGAGTAGGCGTATATACACAGAAAGAGCTTAAAAGATATAGTGTATTGTGTTACGTGTCAAATTGCACTTTAAAACAAAATTACATTCAAAATGGAGATTAAATCAAAGCATTTTAAATTAGTACGAGAACAATATTACGGGTCCACCTTTGCTAGTATTGCTATATACTTTAAATTGGAATTCTTGCTTTCATTTTTGCAAAATTGGAAATAATGTCATCCATGTTGAGTTGTTTGTTGACTTCATTCTCAATGACAAGTATTGCGAGCGAGGATAATCTTTCTTGCATCATTGATGAACGCAAGTAAGTTTTTATTAGTTTTAATTTGCGAAGCTACGCTCACAGGTTGCCACTGAAACTGGAATAGTGAGGAGAATACGGAGGGAAATCCACAGGTTAGTGAATAGGTCTCTTCGATCAGTTTTCTTTATAATTCTTAAGGCTTCCAAAGGAGACATTTGCTATTCATTTGGGGTTTTATTTGTCAGAGCGTTTACATGTAAAAGTTCATTGTAAAGGTCCTTGCCATTTATGTCAGAAACGTTATTTACAGTAAGGTGATCTTGCAAGCTGATGCAAAGTTCTTCAAGTTCTTTCTTTTCTGGCAAATGCTTCAAATCAAATAAAAATCCCCATTTTGATTTGTGGATAGAAAACTTATCCATCCTATCTTTTAAAGACGTCAGCATTGTGTCTACCAGTGGCAAAAAAACATCTCTTTTAAACATATCCTCAGGGGTTGGGTTGTATTCATCTTTACTTTCATAAGAAAACATGTTTTTCTTCATCCTTGGTCGTTTTGTCTGAAATGTAGAATCACTGTCAAGGTCTTTGGCTATTTCTTTTGCTTTTGCTATAGAATCATTCAATCCACTTTCTCGGAACTGCTTTACAAAATCCGTGCAAGCCTTTAACTGGTTTGTGGCCAAAGCAATGTCAGCACTTTTGTTCTGGTGTGTTTTGCTCACGATGTTTATTTGAAACAGTAAATCATGCTATATGACTAAGCACACCAGAAAAGAAAAGTCTTCCATGTGAATCTGCAAAGACTTTCCTTCTGATGATATTGTAGCGTCATTTGAGTCTTCACTTAAGCTGTTCTAGTGATTTTATAACACTGCCATACTGGTAAAGAACGGCAGAGACAGAATTAATCCGTGCTTCCCATCTGGTTTCACATACTTGCATCAGCGTGAAGCCTTGAACATGCTCGCTTACTATACACCAACGCTTTGGGGATCCTGCAAATATTGTGTATATTCATTGCAAAACACCGAATAGTAGTGTAGATTTTACCGATGTCTTTGCTCCATCAGAGACAACTAAGTTGAGACTATGACAGCCGCAAGGCGTATAGAAGGCTAACGGGTAGTTTGACAATATCCTAGCTTGAACACCTTTTTGTATTCCAGCCATGTTGGCCCCATTATCATACCCTTGTTCTCGGCGGTTTTGAGATCAAGTCCACAAGATTCAATTTCTTGATTCAAAAGATTTGAGAGAGCTTCACCTGTCGACTCTTCAGCAACAGTATAACCTATGAAGCTTTCTTTGACGACTATTTCACCATTAGTTTCATTTTCTTCATGAACATAACGAATTGTTAGTGTCGTTTGGTCCTTGTGACTGACATCTGGTGTACAATCCATGATCACAGAAAAGTATTTTGCAGAATGTATTTTTTTGATGATGTCTTCCTTGACATGCTGAGCAAGTAGGTTAATAATTTCATTTTGGATTTTAATGCTTAACATTTGGACCCGCTGTTCTTTAGCTTCGATCTGTCATAGGTGTTCTTTCATTGTAGGGTCAAACTGCCCCAGCAACTGGATGAGGCCAAGAAAATTTCCATTATTCTTTGTGAAAAGCTTTGTTGAAGATCCTCTAAAAGCTATATTATTTTCGGCCAGAAACATTATTACTGATATAACTCGTTTTAAAATACTTTTCTATCTTTCTGTTTCAACATTTATTTGGTCTATTAGCTGTTGATCAATAGCGTTATCTCCCTTCAACCTTTTCTCGGCATTAATCCACTTTTGAGTGTTAAGAAAATGTCCAGGTGATGTCTCGTGCGATTTTGCTCGTTCACAAAATTTTCTCCATTTGTTAAATCCCTCTTTCTTTCCAAAAAAAGATTGAATGGAAGGTTCAAATAAACGACAAGGCAAGCAAAAAGCTGCGTCTGCCGTTCGAGAGTACACAAGCCACCTACGTTTAATTCTTTCACCATTTTCTGCAATTCTGTATTGAAATTCATAGGAAAAATGGTGTTTGTCAATCCGTGGGTACTCTTTATCATTTGCCAAAAAAGGTATTGGCTCCATCATTGCAATAATGTCTTTCTCTCACTGATAGGTGCTCAGGCCAAGTTGATGGGTCATTGGATAATTGATGTTCAGAACTACTAGTAATAGATTCAGATTCACAATCAGTGAGAACATCGTCTACCTCAAAAGTATGGGTAGTTTCATGTTTAGCTGTCAGTGGATTATCTTGAGCGTCTTGTTTGTTTGTACTGAAATTTTTGGAATGGTGAGATTCTACATTATTAGTTGAATTACAATGCAGTTCGTCATTTGGCAGAGCTACAGATGAAGACGAGGTGGGCATAAAAAAACTTGTTAATTTAGGAACTTTACTAAGCAGTACTTCATGAGCTGCTTCAGCTTCCCTTCCCATTTTCCGCCTTTGAGCCCCTGATTGCTTTGAGGACATTTTTCTTATTTGAAATCTTGGGATATATTGTTCAACCAAAATTCAGTCAAAAGTGTAAGATCTTCATTTTATTTTAATAACTGGAAAAGAAAAAAATGTCACAATCCTCATTGAATAGGTTAAGGACTTTTACAGTTGGCAGTACAAAAAATAATTAGGCCTAACATAATAATTTTCAGTTAAAAAAAAACAGAGTTAATTCTTATTTATAGTTAAACAATGATACAATTTCCAAAATGATCTCTCAACCCAAAAGAGCGCTTTATTACCCAAAAAAGATTTAACCTTCTATTTAATACTTTTGAAAAGTATTAAATCTACGTTTAATTCTTTTTAAATTTAAATCGAAACGCACTTTTAAAAAAGTATTAATTTCACGTTTAATTCTTTTTTACAATTATTTTATCGATGCGCACTTTTTTAATCATTACTTTATCAGAGCGCACTTTAAAAATGATTAATTGCATGTTTAGATCAATTAATTGCATATTTAGATCAATAATTTTTGAAATACTCGATTAAAAAGAGAATATTGAGCATTCACTATTATTTCACATGCATCTCGCACATTAAAATTATTATATAAATACACATTATATTATGTACTGTATGTACACGCACGAACACAAAAAATATACACTACACGCTCGTTTTTATAACATACACTATATACGCGAAATTTTACTAAAACCTATAGTGTAGAGTGATGATCATCTAATATAAGACGACAGTAAAGAAAGCATTTCTTAGAAATATATAACAATATAAAAATAAAAAATGTAGGCTAATGTAATAACTGGAAACTCATTGGTTTTCTTCTGTTTATTTACTAGGACATATTTTTATTCTAGAAATGCTTAGGAATATACAATAGTCAATATGCATAATTATAATAATGAGAAAAATATTTAGTAGGCCTAAATGTATCACGTAGGCCTAACTTACCTTTCTAGGTTATGTATACACACTATAAACATCCACATTATACACATTATAAACATTAATATTCACTATAATACACTAACAAAATACAAAGTAATAAACAATATTTATACAAACTGGATAGAATAAATAAATTTTATAAACTTCAAAACACGAAAGATTTACTGAAAATTTGGCGTAAACAACATCGAGTACTGTCAGCTGTCAACCTACCAAAATTTCACAAAGAAAACAGTGTAAAATCGGCCGAGGGGCATGAATAGACGAAGCGTCGTGCAAACGTAGTGGGGACCGCGGCGGGCAGCAGAGATTAACATTCGATTCTAGTAATTGGAAGCTTTTGGTACTATTACTATTACAAGCCAGTATATTATACGGCATAACGACGATATATGCAAAATACAAATTTCTCCGACTCGTGGCGCCCCCCCCTGACGCGGTGCCCGGGGCAGCTTGCCCCCCCCCCAGGGACGGCCCTGGTTAAGTGTGGATCCAAGCTGTGGGTAATCTCTAAACACTCATGATCTCCTCCAATTAATTCAGTAAGAAATGGAGAAACTAAGTTTCTGTGTAAGTAAATTGTATATTGAATATAAAGGGCCATTCATTTACCATAACAGTTATGTTAGACATTAGACTTCTGATCATTATAAACAATAAAACAATAATGAATGGTAATTAATGAATAATATATTTATGGAAAAATGAGGCTATCATTTTTATGAACAAATATAACACTTAAAGATTTATGCACTATTGTAATTATGTAAAACAATCAAAGCTGAACCAAGGTCTCAATCTCACTGGCATTGCCAGAATTCTTCCATGGAGAGATAAATGAACAAGATTTTTCTAAGGCAGGGAAAAGGCCAAGATTTTTCCATGGTGATGGGTTCCTGATGAGGGTTAAATGTGTTTCCAATAGTAGGAGATTTGCCAAGTATAGTGCACTATGTTTGTTATATCATTGGTGCTAGCGGGCCGGTACTGTCTGCCTACAGATTTCACTTAAAATACCACAAGACCTCATTGGTGACCTCCCCAGTGGAGAGATTGTAATCCCAAATTACCTTCTTGGGTATGCCACTCTGCTTGTGTTTCACCTAATTGTAGGCATCTAAGCATTTTCTTATTCTTTAGTGTGCACATCAAATTCGAAAAAAATGTTCTCCCTTGTAATGTGAATTTTTCTCCCTTGTACTTATAAGATCTGTGAAATTAAAATTTAATAAATGATTTAAGTATGAAATAACAATCTACTGGCACTGAAGATGTCCAACATTATTTAAAGAATTTACTGAAGTGTCTTTAAATCACTGTATTGATACATTGTATCTCTCTCTCTCTCTCTCTCTCTCTCTCTCTCTCTCTCTCTCTCTCTCTCTCCCTCCCTCCCTCCCTCCCTCCCTCCCTCCCTCCCTCCCTCCCTCACACACACACACACACACACACACACACACACACACACACATTATAATAGTGTCATTTATACATAATATTGTATGTAATTATATTGTTACATTCATAATATTTTTTTTAATTTATTTATTTTTATTACAACAGAGTACTACTGTGCCGCGACTAGTAAAATAACATCGCAGCGAGTTTTAGTTATTTTATTTTTACGTCTATATTTCGCCTAGACATAGTTTCTGCTGTGTGTCGTCTGCTATGGCAGTGAGCTGTTCAGTTATGCATGGTCGCGCGCTCTGTTCATTAATTGCCATAACCATGGTCTCCCCCGAATGGCTTTCCACGTTGGGAAGCGTCGAGTTGCTTTCCGTACCTCAACCTACTATCATCTGAGCACCGGCGACAGAAAAAAAAAAAGATTTCTGTCTGTCCTTCTACTTACTGCCATGGGCGTGTAAATTTTGTAAAGGACCTCTGGGTTCCCGAATAAGCCAAGGGCTTGAGGCAGAACCAATGGCGATGACTACATCTATCGCCATCAGCTGAGCATTGCTGCATACCTCCTCGTTTCGTCGCCGGACGTTAGGGATGGGACCCGCAATAAATACAAGATGAATCTCCTGTATCCTGAACCAGCAACTTGCTAAACATCGAGGCATGAGCTAACCATCTACCTCAGCACATGGTAACAGCTTTACACCAGGTGAAACAATTCAAATTATTCAAAGTCGACCTCGCAACACATTTTGATATACTATTGCAGTGAAAATATAAAAGAATAGAGAAGTTACATTCCGTTTTTGTGAGTTAAATTGCAGTTAAACAGTAAGTGATCAAAACTGAACATGTCTGTTCATTATGTGCATGTTTATAATTCAGTGGTACTAATCTGTAAATTATTAATAAATCAATAATTGTATGCCAGGCTAGCAGGCATGTACAGAGCGATTGTTTCATTCCGTTTTCTATTTTTTTAAATTCTTTTTATTTCGTCGGATTAACTGGTTGTGCGGTTTCATGAATTACCACGCCAGGGCAGCTCATGCTGCTGTTTAAATTTTTGTACGCTTAGTTCTAACGTGTATTACCATTTTCAGTCCAATTGGGATGTGCATGCTTTCAGCCTGGGTGAAATTCGAGCTGTTGTGATTGTTTGAGAATTCCATGAAGATTATAGTATATTTATACATAACAGTGATTAATATTGACAATTTACAAACACTAATTGTTAGCATACCTGTTGGCTCATTGTGAGATTATTAATATTGGTCAGTAGGCATTATGCCAATTTAATTTAGTGATGATTGATCATTACATGGAGTCAGTAGCGTACCAAGGGGGCGGGGGGGCGTACCGCCCCAGGCCCCCACCTGGGAGGGCCCCACGACGAGACGAATTTGTATTTAAAATTTAAAATGTGTCTCATAAAAAACTTAAACCACATTTTTTACAACCCATTCTATTCATAGATTATTGCTGGTAATTCTAAATTCTAAGAGGCCTTCGAGTATATATATTTTTATGACATAAGAAATAAATCATATAACCTAGTTTACGTTTCTAACTATAAGGAATATTATTATTATTTTATTTATTTATTTATTTAACATTTTTACAGGATATACCCATTTACAATTAAAACCCTAATCCTACTCGTCATTATGGGTCATAACTCCCCATAATGACGGGTCCTACTGCTTATAGTGGAATCCGAACCACTTGAGTACAATGGTTATTGTCATACAACATATAGCACTGTTTCTTTAGAAAAAAAAAAGCCAGAGGTGCCGGGCCGGGATTCGAACCTCAGTCCTCCGAATGAGAAGACCTATCGTTCTATCCACTAAGCCACCGCGGACTCTTATGTTTCATTGAAATAAAAGACAACATAAAAAAATTACGCATGAATTGGCATCACTGCCATGAGTCGCGGCTGGACATGACCTTGAAGAAGGTTGCGGTGGCCAGGCGCTGCGTGGTTTACAAACACGAAAACAGTTGGGTCAGTCCGCAGTTGACTTCGTCTTGTTGACTAGGTGTGCTATTTTTCTTACTTATGATAAATGTGCCAAAGTTATTTTTGTAAGTAATTTACTGTAGTTCATTATGTTTTTTCTGCAGTCCTTCCTTCATTTATAAATTTATTGGCTTACCATCATCTGATCTGACAAAGTAAGTGCAAAATAGAAGTGTATTAAAACAACTACAGTGGTCGCCGGTTATACCTAATACCGCCCTTCGGTATACCGCCACCGCTGATTCGGGGTACGACGTGGTTTTGTCTTTTCTCCCTTTCTTTTTACAGTTTTTCTTAATTACTTATTTATCTAAGACGACAAGAACGAAACATGTGCCATATCAAAATGTTTTGGTTAATTTTTAATTTGTCTTGATCATACGATAATTTTGAGTGGTAATGAAAGAGAACAGTTCCCTGATTTGCACGGTCTGTTAATGAGAGAGGGAAGGAGAGAAAGCAGTGCGTACGATAATTTTGTTTGCGCAACTTATTGACTGGTTTCCTGCTACAGTATACGTACAATCTGAACAGCATTCAAATGCATCTGAATTCAACTTTTAATACGGTCTAAAAACACAATGCTTGGTGTTTTGTTTTATAGGCTGTTTTAAATCATATAGATCAACCGGTGTTCTCTGTTTATGCAGCAGTCGGTCTTATGACGCGGGTTAGTTTTGTCATCGAGAAACCGCGGTATAACCGGCGACCACCAACATAGCTTAGTACAAGTAGAACATGCATATTAAAGAATAAAATAATGATGCTTTGTTTAAGTATTAAAATTTGTAAAATGAATTGCGCCATGCCGCCATATTCTTTTTATGGTTAATTGTGATATTGTACAAACAATGAAAATTAGCACAAGTACTGCTATGCGAGGGTTATTGTTTTGCTTGTTCTTATCTTATTATACTTTTGCATGGTTTTCCCAATTAATAGTTTTATAAACTTGTTCTTTCTAAAAGATTTTATTTAGGATCACCGTATAATTTTATAATACATATAAAAAATAATACAACAATAAAAACCTTTACAAAAAATGTAACTTTATAATTTTATAAAGATTTTATCATATGCAATACATACGCAGAGCAGTATTTTAATTATAATAATTCTCTTGGAGACATACTGCAATGAAGCGTCATTATCCTAGTGGTACAGAGAAAAAAAAATTAAAAAATCAAGAGAACAAGCAGAAAAGTCAATCAAAGGATCAGTTTTGAAATTTGTGCAGCAGTCTTCAAACACAAGTGATCAGGGTCAGGGAGAGTGCAGCACCAGCACGTCTATTGGTCTTGAAGTGCCAGCCGCCGTAGAAGAAGAGCTAGTAGCTCCCCAAGAAGGGAAAGATTATTTAAGTGAACAAGACCCAGAAAACAGTGTTAACGCACCACCGCAGCAATCTGACGAACAACATGAAGGTCTAGTTAACAACATGAAGGTCTAGTTATGCCACAAACGGAAAGTGCTGATGGTGGCTCAACAGATGGAGTCAATATCGACACATTGCTTCTTGACTCTGACGTAGGAAATTGGCCAATCCTTGTTACAGATGGTCTAAGAATTGATATAGTAAAAAGAGGATCCGAGTATTTTCAAAACCGAGAGGGTCCATCATTTGAATCTGTACAAAGAACTGGGACAAACCTGAAAGGATTAAGTCACCAGCTAATCACCAATTGGTTTTACAAGCACCTTCCGAATGGAGAAAAAGTGTTAAGAAAATGGATGGTTTATTCTCCATCAAAGAAAAGTCTGTTTTGCTTTTGTTGTAAACTATTTAATACAGATGAAAAAACAGCTGACACATCAAAATTCATTACAGGATTTCAAAACTGGTGGAAACTACAGTACTGTGCGAATTAATGTGAACACAAGTGATTATTTGAAAAAAACAACATTTATTAGTTATAGACGAACAAAAAAGAGAAAAGAATACAATTTAAATTGTTTAATAGGAAATATGTCCTCCCTTGGCTTTTATAACTTCTTCAACACGTTTTGGCATAGAATCAACAAGTTTTTTATAGTTTTCTGATATTTGCTGGTCTCGAAACCATGTGTGGATTACAGCCTCAATCAGTTTTGTTTTTGTTGTGCTATCTATTTTACGAAGTCTAGCTTTTACAATAGCCCACACATTTTCAATCGGATTAAGGTCCGGTGAGTTTCCTGGCCATTCAAGGCATGATATCTTTTTGTCCTTGAAATATTTCATCATGATCTTGGACACATGACATGGAGCCGAATCTTGTTAAAAAACTGCTTGACCGTTGGCATCAACTTTTCTTAGTTCAGCTTCCAATCTGTGTTCTAGCAAGTCTCTGTATTTTTCTGAGTTCATCATGCCTTCGATCGGCACAAGGCATCCAGTACCTTTATAAGAAAAGTAGCCCCAGAACATCTTCTTTAACGGATGTTTAACTGTTTGATCAATATGAGCTGTCGTAAGTTTTTTGTTGTCACTTTTTCTAACGAAACGAGATCGCTGTCCTTGACCAAAAAATGGCTCTCATCTGAGAACAACACTTTTCTCCAATCTTCAACAGTCCAGCTCACATATTTTTTTTCCCAATCATATCGTTTTGTCATCATGGCAGCAGTCAATAACTGTTTTTTTTTTAGGTCTGACTTTTTCTTCCTCCTTCTATAAGTTGTTTTCGTACGGTGGAGTCATGAACAATAACTCCAGCGTGTGCTATGTCTTGCTGAAGTTCTTGGCTGGTTTTCCTAGGGTTAGTTTTCTTTCCCTTATTAAAAAAGCTTCATCCCTTGCTGTTGTCTTTCTTTTCCTTCCACATTTCCCTTTTCTGTTCACTTCAATCGTCCCAGTGTCCCTTTTTTGCTTCAAAATCTTGTTGACAGCCCCTAAACTCACACCACACTCCTTGGCAATATCTCTTTGAGTCATTGATGTGTGTTCACTCAAAGTAACAATTTTAGTGCGCTTTTTGGGAGTAATATCCATCTTAAAAAATAAAAAGCAAATAAAGCCTTAGTTCAGCTTACTTCAGCAAAAACACAATAATTCTAAAAAAAAAACAAAATGCAACGCGTCTGTAGTCAGTTGTTGTTCTGAGTGTCAGAACAGTAAAACAAAATGGCCGCTACTTTGACATAAAAGTGTTGCCAACTGTGAAAAAAAAGTAAAATTGTGATAATTATGATGTGTTCACATTAATTCGCACAGTACTGTAAATCCTAAGGTGTCTCTGCATGAAAACTCGGACCAACATTTGTCCAATCTCAAAAAATAGAAAACTTTAGGATCAAGGCTATTGCACAATAAAACTATCGATTGTGTACAACAGGAAGTTCTAGAAGGAGAAAAAAAAAGTGGAACAATATGTTACATAGACTACTTGATATCACTATGTTTTTAGCAAAACAAAACTTGCCTTTCCGAGGACATAGGGAGCATCAACTTTCTGAAAACAGGGGAAACTTCATAGAATTAGTCGAACTCCTTTCACATTATGATCCTGTGCTAAAAGAACATTTGGTGAGAATCCAGCAACAGACTATGCCAAAAGGGGAAGTTTTAACGTCATATTTGTCCCCTAATATTCAAAATGATTTTATTTCACTTTTGGGGAATATTGTCAAAGAGAAAATCATTGAAGATGTAAATAAGGCGATGTACTATGGAATACTTTTTGACAGCACACCTGATGTATCTCACCAAGATCAGATGAGCGAAGTAATCAGGTATGTGCATATTGAAGGCGGAAAAGTTGAGGTGATAGAGTCGTTCTTAGGATTTTTCCCTCTTGCTGGCAAGAAGGCTCTTGATGTTACAGAAGAAATATTGAATGCACTTAACAGTGACGGACTGGACTTGAATCTATGCCGAAGTCAAGGCTATGCTAAGGCTTCCACTATGGCAGGTGTCCACTCCAGTGTTCAAGCAAGGATTCACCAGTTGAATTCAAAAGCAATGTTTGTCCCATGTGCCAATCATTCGCTCAATTTGTGCGGAGTTCACGCTTTTGGAAGTGTCCCTTCTTGTATTACATTTTTTGGTACGCTAGAAAGCATTTACAACTTCTTTTCGTGTTCAACTCATAGATGGGATGTACTAGTTGAAACCTTAGGAGTAACAGTAAAAAAGTTGTCACAAACTAGATGGAGTGCACATCATGAGGCAGTAAAACCTGTGATGAAATACTATGAAAAGTTGGTAAAGGCTGTAGAAAAGTTGTGCGAACCAACTGAAAATGTTGACAAAAGAGGTTCAGCAGAAATTTTATGGACGAACATCTGCAACTTCATGTTTCTTGCCTACCTTCATTTGTGGTGTCACGTTTTTGAAGAAGTCAACCATGCTCAAAAATATCTTCAGATAAAGGGGATAACACTTGAGAAAAGTGTACAAAAGTTGGAAACTTTGAAACTTTTTTTACAAGAAAACCAAGAAGAGATGGTTGGAAGTGTGCTTGATTTTGCAACAAACACTTGTAAAGACTTGGACATACCAGTTGAAAAATTGGACGTAGAAGATTCAAGAAAATGATGCCGGGAGAAAACGCAAGAGACGAAGGCCTCTCTCTACAACAAGATTTAAGAAGATGCATGTTTGAATGTATAGATAAATTTTATCAAGAACTGACAATGAAATCGGCTTCAATGGAAACTATGAATTAACGATTCGCTGCTGTACAGTCTGCTCATCTTATGGAGACAGATGTTGAAGAACTCCCTCAGCTTATTTCAAACCTAACCCAGACATTTGATGAACTCCAAAAGGAAGAAATGTTACCCAAAATACAGCGGCTACGACGTCACGTTCAAGCTGCAGACATCAAAAAAGAAGGGGCAAAACAATGGTCATCATTGAAAACGTTGGATTTTATTATCGAAATGGGCTTACAAGAATCAGTTCCCAACCTTTGTGTAGCACTTAGGATATTTTTAACGATGTGTGTATCCATTGCTTCTTGTGAAAGAAGTTTTTCAAAAGTTAACTCTAATAAAAAGTTATCTTCGCTCAACAATGAGTCAATCAAGACTGAACAGTTTAGCCATACTTTCTATAGAAAGTAAAGTAGCTAAAGCAATAAATTTTGACGAATGTATCAAAATATTTGCAGAAGCAAAAGCTCGTAAAAAGCAGTTTCTATAAATCATTGAGAGTATTTTATTTTGTGTAAGTTTTTGCTGTCTTATAATACATATTTTGTAGCACATAATTATCAGTACAACACTTTCATTTACAACTAACAATGGTTGAAAATGTTTTTCAGCAAATAATGCTCACAATATACAGATTCAGTACTGAAGTTAATTAAAAATTTTGCATAGTTTTATAATACATCAGAACATGTACGTAGTAAGGATTTAAGTTGAAAGTTAAGCATTTTTCTACATGTTGTCATTAATTTTAATTGAAATAAAAACTACATATTTGAAAAAGTAATAAAAAAAATGCAGAATCTGTGTTTTTATTTTAGTTTTCCTTTAAGTTCTATTAATACTTACATAGTTAGTTCTTTCCACATATTTTTTTTTCCAATAGTTTTTATGGATATAAGATTATGACTCAGTTTTGTGGTGCCGATAGTAGAGGCACAATATGGGGAGTGCTTAATAATGAGGGGGGCCACGGTCAGGAACTCCCGCCCCCAAAGGCGTTGGTACGCCACTGCATGGAGTGATTGCTATAATTTAAAAGGAATGCTAATTATTGAAGGTTTAAAGTCACCTGAAAAGGGTTTTTCAAAATCATGCATTGGCTTGGTGTCCGTGCTGGTTATGTGCAGTATTAATTGAACTTGTTGAGTATTATAAGTCCCCCGTAAAGCAACAAATAGAATGATTAATCATTTCTGGGCTCTCGTTCAGTCACTTAGAGTGAATATTTTTGGTTGGCTGTTGTAATTTTGTAATTTAAATTATGATGATGAATTACCGAGGACCTTATGAATGTTTAAGCTGAACTATAGGGTGGCTCTATAGAAGATTACTGTCCTAAAATAAATGTATGTATAACACTAATGGATACTGTTGCAATAAGATCTTAAAAATAAATAAATGTTATGTTAATCCTGAGTTTTTTTTGCAAGTCCTGTCACAATGGGCTTGGTGCATTTTATGCTTCATCTAGGCCATCTGCCTAGTCCTAAAAATAATGGGACGCCCCCTCAAAAAAAAAAAAAAAAAATTTGGGGGAGCTAAGGGCGTTTCACTACCCATCTAGTAATTTACATTTCATAATTAAAGACACTAAGCAAGAGATATAACCCATTGGCTATAATCTCCCCATTTAACTAATATCCATCAGATCAAGTGGTTTAGTTCGTCTCAGCCTTCTAGCTACATTAGTTGTATCCAGCAGTCACCGTATCCCAGGGAGTATATGCTGCAAGACGCGTTTGCCCATGCTTCACTGCCTGTTTTTTTATTTCCTCAATGTCAAGTTCAATTTTTAAATCCCTGTGTAAGCTGTCGTTTCTTACATACCATGTAAACAACATGGTAACAACAAAGCACCTTGTTTTGAAATATTTGAATTATATTTATGTTTGATTTCTTTCCACATCCCTAGAGCTGTATCCCATAGGTCCAGATAGGCTTTAGCACTTACTTATACAACAGCAATTTATTATGGATTGACAGCTGGTATTGTCTTCCCAAGAGCCAGTACATTTTCCTGAACTTTAGATTCAATATAATACATTTTAGGTTAGTTGTCACCAAGTCGCTTATATTAATATAATAGATATTTACCATAAATCCGTCATGCGACTTCGTTTTTCTCGTCTTATTTTGACGCGTTTCGGCAACGAATTGCCATCTTCAGAATTCTTAATCACTCATAGGAGATCGTTAAAAACTTAAAAACACTAAAATCATTACGGTAAAAGTGCACTTTTACGACATTTGGAAACTCACAGACACGAACATGAAAGTTTATGTTTCTCGCGAGGACAATATCGATCGACTGCTTTCGCGTGGACAATATCGATCAACTGATTCACTGTTTATATAGCCACTGATAAACCTGTTTTGCTTATTATAGCCCGTATGTACTGTGACATTTCATTTACCGCCGCCCGTGTGCAAGTATTGCCGTGTCGTACAATATGTTATGTGAAAATGTAAGTTTATCATTCAAGACATAATCACTGTTGATTTTGACGGCTTTATATATTTCGTATTCCTCAAGCGCGTCCATGTATTTTCCCTTCCTGCAGCAATGCAAAGGCTGGAAATTTGTCTCAAAAGCACTGTAGTTATGATTACATAGTATCAGGTGCCTGGCAAAATTAGATGTTGTTTTATGTAATTCCCTTCTGGGAAGATGTTCGTTATATCTTTCTTCAAACGGTCTGCCTGTTTGGCCTATGTAGAACATGTCGCATGAGCTGCAATTCATCTTGTATACGCCGGTTCTTTTTCTTTCTGGTATACTGTTTTTCCGGCTAAGAAGTCTCTGAATGTTGTTATACGTACGGAAAGTTACAATTACATGGTGTTTCTTGAGTTCGTTAACCAGAATATTTGGTAAAATGTTTGTGTAATCTGCAGATATGTATTTACTAACCGCAAGTGTGTTATCATTGTTCGACTTTTTTAATTTCTTCTCTTTGTGTTTACTTATTAATTTATCCACTAATGAACTTTTATATCCGTTAGCCGCTGCTATGTGCTTGATGGTATTAACCTCTTCAATATAGTCTTTTTCACTTAACGGTATAGTTAGCAATCTATGCACAAAACTATTGTAAGCTGCCATTTTATGCGAGGTGGGATGATATGAATCGGCATGAATTGTGATGTCCGTTGTTGTGGCCTTTCTATAGATTTTAAATTGAAGTTTTCCTTCGTTTTTTAAAATGGTTAAATCTAAGAAATTTAATTGATTTTCTTCTTCTATTTCAGATGTGAATTTAATCTTATGGTGTATGCTGTTTATGTGACTATTTAAGTTTTGTATTTGTCTTTTTGTTCCATTAAATATCATAAACGTATCGTCGACGTATCTACAATAAAAAATGATTTTATTCTTGTATAATTTATTCGATATTATGTTCAAATTCTCATAATAATTTAAATAAATATCAGCTAATAGTCCTGACAGTGGCGAACCCATAGCCAGACCGTCATCTTGTGTAAAAAACCCATTGTCAAATGTAAAGTAATTTTGTTCCAAGACGACTGTAAGTAGTTTTATAAGTTCGTTGATTTTTTGCATGCTGAGTTGAGCTACTTCCTTTAAATTGTTATTTACAATTTCTATAGTTTCCCTCACGGGGATATTAGTGTACAAATTAGTTACGTCTAACGATACCAATTTATATTGTGGTAGTATTTCTATCTTTTTAAGTTTTTCAACAAACTCATAACTGTTCTTTATACTATAATTATTTGCTATCCTGATATTATTCTTAATTAAAGTCACTAACAATTTAGCAGCTTTGTATCCGGGAGCTGTGGTGTAGTTTATTACTGGTCTGATTGGTGTACTTTCCTTGTGGATTTTAGGTAGTCCTGTGAATTTTGGTGCCGTGGCATTAATTGGTTTTAAATATCTGCGTGTTTTCTCATCTAACAAAAAATTACATTGATTAATGGTGTTATTCAAAGTTTTTACATAAGCCTTTGTGGGATCCCGGTCTATTTTCTTAATATTATTATTATTTATGAAATCAAATACCTTTTGAGTATAATCTCTTTTCTGCATGACCACCAATGTGTCACCCTTATCTGCCTTACTTATAATTGCATCATTTTTCTCAAGTTTACTTTTTATGGTTTTAAGATTCATGATATCCTGCTTATATTTACTTTTTAAAAAATTGTTTTGACAATGGAACAAAAATGGAACAAAAAGACAAATACAAAACTTAAATAGTCACATAAACAGCATACACCATAAGGTTAAATTCACATCTGAAATAGAAGAAGAAAATCAATTAAATTTCTTAGATTTAACCATTTTAAAAAACGAAGGAAAACTTCAATTTAAAATCTATGAAAGGCCACAACAACGGACATCACAATTCATGCCGATTCATATCATCCCACCTCGCATAAAATGGCAGCTTACAATAGTTTTGTGCATAGATTGCTAACTATACCGTTAAGTGAAAAAGACTATATTGAAGAGGTTAATACCATCAAGCACATAGCAGCGGCTAACGGATATAAAAGTTCATTAGTGGATAAATTAATAAGTAAACACAAAGAGAAGAAATTAAAAAAGTCGAACAATGATAACACACTTGCGGTTAGTAAATACATATCTGCAGATTACACAAACATTTTACCAAATATTCTGGTTAACGAACTCAAGAAACACCATGTAATTGTAACTTTCCGTACATATAACAACATTCAGAGACTTCTTAGCCGGAAAAACAGTATACCAGAAAGAAAAAGAACCGGCGTATACAAGATGAATTGCAGCTCATGCGACATGTTCTACATAGGCCAAACAGGCAGACCGTTTGAAGAAAGATATAACGAACATCTTCCCAGAAGGGAATTATATAAAACAAC
Organism: Magicicada septendecula; assembly: GCA_034769895.1. Taxonomy (NCBI): domain Eukaryota; kingdom Metazoa; phylum Arthropoda; class Insecta; order Hemiptera; family Cicadidae; genus Magicicada; species Magicicada septendecula. The sequence goes on from CM068370.1 coordinate 111,769,926, forward strand.
ATCTAATTTTGCCAGGCACCTGATACTATGTAATCATAACTACAGTGATTTTGAGACAAATTTCCAGCCTTTGCATTGCTGCAGGAAGGGAAAATACATGGACGCGCTTGAGGAATACGAAATATATAAAGCCGTCAAAATCAACAGTGATTATGTCTTGAATGATAAACTTACATTTTCACATAACATATTGTACGACACGGCAATACTTGCACACGGGCGGCGGTAAATGAAATGTCACAGTACATACGGGCTATAATAAGCAAAACAGGTTTATCAGTGGCTATATAAACAGTGAATCAGTTGATCGATATTGTCCACGCGAAAGCAGTCGATCGATATTGTCCTCGCGAGAAACATAAACTTTCATGTTCGCGTCTGTGAGTTTCCAAATGTCGTAAAAGTGCACTTTTACCGTAATGATTTTAGTGTTTTTAAGTTTTTAACGATCTCCTATGAGTGATTAAGAATTCTGAAGATGGCAATTCGTTGCCGAAACGCGTCAAAATAAGACGAGAAAAACGAAGTCGCACGACGGATTTATGGTAAATATCTATTATATTTAGATTCAACTCCTGCTTTTTCTTTTTGACGTGCTCCTTCCATTTAAGTTTTGTGTCTAATGTCATTCCTAAATATTTATCTGTATTAGCATAAGGAATTGGTAATGAATTAATTATAACTGGTATCTGATGACCAATCTTTAGATTACATTCACAATATAATATACATTTTGTATACTACATTAATATTGTAAGCACATGTGCATGTATAAATATACATGTGGGCTTGTGTAAAAGCAATCAGAACACAAGTAAATGCTTATAGTGATTAATATCTTTTTACCACAGAATTATGTTCACACAAGTTTTATAAGTTTCTCCCTTGTATAGCCTATGGCCTTCCTTATTCAGTCATTCTAAAGTAGTGGTAACATTGTGATCATGGCCAAGATTGGGACAGAAGGAGGAGGAGGCTGCAGTTGGAAAATTTCAAGTCAACAATTCAAAATCTTATTGTGCAATATCTTCTTTAATAAATAAAAATCAAACTACATATACATGCATCAAAACATTTATACAAAGGAGCATTCAATTCCCCTCCCCCCACATCAATTTTCTAATTTTATAAAAATCAATCCTACTATATTATTTACTTAAAATTTAGTTTATAATTTGGCATAGAAATGAAAATAAAACAGAAATATACATTATTAATAACACAACCACTTTAAAATAGTTTTATTATATCTACCAGACTATGTTATTAATTATAAAAAAAAACCATCTTATAATAAATGATAAAAATAATCCATAAACCAGGACATTTCTCCCTGAAATATAGCTTTGCAAACTGGGGCCTATTGTAATCGTAACAGACACCTGTTTTTTCTGGTAGGCCTACCTGATTAAAACTTTTTTAATGGGGGAGCATAATTTTTCACATTGCCACATCCTGTGAGTTGTCTTTAGATTCACTCTTATCAGTCAAGGGACTGGATGTGAAATTAGCAATCGGACCTTATAACCGTGGAATTGCAGTGACGAGTTCAATCAGTAGAGTGTATGGAAAACTTCTGAAGAAAAAAAAATTGAACATCAATACTCGGACATGGAAACAGAGGAACAAGCTGGTTTTTGGGCGGGTAGATGATTCATTTTGCTTGACGCAAATCATAGAAAAGAAAACTGCTGTAAACCAAGAAGTGCACTGCCTATAGGTTGAACTTAAGAAAGCGTATGACAGTATTCCGCACACCAAACTTTGGCTGGCACTTCAATGAACAAACATCGCCTCTACTTTAATCGAAGCGGTTAAGACTTTATACAATGGATTGAAAGGGCATGTAAAAATTGGAAGTAAAGTCTCAAAAGGATTTAATGTTAGTAAGGGCCTGAAGCAGGGATGTTGTCTCTCACCGACAGTTTTTAAAATATACCTGGAACAAGCCCTCAAAACCTGGAAAAGGAAATGCCTCAAAATGGGGATACCTCTAATTGTCAACACAGTGTACACACTGTGTTTCGCTGATGACCAAGTTGTGGTAGCACAGGACTATCATGACATGGAATACATGACACGGAAACTTATAGAGGAATATAAGCTATGGGGCCTTGAAGTAAACACAAAGAAAACGGAGTATATGTGCATTGGTGGGGAACAGAAGAATTTAATTTTAGAAGACGAACAAGAAATAATAAATTGCAGTAGCTATAAATATCTGGAACAACAGTTACACAAGACGGCAGTCTAGATAAAGCGATAAGAGAAAGAAATAACCTGGGAAGAAAATCAATAATATTGCTAAACAACATATTGTGGGACCAACAAATGTCAAAACAAAATAAACATCGTATATACAATACAATCATAAAACCAATTATGTCATATGGGTGTGAAATATGGCCAATAATACAAAGAACAGAAAAGTTGTTGGAAGCTACTGAAATTGATTATTGGTGAAGAGCGGCAGGGAGGACTGGAAAAGGTAAGAAACGTCAGAATCCGGGAGATAATGGGGGTACAGTACTCTACTGTCAATGACATAAAAACAAAACAGCTAAGATGGTTTGGGTATGTGCAAAGAATGCCGGATAATCGACTCCCCAAGCAAATTTTGAGATGGACACCATATGGTCGTAGGTGAAGAGGAAGACCTAGGTTGAGTTGGAGAGAAGGCATCAACCGGGCAATGAGAGACCGGGAATTGGAAGAAGAATCTTGGTTAGATCGAGACCAATGGAGACTAGAGATCGGAAGACGTAGGACAATATTATGAACATATATATATATATATAATATTTAATTTTTACAATGAATTTACCTCAAGATATTTCTTTTCTTATTAGGAACATGTTTCGGGTACCATTTTGTACCCATCCTCAGCCTTCAGGCCACACTGAAAAAATAGCCCACAAATTCAAAAAACCATGATACAGAATCGCATACAAAACTACAAACAAAACAGAACACACAATATCAAAATACACAAAACACAAAACAAATTCGATCTATCTGGTGTTTACAATCTAAACTTCTCAGATTACAACAAATTCTACATAGGCCAGACAGGACGTAGCTTCAAACAAAGATACATTGAACACACAAAGGTACTATACTCCACTACCGAATCCACCTTTGCAAACCACCTCATTGAAGCAAACCACACATACAAAAACATCGACAATAACATGGATATTCTATGCCAAAAACTAGACCCTCTTGAACAACTGGAAATATACAAACACACAAAAACACATAAAAACGACATCCTAAACGAACAGACACAATTCAAATCACATGCATTATTCTAACAAATCACACCTCACGCACACAACATCGATCCTTCAAAAGTCGATACCATCGCCAAGAACAAGACGGACAGTGCTCCCAACGGCAGCCTCTGAAGAAGCTTTTTAAAAGCGAAAACTGGTTCAGGCTATAAGGTAAAACTTTTACGTTTTTACCAATAAAAAACTTTGTGTTCCAAGTCGGTAGTGATTTAATTATATTTAAGGACTTATTTGTATTTAACAGAAGTAATCAAGATTTATATGCTGTCAATAAATCAACACATATTAATTAACTGTTTATAAATCTTTGTTGTAGGCAAGTCAACATTTTGGTGTATCATGTTTATTAAATACAAGCCAATTCATCTTCCAGTGCCTTAGCTCCAACAAGTCAACAAGTGGCATGTAACTTATAAGTATGTTTATATGAGCAATGTAATGTCTACCGTACAAAATGGTGAGAAAAATATTTATTGAACAAAACAGAAAAAACGTATTCCTATAATAAAACTGGTCACTGTATAATAGGGCCAAAATTGAGCAAAACAGAAGAAACTTATTACTATAATAAAAGCAAACCTTTTTGAGGGGTACAATATGTACTGATCAGATGATAAAGAGAAAACAGAAACCAAAAAACAGCCAATTCATTTGGAGAAGGCACTTTTAGGATTTTGTTAAAGTTTAGATTAGACTCAGGAGTCAAGGATTTTGCCCACCTATTAGTTCCCCTAATACAAATTCTACTTATATTCGTAAGAGAAACCAGAACAAATAATTCAATATTGTGGCAACATAATAACTGACATGATTGTTCCTAATATAAAGAATGCCAAATATTTTACTTTAGTTGCTGACAAGACTACTGATATTTTTACTAAACAGCAATTGTCAGCTACATTTGATTTTATATTAATATATTATTTAAGATTAAGGAAGATTTCATAAGGTTAACTGCCTTTGTGACAATGCTGCTCGCTTGATTTTGCAGGATCTAGAAAAATTAAACTGATATTTCTTATTCCCATGGTCAAGTTTTCGATGAGGGCTCAATATGTGAAGCGAATTCTAAGGTGGCTACACTAGAATAGAGGGAATACAGTCACTCACCATTTATAGTTATGTCATCGTACTAATCGTAGTTCAATTTAACCATACGCAAAGCTTATACTGTGGCCTCACAAAAATTGCTAAGGGGGTCAACTCTTTCTTGGCAAACTTGTTTCAAGAGTAGCTACACAAACTTAACAGCTGCATGACAGAGTAAGAAAAACTATAAATATATTGAGTCACCGGCACCAATGTTTTTGGGACACACAATTTATGCTAAGTGATAAATAACAGATGCAGTACCAGCATATTACATACAGCTTGGTGTTATACCTAATGTAGTTTCATAAAGTATTGTACAAAGCAACTAATTTTTTGTTATCATCCAGTGTTGTAGGCTATGATGCTTTTTTAACATTTCCTTCAAATTCAAAGTATCTGCATATTTCTGTAGTCATCTAACACTCATGCACTTATCTATGTTCACATTAACTGCTGTCATATGTATTTCCTATTCAAAATTGCCTTGTCAATATCAGAGGTGTTGATAATGGAACTTGGTGACATCTGTAATGCATTCAACTCCTAACAGTTCATATACTCCTTCCAATACATGTCAAACATAATGAAATCACTTCTTTCAATCCCAACAGTAGGCTACTATCTCTTGTAGTTGCCGACTATCCTTTCTAATTTTATGAGTCCCTGTTGAAAGACAAAGGTTTTGGTATCCACATTTATGCTGCCAATATTTGAATTAATATATATCTGATATTAAAATTAACTGAACAGGGAGGAGTTTAACAAGATTACAATAATCAAAATAAGCAAACGCCACTTTCGCTTTCTCCCTCGTTCTACCTAATACTTTCTTGGTTTTTTCTTTTTTGTATGAAGCTAGCGACGCTCAACCTAAGACGCGTTTGGTTGCATTTGTCACATTATAATCCAGACCATTTCCTTTTATCTCATCATTTATCTTATCTGTGATTGCTGCCTCTTCTTGTTAACATCTTATTCTAATAGATATTCATTTTTTACGACGGTCTTTGAATGTTCATCCGTTTCCTAATTGGAGAGTCCTTAACTTTCGTTATCAAAGTGCATGCTATTAAGAAAATATATCTTCTATTTCATTTAGACATAATTTTTTGTTTGGTAGTTCTCTGTTAAGTTAATAGTTCATGATATGAACGTTATCACAACAATTTCTGATTATTTACGTTCATTATATTAATGCCCCGAACTGTTCACCGCTTAGACATGTAAACCATAGTTCAATAGATTTTTAGGCTTTAGTCAACTGAGTTTAGAATGGCTATTGTTATGGCGGGTGAAAAATTTAAAATTCAGTAGTGTTGTGTTGTTTACGTTGTTTTATGTGTAAGTGTACTTCACATGATTCAGAATATTAGGAGACATTACTTATACGACTGCTGTAAGTACATTCTTTCACATTTTTAAATTAGTGTGTTACGAAACATTTCTTGTATTGGCAGTTAAAAGTACTATAACCTAAAAGAAGTCTGTGATAAGTCGCGTTGTTTACCCAGATAACATTAACAAACAGGACGCTTTGTTAATGTGCGGGAGAAAACGTAATCGAATTATATTTTATTTTGTAACGTTTAATTTTTTTGCATAGCTTTTAATAAATTGTCATAGTTTTACGTTAACTAAGAAAGGCAAAATAAGCTTTATTTCAGTAGCTAGTTTCTACATATAATTTATGAAAGCATAATTTTAAGGAAACCTTGCGTTATTTGTAATATTTATTATTAGAAGGCCTATAACAAAAATAATTAACCAAAGATAAGTAAAGACATAAAAGATAATTAAACATACTTTAGATTGCTTTTACCAATAAAACCGTGAAGACTTACCTATTCAGGATTAAATTAAACATTACTTGCAAAAAGGTAGAAAGTTGCTGATTATTTAAAATTTGTATAAGGCCTATATATTTTGTTTATTAGCATATATTTAGTGATTTATTAGTTTACTTCTTTACTAATAATTTAACCATAAGTTTAGTAATGTAATTAGTATTCTAATTTAATTTTTAGTCAAGAAATAGTTATTTAGTACATCAGGATTTTTTGTTTATTGAGAAAATTGCAACTGGAGTTGAGCCATGTGCTGCATGCTGCTATAGATGTATAAAACTGCAAATAAGCTTGTGTATTGGTTGTTAGAAGTGACTTGTCTTTGATAGTAAGATTGCTTTACTTATTTGGAGTTTATCAAAATAAACTGTATATTAATTTACTTTGCAAATGTTTAGTTTTCCTTATAGGTGCACGTATAAAATATTATTTCAACTCCAAAAATATTACAGTATGCTTTAGCTGTTTACTTTTAGTTATGTTGAAAATTGGAAACGGGGTAATGATCAGTTCTGGTATTTTTATATATTAGTATATTTCTTGTGATGACTGTAAAAAGTATATATAAGCAAAAAAAATTTAAATCGTGTAGTCATATTCGTTCACTGAGGAGTTGAGGTACTTGTCTGTTATTGTAACCCCATCCATTATTACATCGTTTACATCGTCTGCCAGCATTATTTTTTCAACATGTAAAGAGGCTCTATCTGTTTCTACTGCTGGTCCCAATCAACTTTCTCTGTTCATATTTTTGCATATTTACTCTCTACTTACATACCGAACCCATATGTGACAGACGTCTGCTCTCTCTCTCTCTCTCTCTCTCTCTCTCTCTCTCTCTCTCTCTCTCTCTCTCTCTCTCTCTCTCTCTCTCTCTCTCTCTCTCTCTCTCTCTCTCTCTCTCTCTCCCTCTCCCTCTCCCTCTCCCTCACCCTCTCCACCTTACATAGGCCCTTCACCCACCTATCATTTTGTAGATTACCTACCAGTCTCCCTCTTCATATCAAAATATATTGATACAACAATTTACTGATTATTTGGTATTCACATATAAGTATGTTGATACAATCATTTATAATATCGGGTGGCGTTTTGTTACATACAAGTACTGGAGTCAGTTGCTAGTTTGGGAACTGTAGTTGAGTAATTTACTTTTAGTTCTTTTTTTATTCAGCAGCTGTGTAGGTTTGTTATACCATAGATGGTCAGGGGAGGAATCAGTAGAATACCATGTTTGCCAATAAAGATAACCAGCTGCTACTAGAAGCCACAAGTAGAAATTCCATATGGGATAACCCTTATGTGGTGTGAAGCCTATCCACCAACTTCAATTATAGAGACTATATTTCTAAAAGTAAAATATCGGTATGGAGAACCATACATGACTTCCATGTTCTAAGATTTATATTTAAAATCATTTTCGAAATGAAATATTACCATAGAAACTACTTCTTTCTACTTACTGCTTCAGCCTTAACCACAGTACTGTGGTCACTAACGTATACCACCTCACGTTATCGCACTCACGATTTTCACTGATGATGGAAGTCGATGGCATTGCCGAAACGTCTGGTTTTGTAGAAAACATTGGACTACGGCTAAACATCCCGGGAAGGAATATTAACAAAAACTATTTCTTTGTTGCTGATAACGTTGTACACATATATATAAAAAATATGCATAAAATTAATAGCTTGTATAAGTTAATGTTTGATCTCCATTAAGTAGTGCTCAAGTTTCCAAAGTTTTAATATTATGATGTCCGTAATTAAAACATCAGAGCAGGTTAGTGTGTATGAGGGTACACCATGGACAAAAATTTTCAACATTTCCTATTGAGCGTTGCTTAGAGTAAACCTGCGAATCTACAGTGTACGTTTCACAGAACAAACACGCGGAAAAGAAGGAGCGCTCCGAAGTTACTCATGGACCCTCAACATCTTGCAGAGGGTTCATTACCTAAAGACAAAAAGTCTGTCTATGAATCGTTCCTCTGTAAACACGTGCAGTTACACTGCCCAGCGATCCACAGGAAGCAAATCGCTATCCACGCTGGACACTTTTTCGGCTTGCACGCGTTATGTTGGTGTGGGTTTCGGAACTTTCCATTTAAAAGGCGTGCAAATGTAAGAAAATAAACATGAGTGAGGCCAGAAATAACGCGAATTGTGTGTGTGTGTGTGTGTGTGTGTGTGTGTGTGTGTGTGTGTGTGTGTGTGTGTGTGTGTGTGTGTGTGTGTGTCTTCCCTGCCTTTTTATTGCAGTAATCATAATAATAAAATGGAAACGTAAACATTACATAACTGAGATTTGCTTGCCTGCCACGAACGATATATTTTCTCATACATGATTTACATTAAAATGAAAAAATTATAATTTTATTACCTGGCAACAAAATTATTTTATTTTTAACAATTACCATTGTTTGAAAAAGTTTAAATGAATTTTCAAGTACTTTACTGTTGTTAAAACGTAAAAGGTTGCAGGTAAACTACCCCTTCTCCTTAACCGATCTTCACCAAAATCAAAAGACCTTGAGATCACTACAATTCAGGGATGTATGCAAAAAATTATTTGATTCTGTGTGAATATGCGGCAGTTACCGTTTGTGATAGAAAAAATTACCCTTGTTAAAACATAAAATGTTGCAGGTAAACTACCCTATTCCCTTAACCGATCTTCACCAAAACCAAAGGTCTTGAGAACTCTACAATTCACGGCTGTGTGCAAAACATTATTTGATTCTGTTTGAATTTGCGGCTGTTATCGTTTGCCAAAAAAAAAATTACCCTTGATAAAAAAACGCTGCTGGTAAACTACCCCTTTCCCTTAACCGATCTTCTCCGAAAACAATAGGTCTTGAGTACTCTACAAATCAGGGCTGTATGCAAAAAATTATTTGATTCTGTTTGAATTTGCGGCTGTTATCGTTTGCCATAGAAAATACCCTTGTTAAAACATAAAACGTAGCAGGTAAACTACCCCTTTCCCTTAACCGATCTTCACCAATAACAATAGGGCTTGAGTACTCTACAAATCAGGGCTGTATGCAAAAACTTAGTTGATTCTGTTTGAATTTGCGGCTGTTATCGTTTACCATAGAAAATACCCTTTTTAAAACATAAAATGTTGCAGGTAAACTACCCCTTCCCCTTAACCGATTTTCACCAAAATCAAAAGGCCTTGAGATCACTACAATTCAGGGATGTATGCAAAAAATTATTTCATTCTGTTTTTTAATATGCGGCAGTTACCGTTCGTCATAGAAAAAATTACTCTTGTTAAAACATAAAATGTTGCAGGTAAACTACCCTATTCCCTTAACCGATCTTCACCAAAACCAAAAGGTCTTGAGAACTCTACAATTCAGGGCTCTATGCCAAACATTATTTGATTCTGTTTGAATTCGCGGCTGTTATCGTTTGCCAAAAAAAAAATTACCCTTGATAAAAAAACGCTGCATGTAAACTACCCCTTTCCCTTAACCGATCTTCTCCGAAAACAATAGGTATTGAGTACTCTACAATTCAGGGCTGTATGCAAACAATTATTTGATTCTGTTTGAATTTGCGGCTGTTATCGTTTCCCATAGAAAATACCCTTGTTAAAACATAACAGCCGGTAAACTACCCCTTTCCCTTAACCGATCTTCACCAAAAACAAACAGGTCTTGAGAACTCTACAATTCAGGGCTGTATGCAAAAGAGTAGTAGATTCTGTTTAAATTTGCGGCTATTATCGTTTGACATAGAAAAATATCGGTATTGAGAACCATACATAACTTCCATGTTCTAAGATTTATATTTAAAATCATTTTCGAAATGAAATATTACCATAGAAACTACTTCTTTCTACTTACTGCTTCAGCGTTAACCACAGTACTGTTGTCACTAACGTATACCACCTCACGTTATCGCACTCGATTTTCACTGATGAAGGAAGTCGATGGCATTGCCGAAACGTCTGGTTTTGTAGAAAACATTGGACTACGGCCAAACATCCCGGGAAGGAATTTTAACAAAAACTACTTCTTTGTTGCCGATAACGTTGTACACATATATATAAAAAATATGCATGAAATTAATGGGTTGTATAAGTTAATGTTTGATCTCCATTAAGTAGTGCTCAAGTTTCCAAAGTTTTAATATTATGATGTCCGTAATTAAAACATCAGAGCAGGTTTAGTGTGTATGAGGGTACACCGTGGACAAAAATTTTCAACATTTCCTATTGAGCGTTGCTTAGAGTAAAGCTGCGAATCTACAGTGTACGTTTCACAGAACAAACACGTGGAAAAGAAGTCACTCATGGACCCTCAGCATCTTGCAGAGGGTTCATTCCCTAAAGACGAAAATTCTGTCTATGAATCATTCCTCTGTAAACACGTGCAGTTACACTGCCCAGCGATCCACAGGAAGCAAATCGCTATCCACGCTGGACAATTTTTCGGGTTGCACGCGTTATGTTGGTGTGGGTTTCAGCACTTTCCATTTAAAAAGCGTGCAAATGTAAGAAAATAAACATGAGTGAGGCCAGAAATAACGCGAATTGTGTGTGTGTGTGTGTGTGTGTGTGTGTGTGTGTGTGTGTGTGTGTGTGTGTGTGTGTGTGTGTGTGTGTGTGTGTGTGTGTGTTCCCTGCCTTTTTAGTGCAGTAATCATAATAATAAAATGGAAACGTAAACATTACATAATTGAGATATTCTTGCCTGCCATGAACGATATATTTTCTCTCATACATGATTTACATTAAAATGAAAAAATTATAATTTTATTGCCTGGCAACAAAATTATTTTATTTTTAACAATTACCATTGTTTGAAAAAGTTTAAATGAATTTTCAAGTACTTTACTGTTGTTAAAACGTAAAAGGTTGCAGGTAAACTACCCCTTCTCCTTAACCGATCTTCGCCAAAATCAAAAGGCCTTGAGATCACTACAATTCAGGGATGTATGCAAAAAATTATTTGATTCTGTTTGAATATGCGGCAGTTACCGTTTGTCATAGAAAAAATTACTCTTGTTAAAACATAAAATGTTGCAGGTAAACTACCCTATTCCCTTAACCGATCTTCACCAAAACCAAAAGGTCTTGAGAACTCTACAATTCAGGGCTGTATGCAAAACATTATTTGATTCTGTTTTAATTTGCGGCTGTTATCGTTTGCCATAGAAAAAATTACCCTTGATAAAAAAACGCTGCTGGTAAACTACCCCTTTCCCTTAACCGATCTTCTCCGAAAACAATAGGTCTTGAGTACTCTACAAATCAGGGCTGTATGCAAAAAATTATTTGATTCTGTTTGAATTTGCGGCTGTTATCGTTTGCCATAGAAAATACCCTTGTTAAAACAAAACGTAGCAGGTAAACTACCCCTTTCCCTTAACCGATCTTCACCAAAAACAGTAGGTCTTGAGTACTCTATAATTCAGAGCTGTATGCAAAAGAGTAGTAGATTCTGTTTAAATTTGCGGCTGTTATCGTTTGACATAGAAAAAATTTACCCTTGATTTAAAAAAACCCGTTGCAGGTAAAGTACCCCTTTCCCTTAACCGATCTTCACCAAAAACAATAGGTCTTGAGTACTCTACAAATCAGGGCTGCATGCAAAAAGTTATTTGATTCTGTTTGAATTTGTGGCTGTTATCGTTTGCCATAGAAAAAAATCTATAGATAGACAGACACTTTTCGAAAAATGACTTTTTTTCATGTTTTGAGTGTAGTACAATCAGAATCTGCAATAATATCGAACACAATTTTTTTTGCCATCACCATACTTCCATTTCCTTAAGGAACATGGAAGTAAAAATTATAATTTTATTGCCTGGCAACAAAATTATTTTATTTTTAACAATTACCATTGTTTGAAAAAGTTTAAATGAATTTTCAAATACTTTACTGTTGTTAAAACGTAAAAGGTTGATGATAAACTACCCCTTCCCCTTAACCGATCTTCACCAAAATCAAAATGCCTTGAGATCTCTACAATTCAGGGATCTATGCAAAAAATGATTTGATTCTGTTTGAATATGCGGCAGATATCGTTCGTCATAGAAAAAATTACCCTTGTTAAAACATAAAACGTTGCAGGTAAACTACCCCTTTCCCTTAACCGATCTTCACCAAAAACAATAGGTCCTGAGAACTCTACAATTCAGGGCTGTATGCAAACAATTATTTGATTCTGTTTAAATTTGCGGCTTTTATCGTTTGCCATAGAAAATACCCTTGTTAAAATATAAAACGTTGCAGGTAAACTACCCCTTTCCCTCAACCGATCTTCACCAAAACCAATAGGTCGTGAGTACTCTACAAATCAGGGCTGTATGCAAAAAATTATTTGATTCTGTTTGAATTTGCGGCTGTTATCGTTTGCCATAGAAAAAAATTACACTTGACAAAAACCGTTGCAGGCAAACTACCCCTTTCCCTTAACCGATCTTCACCAAAAACAATAGGTCTTGAGTACTCTACAAATCAGGGCTGTATGCAAAAAAATATTTGATTCTGTTTGAATTTGCGGCTGTTATCATTTGCCATAGAAAATACCCTTGTTAAAACATAAAACGTTGCAGGTAAACTACCCCTTACCCTTAACCGATCTTCAAAAAACAACAATAGGTCTTGAGAACTCTACAATTCAGGGCTGTATGCAGAAGAGTAGTTGAATCTGTTTGAATTTGTGGCTGTTATCGTTTGCCATAGAAACAAAATTACATTTGTTTAAAAAAGAACTGTTGCAGGTAAACTACCCCTTTCCCTTAACCGATCTTCACCAAAATCAATAGGTCTTGAGTACTCTACAAATCAGGACTACATGCAAAAAATTATTTGATTCTGTTTGAATTTGTGACTCTTATCATTTGCCATAAAAAATACCCTTTGAAAACATAAAACGTTGCTGGTAAACTACCCCTGTCCCTTAACCGATCTTCACCTAAAACAAAAGGTCTTGAGTACTCAGCAGATCAGGGCTGTATACAAAACATTATTTGATTCTGTTTGAATTTGCGGCTCTTATCGTTTGCCATAGAAAATACCCTTTTAAAACATAAAACGTAGCAGGTAAACTACCCCTTTCCCTTAACCGATCTTCACCAAAATCAATAGGTCTTGAGAACTCTACAATTTAGAGCTGTATGCAAATAAGCATTTGATTCCGTTTGAATTTGCGGCTGTTATCGTTTGCCATATAAAATACCCTTGTTAAAACATAAAACGTTGCTGGTAAACTACCACTTACCCTTAACCGATCTTCACAAAAAACAATAGGTCTTGAGAACTCTACAATTCAGGGCTGTATGCAAAAGAGTAGTTGATTCTGTTTGAATTTGCGGCTGTTATCGTTTACCATATGAAACAATTACCCTTGATTAAAAAAAACCGTTGCTGGTAAACTACCCCTTTCCCTCAACCGATCTTCACCAAAAACAATAGGTCGTGAGTACTCTACAAATCAGGGCTGTATGCAAAAAATGATTTGATTCAGTTTGAATTTGTGGCTGTTATCGTTTGCCATAGAAAAAAAATCTACAGACAGACACACAGACAGACACACACACACAGACACTTTTCGAAAAATGACATTTTTTCATGTTTTGAGTGTAGTACAATCAGAATCTGCAATAATCTCGAACACAATTTTTTTGCCATCACCATACTTCCATTTCCTTAAGGAACATGGAAGTAAAATATCGGTATGGAGAACCATACATGACTTCCATATTCTAAGATTTATATTTAAAATCATTTTCGAAATGAAATATTACCATAGAAACTACTTCTTTCTACTTACTGCTTTAGCCTTAACCACAGTACTGTGGTCACTAACGTATACCACCTCACGTTATCGCACTCGATTTTCACTGATGATGGAAGTCGATGGCATTGCCGAAATGTCTGGTTTTGTAGAAAACATTGGACTACGGCCAAATATCCCGGGAAGGAATTTTAACAAAAACTACTTCTTTGTTGCCGATAACGTTGTACACATATATATCAGTGGCGAAGTTACATGGAGGCAATTGAGGCAATGCCTACCCTAAAAAATTCTGTAGAATAAAAATTATAAATACGTATGAACTACATAACGTAAAGATTATACATTGTTACTGCGACTGTCAAATTTATTAAACCGAAACGTGCTTTATGGAGCGACCGCTAGATGGTGACAGGTGAGATTCGGCATAGTTCGTTTAAAGCGAATGAGGCAACCTGAACTTGCCTCAGCGTTTTTTGTATACATCGTATGTAAGCAATGTAGTGGTGTGATAGGGAAGTGTAGGGAGGGGGGATTGTCCCGCGCTGTACACATAGAGCGTTGAGGCATGCCTCACTTCTGTGGTCCAAACAGTTAAGTTAAAGCGCCTGTGTTGTTTCTAAGTGTTTATTTTATGCGGTTATTAAAAGTGTCACTGTTATTCCGCTGAACTAACAGATGATCAAGATTGTTATTTGAATTATTTGTAACATTAAACATATATATAGAAACTAATCAAGTTTAAAAATTTGAAGTTCAATCAGTTTTATTATTGTGTATGACTAATACAAGGATTGTTCAATAGACACACGTATAGAGCTGTAAAGCATTTTTTATTCAACGATTTTAAAAGAAGTCTCCAATAACATTAAGACATGAGTTCCACTGTTGCACTAACCTGTAGATTCCCTGCTAGTAAAATTCTTACGGCTGTTTGTGGAACCATTCGGTTACAGCAAACTCTACCTCAGCGTCCGATTTGACCCACCGTCCTTTTAGTCATTCCTTAAAATAAATTTAAGATAAGATTTTTGCCTACCCATTCATTAACTACTAGCTTCGCCAGTAAGCAAATTGATGTCCATTTGTTCGGCTTGCACGCGTTATGTTGGTGTGGGTTTCGGCACTTTCCATTTAAAAAGCGTGCAAACGTAAGAAAATAAACATGAGTGAGGCCAGAAATAACGTGAATTGTGTGTGTGTGTGTGTGTGTGTGTGTGTGTGTGTGTGTGTGTCTTACCTGCCTTTTTATTGCCGTATTAAATGAAAAATATTATATTACATTAAAATGAAAAAATTTTAATTTTATTGCCTGGCAACAAAATTATTTTATTTTTAACAATTACCATTGTTTCAAAAAGTTTAATAAATTTTCAAGTACTTTACTCTTGTTAAAACGTAAAAGGTTGCAGGTAAACTACCCCTTCCCCTTAACCGATCTTCACCAAAATCGAAAGTCCTTGAGACCTCTACAATTCAGGGAAGTATGCAAAAAATTATTTGATTATTTGATTCTGTTTGAATTTGCGGCTGTTTTCGTTTGCCATAGAAAATACCCTTGTTAAAAAAACGTTGTAGGTAAACTACCCCTTTCCCTTAACCGATCTTCACCAAAAACAATAGGTCCTGAGAACTCTACAATTCAGGGCTGTATGCGAAACATTATTTGATTCTGTTTGAATTTGCGGCTGTTAACGTTTGCCAAAAAAAAAAATTCCCTTGATAAAAAAAAACCGTTGCAGGTAAACTACCCCTTTCTCTCAACCGATCTTCACCAAAAACAATAGGTCGTGAGTACTCTACAAATCAGAGCTGTATGCAAAAAATTATTTGATTCTGTTTGAATTTGCGGCTGTTATCGTTTGCCATAGAAAATACCCTTGTTAAAAAAACGTTGTTGGTAAACTACCCCTTTCCCTTAACCGATCTTCACCAAAAACAATAGGTCTTGAGACCTCTACAATTTAGGGGTGTATGCAAATAATCTTTTGATTCTGTTTGAATTTGCGGCTGTTATCGTTTGCCATAGGAAATACCCTTGTTAAAACATAAAACGTTACAGGTAAACTACCCCTTTCCCTTAACCGATCTTCACCAAAAACAATAGGTCCTGAGAACTCTACAATTCAGGGCTGTATGCGAAACATTATTTGATTCTGTTTGAATTTGCGGCTGTTATCGTTTGCAAAAAAAAAAAAAAATTTCCCTTGATAAAAAAAACCGTTGCAGGTAAACTACCCCTTTCCCTCAACCGATCTTCACCACAAACAATAGGTCGTGAGTACTCTACAAATCAGGGCTGTATGCAAAAAATTATTTGATTCTGTTTGAATTTGCGGCAGTTATCGTTTGCCATAGAAAAAAAATCTACAGACACACAGACAGACACACACACAGACACTTTTCGGAAAACGACTTTTTTTCATGTTTTGAGTGTAGTAGAATCAGAATCTGCAATAATCTCGAACACGATTTTTTTTGCCATCACCATACTTGCATTCCTTAAGGAATATGGAAGTAAAAAAGGAAAAATTTATAATAGTGCATATAATACTACTTCACCACACTGCTATGATATACTAGATGGATATGGCACTGTTATTTGTAGTGTACACCCTCACTGACAACAACACAAACATAAATAAAGTAAAAACTTTTTGATGATTTGACAACTTTGAGTAGCAGGAATGAGATTTTATTAACAAAAGATTAAAATCAACTGGGCAGAAAGATAGATGACAAAGTAGTTGGGTGCAGTGGCAAAGAAACACTAAATGAAAGTGGTGAACAACTTATCAAACTCTGCCAGTCACAAGAAGTGAAAGCATGTAATAGATTCTTCCAACATTGAGATATTCATAATATATGTGCATACAATCTGCAAAAGAGCTATTATAGATTGAGGTAAAACATATAGTCTACATGCAGTCTATTATAAGTTACTAATCAGTAATGAGAGATCATGTCCATATTGAAGATGTAAAAGTAAATAGTAATGCAGAGTATGGAAGTGATCATATGTATCAACAAAAATTTTATATTTGTCATATCAAACTTGAAAACCATATGTGATATATAATAGCCATTTATAATACAGGAACATGAAGGAATACAAAACAATTTGAGCCTGTATAACAGAAATTGCTCTAATACACTCTAATTGTACACAGGCTCTGCCAAAGCAGTAAGCTAACAAATGTAGATGACAAATGCTCTGCGACAAATGGCTCAGCAGCAGATAGCTTGGGTAATAAGCACAAGGATAAAGATAGTTGCAACTTTTGAATGAACAGAATACGATAGCTACTAAAAGAAAAAGAAATAGCATGTAATAAATGGCTAAGTAGTGAAGACCAAGAACATATAAAACAGTATGTAAGGGCCAGAAATGAGACTAATGGACGTCTACAAGATAAAAACAAACATTGAGAAAGGAATGCAATAAGACAAATATTTGTAAGGAGTAAGTTAATCCAAGAATTCAGGAGGTGAAGCACAGAGAATGATCAAGAGGAAGGGAAAAATAAACAAAAACAAGTGCAAGTTGGAGATGATAGCCATAAGTAAGTGGAATAAATAGCACCAGAATCAAGAGAAAACCAACTGTATTTATGTAAGCAACATTAGAAATTGGTGGAAACAGCTAAATCTCACCAGTTGTGTTAAGAGAAATTATTATCAATTCATCAGATTCACCAGTTATAAAGCTTACCAGTTTGAAAGTAGTTAAAACTTTAAAAATAAAAAATTGATAGTAGGGATTAGTATATAGCAACAAAATTGATTAAACATGGTCCAAGTGAGTTATGTGAGCAACCTGATACACTTTTTAAAAGATATTTATAAAGGGAGAAGACTGACCAACATTTGGAAAGTTGGGTACATCACAAAAGTACACAAGAAAGGAATAGAAATGAATGTAAACACTCCAAAGATATGACAGTATGGAAGTTTAGATGGTGAGTGTATGGCAAAATTGTACAATATGAGTTGGAGGAAATTTTGTGGACCAGGAAAAACAAAATGGTTTTAGACCAGATTGTTCTTGTACGTATCCACAGTATATTTTATATCCATCAGCTTACTAAAAGATATTTTAGCTCACAACCTTCAAACTTACCTGACTTCCAAAAAATCTTATGATGATAATGTTCCTTGATATAGTTGTATGACATGTTAACCAGGCTATTAGGCTGTGGTCCAATATTCAGATTTTCTGCCAGACGTTTTGGCCGTATCAGTGGCGGCCATCTTCAGTGGAGATAGTGCTCCCTGAAATAAATTTGTCTTCTTCTTCACTACATGACTTGGGCTATAGCCCGTTCTGACTTCACAGAGTCTCTGACCATTTTTTCCAGAGTCCATGATCTGTCGTCCCCACTATCCTATATTCAAACGCTTGTTTAGGAATACGGGTGTCTACCATGCGTTACTCATGGGACTTCCAATTCTGCCTGTATTCCTTTATTTTCTCCTGACTGTAACTTCAGGTCTTTCCTTTTGTCATCGTTTCGTAGATGATCTCTCACCCTACATCCTTAACTGCTTTTAAAAATTTAATTTCTGAGGCCTGTATTTTTGAAATATCTTTTTGCAGGCGAGTTCATGTTTCACATCCATACATTAAAGTCGGCACAGCCACAACCTTGTAGAACTTTAACTGTGTCTCCCTGTGTGTTTTATTCTTCAATTGTCGTCTTTTTATTCCACAAGTATAACTAAATTTATTTAACTTTCTCTAGATATCGTCGCCCTTCCTATATGAGATAGGCTATCACATCCCAAATAATTAAAATGTGATACCTGCTCCAAAACACTAATATCAATTACAATTTTTGGTCTTGCAGAGCTCTTCCCTAGGAAGGCCATTATTTTTGTCTTATTATTTGAGATCTTAAAGTTGTACTTCTGGCAGATTGTATGCAACATATAAATAGACCTTTGTAACTCATCTAAAATAAATTAAAACCTTAAAATAAAACCTTCTCACTCCACTGAAGATGGGCACTGTTGGTGCTGCTGAAACATCTGGTATTTCAGAAAATTTGAATATTGGACCACAGCTTAATAGCCAGTTAACATGTTTTATAAGTATGACAACCCTGACTATTAGAGTTTGCATTCACTTAATAATATTCCTTTGACCAAGTTTTGGAATGCTTTGAAATCAAATGGCATTGATACGAATAAAGTAAATCCCATTCATAACATGTATGACAGGATGACTAATGTAGTTAAAGTAGGAGAAAAATTATCAGAAGAATTTCCTGTAACAAAAGGACTAAGATAGGGCTTCTACATTACCTGAATTTGGTTTAAAATTTACAGTTTTGAAGCCCTAAAGTTATAAAGGGCTAATGTGAATATCAGTTGGAGAAGATATACTCTCCAAGATAGTTCGCAGATGGTCAAGTCATAAATGCGTAAGATGAAGAGGACATATATTACATGCCCAGAAAACTGTAAGAAGAATATCAAAATGGGGCCTCAGATGAACCTAAACAAACACAGTATACATCTATGGGCAAGCAACCAAGAAACCTATCTGTGGAAGACAAAACAGAAATATGCGTAGCAGCTAAAAAAATGCAGATATCTGGGCTGTATAATAATTCCTTGTCCAAGACGTAAAAACAACTGGGACAAGGAGGAACAGCTACAAAGAAATTACATCATGTTCTTAAATGACCAGTCAGTAGAATTAAAATACTAATATTACTTCCATGTTCCATAAGGAAATGGAAGTATGGTCATGGCGAAAAAAATCGTGTTCGAGATAACGGCTGCTTTTGATTGTACTACCCTCAAAACATGAAGAAAATATCGGTATGGAGAACCATACATGACTTCCATGTTCTAAGATTTATATTTAAAATCATATTCGAAATGAAATATTTCCATAGAAACTACTTCTTTCTACTTATTGCTTCAGCCTTAAACCACAGTACTGTGGTCACTAACGTATACCACCTCACGTTTTTGCACTCGATTTTCACTGAGATGGAAGTCGATGGCACTGCCGAAAAGTCTGGTTTTGCAGAAAACATTGGACTTTGGCTAAACAGCCCGGGAAGGAATTTTAACAAAGAACTACTTCTTTGTTGCCGATAACGTAGTACACATAAAAAATTCTCCCCTCCCCCTTCAACTATAATTTTCATTTATAGAAAATTACCCCCACCCCATTCACCTAACTTCTTCATTTATAGATATTTCATCTACGTTGCTACAGTGGATTATTATGAGCTTCTTATCAAGATACTTTATTTATAAAAATTAAGTACTTTACTCTTGTTAAAACATAAAACGTTGCAGGTAAACTACCCCTTTCTCTAAACCGATCTTTACCAACATCAATAGACCTTCAGTCCTCTACAATGCAGGGATGCATGCAAAAAATATTTGATTCTGTTTCAATTTACGGCAGTTATCGTTCGTCATGAAAACATTTCTCTTGTTACAACATAACATGTTTCAGGTAAACTACCCCTTTCCCTTTACCGATCTTCACCAAAATCAACAGGCCTTGAGTTCTCTACAATTTAGGAACGTTTGCAAAATATTATTTGATTTTCTTTGAATTTACGGCAGTTATCGTTCGTCATAGAAAAAATTACCCTTGTTAAAACATAAAAAGTTGCAGGTAAACTACCCCTTTCTCTAAATCGATCTTCACCAAAAATCAATAGACCTTCAGTCCTCTACAATTCAGGGCTGTATGCAAAACATTATTTGATTCTGTTTGAATTTGCGGCTCTTATCATTTGCCATAGTAAATACCCTTGTTAAAATATAAAACGTTGCAGGTAAACTACCCCTTTCCCTTAACCGATCTTCAACAAAATCAACAGACCTTGAGTTCTGTATAACTCAAAAAGGTATGCAAAAGAGTAGTTGATTCGGTTTGAATTTACGGCACTTATCGTTCGTCATAGAAAAAATTACCTTTGTTAAAACATAAAATGTTGCAGGTAAACTACCCTATTCCCTTAACCGATCTACACCAAAACCAGCAGGTCTTGTGAACTCTACAATTCAGGGTTGTATGCAAAAAATTATTTGATTTTGTTTGAATTTGCGACTCTTATCGTTTGCCATAGAAAATACCCTTTTAAAACATAAAACGTTGCTGGTAAACTACCCCTTTCCCTTAACCGATCTTCACCAAAAACAACAGGTCCTGAGAACTCTACAATTCAGGGCTGTATGCAAACAATTATTTGATTCTGTTTAAATTTGTGGCTTTTATCGTTTGCCATAGAAAATACCCTTGTTAAAATATAAAATGTTGCAGGTAAACTACCCCTTTCCCTTGACCGATCTTCACCAAAATCAATAAGTCTTGAGAACTCTATAATTCAGGGCTGTATGCAAAAGAGTAGTTGATTCTGTTTGAATTTGCGGCTGTTATCGTTTGCCATAGAAAAAAATTACCCTTGATTTAAAAAAAAACCGTTGGAGGTAAACTACGCCTATCCCTTAACCGATCTTCACCAAAAACAATAGGTCATGAGTACTCTACAAATCAGGGCTGTATGCAAACAATTATTTGATTCTGTTTGAATTTGCGGCTGTTATCGTTTGCCATAGAAAAGAATCTACAGATAGACACACAGACACACACACACTTTTCGAAAAATGACTTTTTTTCATGTTTTGAGTGTCGTACAATCAGAATCTGCAATAATCTCGAACACAATTTTTTTGCCATCACCATACTTCCATTTCCATAAGGAACATGGAAGTAAAATCATTTTTGAAAAGTGTCTGTGTGTAGAATTTTATCGATGGCAAACGATAACAGCCGCATATTCAAACAGAATCAAAGAAAATTTTTGCATACATCCCTGAATTGTAGAGGACTCAAGGCCTATTGTTTTTGGTGAAGCTCAGTAAAGGGAAAGGGGTAGTTTACCTGCAACATTTTTTGTTGTAACAAGAGTAAAGTACTTGATTTTGATAAATGAAGTATCCTGATAAGAAAATCTAATAATCCACTGTAGAAACGTAGATGAAATATCTATAAATGAAGAGGCTAGCCTAGTTGAACGGGGTGGGGGTAATTTACTATAAATGAAAATAATAGTTGAAGGGGGAGGGGATTTTTTTGTATATATGTACTACGTTATAGGCAACAAAGAAGTAGTTTGTTGTTAAAATTCCTTCCCGTCCTGTTTGGCCGTAGACCAAAGTTTTCTGCAAAACCAGACGTTTCAGCAGTGCCATCGACTTCCATCATCAGTGAAAATCGAGTGCGATAACGTGAGGTGGTATACGTTAGTGACCACAGTACTGTGGTTAAGGCTGAAGCAGTAAGTAGAAAGAAGTAGTTTTTATGGAAATATTTCATTTCAAAAATGATTTTAAATATAAATCTTAGAACATGGAAGTCATGTATGGTTCTCCATACCGATATTTTAATATGTTATTATCAAGTGTTACAATGTTTCATAATAGTAGGGGTGATAGTTACTTATGAGTGATGTGTGTGGAGTACGTTTAAAAGAAACAAGGAAAAGCTAAGAGGAGTTGAGAATTGTTTGGGCACTAAAATAGAATGCTGGAGTAAAGTGGACCAAGAAAATATGGAAACAGACACCTGCAACAAGATGAAAAAGGGTAGATGTAAATTTCCCTAGATCATTGGCATAGAAACTAGTATGAATCTCAAAATTCCTGGCATAGCAGAAATCTCAAAATTGTGGACTGACATGATTGGTGCTGAGGACAGACAGAAGATGATTGGTGGCCAAATGGTGTGGTAGCCATTTGATAGATGTCAAGTAAGCTCTATAATATTTATCATCTATAACAGTTCTGGGTTGTCGTTTGTTTTAATAGTTAAGAACCTCTGTACAGATAGTCACAAAATAACACATCACAAGATATTTATTTATTAATACAGTCGTCAGAATACAATGTGACAGATCTCCATGCCTCCTGATTCTGCATCAGTCTTTAGTATCATCTGCACGTCTTCCATCAGTCTTAATTGACGCCACCATTCTTCACCTCCACTTTCTGTCTTGTCTTCCCCCACAGGTGTCTCTCATTGTGTATATTAAACTGAAACCAAAGTAAAAACAAATTACTTTGTAGTTAAAAGTATGCAATGTGTTTATTTCTGAGAACAGATTAGGTGTACCAAGTTTGTGTAAATCTGTAAGTACTGTATCTATCTGTACCTACATGTCTTTTTGTAATCTATACATGCCGTGCCTGAAATTACAATAAACTAGCCAACAGATGGCGTATGGCCTCTGCCATATGACTGAAATGATATTACCACAAACTGCTGTCACCAGTCACCTTGTCATTCTTTATTCATATTGCATCTGTGTCTTTATTTATGAGATAATGGGGTTGTCGAGAACATGTCTAGGTTTGCACTCAATTCTGTGGCTGCTAAGGGTGGCGCTGCACACACATAAGCTCTAACATTTTAATAATAATTAAACGAGGTTTAAAAAGCATTTTATTTGTTTTAAATTACTACAATGCATTTTGAAAAAGAAGAAAAATCAGGTTTTAGGGTTTACACTTTTTTTAACTGGCTTATTTAATTTTTCTATTTTTCTTAAGAAATAGAAAAGCAGTTAAATAGTTCTCTGTAAATTGAGAAAATTCATGCTCTCTACTTGTTTCGGTACAAATTTTAATTTTGTACATGTTCTTAATTAAGATGTTCACTCAGGTACTTTTTAAAAGGTTTTTAAAATAATAAATTGATTTTCCTTTCTCCAACTTGACATTATTTTGTATTTTAGTGATTCACTTACATTATATCAAACTTTCTGTACTGATTTATGTGTCCTCGAATTTCAATTTCATTGTTGCTTTTCGTAAATTGAGTTTAATGGCTGTGTTTGGATTATCAGACATTAAGATTATTATCATACTTTCAACTGTCAGTTGTCGCTATATATTGTAAGTAATTTGAGTACATTATGAGATTGGCTAATCTATTTATAACATTTATTTTACTCTTGTTGGCATTAATTGTATGCTGTTATTTTAATTGTATGTAATACAGTCAAATACATTTTGTTTTTTATGTTCATTTTGTTTTCAAATGTATGTTCATTTTTATTGTTAAAATTTATACTGTTGTAATTTATATTGTTCTACAAAGCACAGTTGAAATTTACTGTTGTTCAATGTTTTGCTACTTCAATGTGGATCATTACTACTGTCGTACAGCAAAATTAGGCTTTTTTTTTTAATAGGAGACAGTAAATTTGTGTTCTGCAAGTGAAACGAAATTTATTTTCTAAATGCACGTGTTGGAAATGCAGCTGTATTGGTTTTTATTGGTTTCAGCAGTGACAGCAGTCCGTAGGGAACTATCAGTTAGTTGTTAAGAAAGTTGCCTCAGAAGGGTTCTCATATATGTGACTTGAAACACAATCACTTTCCGTACCATACGGTTACTTGGTATAAACAAAATATGATTTGACAGGAGGGATAAAGTAAGCAACTTAAACATCAATAAATGCCTTCCTGGTTGTAGCTGTACTTTATTTACACTAGTTATACGTTACACTGGGTCGCGAGTATAACATTTTATAGATATGTTTATTTCAGTCGGTTTATGATTTTTGTTATTTGAGAGAGATCTTTAATTCGAAGATTTTCTGGTAAAATATTACATGAATAATCTACAGAAGTATTTTATAATACAGTGAATATACAAAAGTTTAGTAATGATGAAAGTTTAAATTCAGCATTGAACATTTAATAAATCCTCTGTTCGTTGACATCCATCTGCATCTTTCACATCTGCCAAAATTTCGTAAACTTTGTTCTATATTATGATTCCAAATAAAAATTGTCCTACTTTTCCTTTCTGCAATCTTCCAGTTTTGAACTGCTTGGGTACCCCCCCCCATTCTTTCTAAATTAAATACCAATAGGCACTACTGCCTTGTGGTATTACATTGGCTTGTCAAAGGCTGGAGAAATAACCTGACCAGCTTAATAATCTAGCCCTCCTAGTTGAGTGTTAATACTGCTACTCAGCTCCTCTCACATTATAAAAATGTATAATGATAAAAAGTCAAGTATTAAGCCTTAGAAGGAGTAGAAATTTTAATATGAAAAATGTGTGAGGATAAAATATATAATACCTTGAAATAGCCCTGTTGTGTGCATAAACATAAACATTTAGAAAAGAAGAAGATAATGTAAATGTTGCAGTGTTAACAGTTAATGAAGTTAATGCATTAATAATTATACCGTTATAACAATTACAATCAGGCCCGTACCCAGGATTATTTTTAGGGGGGGGGGGCAGACCTGAAATGCCGTTGGGGTATTAGATGTGACCATCAGCGCTATATAGTAGTCTTTCATGCAGACACAGAATTGAAATATTATGGTGCAAATTAACAGAAAATAATCAACTCACCTATAAACTTAGCTGAAAGCGCCGGGCATGCGACTCTGCAAAGAAGGTGATTATTTCGGAGTTGGTTACTTCTACATGGCGGTGTATGTACAGGAGTGCGAGTCCGGTGAGCCTGTCCTGTCCAGTGGTGCTCCTCAAGTAAATTTTGAGGAGTCTCAACGTAGAGAAGCTCCTCTCGACTGTTGCTGTGGTCACGGGCAAGATGGCCAAGATATGGAGCAAATTAAAAATGTTGGGGAACTGTGATGAAGAGCAGGCTGCTAGTCCATCCATGGCTGTTGCTGGGAGTTCTGTGCTGCACTGCCACTTCAGTCTCCACAAGTCCCACTCCACTTTAACTATATCTTCCATTGGGTTACCAAGGTCCTCCTTGTAGAAGTTGACACAACATCTGACATTTTCAAAGGGAACATCAGAGAAGCGAGGGATGACGAATTGCAGGGACGAAATGATTTCCTCGTGGTGTAGAAATCGTTCTTCCAGAGCTGAGATGAGGTCTTCCAGGAATGGTATAAAGGTTGAAACACGATAGTAGACCTGTGGGTCTGTAGTAGAGATGTTCGATCGATTCTTCTGAAATTTATTGACTCGTGGCATAGTTATTTCAACTCCAAGTTTGGAACCAATGTTCATCAAATCTTGAAAAATCTGTTGGAATTCTGATGTACAGGTTTCTCTGATGGCTTGCAAAGATTTTTTTACAAGCTTGATTTCACTGAAGGCACTCACTAGGTCAGTGTCATTTTTCTGCAGCCGTTTGGAAAGGGTGTATGTTATACTCAGCAACTTGGACAACACAAAGAGAGAGAGAGACCAAGAACGATGCACTATAATACTGTGTAAAAGAAGTGAAGCTGTGTTAGCTGTCTGCAACATTTCTTCAATATTACTTTTCATATGTTCGAGTGCGGCAACAATTGGTTTCAACATCTCCTTGAACAAAAGCACAGCTTCGTGCCGCTCGCACCAACGAGTTTCACAGACTTTTTTCAATCTCTTTTTGTCACAGTTAGGAAGGAGTTCCTTGATTTTGTCCTCTTCGCACTTACACGAAAGAAAGTGCAGCACTCAGAAATAACCCCCACTGCGTTCCGAATATCTTGCACCTTCGAAGCATCTGAGAGGCACAAATTGAGACAATGAGACACGCAGTGTGTGTACAAGGCCTTAGGGCACTTTTCTTTAATTAAAGACTGAACTCCCCTAAACTCACCACTCATGGCCGCTGCCCCGTCGTAACCTTGTCCCCTTAAATTGTTCATGTCCAAACCAAGACCACTCACACTTTCTTCTATCACCCTCGCTAGACCTTTCCCTGTCACGTCATAAACTGGTACAAAACACAAGAAGTCTTCCCTAATCATACAGTTTTCGAAGTCCACATAACGCACACACAGAGAGAATTGTTCTTTTTGAGAAACATCAGTGGTTTCATCAGCAAGGACACTAAAAGATTTACTTGCCTTCACTTTTCCCAAAATTTTGCGTTGTATTAAATGTCTGAAAGACTCTATTAAGGCGTTCTGCACTTTAGGACTAGTGTACATGGCATTTTTTGGACATTTTGTTAAGTGTTCTTCAAGCATTCGGTCCCCGGCTTTAGCGCGGTATCGCAGAAGACTTCGAAAGTTCCCATCATTTTCTCTCGGGGTAGTCAGTTCGATTCGACCCCAATCCTGAGTACCTCGTAAGGCCATGTTCTGTTGACCACACAAACGAATAGTTTCTATGATGGGCATAAGTCTATTCCTATTTTCTTCCACCTCTCTTTTCTTCTGGGTGTCGATCTGCTGATCAATACTTACGGCTTTCCTTTCAATCAATTGCTTCACTGCAACTTCATTCGTGGCTGCTTCTTTGTGGTATTTGTGCTTTTCATGTTCTCTGAAGCATTCTAGAGCCTTTTTTAAATTGAAGAAAGGTTTAGTGACGAATGCACTCAGACTCTGGTTCCGTGCTACCTTCGTCTCCAGAAATAAAACGCATACTGCACAGTACAGTCCATTGTTTTTTTTAGAGTAGGCCAGCCAACTAAAATCATCCAGCCATTTCCTCTGAAAATGTCGTTTGCGGTTTTCTGTTACCTCAGAAGGAAACCGATAGTTATGATCTGGTTTCCATAGAGTTTTCAATACTGTTACCTTTTCTACATTACCGAGTTTAACACCAATAAGGTTCCTAATATCGTTTGGGTCGCAAGGAACAATGCAGTGACTTACTGATGCGCTGGTTTCTGCTGAAGGTCCACCCGTGTCTTGGACAGCTGGACAGGAGTTGTTTCTTCATTCGTTTCTCCTTTACTTCTTTTTGCAAAAAAGTTTCGTACGTCTTGTCTCCTTTTCATTCTTCTAACTCTAAATATACACTTACACAAATACTGTTGAAATAAATTAAATTGAACCAAATCACGGGTGATTGGCTTAATGTGAATCCCATTCATAAAGCCATTAAATTAAAGAGAAAGCACAAACAAAACACACACACAAATTCATACTATGTTTATTTCAGTGCCGATATACTGTAGTCTGTTAAAAATTGCACACGAATGTACTGTACTTGTATTGCAAGACCGATCCTAGCCGCCCGAGAGAGACAAGAAAACTGAAGTAGTTTTCAGTACATTGCAGTCAGCCTAGCTGCAAATAAGGGAAATAACATTGTCTGTCTTTATGGTTTTATTGCTACGGCCCCGCTTGGAGGGATGCGCTGACAATCCAGGTCGCTCTATTGTATGTGTCACGAACCGAGTCATCAATGGATTGGTTATAAAACTGTCAACTGAACTACCTCGGTGACTCGGCCACTTCGCGCTTGCAACAGATAAATGAAAGCTATGTGTAACCTTGAACTGCCACAGTCAAACTAACTGTAGAGTGAAGGCAAGTCTTTATTAGGCCGCAGGAAACAGGCGTGAAAACAGATGTATAAACATTACGAAAAGTTGCCACAGTACCTTATTATTCATATCTGAGTATCAATTATTTAGAACAAAGACTAAGTTATACTGTTGAAGATATTCATAGGCATTGTTAGGATAGTGTTTACGAACTTAAGTTCTGTCACAAAATAAACACTGCTATGCACAGTTTTACTGTGGCAGGGTCTTTAAAAGCTCACATTGTTTAAAATATTACGTAGTCCAACTCCAAGACAATTTAGGGAGGGCCATGGCCCCTCTGGCCCCCCTTGGGTATGGGCCTGATTATAATGCATTGTAACAGTTATAATGCATTAATAATGAACTGAAGATTTAATTTAATGAAGTCTATAACATAAATAATAAGCCTAATAGAAACATGTCCTAAATAAAACTCATTTAACTGGTACATTCTTAAAAATCACTTTACAATTTTTTTTATAAGTGTTTTCTATTTATATACCATACTGCCCATGGCGACTGCTGGTTAGGGGTTTCAAGGGCTCGAGCCTTCCCGTCACTTTCAGTAAGAAATATTAACTATTAAGTCATACATTTCTTCTGTCATAATCATAACTGTTTCTCATATTAACATTTTTTATAATATTGCAAACTATGTAACACTATACAGTTTAAGATGTATATGCAGGCTTAGGCGTACAACTGTTCTAATAGTAGCACACTTCTTTGATATTTAATATTCCTCACTGAGTGTGGAATGTTGCTGGAGGCTCATAACACATAAGCCAATGGCTGCCATTTAACTTTTGTTAGTGAAAACAAACTTAACCAAATGGTTTCCACACAATATGAATGCAACACCAAGACTCACTTATGCTGAGGCCCTTGCTCGTTGACAGTGTGCTTCAATATGTATGGGTAAAGTGGCACACTGCAAGTTGTGTTTTCAGTTTTTTTGTCTTTATTTCTTTTTACTTATATTTTTTATGTTTCTATATTTTCAATATATTGTGATAGTATTTTGTGCCAAAATGACAGAGAATAGGATAAACAGTATTCTAAAGTTTAATTTTAAGATATTTCCATTGGAAGAAAAATTAAAAATTAAGAAACTAGGAAGGCATACACCCATTTTAAATTTAACCCAGTAAGATAAGACAGGAACATGTACTTTTACTTTTGTAAGAAATTTATAACTTAGAATAGATTTCCGGATGTGACACGGTTAACCAAGTGTTTTGTTTTCCTTGTGTGTTTTTACTTCCATGTTCCTTAAGGAAATGGAAGTATGGTGGTGGCAAAAAAAAAATCGTGTTCGAGATAATTGCAGATTCAGATTGTACTACACTCAAAACATGAAAAAGTTATTTTTCGAAAAGTGTCTGTGTGTCTGTAGATTTTTTTCTATGACAAACGATAACAGCCGCAAATTCAAACAGAATCAAAAATTTTTTGGTTACAGCCCTGAATTGTAGAGTTCTGAAAACCTATTGTTTTTGGTGAAGATCGGTTAAGGGAAAGGGGTAGTTTACCTGCAATGTTTTTTTTAATCAAGGGTAATTTTTTCTATGGCAAACGATAACAGCCGCAAATTCAAACAGAATCAAATAATGTTTTGCATACAGCCCTAAATTGTGGAATTCTTAAGACATAATGTTTTTGGTGAAGATCGGTTAAGGGAAAGGGGTAGTTTACCTGCAACGTTTTTTGTTTTAACAAGGATAATTTTTTACTTCCCTGTTCCTTAAGGAAATGGAAGTATGGTGATGGCAAAAAAAATCGTGTTCGAGATTATTGCAGATTCTGATTGTACTACACTCAAAACATGAAAAAAAGTCATTTTTCGAAATGTGTGTGTGTGTGTGTGTGTGTGTGTGTGTGTGTTTAGATTTTTTTCTATGGTAAACGATAACAGCCGCAAATTCAAACAGAATCAAATAATTTTTTGCATACAGCCCTGATTTGTAGAGTACTCACGACCTATTGTTTTTGGTGAAGATCGGTTGAGGGAAAGGGGTAGTTTACCTGCAACGACAACAGCTGCAAATTCAAACAGAATCAAATAATGTTTCGCATACAGCCCTGAATTATAGAGTTCTCAAGACCTATTGTTTTTGGTGAAGATTGGTTAAGGGAAAGGGGTAGTTTACCTGCAACATTTTATGTTTTAACAAGGGTAATTTTTTCTATGGCGAACGATAACTGCCGCATATTCAAACAGAATCAAAATAATTTTTTGCATACATCTCTGAATTGTAGAGAACTCAAGGCCTTTTGATTTTGGTGAAGATCGGTTAGGGGGAAGGGGTAGTTTACCTGCAACCTTTTACGTTTTAACATCAGTAAAGTACTTGAAAATTCATTAAAACTTTTTCAAAAAATTGTAATTGTTAAAAATAAAATAATTTTGTTGCCAGGCAATAAAATTATAAGTTTTTCATTTTAATGTAAATCATGTATGAGAGAAAATATATCGTTCGTGGCAGGCAAGCATATCTCAATTATGTAATGCTTCCGTTTCCATTTTATTATTATGATTACCGCAATAAAAAGGCAGGGAACACACACACACACAAAATTCGCGTTATTTCTGGCCTCACTCATGTTTATTTTCTTACATATGCACGCTTTTTAAATGGAAAGTGCCGAAACCCACACCAACATAACGCGTGCAAGTCGAAAAAGTGTCCAGCGTGGATAGCGATTTGCTTCCTGTGGATCGCTGGGCAGTGTAACTGCACGTGTTTACAGAGGAACGGTCCATAGACAGACTTTTCGTCTTTAGGGAATGAACCCTCTGCAAGATGCTGAGGGTCCATGAGTGACTTCGGAGCGCTCCTTCTTTTCCGCGTGTTTGTCTATGAAACGTACACTGTAGATTCGCAGCTTTACTCTGAGCAACGCTCAATAGGGAATGTTGAAAATTTTTGTCCACGGTGTACCCTCATACACACTAAACTAAACCTGCTCTGATGTTTTAATTACGGACATCATAATATTTAAACTTTGGAAACTTGAGCACTACTTAATGGAGATCAAACATTAACTTATACAAGCCATTAATTTTATGCATATTTTATATATATATATATATATGTGTGTGTGTGTACAATGTTATCAGCACCAAAGAAGTAGTTTTTTGTTACAATTCCTTCCCGGGCTGTTTGGCCGTAATGGCTGTAATGGCAAACGATAACAGCCGCAAATTCAAACAGAATCAAATAATTTTTTGCATACAGCCCTGATTTATAGAGTACTCAAGACCTATTGTTTTTGGTGAAGATCGGTTAAGGGAAAGGGGTAGTTTACCTGCAACTTTTTTTTAAATCAAGGGTAATGTTTTCCTATGGCAAACATAACATGGGCAATTTTTTCTATGACGAATGATAACTGCCGTAAATTCAATCAGAATAAAATAATGTTGTGCATACCTTCCTGAGCTATAGATAAATCAATGTCTGTTGTTTTTGGTGAAGATCGGTTAAGGGAAAGGGGTAGTTTACCTGCCACATTTTATGTTTTAACAAGAGTAATTATTGTTTCTATGACGAACGATAACTGCCGCACGTTTAAACTACTACTCTCCAGCACTACAGCCCATGGTGAGCCTTGGCCTCCGCTACAACCCGTCTCCACTCATCTCTGTCCACTGCCTTCAGTCTGCAGTTCCTAATGCCCATCTTTCTTAGATACCTGCCGTAAATTAAAAAAAGAATTAAATAATTTTTTACATATGTGCCTGAGTTGTAGAGGACTCGAGGCCTATTGATTTCGGTGAAGATCGGTTATGGGGAAAGGGCAGTTTACCTGAAAAATTTTTTGTTGTAAGAAGAGTAAAGTACTTAATTTTGATAAATAAAGTATCCTGATAAGAAGATCTTAATAATCCACTGTAGAAACGTAGATGAAATATCTATAAATGAAGAGGCTAGTTGAACGGGGTGGGGGTAATTTTCTATAAATGAAAATTATAGTTGAAGGAGGAGGGGATAATTTTTATATGTGTACTACGTTATCGGTAACAAAGTAGTAGTTTGTTGTTAAAATTCCTTCCCGGCCTGTTTGGCCGTAGTCCAATGTTTTCTGCAAAACCAGACGTTTCAGCAGTGCCGTCTACAGCCATCATCAGTGAAAATCGAGTGCTATAACTTGTGGTGGTATACGTTAGTGACCACAGTACTGTGGTTAAGGCTGAAGCAATAAGTGGAAAGAAGTAGTTTCTATGGAAACATTTTATTTCGTACATGATTTTAAATATAAATCTTAGAACATGGAAGTCATGTATGGTTCTCCATACCGATATTTTACTTCCATGTTCCATAAGGAAATGGAAGTATGGTGATGGCAAAAAAAATCGTGGTCGAGATTATTGCAGATTCTGATTGTACTACCCTCAAAACACTAAAAAAAGTCATTTTCGAAAAGTGTGTGTGTGTGTGTGTGTGTGTGTGTGTGTGTGTGTGTGTGTCTTAGATTTTGTTTCTATGGCAAACAAAAACAGCCGCAAATTCAAACAGAATCAAAAATTTTGTTGCATACAGCTCTGATTCGTAGCGTACTCAAGACCTATTGTTTTTGGTGGAGATCGGTTAATGGAAAGGGGTAGTTTACCTGCCACAATTTATGTTTTAACAAGGGTAATTTTTTCTACGATGAACGATAACTGCCGCAAATTCAAACAGAATCAAAAATTTTGTTGCATACAGCTCTGATTCGTAGAGTACTCAAGACCTATTGTTTTTGGTGGAGCTCGGTTAATGGAAAGGGGTAGTTTACCTGCCACAATTTATGTTTTAACAAGGGTAATTTTTTCTACGATGAACGATAACTGCCGCACATTCAAACAGAATCAAATAATGTTTTGCATGCGTCCCTGAAATGTAGAGGACTGAAGGCCTTTTGATTTTTGTGAAGATCGGTTAAGGGAAAGGTGTACCTGCAACGTTTTATGTTTTAACAAGGGTAATTTTTTCTATGACGAACGATAACTGCCGTAAATTCAAACAGAATCAAGTCCCTTGTTGCACAGGTGCGTGAATTATAGAGTACTTAAGGCCTGTTGATTTTGGTGAAGATCGGTTATGAGAAAAGGGTAGTTTACCTGCAACGTTTTATGTTTTAAAAGGGTAATTTTATTTCTATGGCGAATGATAAATACCGCATATTCAAAGAGAATCAAATAATTTTTTGCATACATTCCTGATTCATAAAGAACTGAAGGCCTATTGATTTTGGTGAACATCGGTTAAGGGAAAGGGGTAGTTTATTTGATACCTTTAATGTTTTAACGAGAGTAATTGTTTCTATGACGAACGATAACTGCCGCACATTCAAACAGAATCAAATAATGTTTTGCATGCATCCCTGAATTGTAGAGGACTTAAGACCTATTGATTTTGGTGAAGATAAGTTAATAGAAAGGGGTAGTTTACCCGCAACGTTTTATGTGATAACACGGTTAATTTTTACTATGACGAACGATAACTGCCGCACGTTTAAACAGAATCATATAATTTTTTTAATACCTTCCTCAATTGTAGATAACTCAAGGTCTGTTGATTTTGTTGAAGATCGGTTAAGGGAAAGGGGTAGTTTACCAGCAACATTGTATGTTGTAACAAGAGAACGTTTTTCATGAAGAACGATAACTGCCGTAAATTAAAAAAAGAATTAAATAATTTTTTACATATGTGCCTGAGTTGTAGAGGACTCGAGGCCTATTGATTTCGGTGAAGATCGGTTATGGGGAAAGGGCAGTTTACCTGAAAAATTTTTTGTTGTAAGAAGAGTAAAGTACTTAATTTTGATAAATAAAGTATCCTGATAAGAAGATCTTAATAATCCACTGTAGAAACGTAGATGAAATATCTATAAATGAAGAGGCTAGTTGAACGGGGTGGGGGTAATTTTCTATAAATGAAAATTATAGTTGAAGGAGGAGGGGATAATTTTTATATGTGTACTACGTTATCGGTAACAAAGTAGTAGTTTGTTGTTAAAATTCCTTCCCGGCCTGTTTGGCCGTAGTCCAATGTTTTCTGCAAAACCAGACGTTTCAGCAGTGCCGTCTACTGCCATCATCAGTGAAAATCGAGTGCTATAACTTGTGGTGGTATACGTTAGTGACCACAGTACTGTGGTTAAGGCTGAAGCAATAAGTGGAAAGAAGTAGTTTCTATGGAAACATTTTATTTCGTACATGATTTTAAATATAAATCTTAGAACATGGAAGTCATGTATGGTTCTCCATACCGATATTTTACTTCCATGTTCCATAAGGAAATGGAAGTATGGTGATGGCAAAAAAAATCGTGGTCGAGATTATTGCAGATTCTGATTGTACTACCCTCAAAACACTAAAAAAAGTCATTTTCGAAGTGTGTGTGTGTGTGTGTGTGTGTGTGTGTGTGTCTTAGATTTTGTTTCTATGGCAAACAAAAACAGCCGCAAATTCAAACAGAATCAAAAATTTTGTTGCATACAGCTCTGATTCGTAGCGTACTCAAGACCTATTGTTTTTGGTGGAGATCGGTTAATGGAAAGGGGTAGTTTACCTGCCACAATTTATGTTTTAACAAGGGTAATTTTTTCTACGATGAACGATAACTGCCGCAAATTCAAACAGAATCAAAAATTTTGTTGCATACAGCTCTGATTCGTAGAGTACTCAAGACCTATTGTTTTTGGTGGAGCTCGGTTAATGGAAAGGGGTAGTTTACCTGCCACAATTTATGTTTTAACAAGGGTAATTTTTTCTACGATGAACGATAACTGCCGCACATTCAAACAGAATCAAATAATGTTTTGCATGCGTCCCTGAAATGTAGAGGACTGAAGGCCTTTTGATTTTTGTGAAGATCGGTTAAGGGAAAGGTGTACCTGCAACGTTTTATGTTTTAACAAGGGTAATTTTTTCTATGACGAACGATAACTGCCGTAAATTCAAACAGAATCAAGTCCCTTGTTGCACAGGTGCGTGAATGATAGAGTACTTAAGGCCTGTTGATTTTGGTGAAGATCGGTTAAGAGAAAAGGGTAGTTTACCTGCAACATTTTATGTTTTAAAAGAGTAATTTTATTTCTATGACGAATGATAAATGCCGTAAATTCAAACAGAATCAAATAATTTTTTTAATGTGTTCCTGAGTTGTAGAAGACTCAAGGCCTATTGATTTTGGTGAAGATCAGTTATGGGGAAAGGGCTGTTTACCTGATACATTTTTTGTTGTAACAAGAGTAAAGTACTTAATTTTGATAAATAAAGTATCCTTATAAGAAGATCTTAATAATCCACTGTAGAAACGTAGATGAAATATGTATAAATGAAGAGGCTAGTTGAACGGGGTGGGGGTAATTTTCTATAAATGAAAATTATAGTTGAAGGGGAGGGGATAATTTTTATATGTGTACTACGTTATCGTCAACAGAGTAGTAGTTTGTTGATAAAATTCCTTCCCGGCCTGTTTGGCCATAGTCCAATGTTTTCTGCAAAACCAGACGTTTCTGCAGTGCCATCGACTGCCATCATCCATGAAAATCGAGTGCGATAACGTGTGGTGGTATACGTTAGTGACCACAGTACTGTAGTTAAGGCTGAAGCAATAAGTGGAAAGAAGTAGTTTCTATGGAAACATTTCATTTCGTAAATGATTTT
Organism: Magicicada septendecula; assembly: GCA_034769895.1. Lineage (NCBI taxonomy): Eukaryota > Metazoa > Arthropoda > Insecta > Hemiptera > Cicadidae > Magicicada > Magicicada septendecula. The sequence continues at coordinate 111,805,853 of CM068370.1, forward strand.
AAATATAAATCTTAGAACATGGAAGTCATGTATGGTTCTCCATACCGATATTTTTTGTGATGGAATGGACAAACTGTTGTCAGTGGATACAAAACATTTAAATCAGAGTGCAAGGATGTATGAAGTTTCTGCATGCCATTTAAATTGCTTTACTGTATTAGCTTTATTAGGCTCAACAAATGTAGCAGTTCAATTAGATTCAGTGCACAGGCAAAATATTATGAAACATAACAAGCAGGTAGCTAAACATAGTATGTATTAAAGAGAACAATTAATTGTATAAATTTTTGTGTAAAGCTGGATTTAGCTTTAAGGGAGGGCAATGAAAAAGATACCCTTACAAGTGTAAAGTTTATCATTAATTAATTGATTTTTCATCAGAAATGGATACACTTTTAAAAGAACATTTAAACACTGCAATTGAAGTTATATCGAAAACTGCAAAATGAAATTCTAGTCAACATGTCTGAGGTATGTCGACAAGGAATTAAAAGACCAAGTAAACGAAACTGAGGTACAGATATTTCAAGTCAATATCAAGAGGTTGTTATAGTTAGATACATCCTTAATGGAAACATACATGGGAGGCTCTGGAGCTTCTTAAGAATCACTGATAAATCAGCTGATGGTTCAACACACTGAATTAGATAAACCGATTTCAAATTTACCTTAGAAACTAATTGCCCGAATTCACAATAGTGCAAGTGTAATGAGTGATGCTACCAATGACTTTCAAACAGAAATATAAGTGTGCTTATTTCGTTCTCTGCTATCCACATCAGCTAAATTTAGTTATCCAAAAAGCAACAAACCAGAATGCCAAAGTAAAGTTTTTTCTCTGATATGTCTTTAATCTCTATTTTTTGTATTAGAAGAGATTGTAAAATGGAAAATCCCAAGACTTGTTGCTACTTATTGAAATTATATAATCTCTATTGTAAATGTTGTTTTTCAGAATCTAGAAAAATTAGTTGAGTATTCTGAAGAATTGTCATAAAACCGTTATTTGTAAAGAGGCTTATGTTTATGTGGAACTAGATATATTATACAATTAGTTTCAAACCATACAGAAAGACAGTGTTGAACTTATAAAAGGACTGGAGGAATTTAAAAAATATATATATTATTTATTAGAAATTCCATGAATGAACTAGAGCAAAGTGAATGGAAATAAGAATAAATGAAGAAAAATAAATCCTGAAAATAAAAATTCTGTGATTACCAAAGAAGGATGGCATGATATTTGTCAGCTCAAAGAAAGATTTTCATTCATTCATTGGAAGACACAGCTTTAGTTAGTACAGACAGTTTTCCCGATTATTACCATATGTTACCACCGTGGACTTTTGAATCAGTTGTAAGATTTTATCCAGTGTACAACAAGACAAGTTATAGACTGAACTGGAAGGAATCTATTACATAGGAAAATGTAAGAAATATGTTTTTTTCTGGTCTAAACATGCTTTCTTGGCTGTCTAACAATGGCTTAAATGATATCTTTAATGAAACTGTGAAATTGTTGACAATTATTGTGACAACTCTTATTATGTCAACTACTGAAACAAAATGTTTTTTACTTTAAAAAGAATTAAAACATTTCTAAGGAATATAATGAATAAAGACTGTCTAAATACTCTATCAATAATGTCAGTAATTAAAGACTTAATTCACAACATAAGTAATTTATATAAAAAGGTTATCCAAAATTTTATTTTCCAGAAACACAGAAAACTTGATTTTTTGTATAAACAATAACTTTTATTGTAAAATATTTAATATGCCTTGTTAATTACACTTTAGATTTATATGTGATTATGATGTGTGCAAATACTTTCCTGAACTCAGTAAAAGGAAAATATATATACCTAAAGGCTTATATATGTTAAAATCATGTACTTAAAAAATTATTGTTTTGTGCTACCAAAAGTCTTTGCTGAATTGAATTAAAATGTTGTCCATACTGCAAAGACATCAGTAAATTAGAATATTTCCTCTAGTTGCTAAGCAAAGTTTCTTTCGAGATAGAGATACATGTTGTTTAAAAAATATAGAAGATAACTGTACTGTTCTGTGAATAATCTGAAATGAGAACATAATTCATATTGAAATTTGGTTCTCCTGTTTACTGTAGCCCTACAATATTTACAAATACTAAGCAGCTTGGCTAATAGTTCAATGATATGATTGTACTTCATCCGGAAGTACAAATACTAGTATAATTTCCAGAAAATTACTTGTTTGGACAAAACAACTTGTCTTTCCATTAAAGTATTTTTGAAATGTTTGTACGATCCCATTTGATGCTCTGTTACAAAGGAGTCTTGAATTTCTTACAGATTTCCATTAAAAAATCTTCAGTGAATTCATTAAATGTGAATGTTATTTATTGTGAATTTTTTTACAAATGTTTCTATTACAAATTTATCTGCAGACATTAATTGCCTGTATTTTACATGGTCAATCATTTCATCATCAGAATTTCTTTGGTTTAAGTGTCTTACATAGAACCAAATCTAGGACATTCCTCACATTCTTTTATGTAGCTGTGAGGTGCACACGTTTCTAGCCAAACATGAATGATAAGATTTTAGTAAAACCTGTCTGTGTACAAAACTGTCTGTAATTTTTTAACATTCAATATACTGATCTCCTAAAACTGAAGAGTCTTGGGTTTCCAAAGTTTTTCTGTAAAATTTGCATGCTGGCTTTTTTTTATGTAGACTTTGTGTCAGTGGTGGTGGGTGTATTCAAGCAGTGGGTAAACTCTAAACACTTTGTGACCTCCCCACTCCAAATATCAGTATGACTGAAGGAGATGCTAAACTTCTGTGCGAGTAAATTGTTTTATGAATATTGTAAAGAAACTTCAACTAACCAGTGATAAATGTTTTTATATGCCCTTATTTGCAAGCGGCAACTTGTAATAAACTACGTATGGTGAGTCTTTCTTTGATCAGTCCCCTTCGTTAGGAGTCGTCAATTTGTTATGGAATAAGTATGTTGGGTACTAGCGGTGGAACGTCCGTCTTATTCAAACCCCACTGTTGTAATCAATTTAGTAACGAACTGCTTGTTAATTATGTGAGGACGTATGTTATAATGTATGATACCAGCTGGAGACGTCAAATTATAAAGAAATCTTGTCTATGAGTGTAATTAGTTATAAGAGACTCCGGTGTAACAAACGCCAAGTAGTACGTTGTAGGTGGTGATTCGTAACAATTAAAATGCTGTTACCTGGTTTAATTAATATGTTATTAACTAATATACCTTGCGGTTGTGACCAGTGAAACCCTCAGAACACAGATTATTAAGTCCACAAACTTAGAATTATATTCCTGAATTTATAATGGTATTATTCTGTAGACTTAATTTAATTCTCAGTGGTTGTTTAATATGAGCAATATATATGGAGTATTTACTGAATGTAAGTGGTTTTTGTCTCAACCCTAGTCCCTCAACGATAAAAATTTCATTCAAATTTAGTATGACAAAACCCATTAGTTCAGCAATCTCCCGTCCCACCAGCTGTAAACTTGGAGCGCTATTACTAGAAATAAGTGTACTTATAGGTTAGTTATTCTGAGTGTTTGTATCAATCTGTTAATAAATTATTACGCCAATTACATATAGTATTTTCTCTGCAATGATTAAAACGTTATCTCATACAACAAATGTACTTTATTTATTTTTCTCTGGTATTTAACAAGTTACGTTGTCTCAGACAAACAATAAGACGATCCAATCGACTATCCCAACATATATCGATTCTTAATTATTCGAACTCTAAAAAAAAAAACATGTACTTTGAAAATAATGACAAATAATTCTTATATCAGGGTTCGTGTAGTTCTTTGAACCATTAGTAAGGCCAGGTAAAACGCATAATTAAGGTTGTTCAATTTACAAAAAGAATAAAATTATTTACTTAAAATACAATGATATGAAAATAATTTGTTTTTTACCCAAACGGCGAAAGCTTCATTAGGCGGTGAATGTTTGTCAACAGCGGTCAAAATCCAGTTTATATCGTCTTCACCCAGTAAAACTGCTCTGGTTTTCAATGAATGGATGATGGTAATCCCACAGGAACTCTTGTGCTTCGATTCTTCTTTTGCGTCTTCACAATTCTTGGTCCCAACGAACTGGAATTAGGATCTCAGCTTACGCTGTCAATGAAGGTTATTTCGTCAATCGAGTCTTCTGTATTTCCAAATATTTCCGTTAATTCAGGCTTTAACTCTTTACTGGTCTTCAATTTATAGCATGAATTGGTTTGATACCAAATTCAGCGGAAATATTTAGTGACTGAGGTGAGAAGCTTTCAATTCTTTTTTATTTTACTCATTGATAATTTAGAGTGTTATTTAATTTGTACGATTCATTAGCGTTCAAATATAATTGTTTTACAAAAAGTCTTTTTCAGTTTGGATATATCTTTCCTTTATATTTATTCATATATTTAAATATATCGGTTCATTTCAATCTAATAGCTTGTAACAATCAGTACCATCTATTCAAAATCAACAACTTATTAAAATTCAGTTGCCTTAACAACCATGTTTTCTATATATCCTTGAGCCGGCATTATAGAATATTACTGCTCCTTTCCAATAAAATACTCCATGCTTGGATTAATATTGAATCACATAAAATTCTCCCCTAACCTTCCTTATTAAACAGTAAATGTTTTACTAGAGTTTCGTTGGACTGGGTTTACTAAAAAGGTATTAATTTCCTTTCACTAATATGGAATTTAGGCCTATAGATTCATTTACAACCATTATAACATTATTTGGTTTTTAACTTAATTTTCTTTTTTACCTGACCTACTGTACAATTAATTATTGATTACATAGTTAATTACATGAATTTTAATTTACTGGTGGTTAGTTTTTTTTTTTTATATTAATTAACTGGTTCTGGAACCCTTTATTAATTTATGACATAATTGTCAGAACTACTTGTTAGATTTAAAACACTGGTCACACTCCTGATCCAGTTTATAAACATTAATTAGAACAACATTATACAATACTGACAACTTAGTACAGTACCTAACATTGGTAACTATACTGGGTTATATAAATACAAATCCAATATAAACATAAACATAATTATTGGTGAAGTATTATTATCAAATAACATTATTTCATCTTTAGTATAGTCAACATACAATATAAAATACTCTGTGACCTGAACATGCCACAGTACCAAACAAACAATTCATAACATTCAATCATTCCTTAGTCTGGTTTTTATACATTTAATACTAGTCATTGCCTCCTTCTGGTTTGAGTTACTTCTCGAGCACATGACCTATTGAACAACCTTAAGTCAGGGTATGGTCCTTGACCATATTTCATTCAATCTTTTATGTAACGTTGGGGAACCTCAACTATGTTGCGTTACATAACACCCCCCCTTCGAAATAAGTTTATTTTGGGTATAAACAAAGTTTAGCAAGAAATAAACTTCTAATTTGTATCTGGCCAATTGGTTTCCTATTTATAGTACTTTTATATTTCACAATTATCCGTTATTTTATTATCATTTCTTCGTTCCTTCTTAAAGTCAATTATTTCCCAAGTTTAAATCTTATTTCTATAATAATTCTTGTGACATTCTTCATTAATTATACATTTTGGATCTGGTTTTATTTAATTCTCTATATTTATTTGTGAGTTTTCCCTCTAATATTTAATTTTCCTAAACCTCCATAACATTATAACTGGAATCGAATCGATGGTGCTCTATCGGCTAACCAATTACCGTCGTCCGTTACATACTTTCTGGGATCAGAGGAACATCATCTCTGCCCAGTCAAATGATTGCTGGAATATTCTACAGTCAATCTTCATTAATAAACCTCGTAAGGTAGTCATCATGTGACCTTCAATAAAATTATAAATAATAATCATATTCTAGGGATTATTCACTGTACTTTAACTCGGATCATATTATTTCTTCATATTAATTCTTCCTTCTATTATACACTTCTCATCTCCAATACTTGGCTATTTTATTGACATTTATTAATTGGGTTTTGTTTTCGGATAATTCTTAAATATTTGTTTTTTTCTTTTCTTGTGATCTTTTTGAGGGTTCCATTTTGGCTTCTTCATTCTCTTATCTTCATTGGCTCATAAATTGTTTTCTTAAATACTTGTTTGTAAGTTGGGCTTACTTCATTTTTTTTTTTTTTTTTGGGGTATTTATTCTCTTTATTTTAAATCATACTGTTTCTGAATAATTATGAGTAAGTTGTTCTTACATCCTTTGGAATTTTGGGTTTTAGTTTCTTCATTTTAAATTATATTGTTCGAAATAAGTTGAGTAAGTTGTCCTTACGTCTTTTGGAATTTTGGGTTTTACATTAAATCACCTTGTCTGTATTAAGTTTATGTACATTTTTTTTTTCATATTTTTTCTGTCCTAGTTATCATTGTTGTATTGATTTTGTCATCAACCATTTCATAATATCGCTTAATTGAGGACTGGTTGTATGTACCCTTCTTCTTTAGTGTATGGGGATCCAATATTTCATAGGTATTATTTCCGTTATCTTTAATTACAGTATACGGTCCCGTGTACAATAGTAACAACTTTTTAGCAGTGCCTTCCATTGTACTGGGCAATTCTCGATTCTTCAATAGTATCTTGTCTCCCACTAAGTATCGCTCCGGTTTTGGTTGAAATTGCTGGTATTTTCTTCTCGTTCTCTCGGTTCGTTCTAGTATATTCTCGTAAAATTTTATACTGTTAAATTTATACTCATCTCCGCTAGGGAATTGTATTAATTCCGCTATCTCTCTGGGTGGTGGTCTCTGGAACATTGCTGTATAGGGGGTCATTTCGATAAATTGGTGGTGTGATAAGTTTATGAAATCTTCTGCAGCTGTTAAATACTCGGACCATTTTCTCTGTTGGTTAAAGCAATACGTGCATAGGATCCTCCCTACTTCCCTTAATACTCGTTCGGCCGGGTTGCTGCTCGGGTGGTATACAGATGTTTTATACGTCTTGATTCCCTTTTCCCGTAGAGTGTCTTTCCACTTGCTCCCCTTAAATTGTGTTCCGTGGTCAGTAATAATGGATTTCGGAGCTCCTACCTCACTAATGTAATTTTGACATATAATGTTTAATATCTTTTGCGTCGTCGCCCGGTTGATCGGGTATAGTTTCGTGAATCTGGTATAATGGTCGAATAGAATTATAAAATATTTATACTGGTGCCTCCCCCCACTTCGCGGGAATGGGCCGCAAATATCGACAAATACTTTTTCTAATCTATTTGATGATGTGATTGGCATCATTGTGCCTTCCTTCCTGTGATTGTTAACTTTTACGAGCTGGCATATGTGGCAACGTTTAATCTGGTTTCCCACCTTTCTGTTAACATCCCTGATGTATACGTGTTCTTGGAGTGCTTTGACTACCTTCAATGCCCCCATGTGGCCATACCTGATATGGTAATCCATTATGAGATCCTTTTCTATATTTTGTGGTATAACAATTTTCCAGGTGTTAAGTTTGTAATGCGTCTTAATGAATAGTATTTGTTGGTGTTCGCAGTAAAATTGTGTTATGCGGTCGTCTTGTTCTCCAAGCCTGTCAAAAATTTTTTTCAATCTGGGGTCCTGTTTCTGCTGTTGTTCGAGTCCTGTTATTGTATTAGTCAGATCAGATCTATTACTGATGATATGGTATAGTTTAATTATGGTTTCTTTTTCCCCCTCAAACGTCTGGTCCCTGATATTGATCCGTGATAATGTATCTGCAATGATGTTTCCTTTTCCAGGAATGTATTCCCAATTTAGGTTATACTCTTGCAGTGTCAGGCTCCACCTGGTCAATCTTCCATGATTCAACTTACAACTTTTTAGAAATGAAATTGACTTGTGATCAGTTCTGACGGTCGTCTTGTATCCTAAAATGTAGGTCCTGAACTTGTTACAGGAAAATACAACACTCAAAAGCTCTTTCTCCGTTACATTATAGTTTTTTTCACAACTATTCAGGACTCTACTAGCGAAACTGATCACTTGATGGTTCCCTTCATCATCGTCCTGATAAAGAACAGATCCCAAACTGACATCACTGGCGTCACAATTCATAAAAAATTGTTTATTGAAATTGGGGTGGTGTAACATTACTGACTCCAAAAATTTAGTTTTAATTAGTTCAAGCGTGGCATCTTGCTCTTCTCCCCACGTCCACTTGTCCTTGGATGATAATTGGCGTACAAATCTTGATGTTATTTCCGAATAATGTTCTTGAAATTTACGGTAATAATTACATATGCCGAGGAATGATTGGAGCTGCTTCCTGTTCCTTGGTTTTGGGAATTTTTGAATTGACTCAATTTTTTCTTGGGATGGGGTGATCCCCTGCTCCGACAAGTTAAATCCTAAAAATTTCACTTCGTTCGCTATCAATTTTGATTTCTCCAGCTTTAATGTAATATGGTTCTCCGACAGCCTTTTTAGCACTTGCTCTACTCGTTGGCAATGGTCATTCCAATTGGTCGAAGTTATCAAAATATCATCCACATAGACTGTTGTATATTGGAGTGTTTCCTGTCCGAGGATTTGGTCCATGATTTTTACAAACACGGCTACTGAATTAACCAGTCCGAATGGCAACCGTTTAAACTGGTAATTTCGGCCTTCGAAAATGAATGCCATGTATTTGCGGCTCTCTGGATGGAGTTCGACTTGCCAGTATCCACAGACGGTATCCCACGTGCTGATGTATTTGATTCCATGAAATTTTTTAAGTATTTCCTCGATTTCCCCCGGGGATGTTCGGTCATTCACTATTACTTTATTGATTTCCCTTGCATCTAAGCAAATTCTTACTTGGCCACCTTTCTTCGGGACAGCGAGGATAGGGCTGGTATACGGTGAATAACTGGGTTCAATGATGTCCTCGTCTATTAATCTATAAATTTCTGCCCTCACAGCTTCCTTCAGTGAGTAAGCGACTGGGTATGATTTTTTGTTGAAATTTACAGGTTCTCGAAACTCTATTTTGCATTGGTAATCTCTTACCTTGCCAGGTATATTTGAAAATACATGGCGATATCTATTGTACACTTCAACTAACTGTTCCCTTTGCATGTTAGTTATTCCACATTCAAATTTACGGATCTCATTAATTTTGTCATGCCACATTTGCTCATCGTCCAACTCGTAAAAGATATTATTACTTGGTGATTGTTCCTGTTGATATAAATTTCTTTGTATATGATATGTTACTCGGGTTGGTGTCGTACTGTCGCTGTTAACTAAGTCAGCCGTCCATTCTGTTTGATTGCTTTTTAACGATAATTTTGACCTGTTCATGTCAATGATAGCTGAGTATTGTTTCAGCATGTCACAACCGATTAACATGTTAAATGGTAAGCCACTGGCTACTAGAAAAGTCATTGGAATTGTTTTATTGTTACTCGTTAACTCCAACCTTGCTTGTTTCCGGACCGTTCTATTTTGACGTCCCGTTGCCCCTATCAGTACAATGTTGCTTATTGGTAACGTAAGTATATGCTTCTTCCCTTCTTCAATTATTTTGTTTAGTTCTATTGCGTCGATTAGCGACACGTTAGCCCCAGTGTCTATCATAATTTTGGTTTGTACACTGTTGATCTCTGCCGTTATGTAAATTATTTCGTTACTATTCTTTCTTGGATTTCCGTCTTCTTCTTCCAACAACTCGTCCCTTAAATTTTTCAAGTAGTTACTACAAATAATCGTGATACATTTATTATTTTTACTGTGGTTCCTTATGTCGTTAAACCCGATAGAGTGGTTCAGTGAGGGTCCTGCTGGTGTTTTCACTGCCGTGTGATGTTTAAAATCGGCTCGGATTCTTCGTCTCCTCTGCCGGTTTGGTTTGTTTGACTTATTTCATTTTCTGTTGACCTGGGTTCCGGCCGTTGGCGGTCTTCTTCGTAATTAATCCGGCGGTAGTCCTCCTGACTCCGACTTCTGCCCCTATTAGTTCTAGTCTCCCTTCTATCGTTATTACTGTACTGGTTCCAATCGGTGTACCTATCAAAACTTCGACGTCCTTGGTAGTATGTCCTCCCGTTATAATTGTCGTACGCCCCCACATAATTAACTCTTCTGTAGTTTTGGTTTTGGTTATTCGGGTTACGGTTACTATTATCATAATTTCGGTTGTTCGTGTTCCGATTCTGGTAATTTGGGTTATACGACCAGTTATATTGGTTGTTCGGAATACTCTGTCTATTCCCGTAATTGTTTCCGTTGTTCCTTGGGCTGTTGTTGTTATTTTGCCGTTGGTACGCCTCATTACCATAATTACCAGGCCTGCCATTATAGTTCGTCCGGTTATTCGCCTCATGACTGTTATGGTTATTGTTTCTATTGTTATAGTCTGGGAAATCCCTGTTCCCGTACTGGTCGTTTCTCTGACGACTCCTTCGATAATGTACTTCACGCTCGTGCTCTTCCAATAGCGTTGACATGGCCTGTATAGTTTTTATTTGTCCACCCGATCGTGCTATTGATATACCGTTATCATAGTGGTATGCTAACCTGGTGACGAGAATTTCCTCTGGGATTTTTGGTTCAAGATGTCTTGCCAAACATACTTTTCCCAGGAAGTAGGCGGTAAGTGTTGTTCCCCTGCTGGCGTCATATCTTCCATAACTGATGCTCTCCCTCACTACGTTCTGGGTGGCGTCTGACCAGTACCTGGCTTTAAAAGCTATTTTAAATTCTTCGTAGCTTCGTATCTCGTGCCTGGTGGCTGTCCACCAGTTATCATAAGTTTCTTTAAAATGTTCGTCTAAATAACGACGAATTATTGGCCACCTGTTTTCACCAGTTCTCATGATTTGTTCGCCGACCCGTTCCAAGAATTCCATTGGATTTCTCCTGTATGTCTTAAAGTTGATGGTCTCCCGGTCGTCTATATGTTGTGTATATGGGACAGTGATCGATCGGTTGTCAACTGACCGTTGTAGGTTCTCGATTCTATCCTGGTTACGTTGTCCTTGCTCCTGTACTTCGTTCATGATCGTATCTAAATTTCGATGCTGGTTTCCGCAATCAGTTCGTATTGATTCCACTTGAATTCGGTTTTCTTGCTTCTATATGGCCTAGCTTGACCTCTAGTTCAGCTCTATTTCGTGTAATAACTTCATCGGTCGCTTTCAGTTTTCTATTTGTTTCCGCGATCTCCTGTTTTCTTTCGCCGTCGTTCTTAACTACCTGCTGGCTGATTGCCTCACTAGCGTCCTCAATTTTCTTATTGATAACTTGTCTTAATACTTCATTCTGTTTATCAACATTTTCCCTTATTTCCTTGTTAGAATGCTCAATTCTCTCATCGATTCGTATTAGATTATCCTCATTGATTTTCTCAAGATCTGCTTACATTCGTTTATTGTTTTCCTCAAGTTTTTCGTTCATTAGTTTGTTATCGTCTTGAATCTGTCTCAAATTCTCGTCATTCCTGTCAAACTTTTCATTCATTTGTTTGATTAAATTTTCGCTCAAAATTTCGTTTTGTTTTCTTGAGTTCTCATTAATACTGTCTATTTTATTTTCCAGCTTTTCTGAATTTTCATTTATACTGTCTATCTTCTCATTGATTTGTCTAAAATCGGCCTTCAATCGTTCATTATTTTCATTTATGGTTTGCCTTAAAAGTTCACTAGTACTTTCCTTAATACTGTCTATTTTTTCATTAGTTTGTCTATTATCTTCTTTGATACTGTCTATTTTATTTTCTAGCTTTTCTGAATTTTCATTTATACTATCTATTTTATTTTCTAGCTTTTCATTGATTTGTCTGAAATCGGCCTTCAATTGTTCATTATTTTCATTTATGGTTTGCCTCAAAAGTTCACTAGTACTTTCCTTAATACTGTCTTTTAATTCTTCCTTCTGTTTCTTGGAATCTTCTTTAATTAATTCCCATAATTTTTGTAAATCTAGGCCTCCTCTGGCTTCCTCTTTATCTGGTTGGTCCCCTTGGGCATCTTCTTCCACTATTTCCGTTTCCGTATCCATAACTATTTCAGTTTCTTCTGTATCACCTGTCTGTTGATCCATTTCACTGTCCGTGATTAATTCTATTTCTTGTTCCTGTCCACCTTCTTCCTTCTCCTTCTCTTCTGCCCTCTTCTTCGATCTGCCTCTGGTATTAAGCATTCCTGTGCCTCTAATGGTTGCCTGCTCAAGTTAAGTAACAAATAATATGATTTTTTACTGAACTAAAGCCCACTCGTTGAGCGCCAATTTGTAAAGAAACTTCAACTAACCAGTGATAAATGTTTTTATATGCCCTTATTTGCAAGCGGCAATTTGTAATAAACTACGTATGGTGAGTCTTTCTTTGATCAGTCCCCTTCGTAGGAGTCGTCAATTTGTTATGGAATAAGTATGTTGGGTACTAGCAGTGGAACGTCCGTCTTATTCAAACCCCACTGTTGTAATCAATTTAGTAACGAACTGCTTGTTAATTATGTGAGGACGTATGTTATAATGTATGATACCAGCTGGAGACGTCAAATTATAAAGAAATCTTGTCTATGAGTGTAATTAGTTATAAGAGACTCCGGTGTAACAAACGCCAAGTAGTACGTTGTAGGTGGTGATTCGTAACAATTAAAATGCTGTTACCTGGTTTAATTAATATGTTATTAACTAATATACCTTGCGGTTGTGACCAGTGAAACCCTCAGAACACAGATTATTAAGTCCACAAACTTAGAATTATATTCCTGAATTTATAATGGTATTATTCTGTAGACTTAATTTAATTCTCAGTGGTTGTTTAATATGAGCAATATATATGGAGTATTTACTGAATGTAAGTGGTTTTTGTCTCAACCCTAGTCCCTCAACGATAAAAATTTCATTCAAATTTAGTATGACAAAACCCGTTAGTTCAGCAATCTCCCGTCCCACCAGCTGTAAACTTGGAGCGCTATTACTAGAAATAAGTGTACTTATAGGTTAGTTATTCTGAGTGTTTGTATCAATCTGTTAATAAATTATTACGCCAATTACATATAGTATTTTCTCTGCAATGATTAAAACGTTATCTCATACAACAAATGTACTTTATTTATTTTTCTCTGGTATTTAACAAGTTACGTTGTCTCAGACAAACAATAAGACGATCCAATCGACTATCCCAACATATATCGATTCTTAATTATTCGAACTCTAAAAAAAAAAACATGTACTTTGAAAATAATGACAAATAATTCTTATATCAGGGTTCGTGTAGTTCTTTGAACCATTAGTAAGGCCAGGTAAAACGCATAATTAAGGTTGTTCAATTTACAAAAAGAATAAAATTATTTACTTAAAATACAATGATATGAAAATAATTTGTTTTTTACCCAAACGGCGAAAGCTTCATTAGGCGGTGAATGTTTGTCAACAGCGGTCAAAATCCAGTTTATATCGTCTTCACCCAGTAAAACTGCTCTGGTTTTCAATGAATGGATGATGGTAATCCCACAGGAACTCTTGTGCTTCGATTCTTCTTTTGCGTCTTCACAATTCTTGGTCCCAACGAACTGGAATTAGGATCTCAGCTTACGCTGTCAATGAAGGTTATTTCGTCAATCGAGTCTTCTGTATTTCCAAATATTTCCGTTAATTCAGGCTTTAACTCTTTACTGGTCTTCAATTTATAGCATGAATTGGTTTGATACCAAATTCAGCGGAAATATTTAGTGACTGAGGTGAGAAGCTTTCAATTCTTTTTTATTTTACTCATTGATAATTTAGAGTGTTATTTAATTTATACGATTCATTAGCGTTCAAATATAATTGTTTTACAAAAAGGCTTTTTCAGTTTGGATATATCTTTCCTTTATATTTATTCATATATTTAAATATATCGGTTCATTTCAATCTAATAGCTTGTAACAATCAGTACCATCTATTCAAAATCAACAACTTATTAAAATTCAGTTGCCTTAACAACCATGTTTTCTATATATCCTTGAGCCGGCATTATAGAATATTACTACTCCTTTCCAATAAAATACTCCATGCTTGGATTAATATTGAATCACATAAAATTCTCCCCTAACCTTCCTTATTAAACAGTAAATGTTTTACTAGAGTTTCGTTGGACTGGGTTTACTAAAAAGGTATTAATTTCCTTTCACTAATATGGAATTTAGGCCTATAGATTCATTTACAACCATTATAACATTATTTGGTTTTTAACTTAATTTTCTTTTTTACCTGACCTACTGTACAATTAATTATTGATTACATAGTTAATTACATGAATTTTAATTTACTGGTGGTTAGTTGTTTTTTTTTATATTAATTAACTGGTTCTGGAACCCTTTATTAATTTATGACATAATTGTCAGAACTACTTGTTAGATTTAAAACACTGGTCACACTCCTGATCCAGTTTATAAACATTAATTAGAACAACATTATACAATACTGACAACTTAGTACAGTACCTAACATTGGTAACTATACTGGGTTATATAAATACAAATCCAATATAAACATAAACATAATTATTGGTGAAGTATTATTATCAAATAACATTATTTCATCTTTAGTATAGTCAACATACAATATAAAATACTCTGTGACCTGAACATGCCACAGTACCAAACAAACAATTCATAACATTCAATCATTCCTTAGTCTGGTTTTTATACATTTAATACTAGTCATTGCCTCCTTCTGGTTTGAGTTACTTCTCGAGCACATGACCTATTGAACAACCTTAAGTCAGGGTATGGTCCTTGACCATATTTCATTCAATCTTTTATGTAGCGTTGGGGAACCTCAACTATGTTGCGTTACAATATAAAGCAGTCATGTACTACAAATAGAGTTATTAATGTGATATGTGATACCAAATAATATTTTAAATTTATTCCATAGAGTTATTAATTTATACCAAATAGAGTTATTATTGTATATTCTATGCATGGGCTCCACATTTTTCTTGGGGCTTCTATGCCAGACCACCTTCCGGGCCCGCCTTTGCCATTCAAAACCCCTCTTGTTTTTAAAGTCTTTTTCCTATTAGACAAATGTATTACTTGTGTGTCTAAAAGCATTTTTCTGTAAACAGGCTAATAATAAAAATGCTAAATTGGTTAAAAGTCTTTTTATTAGATAGAAAATTTTAGACGTATCGCTTTAAAGTAAACCAGAATTAACAAACTACTTAGAGTACTTACAATCTACAACATTTCAAATTTTAAGTTCCTAATAAAATCAAATAATTAACTCACTATTTAGCTCAACCATCTACTAAAATTAACTTTTATAAGACAAAAAATAAACACAATTAATGTTTATCAATACACAAGTGTTAGGCCTACAATTGTTATAAAAATAAACAAAAATAATAGTATGTCTAAGATCATAACCAATCATAAGTGAAAGAGAGAGGCTTCTAAAATGGCTTAAGTAGACTAAAGACTTTTCTTGCTTTCATTTGAGCAAACTGGTCAATAACATCTGAAAAATCAATACTCTTAGCCAATTCTATAGCTTTTCTATAGCTAAAATTGCCAAATTATTAAGCCTTTCTTGAGAGGTAGTGCTTCTCTGCCAAGTTTTCAGTGAATTCGCTAACATGCTGAAAGATCTTTCAGCAGACGAAACTGTAACTGGAATAGTACAGAAAAGCCTAAGGGCAAGACAGAAATTCACATAGCTTGAAGGTTTTTGTCATAAATAGATTAGAGTAGGCTTAGTGGATCCTTTTCAGATTCAAACACTGTTTTATAAATGCTTTCATGAGAATAATGTGATATGATGAATGAGGGCCCATCCTTTTATCACAATTATCATAAAATTAAAATAAGATCACAATAAACAAAGAATGCATTGTGTTGTCTATCTACACCACAAAAAAACAAACACTGGTTTCTGTCGTATTTTTTTCCACTGTTCCGGGCCCCTATGCCTTGTGGCATATAAAGCGTATACGGCATACACTGGACCCTCTTGTGGGGGACATGATTGTATGGCTAACTTAAAAATAACAAAATTCCCCAGAATTGTGGGATAGTATATTACAATACCACAGTAAGCCAAATTAACAAACAAAGCATTTGCAAGGGAATACGATAATAATTTTAAGAATACATATGACATTTGATGTCTCATGCACTGTTGTCGGTGTAGAATACCTGTCAATGCATGTGGTATGGATTACTCTGGGAACAGCGTGGATAACAGGATTCACTTTAGACCTCCAACTCCACATATAGACAAATGTAGGCTAAGTTTCATAATGCTTAGTTCATGCTCTCTGTTTCCTTTCCAATTGTTGGAGAATTCACATTTCAAATGAAATGGGACCTTTCTTGCCAGCTGCTCACTTCCAGAATTATCTGTCTCAAATAGAAAAATACAATAATTAGAAATGTAAAATGAATAATTTGAATTAATTATATTGATATTGTGATAAATGAAATTAAATAGACTCCTGTTGTTTTTGCAGACAAAATTTTTGGTCCATCTGATACTGCCTAGATCCTCGTATACGGGGTTCTTTGAATTGATGTGTTTTCTAGCTGCCATCTACAATTTTGTTTTATATACCTCTAGCACATTGTCATCATAATTAAGTGTGCAATAAGTGTTTGAGTAGTGAAATTTTTAAAGTTTTTTCTTGGATTTTTTCTTGAACACACAAAGACTCTACACTCCACTACAGAATCCACCTTTGCAAACCACCTCATTGAAGCAAACCACACATACAAAAAGATCGACAATAACATGGACATTCTACACGTACACATAAAAAACCGAAAACTAGACACTCTAGAACAATTGGAAATATACAAACACACGAAAACACAAAAACAACATCCTAAACGAACAGACAATTCAAATCACACGCATTATTTGAACATATCACACCCCACAGACACAACATCGATCTTTCATCGATAATTATATTTATTATTATTTAAATACTTAATTACTAATTGTATCTAATTATAGCTGCAGATGTCTTTGCAACCAAAACATGCTTTAATATTAGAAAATGGAAATGACAACAAATGTCTCTTTTCGTGAAAATAATGTTCAGTATAGCCTACGTATTTTTAAAATATCAGTTTTGCTTGTTTTGTTAATATTAACTCGGCATTGATGCTCCTAGACAGGCCTCAATATGCAAAATGTAAGTAACTGCTTTCTAGACTTGTGTGGCTGTATCAAGCATTGTATGGGCATTAAGTTTTTCTATCATTATAAATTGGTTACGTGAATGTGTTTATATTGGCCTACTCAAAAGATTGGTTATTCCAAAGCATTATAAAAGTCTCTCACTTCTTCACAATGACCGTATCCTTTTCCCAGGTCTCCCTGGCCTTTTTTGTTTGGTCTCTTTCTGCCTGTGGTTTACTATTTCAACTCTTGTTTTGAGATTTCATGATGAGCCATTCATTGGATATGTCCATTCAGAATTAACTATTTATTTGTGATGTCATCTGGAATAGAGTTTGAAATTCCTATAACATTTGGATAAGGGTTTACTGAAAAATGTTTCATGTTGCTGAGACTTTTTAAATTATAAAATGTTATGAAATATAAAGTACTGTTATAAAGTATAAGTGTTGATTACAAACTGTATATCAACCATTTAAATTTGAGAGATTTTCTGTTAACAGATTTATTAGTATCACACAATTTTGTTTCAGTTTATATGTACAGTGTGCGAACAACACTTAGAAATATAATTACTCATGAATTACCTGTGTGTTGAGTAATATTTGATTTGTGACTGATAGACTAATATAATTCAGTCAAATTATTGTAATCAAAGTATGATTATACTGTGTGTGTGTGTGTGTGTGTGTGTGTGTGTGTGTGTGTGTGTAAACCAATACAAACTGTTAGATTGGATTATGAAATTCTTGAAAGGAGATAAGATAAGAGGGACAGAGCACTTTGGTCTCACTGCACGTTTTGCTCTCGCTCATTTTGTTTAAGAGCATAGAACTGTGTGTACCGTGTTTAGTTGCTGTCAAGATGCCCGCTGCCGGGGCAAGTGATTGTGTTGGTAAAGTGTTCACAAATGGTCACGCTGTCAATGGCAATGCTAGTTCTTCACCACCATCACCAGGATCACCTGTGTCTTCAACACCACGTCCAAGGTTAATCAGGAGAGTGTCGTCAGGGTATCTATCCGACGGTGGACATTGTACACCTTCGCCTCCACCAGAGGTGATCCAAGAACCTAGTATTGGTTGGTATGCAAAATTTCTTCTTTACTTTATTCCGAACCTTATTTGGACTGTACTCTATCTTACGTGGAGTCAGGTGATTTTGTTTGGACCAACACTCTGTCTGTCAGCATGGTTATGGATATTCTGGAAGTGCGTTCAGATACCATTGAATATCGTCAAGTGGATATTAACAGTTTTGCATACACCATCATCTGAGAGATACAGGAAGAAAAGAACAGTTTTGATCAGCGGTGGGAGTACAATTCAGAGTCTTCATCTAGCCAGGAATTTCCATTCTGCAGGTGCGAGGGTAGTCGTCTTCGAACTGCAAGGATATTTTGGTTTAGCAAGATTTTCAACTGCTGTAGATAAATTCTATACTGTGCCATCTCCTGTTGGTGACAGAGCAGACCGTTATGTTGCAGCCGTTAAGAGAATCGCCGAAGAAGAGAAAGCGGTTTATTATATACCAGTTAGTGGAACGTCAACTGCGTATTATGATGCTCTAGTGAAACCTCATGTAGAGCTGTTGGGTTGTACGTGTTTCTGTCCAGGCCTGAAGGAAGTGTGCGTCTTGGACGATGTTTTTGAGGTAATGCGTCGCTGTAAATCTGAAGGTATGTCAACACCTTTGTTTTATCCAATCTCAAGTATAGATGACATCTATGAACTGTACGATAACAATACTTTGTGTAGTGGGCGTCATATGCTAATTAATGTTGGGCCATTGGGTTGTCGTGATCGTGTAAGAATAGTTTTATCACCATTAAAAAGAGAATTTCGTTTTAACCATAACATAAGTCACCAAAGGCCGTGGGTAATAGTTCGTGATTATCCTGGTTTGCATTTTGTTACTTGTACCACGGTGAAGGATTCTCAGGTAGTTGCTAATGTCACATGCCGTGTTGAAACTCATCAGGGTGGCTTGGTTCCTGTCGAACACAATGAAATCAATTTGTGGCTAAAACAGTTTTTTGGAAAACTCAAATTCTTTAGGCCATTGTCAGGTCACATTAGCTTCCGTTTTGTGGTATCTTCTGCAAGTGGAAGCATTGTACCTCTTGGTTGTAAGGTGGGTGTAACATTGCCGTATATATGTTACACAAGCGTACATCCAAGGATAGTGTGGAAACCTTGCAGGCATTTCAACGCACAAAATAGTGGTCCTCTCATCAGTAGTGCAGGAAGGTACTGGATGCATCAGGCTGTGATTGATACAATAAAACATTTAAGTGTTCAGTCAGTTAATAACCTCATAGGTACTGTACTTAACAAACGAGAAGCACTTTTTGTGTACTGGGACCCACTTCCATACTTTGCTTATTACCATATTCAATTACCTATCACTAATGTACTTAGGTTTTTAAGGGGTAACTATGGTATACACAGCGGTGGCCATGGTTTCAAGAGGGTGGCAGCCACAGCCCATTAGATAAGTGTGTCTCATTTTACAGTAATATGATTATCAAACATTTATACAATTGTAATTACTTACTGAGCAAAATATTCATTAAACGAGAGTGGTCAAATGCTCATTAATACTCATTAAGCATTACATAATATCATTATTCAGGTTGCAAAATATTGTGTTAATTCTACATTTTGTATTAAATTCTTTGTTAAAATTTGTTAATTACATTTTAATGTGCGACTATCCACACTTGTGTGACACACACATGCACATGTTCATATGCTGATAAAGAATCTGACATTTTTATCAAACTGATATAGACTGAACCCATGTAATACTGTATACGTGTCTTAATATATTATAGTAGTGGGGTTTAAAAAATTAATTATAAAATTATTTACTCTTACATGGCTATTCATGGTTTATGAGTATTTATTTATTGTTTCTTATTTGTGAGTAACACTTATATCACTTGCCAATTTATTGTTTAACATAAATGCAAGGCATAACTTTGAACACACTAAAATAGTTGAGTACTATTGTAGCAGTTAATTTTTTGACAATTAATTTTGTACAAACAGTAGAACATAATGCGTTAAATAATGTTTTTAGCATTACAGAGCCAGTATACACTTGTATAGTGCAGGTGTTCATTAAATTTTTATGTGAAATTTTTGTCAGCATGTTGTTGTATTTCATGCTAACAGAAACTTCAACTACTGATATGACAACTGTTTTACTACATATTGTATAAGGAATCTGATATCTTTATTGACAATTTTTTTAGAACACTTATACATTTACATACATTTTGTAAATAATTAATTTGAATAGCTCCACTGCTATATACCGTATATGTACATATATATTCATAATTAGTTTATTAGCAAGGCATTATAACCATTGGTATGTGATCGTAGCGTAGTGTATGATACTCAAGACTGTTCTTTAATTAATTTTGATCAAACTAGAATAAGGTAATAGCAGCAATTTTTTTTTTTATAGCAATTTAATGAATGACTGTTGTTTGCATTAATTTTTATTATTTTGTTACTAGCAATTTATGTCTTATTACATCATGTTCTTTTTTAATTTTTAAAATATTAAAAAATTAAGTAAAGTGAAAAATTGTATGGTACATGTTAGATGAATATTGTAAGTTACATGCACTTACTTATTTGTCTGTAAACTGAAGTACTGCACTGTATCAGTGCCTGTATGAATAAGCAGAGGTCATGGAACTGTTCACTTGTTATCTTGTATGTTTTCTTATTGTTGAATTTTGTAGAGAATGTAACAATTCTAAAAAAAGTGTTAAGTTCAAGGGTAGTTTAACCCTTTTGCTGTGTAAATCGACTGTAGTCCTTTTATGATATTTATTGGACAACCAGCTGATTGACGTTAGGGAGTGAAAGAGTTAATTTCTTACCATTTCTTCACTATATGTAAAGCCAACAAAAAAAGAATGTATACCAGTATAGCCAAAGAAAAAAAAATGGTATAGATATAAACAAGTCTTGTTTTTTTTTTATTAGTAAATGTATCGCTTTTTTGTTTTCTTATTCATTTTCTTTGTACAGCATATGTACAAAAAATGAGAACAAATAATAATGATTAATTTTAAGATTAAGTATCTGATTATAATAATACCGTACTTCCTTGTTTATTAATCGTTTGTTACATTCATTCTTTGCTAATTTTATAAATGTATTTAACACAAAGTAGATATATGACAAGAACTACTGGCAAACTTTATTATTTTTGTTACAGTCCACTGCATGATTATGAGATTTGTGTTTATATGAACTGTAAATAATCTAATATTAAAAAGATATAATTTTTGTATTAATTGTATTAATAAGTACTAATTGGTAACAAACGAATCATTTATAAGGGTTAGTATGATACTCCTTTCCCTTTACATACATGTGTATATATACTCTTGCAGATATGTAACCACACACACATATACACATGCACGTGCACGTTTTGAATACAATTGAATAGGTTATCGTCTTTCCATGTCCAAACAAGACATAAAGATACTGAAAATGTGTAGACAAAATTTTTGTAGGTTATTATGTTTAAAATTTAATTTATGTTTTTAAAATTTAAAGTTAAGCAAATTACATGACAAAAAAATATTAGGATTTCCTCTTTGTAATGAAAACTTATTTTTTCATAAATTAACTTGTATATACGTGTTTGAAGTATTTTAGAATTTACATACATTTTCAAACATTAACCTGAAAATATAGTATGCTTACAATGTAGAAGAATATTTGAAGTAATATCAGTAATATTGGAAACCAAGTTATTAAACTTCAGAACTGAACATCTTGTAAATGTTATATTCATCTACTTATTTTTTATAAGTATTAATAAGTAGGCCCATGTTAATAATTTTTACCAAACTGTTAATGTTAATAAGTCTTTCCCATACAATCTGTTATCTTTTCAGTTTTAAAGAAAATAATAGACCTCCTCTGGAGTAGGTAAAATTAAGTCATTTAAAAAATTGTGTTATATGTGGAAAGAATGTCTTTTTATAAAATCATTGCTCGAAGAAAAATTCTAGCCATTCCAGTTAGTACAAATATTTACATACGTTCTGTCTTTGTTAGGTTGTATTAAAAGTAAACTGAAAATTGAATCTGTGAAGTAAGGTGTGTTGTTTCCATTTTACACATAACATGAGTCATTTATTTACATTGAATATGTGTATTGTACATTCCCAATACACATATGGATGTTGAAGTGGACAGTCAGGAGCTGCTATAGTATGTTGTTTATAAGTATAAATATTTTTAGCTATACCATTTTATAGAAAGTTTAATAGTAAACTTTCATTAGGTACCTTTTTCGATGTTTGGATCTGTTTTAATGTTATATGATTGGAAATTCCAGTGGCCTGTATGTGTCATGTAATGCATATCAAATTGTAAGTGGTCATTGTGGCCGCTTCGTGTACTGGTGAAAGCATTGGTTTTATTCCTAAACAAACTATATGCTGGCATAACAAAACGTATTCCTCTTTATTTTTTTAATAAACCGCTTTAAAATTTCAATTTCAAGTTGTTTTATTTTGGAACTAGCATTTTGGAATTCAAAAATTATACACAACGTCTACATAAAAAGTTTGGTGAAATCCAAGAGTTAAAAGCACCACTACGTTTACAGTTTTAATGTAAGTTGAGCTGGTGAAAGAGTTTTTATCATGGAGTGATTAAAAAAAAAATTAGGAGGGCACTGAGTTAAACAGTTAGTAAACATTGGTGTGTACATACCAAGTTTGTTGTATTCATTTGTATCTTATGACTTATTGCATTTTGGCATATAAATGTAATGCTACATTTCAGTTTATTGTATACGTTTAGCTCGTACATTGTATACTTTGCACATTGATCGTGTGGCTTTAAGTTATCATCAGAGTCTTGACATTTTATCAGAAGTGAGCAAACTTCAGCTAAAACTTTAAATTCAACAAAATCATGTATTCTAAACGTGTTAGACTCATATGTGTGTGTTGTTATTGATGATTGTGTATTCGTAAACCACAAGGTTAATTTCAAAGTTCATATTGTGATTGTTCTGAAAGTGTATCAGGGTCATCAGCTGGCTAGTTCCTAGTTACAAAAAAGAAAAAATGTATGGAAGAAACATCGCTTAGTATTTGGTTTGGATGGAAGACAATAGATTCAGTAAAAAATAATTTGGTTCTTTTTCAAGAAAATCGAATCTTGTATGTTACAAAATGTGTCTTGGATATTTTTAATTGTGTGAACATAACTTATTGTGTTGTCAGGCTATTCTTGTTTCAGATAACCTATGAGTTCACTCGATACAAGAATAATGAACTATTAAGTAACCGATGCTGTTGTCTTGTAATGTATATAATTTTTTGTTTCAATATTTGATGTGTTATTAAGTGGAACTCTGATTTATACAAAACGCGTAAGGGTTTTACAAGGAACCAAATTTTATTTCGATTAACAAGCGTTTTCAGTAGTCCAGATCCTGGTAAGCGCTTATGAGTGATCTAGCTCATCATCAGATTGAATTGAAAGCCACCTATTTAAATCTGGGGCTTTCAGTCTAATCTGCTAAGGTAAATTGTCTGAAAGCAATTGTCAGGACTCATTATCAGATAAGATTAAGAGCCACCTATTTGTATTTGCAGCTTTCAGTCTGATCTGATAATGTACTGAACACCCAAAAGTGCTTATTGGGAATCAGTGGATTTGTGGATAGCAAGAAGTTGTGTTCTGCAGTAAAACAGAAAACAAACAAACAAACAAAAAACAGATTTAAACTAAGTTGCAATTTATTCTAGAAATTACGTGAAAGTTTTTAGGCTTGTGCAAAACATTTGTAAAAATTTCACTCAAATGATATAACTATCTTTCTTTGGCAACCACAAGTTTCACTAAAGAGGAGGCATATTCCTAGTGCTATATTCTTTATAGCAAATTGCTATATAACCCTTATAAAAATTGTTAAATTTGTAGAGATGACAAGTTAAGAAGTTGTCATATTAACAACTTAGCAAATAGGAGCTGAAATATTTTTGCCCCAGAATATTCAGTGTTGTAATTTTCACTTTTTGTACCTTAATAAGCCAGTGACTTTTCAGTAGATTGTTTTATAATTTGAACATATGTATATAAAAGTAAAGTATGTATGTGTTTGTATTTTTATAATTATGTATAATAAACTTATGTGCAGTTGAAATTGTAGAATGTTGAGGGATGGGTAATTTTTTGTGATATTGAAAGGAAAATCGTTTTACAAGAAACGGCTATTGTAATTTATTTTTGGACTAGTTTTTATTGTTTTAATAATGCTGTGGCCTAGTTGTTAGTGTTTACTTTATGTAGTTTAACAGTAGAACCAAACAATTCAGGTTACATTTATTAAATAGTGTATAGCATGTATGTGATTATTGTATGTAAAACTTGTTAAAATATTGATATTACTATGTGATGTATCGGATACCGTATATGTTACATTTATTTTTATTCTTTTAACAGTGTATGTATGTATAGTAAAAGTAGATATATTGCTGGGATTGTTAGAGTGATTTGTTTTCCTCAGACGTGTAGAATTACTCGTCAGAGTTAGGATTGTTTAATAAGT
The DNA here is from genome assembly GCA_034769895.1 of Magicicada septendecula. NCBI lineage: Eukaryota > Metazoa > Arthropoda > Insecta > Hemiptera > Cicadidae > Magicicada > Magicicada septendecula. Next base: position 111,830,623 of record CM068370.1, read on the forward strand.
GTTTGTAAAGTACAAATACAGTATGCAAAATATATTTTAATGGAGGCATGTAAGCTTTTTTGAATGTACACTACAGTAGAGTACCGAGTTGTGTGTGTGTGTGTGTGTGTGTGTGTGTGTGTGTGTGTGTGTGTGTGTGTGTGTGTGTGTGTGTGTGTGTGTGTGTGTGTGTGTGTGTGTGTGTGTTAAAACACCCCTTAACTATGACCAATTTGTAGATTCAATTTTTTGCTGTTCTCTCACTGTCCATTGTCTAGATTCTTGGAGCTCATTGCAGTTTAACTTCATCTTTCCAGGTAATTTTTGACTTTTGTCAAAGTTGTGTGGGACCAATACTCATTTCATTATATTTTAAAAAGTGTGTGATCTGCCGTATGTTGGACATGGCCGTACCAGATAAGTTGTTTTTTAATGTGTTTTCCATTATTGTGCTCATCTGCTGTTCTCTTCATCAGAAATTCTGGTGTTTTCTTTATTTAGTTACTCATGCTGTTCTACTTTTTGTTGCTGAAATATGTGTTTTATTTATTTCAGTTTCACCTTATCCAGGTTTCTGCATTGTGAAATAAAATGCATTTAACTTTGGTATCATAAATATTGATTTTAGTCTATTTCCTTAAGTGTCTCCTTCATAAATTATTAATTAACTGTGATATTATTTTCTGTGTTTAAATTATTCTGGAGTTATTCTGGAGTACATTACTTTGTTAGCGGTGCTGCTTTTGTCAGAATTAATTGACATATATTTATATTTATGGTATGCTATGATTCCTTTACTGTTTTTAAATGTATATTTTCTAGATTTGCACCCATGAGAAAGATTTTGTCTCATTTAGGTTCATGATAAGATGTCACTTCTCATTTGACTCTTTTAATTTCCTTGCTCTGTATTCAAGATGATCTTCATTAGTAGCTTCACAGTCTTATCATATTAACACTGTTGTGTATTAAATAGGGCTTTATATTTTGTTGTCATTCTTCTTCTTCACTTTAAGGATTAGGCTTGCAGCCTGTTCTGTCTTCACAGCCACCGTTTTCTTGGTCTGCCTCTGTCTTGTTCTCCAAGAGGCTTATACTGGATTATCTGTTTTGGTATTCCCGAGTCACCCATTCTATTTATGTGTTGTATCCAGTTTTCTTTATTTTGTTTGTTATATTTATTTATTTGGTATATTTTGTTTGATTTTATATTTTAGACATATTTTGAAAGCTACCTGGGAAATGCAGCATCCCTGCTACAGCATTCTTTGTAGCATTAAATGTTTAGACAGTCTGTGTTGTGCTTTAACTAACAATGTTTTCCCTATGTTTAGATTTGCAGCGCTTAATTAGTATGTTATTAATGTTCGATTGATTGCATGTTTCCAATAGTTTGCATAAGAATGCAGGAAGAGATCAATAAATATGCTTTTTTGAGATCTGTTACTAGTAAATGTATGCCTGTTTGAATGCAATTCTTCTGCTTGCTTAATATAAAAAATACTATTATTACAGAATCTAAAGGTTCAGAAACCAGTTTGTTCTTCTTAATCGAGAAATGTTTAGTTGTAATATCTCACAGAATTTTCTAATAATCATTAAGGTGTTGGTAACAAGATTCCTCTGTAGTTAGTACATTCTAATTTGTTACTCTTTTTGTGTGCCACTGCAGTTTGCAAGGACCTTGCGTCCAGAGATACTTGCTTCAAAATGTGTGTCAGCATTAAAAATAACTTTAAATTCTCTTTCATATTAGTCCTGTGTATAATATAAGCCAATTGTCTACCACATTTATTGTAGATTTAAAAAAAGGCAAGAGAAATCATTCTAATAATAATAGACCTTTGGTCTCCACTATACTGTTTCCTTCTTCCAGCTCCCATCTCTGAATTCAGCTTATGTTCACTTAAAGATAGACAGTGCTCTTGTTTGATTTTTTTTAGTACAGTCCGGATAATAATAAAATGTCACAAAAGCGCAGCTGTCTTGTGTTTTATTTGAGGTGGAAATCTGATATCCTCAGCAAATTAAAAAAGATGAAGAATATGGCCTATTTTTCCAAGTACAATGCTGATGTGTCAACTGTATATAACATTAAAATATTGCAAATACTATTACAATATTTGTTTGTTTTATCACTGGACAGTGAGGAAACAAGGCTTAAGTAAGATGAAAGGTGACAAAGAACTTGGAAAAATTTCAGTCTCTGAAAATATGTAGTATGTTTAAAGTCACCTTGTAAACTTGACTGCTAGGTCCCCTTTTGTTCTGTGTAACAAATTCTGGCTTTTAGTTATTAAAATACATTCAGTGACTTGTCTGTCTTGTTACTCAGAACATCCGTCTGTACCCACTTCTTATTTTTTGTTGAAATCATCTTTCTAATGTTATTATTCGTACCAGGCACTGGTGTCTATATTTTTAACCATTTACATTCTTTGTATTATATATTATATGGAATTTATTGTTATATCTGATTTCTAAAATACATCTCATGTATGTATTTAGTCCCTTCACCGTGGATGCATCTTTTTTAAAGTGTGGCATTGATTATTCCAGATAAGTGACAGCTCTACTGGTATTTAAGATTATTATTTTGTTAAATCATTATATTTTGATTATATTGAAGCATTTACTTATTTTATTGTATAAAATATTTTGTTATATTATATTAATTGTTGAAGTTGTAACTGTGTTCAAAATCTTTTCAGATTGAATAATAACTATTTAACTTAAGATTTAATTGAAGCTATCATGGAATTCAGTAAAAAGATTCAAATACAATGATGCTATATAGATATGTGTACACATTTTTGTTGAATTTTTAATTAATTTTTTTTACATTGTTTATTAGTAAGTTAGTATTTATTTAACAACTATTGTATATAGTGTCAGACTGAAAATACTTTTTATACTTAATAAAATTAAAAATTATATTGTTATATGTGTACTAGTTGTTGAATTATAATTGTTTTATATATAAATGAACAATGCTTTTTTGATTGTTGTTATTCCCAATTTTTTGCTCTTCCCTTGACATTCACCCTGTTTTATCCTGTAGCCTTTTTCTCTATTAATTTCAGTTTATTTTACAGTGAAAACAGAATTGACATTTTTACAATTTGCAATTAATTTTTTATAAATGTATTTTTACATCACCAATGGTATAACTAGAAGGTGCTCCAGGGGGGGACGAGATTTGGACTCACTGAGACATCAAAGAACTATATAATTATTACTTTTAAGCTTTGTTTTAACAAGCTTAACTGGTTTAGAAGTAGGCCCATGAAAAGTGATTATGGAGTTTTACTGAAATTTTTAATAGCTCTGAGGGGGGGGGGATTGATGCCCCCATAGTTAGTTACATGACTCATACACAAAATGTGGAAATTGTGATTTCTTTAGGTACTTTTGTATAATCTGTATTTTATAGACAAAAGATGTCGTACAGTACCACATTATTATTATTATTATTATTAATATATTTATTACTGTAATAACTGTAAAATTTAAATACCTTACTAAACTTTAAATGTGTACATACATTATTAAGAACAATACGAAAGCAAAAATTTCAAATATCTATACATGTTCAATAGCTACAATACTACACTAAACTTAGCTCTACACATTCCATACTGTTCTTCAATACACTAAATAGGCGTAACTTAGAGGGCAAAGGGATAATCCCCTCCCCAATATTCGGAGCTTTATAAAATTCTATTTCAGTTATTGTAAATATGAACTATCAAACAGTCAAATAGGAGACGGTTTCCAAGCTTGCAAATGCAGTATGGTATACTTATCACTGACCACTTTACAGCGAAAGTTGTTCCTGGCAAATTTACAAATTTATTATTTCTTTCGAAGAAATTTGTAAGTGGAATTTTTTACAGGTTTGAATGGAATGCTTTGCTTTGGTGTAGCTACAGCATGCAAACTGAAATGTAATGCGTTCATTGCAAACAAAGACTTGTTTAGTCTCTCTGAACTTGGAACCGTTTTAGTATTGAAACAAGTAAAACATCAATATTAATTATTGAATATCAGTATATCAATATAATTTGGTATACATTTTTATGAGTATTAAATATTAGGTATCGAACCATTTTAATTAAAATGTTGAGATGATGATAAGCACAGCTGTAGTTCTCTGTATCTTCTCTCTTTTTACCCCTTTTCCTTTGTCTTCATCACACACATTCTGACTCATCCACGGATGTATGCGTCTTCGTTTGCATGGAGCCAACTTTCGCTTAATTAAGACATGTCATGGAGGGGTTACGCCACCGTTCGTTCCGTTTGCACCATTTCACCTCTTTTCTCGTCCTTTCGTCACATTTCCGGATGTTAGTGGTTTTCTGCCACATGTCAAATGGACGTGTGGGATCGGTTGGCACTGTTCGCCTCCATTCTTTAGTCTTCAACCGTTAGGTTTCGTCAACTTTCGCTACCGTTGGAGTATATCTTCATTTCACTTTATTTGCCTTCATTCGCTTATTTGTCGACGTGCGCGTACAACAACGAATGTGTGGGAGCTTGTTTCGACGAGTTGCGACGAAAGTAGCAAAATATGGCGAAACCCCGGGACCGAGAGATTCGGCCCGTTCACTGAATGGAGGCGAACGAAGACACATGTATGGAAGGGCCTTTATTCTGTGCTTGGATCGTTTATCATTTTGTACAAATGTTTGTCATTGAAAGTGTAAATCCTTATTTTCATATCATCAAGGGTACTTCTGATGTTTGTTCTATGTATAGTTTCCTATTCTGTCAGTTGCTCTCCTATTCCTGTGTATAGTTGCTTCCTATTCTGATACTTTGCTGTTTGGAACTGTTGTTTTGTTAATAATTATGATATTATTCGGGTGAGTAGGGTAATTCATTAAAATTATATGTCCCTTTATTAATTTCCTTATAATTTTAACGGGTTACCCCACCCAACTGCAGTAATATCTACAATTCGCTGTATTAATTTCCGTGAAAGATCTAGCCAACCCTGATATTAAGATATCACGAGACAGATATTTCAATGTGCTGTTGTTTGCTGACGACTTGCTTGAATATATATATATATATATTACTTTAATATTTATAACTAAATTTACCTCAAGATATACTTTTTTCCTATTAGGAACATGTTTCGAGAGTTCCTGTTCTCTCATCTCAGAACAGGAACTCTCGAAACATGTTCCTAATAGGAAAAAAGTATATCTTGAGGTAAATTTAGTTATAAATATTAAAGTATTATATACATCAAGAAACGGACTGTAGCAGAAAGTGATTGAAATATATATATATATATATATATATGCTTTACAAAAATCTGTTGTTAAGTTCATCAGACTTGCACAAAATACAATATGAAAATCTCCGGTACAAAAACAAAGTTAATGGCATTTGGCATTTCGAGGCAAGGAACTAATAAGAACAAAAATAATGATTAATGATCAAATTATAGGACAGGTGAGCCATTCTCAGTATTTGAGAAATGACATTGGCTGTGATGTGAATTATGATATTGATGTTAAGTTAGGTAAGTTTCAGACGATCTGTGGGACAATAAACCGTATTTTTAGAAACAAGGTACGTCGGGGTACAAAATTAAGTTTTACAAAGTTATGGCGGTCCCCGTACTGTCCTATGGGTGTGAATTATGGACAGCAACCAAGAAACAAGACAGTAAAAAGTAAAAATACAGGCCTCGGAAATGGCGTTCTTAAGAGGAGTAAAGGGTCTTCTTAACTTGACCGTATAAAGAATGAGGCCATAAGAGAAGAATTACAGGTTTTTAGCTTGAACTTGAACGGCAAGTTAAAAGATTACAAACAACGGTGGAAAGAACACTTAGAAAGAATGTCAGATTCCAGACTGGCCAAACAAGTATGGGAATAGAAACCTATAGGACACAGGTTTGTGGGTAAACCCAGGAAGATATGGCTGGAGGATCCTTGAAGACGGAACAGGCAGCGGCTTGCCTATGCCGTGTTGTGAAGATGATATATTAATTTCCTTACCGTTAGGATTGTTTTGGTTTGTGGATTCCTGAGTCTGGGAAATATAAGGTAAGAAACGCAATGGAGTAAGCCTGCTTAATTTCTTTAAAAACAAGCCCAAAACAGGCGCGAGCGCCTAAGAGATGCCTTCACTATCATCTTCGTCTTTTCATTAGTATCACTGTCATCACCATCAAATGGCAGCAGCGGTGTCATCAAAGCAGATCAACAAGTTGGGGTCTGTTGACTGATCTTTCTACATTGTCAACGACTATGTTTTCGTTACTTTTTTGCAGTCCAGATGTGGCAAACGAAAATAATTTTTTTAGAAGAACGTGGACCATCGAAACGGCAGTGAAAAAGAAAGAAGCTATATTTATTGGACTGGGAACCAATAATACATTTTACGTATTACACAGTTGGTTCTTGCTACACATATTGTATTTTGTTAAGCTTCTTTCTCCTTCCCTACCACAAAGAAAGGCCACAAGTTACACCCAAGATTCACTGTACTAATTTAAAACAATATCGATTAGGCTTATTGTTGTTTATTTTTCATTTTAGTAACAGCAATATCTTCCAATTTCGTTGCCTGTGGTTTTGTATGTGAACCGATGCGATAATCCACGTAATCTCATTCCAAACAGTTACAAGTTTATTTGGTATTTCAGCAAACGGTCGTTCAATATTATCGACTTTCTGTAGCAGATGTGTTAATATTCGTCGTCTGTAGGGAACTTCATAATTTTTTTATGAACCCTTGATGGCTGGCAGACACTTGTAGTATTCGTAGGGGGAGAAATGTCAGTTTCGTATTTTCACACTGGGAATTGTGTGGATGTGACGCGGGGTTGCCCGAAAATAAAATTGTTGCTTTCTTACTTTCCTTATTTAATTGTCAGTTCTTTGTTTTTGAACGCCATTCAATTTATAAAGCATTGGTATTATCACCAGAGAAGTAACGAAGTTTCTCGCATCCATATTGTAAATTTTTCATATTTTCACCCATATTGACACAATATAATTAAAGATTTTTTGACTGTTCGATACCCCAGGAACAAGTGACATTCCAGTCTTGTATCTTTCCCATATTCATTGATCTAGCTTCTCCTAGAGACATTTTGTGCCGTTTTCAAAATTAGTTAGGTAGTAAGAAGTTAGGTAAGCCTATCGAAACATACATAAGCTTAAACGCTTATTTGCCATTTAAGTATTATGGTTATAAATTTAACTTCCAAAACCAATGCAATGCTTACTGTATTCGTAATCATAAAAAAATAATGATGGTCATCATCATCTTCACATTACGGCATATGGAAGGTGCCGCCTGTTCCGCATGCAGAGATCTTGCAGCCATCTCTTCTTGTCTGCTTTTTAATTCTGGCAAAAAGTAGCAGAGTTTTCGGGATTTTCGTAACTTTTATGCTTTTTTACTTTTTATGGCACAGCGAAACCTCCGTTAACTGTGATAAGACGTGCAGTCACTACCTCGTTGTGTTTCTCGGCTAACGCAAGTCTATAAAATCCTTTTCCTTAGCAGTTTCAGAAGTTTTTTATCTAATTAAGGACCCCGAAATTGGGATAGCCCCTGATCTCCATAGCAGTCCTTCTGTTTCTGAAAACTTCTTTTCCTGTCTAAATTTCCATTCTTCATTCAGCATTTCAACAGTTCAGTTTTGGATTCAAACATTTTGCTTCTTTGTGTTTTACCAGCATCAAACTTGTTTGCTACATCCTGAGCATTCAGTTTTGTTTTTACACGCTTTTTAATAATGTCATTTTTTTTCTTTTACTGCCAAACTTACGTTTCTGAGACACTTTTGAAACTACCTCACTGTATCAGGAAACCTGATCGCGTTTTACCGCAGAAGTGAATAAAAGGTTGTCATTAAATGGGCACTACAAAGACACATTGTTTCTGTGTTTCTCGTAAAACAAACTATCTCGGCCTACGTACCGTCACAAAAAATCGCACACACACACCCGTGTTTCTGTATGCAAGGAAAGAGATTATATAGTCACGTAATTGCAGTATTTTCACCATACTCTTCAACTTTTTGTGTACACAATTAAGTCACTTAATGGACTTTCAACGCATGTGGAAGCTTATGTTCAATTCAGCTGCATTTGGACGTCGTTTTTATGCTTCCGCTTGCACATTCTCGTTTATTGCAACAAAGTCCACTGGTATTGATTCACGTTTACGTTTATACTAAAGTATTTCAGCCATTGCTTATACATTGTAAATAAATTTATGGTACTGCATAATAATGGCATTGTGCATGCAGGATGACTGTGCGTAAGGAATATTAGTTGGACAGTTGCTATTTTTACCAGGAGTGTCCCCAACTCAATTTGCACATGCAAATTGCGCACACAATTGCAAATGCAATTGTGCACATGCTTATCGCCGATGTTGTCAGTTAGCTACATACAACATAATACGTTAGCTACCTAGTTCTCATCTCTTCAGTTTACTCTTAAAAAATGCTTTTATCCGTACTAATAATTTCATTGAAACTTTAGTTTGCGTCAATAATAACGTACTCTGGTTTTTAAAATTATATACGCTTAATGAGAGTGTACAAACAGGAGTACGGAAGTAACAGTTATATGCAGTTAATTATATAATACAAGGGTCATGCAATAATTAAAGAGTCAAATAGTTATGTGTAGAGGAAAATCGGTTGGTAGGCGGAGTTCGATAGTTTCAGAAATGTAAGATGGCATCCCTGTGACGAGTTCTGATCGGATGTTTGATTACAATCGTTTTGTTTATAGCTTCAAATTCACATTTATCGATAGCGGGTCCTCTTGAAGTTTCGGAATTAGTTGAACGATGTACAGTGATCCGTGTTTTGCTTTGTGAAGGTGAAAACCCGGTTAAAAGTTACTCTCATGAGACTAAGCACTAAGCAATGCGGAAAAGCTGTATGAGCCGCAGACGTTTTAATAAGGGGTAGAGCAGTTTAAAAATGGTCGAACTTCAGTGACTGACGAGCATCGTTCTGGATGTCCTGTTGAGGTTTAAACTGTTTTGTGACTTTGTAGAAGATCGGCGGACAATACACAGTAGTAAAAACTACTATCACATGCTTATCAATAAAGCCGGAAGTGATGCGGAGACGTCCTGGATTTCTGCTCAAAACCGTCACTCTCCTTCATGATAACGCCTGTCCACACACAGCTCAATTAACACGAGACACCATCAATAAATTTACTTGGGAGACTGCCTCACCCTCCGTACAGTCCATATTTGGCTCCATCTGATTTCCACTTGTTTAGTCCGCTCAAGGAGGCATTACCAATTTTATGACAACAACAAGGTTAAAGAAAATATCTTTAAAATGGCTCCGACATCAACACAAAGATTTCTTTGTAGCAGGCATAAAAAACCTTATTCAGAGATGGGACAAGTTTATTAATGTTGCTGGATTATGCGAAAATTAAAAAAAAAATTGCCATACTGATTAAATAAACAGTTTTTCCTCCACAGCTATTTGTCTCTTTAATTGTTGAATGCCCCTCGTAATCCAGCGACAATCCTTAACCTCTAGGACTAGTTTAAGCTTATAGTAGTTACAGTTCTTAAAATGATCATTTTTACCGTACCGTATTTATCGAGTCAAGACAGTGAAAGAACAAAGGCACGTCGTGTTGCATTGATGTTGTTATGGTTACCGCTGACACCAATATTTCTTTAAAACAGTTAACAGTATAGCAGTAATAAGCTACTTATACACAACTAGCTGTTACCCGCGGCTTCGCACGCGAATATTTGACTTTTAATAAGTATTTTAATATAATTTTTATTGTCAGTGTCTATATGGCGTTCTGTCAGCTCGTATAACAATTTTGTACTCATTAGTCAAATTACCTCCAAAACTGTTTTCAACACTTGCACTATTTTAACTTGTACTAAATTATTATGTTGGTGCAACAGCCTTTAGAGATTTAAAACTACCCGTTTATAAAGCCTTTGGAGATATTTATAAAGTATCTGTTAAATAAAAAACGACAATTAGTACACTTCTTCTTTTCCACATCGTAATATAGCGATACAATCGCATATTATATAAAACGTCGAAAATGTACTGCGGGAATGGATAAATGTACAGTTCAGATGCCGCTAATTCTGATCTCCATGGTGTTGTTGACATCTTTAGTAGTAGTATTTAATATATTTCATTACTTATACATTGCATCATCAGAAATACGTATAAACATAAATTTTATAATCGTGTAAGACAATTACAAAATATATAGACGTATCTGTATACAAAATTACAAAATATATCGATAAATCGCATATTAAAAACATTAAAAACTGCAGGAACGGATAAAGGTACAGTTCCGATGCCGCTAAATATCATTTGTTTATTTACTTGTTACTATGGTAATTAATTCTGGTCTCCATGGTGTTGTTGACATCTTTATACGCGTCAACGAAAAGGCATAATTAAAAGGGTCTAAATCGTGCGAACGGGGCAAAATATCAAGTTCCAAGTTAGACAGTATTTTGCGCCTTGTGTCAAAGGTTACCTGTGCAAAATTTGGCGGCAAACGGTGTAACGGTGTGGATTTGTATTCAGTACCCATAAATCCTCAGACTTTGAGTTTTGTATGTAGGTGACGGTACGCGTGCCAGTGAATTGGTCTTTTCGAACAGTTGAATGTTCGTTTGTTTACATCTACTGATTTGTTTCCACAAGTACACTGTAGAATCATAATTCTTGTATTGTTCATTTGAACTGTTAGCACAAAACAGTGAACTATGCGGCTTATAACTTCAACATTTTTTATGTTAATTTAATAAACAGCAGTGTGAAAGGCATCCTCTTGCAGTCAAATTACGTATGTTTCCCATTGTCATCTCGAGACAGTTTTACAAGGTTGGCAAGATTGTTTATCATCATCGTCACCACCACTATCATCATCAACAACAACATTCAAGGCTTAAACCAGCAAGATCTGTTCCAATCCCATGTAATAAATATTTACGGTGGCTTTCAAACTAATCGCTCCACAGTTTCCTGGAATGACCGAGATTTCGTATTTCAGGATATGCTTTGCAGACAACTCATTAAAGTGTTTAGACTTTAACCAATTTCTAATGTAGCGGTCAGTAAAGTATCTAAAAGTGCTGTTGTCCGTAGTTCCCGACGAATGTGTTTACTTCTCCCGAGATTTGTAAAATTGGATCCTGTTAAAAGTCCTTAAGAATCGCATCTCAGCTTGCTCAGCTCGAAGCTTAATATAGTCCAATTATCGGACCAGTAAAAGGAGCATATACAGTAGAATCTCTGTTAACCTAAACAAATGGGGGGGGGGAGGCGGTTTCGGATAACCAAAATTTCGGATAATAATTAAGATATAATTTTTTAAAGTGTGAGGTAAAATAACTAGAGACAATATACAATATTACCAAAAGATTTTAATAAAAATCAAACTATTTACATGAACTCATTTTTTAACACCAGTTTTATAATTTTTTTTTTTGAAAAATCTTATATTTTCCTTTGCTTTTTCTTTTCACATCGCTTTCTTGCAGCAATATCTCGTCATCGCTTCATTAGCAGAACGTAAGAGGGCTTTGATTCTTCAGATCGTTCGACGAACCGTAACGTTATCTGAAAATATGAATAAAACTCCGTGAAAAATGCGTATTTCATATAGCCTAATTTAATGCCCTGACCCAAAATAAAATCACTTACCTCTAAGGCATTGAAGATCTCGTCAGCGGTGTCGTGGCTGCTTTGGAGCTCGTCAGCTCTCTGCTATGTCATCGTCTTCGTCGTCCCTTTGTTTCGTGAACCATAAAAGTACAGCCTCATTTACTTTCTCGTTTTGTGACGTCTTCTTTGTTGTCTTGTTTGGCATCTTCGAAGCTTGCTCTTCAAACTTATTTTCCATCTTAACCCAATCAGAAACAGTAGGAACACCACCACCAAAATCGGCTGCCATAGTTGGCAAAATCTCATTTTTAATTCTTTTAATTGCCTCCGATTTTCTTGAATCGTTATCATAACCCGTCTCTGCTTTGTTGACATGACGTACAATTACTACACGTTTATTACATTAGTTTTCGTGTTTTATCCGGAAAACAAATTTTCATTGTAGTAAAAATCGAGAATATATAATTTTTTTTGTCGGTCTTTTCGGTTAAACGATATTTCGGTTAAGTGTCTCGATTAATGGAGGTTTTACTGTAAATTGAAGTTCGTCAATATTGTTCAGTAAACCCCATTTTGAAAACTAGGATTTTCGTACCTGCATATTGAGGCATGTAAATGACTATTAAGAAGGGGTTTTTAACAATACGGTATCTTTTTAATTCATCTCATTTATTGCGGTGTAGTAAAATCTCGATTACCTGTCAGGAGTTGTGACGGATATGAGAATAGATGGACAGTAGAATAATCCTCATCAGACTATCCGATCTTGATGTCATCAGATTTTTGTCTTTAAAATTAGAAAATAACTACTCTAAATTATCCTGTAATTATTTTTGTACTATCTAAGAAAGATCTCACAATATATTTCAGTAAAGGAATTAACGAAAACTGTATACGATTGTAAAGGTTACGTTACATTATTGTTTAGTAAGACTGTAAAACTGTTTTTTTTTTCGAGTTCGAACCACTCAAACACGGCGTTAGCGTTCTTTCATCTACACCAGTGACGTGGCATGGTCACATAACAGCTGTTGCCGGTTGTGATAGGGGTAAAAATTAATTCCAATTTTTTCTAGTACGAAATGTTTATTTTTATAGCCAACATATTTTTTTAGAGTATTTTCTATCACTCGCTGGCAGAAGAAGAGGGTCCCGGTTCAACGGGATCTGATTCCATTATACTTACACAGAATAAATCAGGACACAAATAATCGAATTAAAAATAATAAATACAAACAGAGAAACATATAACTAAACGAACAAAATAGAAATAGGTACGTACTAGTAGTAACTGGTGCACGTCGATTCCGAAAACGAACATAGCTGCTAACTGAGCGTTTTGCCGGTTTATACAGCGGCAACACATTGGTTGGACGAATGTCCCCCCCCCCCCCCCACCGCAGTTTGTACAGTGACAACTACTACGAGGTCAATGACCACACGCAGTAAAACATTGCCGATGTCTGAGCCGGGAACACAATACGGTGCAAGTGCGTAGCAGTTCGAAAGCAATGCTATGGTTTTCCTTCAAGTTTCCCTACTAATATTGTTCGCATTTCAAATTATTTAATAACTAAAGTATTTATTCTGTGATATAATTAATTTTATTTTATTTCATCGATTACATGGACACCATGCTACTGTCTGTACTGTGGTTTATTAATTTTTCGTTTTTCTTAATCGCAGCATACTTTTCATGTGTAACCACTGAGTGGTCAGGGACAGTCACACTTTGCATACTTTATTACCTGTAAAGCCGCTACCCATTTTTAATCTATTGCTGCCTTCTCGTATTTAAATGTTTAACAACCTGCAGCGTTCAAGTAGGCGACTTGACGTATAGTGAGTAAAACGTACACCACGTTTCGGTGGTATGACTGATAATCCAGTTTTTACTGTGTTTTTAATTCAAGACCTGTAATTTAGACTCCATTGCCAGTTGTAATATGACCACACTTGGAGTGAATATTTTCTGACAGTGGAACAGACGTTTTCTTAAAACAGTAAAACAATAAAATAAAGAATAATTATGGGATATAAAATAAAATCATAGGATGTAATAACAAGTAAATGTGGAATATACATCCAATTTATATTCCAAAGGACTGATTAAAAATGGAACTAAAAATCACAGTTTCGTCCAGCGTAACTTAATGGGATATTGTAGGCTATACAAATTCATATTCATGGTGAGTACAATGAACCAGTGTAGTGGAAATTAAAAAATATCATCTTTCTTCAAGCTTTAGGCTCATGGCGTGGTGTGCCCTCTAATCATGGTACCGCTAATACCATACAGTCACCTGAGATGTCGCGTTGTCACTGACTGAGATCCGCTTATACAAGCCAAACTGTTGTGTTGCCACGATAATAGGTAGACGGAGTGGGATTAAATCGACGTAGAGCTGAACCCATAGCGCAGCATGACGATTTGAACGCCATACAAAACCACGCTCTGCCATTGAGGTACCTCTTTCTAAATCAGAAATATTCTAATTGAATTCACTAGAATATGGAAAAGGTAACATAATTTACGATTGATTATCACATCAGAGTAACGATATGATCACTACGATATCAATTCAGTTACCACTAATAACACAATTTTGAATAATATGGAATCACTGTTTTCTAGACGGTAATAACACATTGGAACAGGTATATCGCAATGTATTTATACAATAACACCTTCTTCAGTGACGATTTTACGGAACTCCGTTTCTGCACGTGAGGAGTGAATTTTTTGGCCGCTCGACAGCACGGAATTTTTCATTCCTCAGCGTACAACATTTTGCTATCAAATAAAAATCGATGTAAAATGCTTAGTTGTATTCTGGCATGTGACTACTCTACACTCATGGTAAATGGGGGGTAATACGTTGCGTTGCTATTCCGAGTGGTTTTATTTTGTAATCCATTTTTAAGATAATCATAAAAGTAATTCTACATAAAAATAATTGTAAAAATGGTATACGAATAAAAATAATTCTACTCGCGTAATAATTTAAAAAATATTTCTAAACGATAAACGTAAATTATTCTACTCATTCTAAAAGTAGTTTTACTATGTGAAAATTTAAAAGCACAGTAGATAAGCCTTGGCGAATCGAGCGACCAAATTTTTAAAGCATAGATGATAACGAAATTGTTGAAAGCATCGTGAATAGGAATAGGATCGCGAAATTAAAAAAGAATAAATATGATGAAGAAATTAAAAAAGAATAAATATGATGAAGAAATTATATTTCCGCCAAAAACCTACTAAAGTACTTACAAAAAAAGAAATGTTGAATTGCACTCGAATCGGTGACTATGGCATGACGGTGTGACACTCGGTTCACTGTCAATACTAGAGTGTTTAGTTTATAGACTGTAGACCAGTGGTTCCCAACGTGGGGTCCGCAACAATGTTTCAGGGGGTTCGTAGGCACTTTTAAGAAAAATTACAATATACCGTAATTTCTCCGATTTTTATGCTCTAAAATCTACATTTTAGAATCTTAAAACAGTTGGTAGAAGATTCCAGTATTTGGGGGGGGGGGTCAAATTAACTGTAAAAGTAATTTCAAACTAATGGCTTTAATAATGTCTTTAAATCGTGTCGTGTAGCAGACCTGTTTGTCAGCGAGCTGACTAGACCTATCTCTTACAGTACAAAAAGAAGACTCATTGGCAGAACTTTCAACTGACAGTTTTTTGACATCATTAACTGAACTTTGATATTCACCTGAAGTTTCAATTTAACATTAAAATTACAGTTTTTCCAATTACAGCTAGTTGACTTCTGGTTATATGTAATGACTGGCTATCCGGAAATCGCAAAAAAAGCTTTGAAGCGTTTAACTGTGTTCCCCTCTACTTATCTGTGTGAAACCGCATTCTCCCTGCTCACGTACTTGAAGTTGAAGTTGAGAAATACACTTGATGTCGAGAGTTACTTAATGTTGAAATTATCCTACATTAAACCCAATATTGCAGAGCTAATTGTTCAAAAGCAGCTTCATTGTTCACATTAAACTATGTTTGATATCATTAATATTATAATTTTGCAAGTTAAGAGAATTTTGATTTTAATTAAAGTATAAGAGTTCCTATCATACTTCCTGTTTGTTTTATTTCAGAACTCAGACGGGGCCCGTGAATTTTTAAATTATTTGGGGGGGGAGGTCCGCGAACTGAAAAATTTGGGAACCACTGCTGTAGACTAAGGTTTTACTTTAAAGATTTGTGAGAAGTGTTTAGTTTCTTACATAAAACACTGAAAATGTCACGATTTCCTTTACTTAATGCACAGTTTTACTAAAAAAATATGTTTTATTTTAATTATGTTCTTACAGGAACCAAACGTTTATACCCTGCTGAGATACTACAGCGTTATTGGCAAAACATGTATGTACTATTTTATAATATTTTTGTAGTTTTAATAATATAAATATAAGTAAACCGTTTCTTTTTGTAAAGACTTGATTAATAACTAATATGTCTATAATTCTGTTTCTGCGAAATTCACATTCGTGGAACGTTGTTTTCATTTATGACATGGTTATACGAACGGGTAAATTCTCTTACTCAGATTGCTTCCGTTGTAATATTTTTTTTTGTTGCTTCACGGTTCGATAGTTGTTTTAACATGATAATGTTTTTAGGCTGGGGGTCATCCACAAAAATGTAACGTCATCGAAAAACGTGACGCTTCCACACTTTCGATTCCCCACAGTCTAGAAATTTGATATGTAGACGCATCAAGACAGAAATAATCGCTGCTGACATTGAGTTTAGCAAACGTTTTAGTGAGAATAAATTTGGTTTTACATGCTCTGTTTGTGATCGTCTGTGGTTTGGAAATGATTTACGTAATCCACATTATACGTTTCAAAAGCTTAAAAACATTATCATGCTTCAATGTTTCGGTTTCGTCGAAATTCTTTGAATGCTTAGGTACATTAATAGAGAGAGAGAGAGAGAGATTAAATCATATATGTAATTTTAGGTTTACTTCTGCTAAATTAATTTTTTTTGAAGAAAAGATTGGGCTTGCTAATTAATTTATACTTCTTTGAATAAAATTTTGTTCAGACACATAATATTTTATTTGAATAATTTATTTTTGGAAAATTAATAAAAAATGATTGATTTTTTTTTAATCAATGGAAATCAAAATAACTACTAGTTGCAAAAAAATATTCTGAAGTGTGCACGCACACGAGCATACGCCTTGGTAGTAAATACTCTTGATGTTTTTAAAGTTTCTTGCAGTAATTGAATTTCAAACGATGTTAGCAAGGTAATAAGTTTCTTTTGCAAGTAAAGTCTACATTATTATGCACCTCATGTACATTTTACTGAAATTCTCTTTGTGAAATGTATGGAAGGTGCATATAGAACTTATGTATATAAGATATGTGTATAAAGGTTATTTCACAGTTCATTGTATGACAACATCTTTTATTATTATAATACATTACTTTTATGAGATACATGTTTACATGAATTTTTACATTCTGCCTTAATGTGGCCCTTGTTTGGAATCTACGAGGTATGACAATAAAGTTCGCGGACTAATGCTGTAAAAATGATTTATTGAAAAAAGTAATATAATTACACATTGCACCCTTCAAAGTAGTCCCCCCTGAGCTGTAATGCACTTCTCCATTCGCCTTTTCCAGGCTTCGAAGCACTCGCGAAATTGTTCCTCAGTTACCCCTGACAGTGCCTCTGACGATGACTCTTTAATGGCCTCCAGAGTCTGAAAATGGTGCCCTTTCAATTTTTATGTTGTTTAACTTCTGAGGATCGAAACGCCAAACAAGGAAAATATTAAAAATATTACGATGGAAGCAGTCCGAGTAGAGGATTTACCCGTAAGAAATCACTCATTGCTGAGGGGTTTTAAACAATGGTTATATGAAATTTCACCCGGGTCAAGTGCCAAAACCGACCGCAAAGAAATAATTGAACCATATCTATTACTTAAGACCGCTTAAATTGGCGAAGAATAAGGTAGTAAACGTTTACTTTATACGTATAAATGTAAAAGTGTATGGATGTACATAAGATGAATCATTAATAGAGTTTGGCGTAAAGTTGACTAGAGCAAACGATAGGTAATATGAAAATATAAATAAGGAATTAAAGGTCCACACAGTGGCGTAACTAAGGGGGGGGGGGCAGGGAATCAGTCCCCCAGAGCTATTAAAATTTTCATCGAAATTCCATTAATCACTTCCTTCCTTTCTTATAGTTAGCACTCCGCAGACTAGTTTGTAGCAATTCTCTACGCCGATCTTCTCTGTGCTTTCCATTTCATAGGAATTACAAACTTACATCACCAATAATCTGTTTCATATATTAGAGTCTCGGTCTTCCTATTCCTCTTTTGCCTTCAGTGTAACCTTCAATTATTGTTTTTATCATATTCTCGTGACGCATAATATGGCCAGTAAGTTCAACCCTTCGTTTCACAATATTTGCCAAAAACTTCTTGTTTCTCCAACTCTGATGAGAATCTCATCATTACTGACCTTGTCGATGCATCTTACTCTCAGTAACTTCCTCTTGAACTACCCATAATCACTTAAACTAGATGTATTTGTAAGCCACTTGCGTATGTTAAAATAAGACTTATAAGTAAATGTAGGAATAATAGGAATTACACTATTTATAAATTAATAAAGTAAAGCTAGAGTTTTCTTAGTAATGACAACCCTTCAACATTTGGTAAATATCACACGTATTTGCAGCCGTGCGTATACGTTATTATGGTCATTATAATAATTTTTTTTTATTATTGTTACAAGTCGTTACATCCACTAACCTGCAATTTCTCACAAAAGTTGTAAACTATCGTGAGTAGAGACCAAGAAGCTCCTGGTATTTTTGTTAGATCTTGATATATTACGCACAAAATCAGAATCACTATACAAGTTCGAAACCTTGGAATCTCTCGTTATTGCAGTACCGTACCTAGGTGTTCTCGTGAGTGTGGTGTCACTCCTCATGTGTTACTGCAAACCTCTTGATCTCTTTTATTATTGTAGACATCATCTACAATCTATAGATACATCACGTTATAGATGTCTGCAATTGTTTATAGGTAAGTGAATGTGTAGTTATAGATCATTTCGAAAATGCTGTGTTACGTTGAAAATATTTCTTTTTTTTTTTCACAAAACCTAAGCTAAATAATGAAGTAATTTGTTTCTAAATTTGAAAAATGGACGATAGGGAGCAGTGTTTTAATTTTATAACAAAGGCAACTTTCTGTTACTGACTTCTAGTGTAAGTGAAACGTTCTTTAAAATAAATTAAATAATGACGGATTTTAAACGTCCGTTTTCCAAATTTAAATGCACCACCGTTATTAACTATTAAGGCAATTTGTATTAAAACGTCCGGTTCACTTTTGTTTTTCATGTTTTCCATCAATCGGAGCTCGACATTAAGGTTCATTCCAAAACACTTAACTCTGTTTTGAAGTGTTAGTGGTGTCAGTTGCTATCAGAACATCTTCGTGTTTTCTGTAAGCGAAGTCAGTATGTACCGATGTACTCTGATTTAGTTCCTATTTACACATACTACTAGCCTGTTGGAACTTTGCTACTGTTTTGAAAAATATATTATGAAAAATTTAGGTTTCGCTAACACAGTGATGCGATAAGCGACTCACAAGCAAGGTCGTATACTGAAAATTGAAATCTTTTTGATATCTTCTTACCTAATCTTTCATATAGCTTGAACTTGAATATGAGGTAAATGATTTGTGAATTTTGCACTTCGCAGATATCAACTGATCATTTTATTAACTAGTTACAAGTATATTACAAGTACTTGTAAAATCTTTTGTCGATGGCATAATTCTCCACTATAGGAGGGGATTCACTTTTAAAAATTACCTTCGAAAAATGTGTTTTTTCAAAAGAAAGGAGAAGAAAAGAGTAGTAAGTACCAAGTACGAGGGTAAGTCAATAAGTATCCGCAAACAATTTTTATAATAACAACAGTACAAATCTGACAGTTAGCTCATTTTTCAACATTCCCCTTGCTTAACAACACACTTGGTCCATCGTTAGACAGGCTTTCTAATGCTTTCAGGAAAAAAGTTTTTCAGCTGAGAAGCAAGCAATGTATGGACCGCTTCCTTCACTTCTTGGCCTCTGAAGAATTAACAGACCCTTAATGCATCTTTAAGTTGGCCAAAGAGATGGTACTCCAACGGGGCGAAATCGGGGCTGTATGCAGGATACTCTAACACATCGAAATTTCCCAAGGGTTTGGACAGTGTGGGCGCACGTTGTCATGCAACAAAAGCACTCCTTACGACAATAGGCTTCGGCATGTGAATCGAAGTGTACGCTTCAGTTCGTTGCACAGCATCTCATTGTAACTTCCACTGTTTATTGTTGAGCCCTTCTCCAAGTACTGTTACAGTATCATTACCTTTCCTGCAATGGGTTGACTTGAATTTTTTTTGGATGGAGGTTTGGTGTATTTCCATTCTGTGCTCTGGCGTTTGCTTTCAGGCTTAAAGTGGTAGATCCACCTTTCATCTCCAGTGAGTATTCGCGTAAAAAAAGCTTCACCTTCATTAGCATAGCGGTCCAGTAAGCGTTGACAGATGGCCACAAGATTGCGCTTGTGCTCTTCAGTTAGCTATTTTAGGGCACAGACTTTACGAAAGCCAACCCTCTTATAGATAATTTCATATGCAGAACCATGACTAAAATGCAGATGGTACACCGCTTTATCGATAGTCACTCTTCGGTTGGTCTGAATCATGGCATTAACTTGTTCATCAGTAGTGCAAGAGGTTGGGCGTCCTGATCTTTCCTCGTCCTTAACGCTTGTCTGAACGGTTTTGAATTGTTCGATCCATTCATATACACTTCGCTGTGGTAAAACATTATCCCCGTATTGTTTTGAAAGTCTTCTATGGATGTCTGTTCCGGATACACCTTCAAAACACAAAAACTGGATCACTGCACGTTGTTCTTCGTTGGTACGCAGAACGCAGGACACGTTGTCTGAACAACTCAAAGTACGTTTTTTACAATATTCTGATATTTTGATGGGAGACAGAACTGCTTGCGGTGTTAGGGCCGAATTTTAAAAAGTACCTTCTACCATTAAAAAGTGATTCTTCTTCTTCCTCGTAACGATAATATATCTGTCGGCCTATAATTATGAATTAACTTGGTGAGATCATGTCGTCTGAGATCGTATTCAAATGGTCTTTCCATTTACACCGATGTTCAAAGAGTTTATTGTGGCTAGAAAATATCCCAAGTCCCATTCAGACATCCTCTTTTCGCTGCCTGTGTATTCGTGCTGCCCTCGGCTGTTCGTAGGAACTTCACTTCTGTTTGGTCTGCTGTGACTTGTCTCTCTGCATCAGCACTCACGATTCATTACCATGCAGTAAAATTGGTACCTACTGCAATAACCTTTTAAAATAGTTTCGTTGTCTTTCGTGTACGTGTATTTTATAAAACACATACATGAAACTATATGGGAAGAATCCTGAATTTCACATTTATCCTTCGAAAATTGGTGGAATCCAACCTTCAAACCGGTCTCATCCTCCCCAGAAATTAATCTCGTTTACTCCACTGGGTCCACAAATCTTGGGGTGTTTCACTTAGTTAATATGAGTACACATGAACTCAGTGCCGATTTTATAAGCGGACACACTGGGCACGTGCCCAGGGGGGCAACGTCCGTGCAAGGAAGAAATGAGGGAAAATGAGAAAACGTCCTTAACCTAAAAAATATCAGTTAAAAAATAACTAACTTAAAAGAAATATGATAATACAACGTGTTCAGTTGGGTTATTCTAAAAGACGTTCTTGTTCTAAACCTGTATGCACTATGGAATGCCATCGTATTGGAAACACTGATAACTTGTAAGAGTAAGTATGTTTTATGCTTTTTACGGAGACTAATGAGTTGTGTTTAAACCGAATTGATAACCGGGTGTTATTTTGGGCGGTGCGTAGTGTCATTAGCCTTGACTGATCTCTGATGTGAATGTGTTAAAAAAACCGTTAGTATTGTTGAAATCAAAGATTACGAGCATGTCTGTAACGTTGGGGGCGGAGTGTAAAGTCCGTTTATATAAAAATCGCTCTGATATTCTGGCAAACGCCGGACGATTAAAGGTCACCCACACAATTTGACAGAGAGAGAGAGACTCGACTGTTGGGGTCGTTATGTAATTGATGTGCAATAGTGAATGTTCTCCAACGTGCATAAAATAAGTACGCTATTTGTTTACGTTTGCACTTCTAATGCAGCTGCTGCTGAGTTGTGTTGATGATGTGGAGACGTGTAGCTAGTCCAGTATATTTGTAACAGTATGATTGCAAACGCTGTTCATTGCATAACGGAACCGGTAGCAACAACTGCAGGCGTCCTCTGTTCTGTGTTTCGTAAATTATCTGTTAATTAAACCATGGTAGACTGGATTTAATTATTGTCAGAGTGTTAATAAAAGGAGCAGATATCACGCCCTCTGAGATCTTTGTTGATAATACAATTATTCATTACATTATTTTCAATACTTGTCTGGGTATTTTATTCCTTATTACTAGTAGTACCCCATTCCTTCCTTACTACCATTAAACCCAACCCTTCAAAACCTTGAAATAGGCACAAAAATATAGAGCCAGTAAAAGAGTTCATATACCTTGGGTCTCAGATAAACAGCACTAACGACATCAATACTGAAATAAGAAGAATATATCTCGCAAATAAAACGTATTATGGATTAAAAAAGCAAGAAGCACGAAATGCAAAATCTACAAAACACTTATCAGGTCAGTGCTGAGACTTCTAGGTTGCTGTGAAAGGCGGATTCTAAGAACAATATTTAGAGGAGTACAAGAAAATGGAATGTGGCGCAGGCGCTATAATTATGAACTACACCATCTTTACAAAGAGCCGGACATTGTCAGGATAATCAAAATGCACAGGCTAAGGTGGGTTGGACACATAGAGAGAATGGAGGAAGGACAGCCTACGAAACATATTTTCTACCAGAAACCAATGGGTAGTAGAAAAAGGGGAAGACCCCGAAGTAGATTCAAAGACCAGATAGAGGAGGACCTCGGAAACCTGAACATAAGAAACTGGAAAGCCAGGGCATGCAATAGGGAGGAATGGAATCGACTCTTGGAGCAGGCCAAAACTCACCAAGGGTTGTAGATCCACGGTTGATGGTGATGATGTGATTTCTTCTTTGTTTATTCCCGAATAGGGCGTGGTAAATTCTCCACTGTTTATTTCTTTCTGGCTTCCTAATTTAATTCACTTAAACCTACCACATCAATTTGATTAATCTTTAATTCTCTTATGACATTCTTCGGTATACCTTACTGCGACATTGAGAGAACGTTCCAAATGCCGGATCTAATTTTATGTTCTCTATCACAATTCTTTTATCACTGTCTTGGAGATCCGACCGGGAAGCTACGGAGGTCAGTCAATAATTAAAGGGACAAATAGATGTAGAGGAAAAACGGTTTGTAGGCGGAGTACGATAGTTTCAACACTGTAAATTGGCATCCCTGTGACGAGTTCTGATCAGCTATTTGATTAGAATTGTTTTGTTTGTAATATCAAATTCTCGTTTAACGATAGCGAGTCCTCTTGAAGTTTCGGAACGACGTGTAGTGATCCGTTTTCTGCTTTCTAAAGATGAAACCCCGCCACAAATTTACTCTTGTATGACTAAACAATATGGAAAATGCCCGCGGAAATTTTTATGTGTTTAGAAAACAGTTTAAAAATGGTCGAACCTGTGTGACTGACGAGCACCGTTCTGGACGTCCAGTTGATGTTTAAACTTTTTTGTGATTTTTAGAAGACCAGCCGACAATAAACAATACATACTACTCTGATATGCTTTTCAATAAGTAAAGCTGGCAGTGATGCGGAAACATCCTGGATTTCTGCGCAAAGGTGTCATTCTCCTTCACGATAATGCCTGTCTACACACAGCGGAGTTAACACGTGAAACCATCAATAAATTGGCTTGGGAGACTCTACTTCATCCTCCTTACAGCCCAAACGTGGATCCATCTGAATCTGATTTGTGTTTGGTCCACTCAAGGAGGCGTTACATGGTACGAAGTTTTATGACAACGCCGAGGTGAAATAAAATATCCTAAAATGGCGCCCATTTAAATTTCTTTGCAGCAGGCATAAAATAGCTTATTCAGGGAGGTGGCATGTGTAATAATGTTGCTGGGGTTTATGTTATAAAGTAATAAAAAATGTTATACTGATTAAATAAACCAGGTTCAACCATTTTTTTTTTTTTTATTGTGGAAATCCAGCCAGATGTCAGACTAAATCCTATTCGAATCTGAATGTAGTATGTACCTGAAAATGTTTTAACTATAGGGGCACCACGGGCAAGAAGTGGAACTAAAAATTCTAAGAAAAAATTGTAAAAGTCTATGTGGGGCATCAAGTTATGGGGAATTTGATTCAAAATACAAAATAAAGTACAAAATACTCTCTTAACACTTCCTGCAATTTCTGTATTGCTTTGAAAACGTTTGTAAGCTATTTTTACAAAAACATTATATATATTGTTAACAGTTATGTATATGTAAAAAGTATTTGATATAGGTGAAAAGTATTAGATATAGGCGTATAGATATCTACGGAAACATACATAAACTTAAAAGCTAGGACTAAATTATTTGTCATTATTGACATAGGCCTAAATTTAAGTAAAAATCCGTAACAGTAGTTTGATGTTTGTAATGTTTATTATGTCAGTGTCTGCTTTACAATTGTTATTTTACTAAAAAAAATAGAGTAATAAGGGTTTCCTTAATTTTTCTGATAATATAAAAATAGGTATCTACTATTGAAATTTACCTAATAATTTATCTAAATAAGCGTATTTTGTTCAATAAGATGAGAAAGAAAGATTCTGAGGAGGATATATGGAGCTGAACTAGATACTGAAATGTGGCGTATGAGGACAAACGCCGAACTGAACGATCTATACAAGGAACCGGACATCGTCACAGCAATAAAACAAGGTAGAATTAGGTGGGGAGGTCACATACAAAGAATGGCAGAGGAAAGAGCAGTGAAAAAAGTATTTATTGGAGGACCAGGAGGAAGAAGAGCAAGAGGGAGGCCAAGAAGAAGATGGATGGACGATGTAGATGAAGATATGAGAAGACTGGGGTCAGAAGGTGACGAAGAGTCGCAGATGATAGAGAGGAGTGGAGGCACGTCATTCTGGAGGTCAGGGCTCTTCATGAACTGTAGCGCCGTGGAGTAGTAGTGGTAGTAGTAGTATTCGTTCAAGATTTCGTTCTGCAGGTCAGGGAGCCTGCTAGTTGATTTATAAGCGTGAAAACTTTATAAACTTCGCAAAGATTAGTACACTTTTATTCATACTTTACACTGACGAGTAGATTTTTTTAACTATCCGTAAAACGATCAGTAGAGATATTAGTTCTATACTTTGATTTCACATTGTGCATTGTGGAAAAAACCTGACTCTCACAGACATATAAATCCAAAAAATTAATGACATAACATATTTTAAAAATCTGCATACAATTTTTGACACTGATCAAATTGCAGAAGCTGTCTTCCAAAAAATAAAACAAATTATGTTTTGAGCGCAAAATCTGATTATTTCCGTTTCAAGTTGTTTCACTGCTAAAGAACAGAGAAGTCCCGGATCCTGGAGTTGAAAAGAATTTCAAAAACACATGAACATCAATTTAAGACATGTTATGAGAACTTCGGCTTGTCGGGCTGTAAGGTGCAAACGTTTCTGCCGTGCCTTCGACGCCCGTCTTCAGGCAGAAGGCTACTGACAAACGTTTCGTAGTCGGTGACCACTGAACTGTGGTCAAGGATAGTGGCTGTGAGTAGGACAGTCATATTTATAAACTTTTGGTGTTCGCACGAAGTTGTTGTCTGACACCACCAGCCAATCAGAAGAAAGGCAAATTCTAATTGGTTCGCCACAACTCGAAAGCCTCAGACAGAATCGTAGCTTTACATATTCCGAGATAGGTTATTGGGACATTTTTTGAACGATAGTATATAAGATAAAGATTAGTGCTGGTGTTTGATTTTGACAAATGTTTAGTTTGTAGTGGGGCTGATGAGGGGCACAATTTAAAAAGTAGTAGTAAATTTTTCTAGTAACTTTTTTTTCTTTTCGTATATTTTTGGACCAAAAGGTTTTATTATTATCATCTATATACATGAAGCATCCTCACTATTTGACATTTCAAAAATATGTAATACAGTTATTTCACTCTACTATTTATAGTGATTTTCGATAGCGTATGAGTGAAAATAGTGGAGGAGAACAAGTTGTATTACATATTTTAAAATGTCGAATCCACTAAGAAAAGTATCATTTAAACTTGACACTTTGTACGGGTTTAGTTTAAGGTTTCTTTTTTTCGTTGAATTTGTTAGAGAAGAAAAGAAGCGGTACTGCCACCGTGGTGGGCATGTTAATTTATCATGGATCCGCGGACTGCACCATAACATCCTTGAGCAGAGCAAACGACCGCGCTGAACTGTTGGCACCTGGCGTTCATCAGGCTTAGGCCTGGACAACGCACACAAATTAGGGCGCAAGACGCCCGTGCATCCATCCATCCATCCAGAAGCGGTACTTAAACTTTTGATTCAGAGAGGGAAAGACGTATGAAGTGAATGCAGTAACGTACTATCGGGCCTTCAGGGAACTCAATGAAGGGGTACCCGGTTTAAAATTATCCCACTTAAGATGGTAAGTTTCGAAGATTAGTAATTAGCTCTTTTAGTATTATTTCGTATTATTTCAAAGATTTTTCCAGATTGTAGACTGCCTGTATTTTCAATATAATGTTTGGAAGTATATTCGAGACCTTAAAATATTTACTTTTTCGCAAACAGCCTGGTGTAGGCCTACAGGTGTGTGTTTTTTTCGGCCATCTAAGGACCACATGCCAGTTTCAATTCTTTATTCTTTGTTCTTTTCTTTTTCTCCAATATTCTTTCATCTTTTCACTGTATCTTCCTGTCTTCAGTCCACTTTGAACCTGCGTTTTTCTATCTCCTACCCTGGACTCCTTCCATTTTTAACATTTTTGCCCGAAAAACTTCTCTTTCAATTGATTCTTCTGCGTTTATATTATTTTTTTTCTAAATCCTTTTGGACTTCTTTAATCCAACTCGATGTTGACTTCTTCCCCCACAGATATTTGAAGATCTGCTTTGTTAACCTATTTTCGTCCATTCTATATAAATGTCCAAAAAAAAATAGTCTTCTTTTTCTCATTGTTTCTGTTATATTTTCTATACTCTGATATATTTCATCATTACTTCTTAATTTCCAACCTTCAGAAATTTTTCGTGGGCCTATTATTTTCCTAATAATTCGTCTTTCCAATATTTATAGTTTGTCTAAATTATAATTCAATGCTAAACATTCACTTGCATATAGGCATTCTGGCTTCACTACTGTACTGTAATGCCTTATTTCGTATTTTTAGATATGCACTTTTTACTGTAAATATCTTTATTTATACCATATGCTCTTTCCATTTTATGAATCCTTTCTTCTAGAGCAGATTTTTCTAAACCATTCTCGTGAATTATTTCCCCTACAGCTGTTTAATTATAAACAAAATTAGTCTTCGTTAAGGAGAAGTAATGGTAACTTTAGTGTTTATGCTTAAAATTACGTGTGTGTGTAAAATTATTTTGTGTAAAATTCAAATGTTAGAATATAATATTCAAATAAATTTTTCTATACGTTTTCGGCGTTTTCATGCCTGTTGGAACGTGGATGTGTCTATAGTTATTCGATGGTTAAGGTTTCAAACGTCCTTCGTTAATCCGACGTTTATGGGATCGGATTGTTTGCCGGATTAGCCAAAATTCTGGATTATCCAAAATGCACATAATTAACGGAGGTTTGATCAGGGCCTGTCAAAATAATGATATAAAACACGGTTATGAGTATGATAACATTACTTTATTGAATGTCAATAAATTAGTACATCAGATTAGATTTTAACTGGTAAGATTTAATTTTCAAACTGATCAGATTGGATTTTAAATCTGTAAGATTTAATTTTAAAAATGATAATGTTCCCTACCTATCACATCCAGTTCCAGTTGCGACAGGTAGTTTGGTGCTAATTCAGACTGCCTAGCTCTATCGCAGCAGTTCGTGGTATTAACGCTATCTACTGTACGTAACAGTGTCTTGTAATAGTTGAACCGACTGTAAAGTTGAACAGTCTGTGTGACATTCGAGTCGGCAAAAAAGTACAAGTTTGGTTCAAATTTAAACGAGCAGACCTAACCTATCTCAGGCTGATATGTTTTGTGTGCTCTTTGAAAGAATTTGGCACCCACTAATTTGTCAGTGACAAGGGTTATGTCTGATTAAATGCAGTGTATTGGAATTTGACTGATTATAAAAAATTGTGTTCCTGGGTTCAATGAACGATTTACGTTGTAATATAATTTGGTGGTATTATTTAAAAATAATGTGATGAATGAATAATAAATACGCCTCGCGTCGTTGGACGTCAATTTTATATGTCTTGTTATGTTAAAATAAAGAATCAAACTCTTATTCGGTCTTATCTCAATTTCAATAAAATTTATTATTCTTTTTTCTTTGGCATATATTGAAATTTATTAACATTCAATGCCATTCTCTTCAGTTAGTAGCTCCTTTAGATTTGATAACATGAAAACTCTTTCTCAGGGTTTATAAAAAAATTAAAGTCTATATACAGTCAAAGTCATACATATAAAATAAAATATAATAATTATAAATAGGTGTCAGTAATTTGGTGTTGTGTATGCGTGTTGAGTCATGGGTCCTTTGGATCATACAAAAGAAACAACTTAAAACAGGAACAACTAATAATAAAATTACAGTGAACAAATAATATTAATAATCATAATGTCTATAGTGGTTTTTTATATTGTTTCACTGTTCTTGTGCTTTAAATTGAGTAATGTTTGATCAAATGTTTGTCTTAGCATGATGGAACAATCTCACCAAACTTGTAGTTTCGTTTACAGATTATTTCTTGATATTTATCTTCTGGCCTTCAGTTTTCCATGTATTCTATTAAACCATTATACTTCTCGTTATTTCTGAAATTTTTCTTCATTAATTCATTGTAAAATATTAATTTTTTGTAGAAAATGTCCAGCTTCAAATTAATGTGTTCTGGCTTATTTTAAAAATTCTTCAACAATCCTGTTTCTTTCTTAAAACTACCGATTCATTTAGTACAGCTCTTGGCTATATGTTTTATGGGTCACAGGATTGTTTTCATATTTTATAATTGACATGATTCTGTTCAATCTTATTTTTTCTTCTTCACTAATGTATATTATTAGTTTGTAACGTAATATTCCACTATTTTTAATCATTATACACTTTGTTTGATCTTATTATATTAACTATATAGTTGGTTTATATAAATTATATGTTTTATTCACGGTTTATATTATAACTAGGTCTATTTCCTATTCAGTTTCACTATACACTGTTTTTTAACGGCTATCACCGTTATTTTCACTTTCTTACATTATTAAACTACCTAAGTTTTGTGATTATTGTTTAATATTATTCTATTTGTAAATTTTATGTCACTTACAGTTTGTAGTGCACTGACACAAAATAACTGGTTGAAGTTCGCAGACCTCTCTATAGTTTAATAGGCTTATACAATAACCAATGTCTTTTTACTTACTAGTTTTAACATTTATACACTATATTTCTATTTATTAATAACTATTTACATTTTTATTATTCTTCGGTCTTCCCTCCTGGGTGTAATAGTCATAGTCAGTTATTGTCTTGTCATTGTCATTAAATTATTTAATTCATAAGTTTTCATTCCCTATTTCCCTAGTATTTATTTATTATAATATTCCCTTTTGTTTTTTATTACCTTTCACTCCTTTACATTATTATTTGTCTTTAAATAGTATATTTTATTTTCATTTCTTTATTTGTTAAGTTTATTTTATACTTCTTTGTATTTTATTTCTAAAAAGATTGCGTTTAGGCCTAATTCACAACGAATTTTGATGATTAAATTGTATTTATTCTGGGGCGTAATCTTGTTATGTTACAACGTGCACTCTAATTAATCCATAAATAGCGCAGCACTAATTACTGCGTTTGAAACAATTGACTAATAATATTTAATGTGTATTTCCATTTTGTTACTTGATTGCGTTCTGTTTCACAGTTTTCTTAGCTTTTATCCGATCACCATTAGACGTCTCATAAATTCTTAAGCCAATTTTCACTACGTTACCGGGATCACATTTTTTTCAGAGGTAGGCTGATTAGGCTAAATTTTAGGACCATTCATTTGTATATTATATTCATTATAGGGCCATAATTTTCCATGTATTCATTTGTATATATTCATTAGGGCCATAATATTCCATATGTAGCCATTCATTTGCTATATGGAAACAGTTATGCGGCGTCTCTTATTTGAGCACTTTTTCATTTTTGAGAAAGTCGTTTCTACTTCTGTAAAACTTAATTGTTCTGATTATATTTGTAACTTTTTGAATACTCTTCTGCGAACCTTTTAACACATCTTCCACGAAATCTTGATAACCATTTATTATATTAGTTTCGTATTTTAGTCTTTCATCAAAATGATGAAATGTTTTCATCTGCGCCTTTCTTCAAAACAAGAATATTTGCAAGAATCCAGTAATCTACTGAGTAGTGGTAGGTTGTAATTTATAGAATTGTAATTTTCTTGAAGCTTATCATAACTTTCATTGACGAAATGTATATTTTTGGAGTTCTGTGTGTGTGTGTGTGTGTGTGTGTAGATTTTTTTTTCTATGGCAAACGATAACAGCCACAAATTTGGTGCGTCATCATATTGCAATAAGTGTGATAATACGCGTAAACGCAAAATTAATAACGACATATTGTCATAATAATGAAAGGGAGGGTTGAATAAACGTATATTTTATAAAATATACCAATTCTGTACGATAGTTTTATGAACGAACCAAATAAATTTGATTAAAACAATCATTCAACAACCGGTTCGCCAAACTAGTAAAACTTTAGGATCCGATTCGACCGAACTTATGCGAATCGTATCGTAGCTGGTCAGAACGCCTCATTGTCACATCTTAACATCAAGAAGAATATCTCACTCCAGCAACAGGCGAACGTTCTCTTTGCTTCGTTTCCTAAAATCCCGAAAGAAGTACGTGTTAACAAAATCCCATTTACATTAAATAATATTGTTTCAGTAGTAATAAGTAATCATATTCTTGAGATTTTTAGAATAGATCTGAAACCTTAAAATAGATTTAGAAGAGCAAACAAATATCACAAATAGCGTACATTTTGTATCAGGTTTCGACTGCTGTGTCTGAAGATTGAGATGTTTTCCCATCTTCTTCTTCTATGGCGTCACAGTTCGAAGTCGAACCTTAGCCTCCACAGTCATCCGCCTCCATTTTTCCCTGTCCTTGGCGATGGATGTCCATCGTTTTATTTTAAGTAAATTATCAGCATCCATTGCCACTGCGTCAATCCAGGGTGTCTTGGTGCTTCCGACAGGCCTTCTACCCTCGATCTGACTAAACAGTACCTTCCTAGGTATTCGGTTGTCTTCCATCCTAATGATATGTCCTGCCATTGCAATCTATGCAGTCGGATGGTGGTGGCCAGATCATTGTCTTTATACAGCTTGTATAGCTCCTCATTGTGACGCATTCTCCATATCCCGTTTACTTGGATTGGTCCATATATTCTCAAAATTCTCCTTTCAAAAGTATTGACTACGTTAGCGGCTTGTTTGTCTCGCTGCCATATGTTATCACCGGTCTAATCATAACTTTATATAATGTAACCTTGGACTGATGGTGGATATTCCTTGTCTTGAATATAGTTGTCAACGAAGCATATGTTCTATTTGCGGCCTGTATCCTTTTCCTTATTTCATTTATTTCTTCATTGTTTTCTGCCATCCAACATCCCAGATATTTAAACTGATTCACTATTTCCAGGTTTAGTGGTTCAATTTCAAACTGTTCAGGTTTCCTGTTTTTCTTCCGAGTGGTTATCATAACCTTTGTTTTATCTGTATTAACATGTAATCCTATCTCTTCTGCTTCGGGGAGGTCCGAAACCACACACGCGTACAATGAGCAACGGATCACCCGCAAGGCATTTAAAACCACATGTAATTAGATTTTCCCATATTTTAGTCATATTTACCTCATACGAATACGTAGATTTATTTATTTTTGGTAGGGTAAAGCGTTATGCATTAACTGTGACTTGATTCGCGTGACGTCTGTTTAAAAGTTTTTGTGCCGTACCGTTTTATTACCTGTATATTTCAATTTGACGATGACTTTATAATTTGTCTGTAATAATAAAACGGTATAGCAGCACGCGCATATAGGACGCCCTCCTGACTACTTATGCTCGCGACAACTGCAAACTTTTTGTATGATCGTTGCGAACGTTTGATTGAAACCCACTTTTTTCATTCGGAGTTTAAGGACACGCACTCGTAACCGGCTATGCTTACCATGTTAAATTCATCGCTTTTAAGACCCATTATCTCAGAACCTATAAAAGATAGAAGTCTGTAATTTTAGCAGGCAGGTAAGCACATTATACACTACAAACGTTACTACAGTTACAAAGATATCTCAATATCCTGATTTTTTTATAAATTTCTATGTTTTAACTCTAAAAATTTTCATCCAAAAAGCGTACTAAATATTTTTTACGTTTTTATTTTTTAGTTTAACTGTATAGTTCTAGTCATGTAAGTATATCTCCATTACCCCAGTAGTCACAAAAAAATTCACCTTCATGGTTCACTTGGTTTCTGAAATAATGGATCATTTATCTAAAAAAATAAATTTTCAGAAAAACTCATTTAAAGTTTTTAGAACAGGTTTTTATTATTTTAGCTGATTTAAAATAGTCCAGCCCCCATACTCGAGGCCTTCAGTTATGTCCATTTGGTCCTTTATAGTTTTTCTTCCCATTTCTAGTTGACTGTCTAACCGTTTTCATCAATTCATCTGCTGCTGTACTGCTGTCTCTGTCTCAAGGATTCATTGCA
Organism: Magicicada septendecula; assembly: GCA_034769895.1. NCBI lineage: Eukaryota > Metazoa > Arthropoda > Insecta > Hemiptera > Cicadidae > Magicicada > Magicicada septendecula. The sequence continues at coordinate 111,863,416 of CM068370.1, forward strand.
AGTCAATTTTTTGCATTACCTTAACCATATTTGATCCTAGTTTGATCCGCAGTTTTTATAAGACTTTACTTATATTACCTTCATTGAAGGTCAACACAGCGTCATATACACCCTAAACCAAAGTATCCAGTCCAACAAGTATATTTTTTGGCAATCTGTTACAAATCAGATGGTTCAGCGGCTCGTTTGCATTCTGTGTATTACCATGAAAGCAATTTTTTTAATAAATTAAGATACAAATATTGGCTTCATGACTTACACTGGTAATGAATGTTTATGTGAATAAGTTTCACTAGTCAGCATGGCCTAACTTCCATGTATAAGGAAGTTACATATTTGTAAAAAATGGTAATATATCAGCACTTTTCAGAGTACTTTTCCTAAGATATCAGTATTTTTTAATCATAAAAAAATTACTACTCAGCGTATTCACATAAGTTTGGTATCAGAGTAGGCCTATTCAGAAAATATCGAAGATTGTTTTAAGACAAAAAACCAAAAATCTTTTTTTTTGTCGATTTTCCGGTTACGAATGCCCTTAAATCAGAATTATTAAAGGAATGATCAGTAAGATTGCCGCATCAGAAATTAATTTTATTAATTTATTTAATGGGAAAAGTAGAGGGGATATTTGTAAATAAAAGGCCGGATAGCCTCATTGTTCACAACCTACCAAACATTGGAAATCATAGAAACATACGTAGCTTCCAATTTAAGCAAAACCTACATGACGCAAATAGAGAGTCATGGTATGAGGTTAACTTCGATTTATGAATACCAACCTCATTATTAATTCATCATCAGTCGTGGCTCTACAACCCTTGGTGGGTCTTGGCCTGCTCCAAGAGTCGATTCCATTCTTCCCTATTGCGTGCCCTGGCTTTCCAATTTCTTATATTGAGCTTTCTGAGGTCCTCCTCTATCTGGTGTTTGAATCTACTTCGGGGTCTTCCCCTTTTTCTACTACCCATTGGTTTCTGGTAGAAAATATATTTCGTAGGCTGTCCTTCATCCATTCTCTCTATGTGTTCAACCCATCTTAGCCTGTATATTTTGACAGTGTCCGCCTCTTTGTAAAGATGGTATAGTTCATAATTATGGCGCCTGCGCCACATTCCATTTTCTTGTACTCCTCTAAATATTCTTCTTAGAATCGTCTTTCACAGCAACCTGGAAGTCTCTCTCTATTTTTTGTCATTGTCCAGATTTCTGAAGCGTATGTTACCACTGGCCTGACAAGTGTTTTGTAAATTTTGCATTTCGTGCTTCTTGAGATGAAGCTAGATGCCAGGTGCTTTTTTTAATCCATAATATGTTTAAAAAGCCTCCAATTATTCGTAGATAATAAACTTTCCAATTTAAACAAACCTACATGACGCAAACAGAGAGTCATGGTATGAGGTGAACTTGGATTTATGAATACCAACCTCATTATTAATTAGTTTAACAAAAATGACAACGTATTAGGCAAAAATGAAAATTAAAAATAAACAGAATCCAACGGAGGAATGACTTCGGCAAGATCCCCGTCTTTTAATAAATTATTTACCTTAAATTATCCGCCGTGTGATTTCTTGTGCTTCGTCTATGACGCGTTTCAGAGCTTATGCTCCATCATCAGATATTAAAAAGGTAAAACTATCACTCTTGCGAGATCGTTAAGAAGTTAAAATATCAAAATTTGCATGTGAATCGTACGCGGATTTGGGTGCGCACCCGTTCAAGTTCATTCTGCCACTGAGTGGTTGCTACCTTATCGTAGCCCCAGCGAGCAGACTCAAGGCGGTATCGTACAATCGGTTGGATACAAAGTTCAGGTGGTCATTTAACACGATATCGCGACTCCTTGGGTTTGCATATGCACTGTAAATTTCAAATTCCTCCAAGTCATTCGTGAAACGGCCCTTCTTACACACATGTAACGGTATTAAATTGGAACTAAAATCTGTGTAATTATGATTGTGTGAAGTCAGGTGTCGGGCGTAATTTGATTTGATGTTGTCAATGTTTCTTATTTTCTTAGGTAAATGTTCTCGAAATCGTTTAAGGAAACCTCTCCCAGTCTGTCCAGTGTAGAAGCACTCGCAATCATTGCATGTTAACTTATATATGCCAGTTTTTTCTTCTGGAGGCGTGTGTTTTTTCGGTTTGAGAATATCCAGTAACTCTTTATTAGTCCTGAATGAAATAGTGAAACTATTATTATTCAATATAGAAGACAAAACCTTAGGCATAAAGCTAGTGTAATTAGTAGATATAAAAATTTTTTGCGTGTTGTTGTTTATTCGGGGTTTAAGCATTCTTTTTTCATGTTTTCTCAACAGTTTGTCAATGGTTAAACTATTGTAACCATTGGCAACCGCGATATATTTTATGACATTTAGCTCATCACGAAAGTCATTATCATCCAAAGGAATTGTCAATAATCTATGAATGAAACTATTGTACGCTGCCATTTTATGTGAAAGAGGATGATGAGAGTCTGCGTGTATTGTGGTGCCAGTGGTAGTCGGTTTCCTATAAATGTTGAACTTTAGTTTATTCATCTGTCGAGTGATGGTTAAATCTAGAAAGTTTATCTTGTTATCAACCTCTGTTTCAAGAGTAAACTGGATGTTTCTATTTATTTTATTTAAACAGTTTTTAAATAATTCGATTTGTCTTATAGTACCATCAAAAATTAAAAACGTATCGTCTACGTACCGTGCATAAAATATTATTTTATTTGTATATATATTATTGTTCAACAAGTGAGTATTCTCATAATAATTCAAATAAATATCGGGCAGTAGGCCGGAGAGGGGTGAGCCCATAGCTAGGCCATCATCTTGAATGTAAAACGAGCCATTAAAAGTGAAATAGTTTTGTTTCAAAACAACCTCGAGTAAATTAATTAACTCATTTATCGTCTGTGTGTTCATGCAACTATTGTCAGATAAATTGTTTCTCAAAATCTGTAATGTATCTATGACTAGGATGTTCGTGTATAAATTAGTTATGTCGAACGACGCCAATTTGTGGTTAGGTTGTAGTTCAACAGATTTAATATCATTAATAAAATTATTATTGTTCTTAATACTATGATTATTACGTAATTGTAAATTATCTTTTATCAAACAAGCTAGTGCTTTTGCAGTTTTGAAGCCAGGAGCAGTGGTAAAGTTCACGAGCGGTCTGATAGGTATGTTATGTTTATGAATTTTAGGCAGTCCTGTGAATATCGGGGCTTTAGCGTTGATGGGCTTTAAATAACGTCGTGTGCTTTCATTGAATAAATTGATACATTTATTAATACAATTGTTAAGTTCCCTGACGTACAATTCAGTGGGGTCAGAGTTTAATATTTTAATGTTGTTGTTAGAAATAAAATCATGAACTTTATCACTGTATGAATCAGTGTCCATGATGACTAGCGTATTTCCTTTATCTGCCTTAACGATAAGGACATTGTTGTCGATTAATTTTGTTTTCATGTGTTTTAAAGTTTTATATTCACTAGAGTACCTAGACTAACCACGTGAAACGAGAGGTAGATTATTGTTTAATTTAATGGCTCTATTGAATTTATTATTTATAAGTACACGTGCTTCATTTTGTAAGTGTGGGTCTGAAATAGATTTGACGGCTGCCTCCGCTTCAACGACTTCATAGATAAGTTTGTTTTTACCGACGGGTGGGAGATTATAATTTATCCCTTTACTTAAAAGCTTCATTTCGTTATCATCAAAGACTATTGTAGTTAAGTTCATGACTCTAGGGTAAAATGTGTGTTTACAAACAATGGCAGACTCTTGGCGATGTTTATGTAACCCCGTCTTTTGTTTATTATAGCGCTACGTAAGATAATGAGTGAGATGAAAGCCAACGTGACTGTTATATAGCATGCATTCGCGATGATAAGGAAAGAATAATAAGTCATTGCAAACGCGGCCGATATAAATTTTGAGGAAGCCACCGAACACTAACAGTCCTGTGAAGTCAGATTCGAAATAAACATTTTCAAAACCAAAGGGAGGACAAACAAAAGAAGAAAAGATTGGGGCAAAATTGGACTGTGAGCGAATAGTAAGAGCAGTAGTAATACCGAAATGCTAAGCAGACGTCGAAATAATAAACGAATGCACTCATCTTGTGAAGCAGAATAAACAACTCAAACTGTGTAGAATAACGATATACATTAACGAAAGTAAGTAAGGCTTTCCATGCCTCTGATAAAACCCTGAAGTCAAAATTTATGAATATGAACATGAAAAATAAGAATATACAAGACACCGATAAGAACGTTATCACTTATGGTTATCAAGCGTGGACGGTGATAAAGAAAAGAAATGAAACGCTTGCCACATTTTTGAATGAAAAGTATTAAGAAATGCGTGTGCGTGCTCACGCTATGGAATTTTTTACCTTGGCGTAAAAAACGATCTCGCGTTTAGGGGACATCTGCTTAAGACAGGAATACACATTGGAACCTAAGTATGAAGGCCAGTTGGAGCTGGAGAGCTGAAGAGCGAGTAAACTCTGAGTAAACAACCCGAGGAGGGATTAACGAAGGATATCAGGTTGCCGTTATTATTAACTTGAGGTTCTTTGAATATAATGAGCTCTCGTTCAGAACATGCCGACTGCACTTAGTACCCCTAGTTTAACATGCGACTGTTTTTTTTTTTCGTAGAGCCACTGTGGTCTACGTTTGGTTCAATTGGTTCTTCCTTACTTCTCCTGTCTCTTCCTCCTCTCCCCTATCTCCTTCATTCTTGATCGATGTCTCTCCCTACTTTTGTCAGTCCAGATGGCACCTGTCGTCTTCTTGAGTTTTTCTGAAAACCGTGGGCATTTTTTAATTTCTTTTTAAGTGGTAAGCATTCTTGAGTAACTGGACTTCTTTTATGTCTTTTTCTGTTGCTTTGAACCACGTATTGGGCATTTTGAGCTTTCTGAAATAGTTAAAAAGTTTCCCTGTTAGTCTGTCAGGATTCGTTCTTTGAATATGTCCATAGAAAGTAATTCTTCTTTTTCTAATACGTCTGTGATTTTCTCAACATGTATGCGACTGGTTTATGTGTATTTATATTTCTAGAACACGGACGAGCGTAGACAATTCAAAAACACGAGCGGTTACAGCAACATAGTACTGTACAGCGGAATTCATATTCTAAAGGATGGTAATCCGCATGTCCGATAGTCAAAATGCGCCGTGTGTAATTTGTACTAAATTTGCAGAAAGTTACAAGTAAAATAGAACAGACACGTATGAATCATTAGGAACGTTTAATTGAAGTATAGTAACCAGTAAAATCAGAAACAATGAAAAATAATATGAGAAACAGAAAATTAATTTGCGTCTTAAAAATGATTAAAAAGTACCCGTGTCGTAAACAACATTCAAAAATAAAGATGTACCATCGGAAGAGAAACTGTTATAATTTTTTACAGGTACAGACGCACTTAACGCATTAAAAAATGATAAGAACTTTTGTGAGAAAAAATGTGAATGCAATTCGGAGCAACTGTTAAAAGATTCTAAGCTGTCATACCGCTAAAAACAGTGACGTAATTTGTGTAAATTCTGAACATTGAAAATATAGTTCAGTTAATCGTATACATTTAACATTGTTTTTCGTGAACCTAGTCTAATTATCTTGGTCACGAAACGTTTTTCTGCGTTATTGTACTTAAGAATTTCTTTTCTTTTACCACAAATTTTTCATGTTAGTATTTTGTAATTGATCTGAGAACATCTTCAATGTTTGCTAACCCGAATCACCCCGGATCCAGGTATTAAGGTTACACTATAACTGTAAACTTATTTGTCCTCTAGAAGACCGTCATAGAACTTCAAGAGCCAGTACAGTACGGTAATACATTTTCTTAATCTAAATGCGCCAGAATGACAAAAACGTTATCACGTCTCTAATACGAGATAATTTTTTTTATTCTCACTCACTAAAAACACATATTCTATGGACTTTGTTCTAAGTGGGCTAAAACAATAAAAAAATACTCCGGTGCCTAACGGGTTTTTATTTGTAAATTAAAGAATTTGAAGGTCAGTCTAATTAAAAAATAATTTAAAAAACCGATAGGGCCGTAAGGTCAAGGCGGTAACGTAACGTTGTTACACGTACTGAGAACATGAGAAGGTACAGTAATTGGGACATTATCACAAGACAATGTAGTGCTCAAGTAAACAATTTGTTTATACAACGTAATACAGTATAATGAAAAACCATTTACCGTAGAATGGTGTAGAGAAAATCTCATTACGTTATGATAAGCAGTTATATCGTGTTAAAACCTCTGGCACCTCCACCCCATTTACTTTGCGAATTTTTTTAATAGTAAAAAAAACTTCTAATATTTCCAGCAAGCCATCTAAAGCTTACTTGTAATAAGGAATATTTTGAAGGCACTGGAGAATTAATCCGTGTGAAATTAACTTAATCACGCAAAGAAGGTAGCTTTGCTGAGTGAATCCAAAATGTAATGATGCTTCTAAAATGCTCTTTATAGGATCTATCAGTCCCAGTGACCCACCCACGTGCGCGCGTTAAACATTAAAGGAACCTTTGTTCACTGTGACGATGGTCTTAACAAAACGACCCTTATTTCGTTTAATTTCCGTACTGCAGTTGAGGCTTGACATGAATATTTAAGGAGAAGTCTGACGTTGGGTTTCTGACAAAATTACATTTTATTTATTCTAAAATTATTTAAGGTTAATTCTAAATTTTTTTATATATAATACACGGGAATTGGAACGAGTTTTGATTATGAAATTAATTGTTTTAATTAACACTGCACTCCTGCTTGACCTGTCAGTGCAGTACACTTCCAGCCATGATTAGATTATCAACAGTCTTTTTACCCTGATGGTGTTGATGCAAAATGAACGCTCACTAATTACTAAAGAAAAATTCATCCATAAGAACTCCCTCCCAACAGCCTTCGTGAAGAAAATAAAACTAATATTTTTTAGGGGCCTGTCTAATCCAGTGTTGTTGTGAAGGTGTTTTCATGTGAAGACACTGAATCCTTCAACAATGTAGTCTGATCACTATTCCAAAACATGTTTCTGTAGGTATACACACATTAAAAATAAGTGTTTGCGACGCATTGGTAACTTGTAAATCTGGTTACTTAGAAAGGAGTCAAAGTACTACAAGAACTTGCTGGTGAAGCAGGTCCAAATTGTGCTGTTGGAATAAACGTTATCGACAAGCAACGGCTCCGAGGAGCAGATAGACAAGCTGAAGAATTAGAGTGAAACAGTCAAGAATGGTTCAAAGAAACGGGACACGGAAGCTGGAAGAAGATGAAGAAAACAAAGAGGAAGTTTATGGGCCCGGAATTGATGAGTTTGGCTAAAGTAAGTGGTGACTGAACTTTAATGCTGTACTGAGGTACACATTCTCCAAAACCGCTCAGGATAGAAACTTGAAACTTCGTACACATATATGTTACACAGAGTACCACGGTAACCACTTTTATGGACATTGAAATTACAATAAAAGTATTTTTACAAAAAATCGATTAAAAATTGTGTTTTTTTACAAGGATTGTTTTAAAACAATTGTAAAACAACGTATATTCTTCAAAATGAGTTAAAATATGATCTTCGTTAAAGGTAAAGGTTGTGTCGATTATCTGTAAAAATTTGAGTATGTTATCTCTAAAGGTGTCTGAGAAAATGGTACCTGAAAATTCAGAATTCAACAATGTTTTAAATGGGATATCGGACTCCCTTTAAAACGACGATACTGCCAACGTTAACATCTGGCACTAAGATGTTACGACCTTGCACGGCAACTATATTCATGTTAAACTGTATGTTAATCTGATGCAAAGTTAAACTGATTTTCGTGAGCAGAGTTGGTACGTACTGGTAATTCAGTCAGTGGCGTATGATGAGGAGGGGGTGCTACGGACAGCATCGCCAGAAAGCCAGCGAAATGGTCAGATTAAAAAAAATCACGTTTTATAAAACTACAAATCCGATTTTTTTTGAAAAAACTCACTAGCTATTAGGAGATTAATTTCTATGTAAAAAATTATAGAAGTCGATTTAAATATGACTATTACTTTCTTAAACGTAGCATAACCAGTCAGACTAGGCAGATTATCTGTTGCACACCTTTCATTGTACATATAAGAGTGTAACGTAAAATATGTTGTCACTATACACAGTCAGATTCTGTGCATGAATATAAGGAAAAAAGTAGCTATAAACATAGGTCCATAGATTCCAAAGTGTATTCCGTCTGGCCGCCATTTTTTTTTTTTTTTTTTTTTTTAAGGAATACTTTATATCTCAAGAAGAGATTGAGATATCTTTATGAAATTTGGCGCACAAGGTTACACTGATGTTATTTAACAACTAAAAAAATCAAGGTTATTTTGTGATCATAATTTCAAAGTGGCGGCCACTTTGATTTTTTGATCACTAATAAATCTGTAAATTTTAATTTTATCAAACTACGGTTCATTAAGTAAAATGATAAGCATTTTATTGTGAACGTAATGACACATTGTTTATTAAAATCCGGTACAAAATAACTGAATTATGGCAGAAAACAGTCTACCCATAAGTTTTGTCTGAAGCTTGCGCGGCCAGTGTCAATATTTTCAAAATTATATCTAAATACCGGGCTGTTAGGCCGTGGTCTGTTTTGCTATGAATCAACGTCTTGTCGGTATCGTTTCGATTCCCCCCTCCGATATCTTCGTATGCCAAATAAAATCCTGAGGCCGCAAGTCTATAAAAGCGGAAAGACGGATCGACCTAGGATAAGATGGTTGGATGATGTGCTAGAGGATCTACGAAGAACGGATGTGATGGGTTACACTGAGAGGGCAATGGATAGGAGACGTTGGAAAAGATTGGTGTGGAAGCCAGGGCCCACATTGAGCTGTAGTGCTAAAGAAGAAGAAGACGGAGGAGGAGGAGAAGTAGAAGAAGCAGAAGAAGAAGAAACACATAACATACAGACACACATAAATAACACACACACACAGAATGTACGTAGAAGGCGTTCTCACTATACGACTCTGTGCATCAATAAAAAACTCCCTGTCAACTTATGTCAGGAAACGTTTCGTTTCCCATCTGGTCACATTTTTGTAACTTTTAAAGAAAAACTCATTATCTCAAGAAGGATTTGAGATAAATCTTAATATAATTTTGTATGCATGTTTTCATTAATGATATTTATTTTTAAGAAATAAAAAATCATGGCCACTTTGAGATCTCAAATTTCAAAATGGCAGCCAATTCAATTTTTGTCTCACTAATAGCTCTCTAAATTTTAGTTTTATCAAATTACGATTTATCAGGTACATTTTGAACAGTTTATTGTGAACACGGCGCCTTGTTTATTCACAACCAATAAGAAACAATCAAGGTATGGCAGAAAACAGCCTAAGTGTGCTCGCGAACCATTATGTATAAAAAGCATTTGATTTCTTGTGACTAATGGAACCTCTAAAATGTAATTCGATAACGTATTTTGAAGAAATTTTCAAAATAATTCTGCCATTAAGTATTTGCGAAAAAAAGACCAATCAAGTAGTCACAGATGATACCTGCCCAGACACTGACAGAATGACTGCTGGAATCTAGACTAAAATGAGTAGTGAACGTTTTCTTCTGCCCAGTAATGTATATTATGGAAATTAGTAGTTTGATTTTGTGTAAAAGTTGCTTCATCAGTGAACATGACAGAGACCAAATACGTGCGGTTCACTTGCAATTTTGTGTAGAAAAGTAAACAGATGCCCGTCTCTGTTCATAGTCAGCATCTTCAACAGTTTATACTATTTGTAGATGGTACGGGTTTAACTGTTGGCTTTGTAGTGTAATCCTGAATACAGTTGTGTGATCTGCACCTTTAATAATAATAATAGTAATAGTAATTCTCCTTTTATTCACTTCAGAATGTTCACCAACTCTATTTAGTACTCTTTCCTTCTCCTTATAAATAAAAGATCCAATGTCTCTTAGCAGTTTACATAGCCTAACAAGCATTTTCTCACACACCAAGTTTCGGTTGGGAAACCGCTGTGCGTTTAATCACCGTGCGTTTTGTTTGAAAGTTCGTACTTGAGACTCATATCTGACATTTCAGCAAAACTGTAATTAGCCAACTCGACAATTACATGATTAGCAATGAGTAAAGAAACACAAGCAAATGAAATTAAGAACTGTCTTTAATAAAGATAGCTGACGGTAATCCTTAGTTAATCTATGTGTGTTGTAACTGAACTCACTGAAGCAAATAGATGATTTACGAATCGAAACATAGCATCATCATTTACTATTAATTCCAAAGCAAATATCTGTAGATAAATCTGTTAAAGTTATTAATTTCATCGAAATTTGATCCTTATTAACTTTGTTGTAAATTTGTTAGTGCGTCACTTTGAAGAAACTAATAACTTCAAGTAAATTTTTCCAATACTGGAGGAATCGAAATTCGGCACAAAAATCAAGTAGTCAGAATTTATCGGTATACTTTCAAAATTATATCTAAATACGGGACTGTTAGGCTGTTGGTTTCAGATGTAGCGGTAGGCCTACTTTCGAATGGAAACGTGATTGCTTCACATGTAAATTATATAATAGAATTTACAGCAATTCAGGCCAGAAAAATTAAATTTTGAAATTTACATCAGTACCGTCACTAAAATTAATACTAGCTAAATGTATTTTGGTTAGACAAAATACTACCAGACTGAGTATTGACCAAGTTTAATAACGATACAATTTTTAATACCACTCCTGTAAGTAAATAATAAATTATATAAACAGATGTTACTCAATACTCGTTAACTGTAAAGTCAGGAATAATAGATAAGGATAATCAGTTTTGTTCGTATATGGAGTGTGAAAGGGTTCTCTCTCTGTCGCACGCGCATGTTACACTAGGCACGCGCTGACCGGATGTTAGCTACGGACACCGTTGACGCGTTTATAAATAATTTGCGTAACTTTGTTAATTTTGTTTAGATTAATTGGGTCTTTCAGACTAAAATAATTTTCACATCGGTTATCTTCAACGCTATTTTTGGCACGTTTGTACAAAAAGATTTTTTGAAGTACAAAAGTCGGTTTGTTTATTTCGAACTGTGTTTTTGTTTGCATAAACTTCGTGCAACAGCGCACATTGCTGACTTCGTGTACCACTCTGTCTGCGTGTTCTCTCAGCGTGCGCGCGCGCATTGGGGTTATCAAAGTAAATATTTTTAAAACTAAGTGAGGCTGATATGGTACTGTACGCGCAGTTAATCTACCAAACAGAAACAGATTAAAAATAAAAAACATGTAGGCGAAAGTTTTTCTCGTCTTACATTCTCTGAAAAAACCGTACACACTGATATCTCTATTACGTATATTCATTAAACTGTGTAATAGCCATAGCGGAATGCCAGGACAAACTAGTTAAATAGACTCGAGATAATCATTCTCAAGACAGATGAAGAATCGGACAACCAAGAACGAGATGAGGAACTCCATAGACTAGTGACGTTGGTTGTGGACAGGAGTATTCCTTGCATCAAAATAATAATAATAAGAAGAAGAAAAAGAAGGGTGACGTTGGTTGTGGACAGGAGTATTCCTTGCATCAAAATAATAAGAAGAAGAAAAAGAAGGAGAGGATGACGAAATTTTATGGTATTACGAACGCTTGCAGCAGTAACATTAACCTGCTCCGTGTGTGGAGGAGCTTTCGTCTTCAGCCGTTACAGTTTTGTATAAGTCATTTTCAACGTTTAATCCACAATTTGATATGGCCATCTATCCTTAGGTTCCCATAACGTCTACCTCCTTTTTCCTTACATTTTAAATAGCTCGTCTACAGTTGAATAGGTACCCATAAATTGATGTAACGATCACTGTCATTGATAATCATCGATTATCTCGTGCAAGCTTTCTGTATTGTGCTCCCCCTCCCACCGTATTCCGCGTTTGCCTTTCTGTCATTTTGTGTGTATCCCCCTACTGATTTAAATAATTTTATTTAATAGCTTTAGATTTTTTTTTTTTTTTTTGCTTTCTTTAGTGTCCAAATTTTGCCCCCATAAATAAAAGCAGGAACGGACATACAGAATTTCATATACGTTTCCGATTGAGTTCTGTTGTTTAACCTACACCTAATAGTCCCGTTAAAGTGATTACATTTTTCTTCTTTCCAATCTACTCCCGGACTCATTGTGCAACAGAGAAAATTCTCCTACTGTTTCATCATCTATATTTATTTTTGATCGTTTGTAGTTTTACATTTAAAAGCCAAAAGTTCGTCTTGCGAACTAAAATTTTTACTTTGAAATCTTTCATTGGGCCCATTTGTGTAAGTTCAAAACCGCCATTTGAAGTACTGTCTCTGACTTGACAACTAGAACTGATCTTCCGCATATGCTTGAGTTGTCACAGCTTTCCTGGAGTGTAAATCATATCTATAAAAATTTGTTTTGTTTTTCATTGTCGTGTTAAATAAAATTGGTGATACAATGCTATTGAGGCGGTTGAGGTCGATATTGGTACTACAAAAATAATAATAACTTATTGATATTATAATTCTTCGTTATCTTCTTCTCAACAGTTATGAACAATCAGCTTTGTCGTGGCCGTCATACGCTTCTGCTTCTAAAGACACCCGCGATCTGCTGCCTGGACTCTCCATCATACATGCTTAACCTACGCTTGGCTCAGTCTTTCCAAGCACCCTCTGTTGTGCTGTTGTCTAGGTCTGCGGTTCCGCGAGACTGTCATGATCCTTCTTGCGAAGCTCCTGGGCCTGGTTGCACACAGCGAAAACAGCTGGCGCCCTACGGCGGCCGTGATTAGGACCTTTGCTATTTCTGCTTCCACGGATCAACTCCAAAGAAAGACACAGAACCGTCGCCTCGGACTTAGGGTCAGGCAAGGTTCAACTGTCACTCCGAATATACGAGAAGTTTGTAAGATCGTGAGCAGAACAGTTATGTTTGATGAGTTTACTGTAGTCAGTGTAACATAATGCAATTCATACGAAAAGCCGATCTTCATAATTAATTTCGTGGATTCATATAAACGTCTAGTGAATACCTATGTGTTTAGTGGCTGCGGGTTTAGCGCAAATGTAGAAGTTAAAAACTGCAGAGAAGTGGTTCCTGCATTGAGGGCTGTGTTATCAAAGTTGATGTTTTGTTAAGTGCAAAAATACAGGGCCCTTATTGCTGAAAAAATTCCTTCGTTAATCTAGTAATACTAGATGAGGAACGTTTATTTTTGACGCAGAGCCTGCGAAGATGAAATTTATGCACGCCTACGTCTGACGATTCGTTCGCAGCGTGCTTGGTATGCGTTTGCCTTTACTTCCAGTGAGCGCAGATATTCGACAAGGGGGTGACATGCAAGGGGGTATTCGTAGAGAGTATTTATTAATCGGAACACCGAGTAAAAATAGTTTAAACAAAATTTAGATACATTTCCAAGAAGAGCCCTTGACTATCGTCGAAGTGGGAAGAGAAGTGTGGGAAGACCCCGTAAGCGATGGTTGGATGACTTCTATTGAGACTGGAACAGGGTACTAGCCTAAGCCGTAAAGGATGACGACGACGACAAAATTTAGGGGCGCGTCATTATTAGAAAACAATTACTTTTGGGGTGAAATGACTCATCGCTCCTACTTGTCTTTGTGAATCATAAGAGCTCGTAAGAGGGTATAGCTTATGTTGTTATCTCCGATAATGCGATGCTATGATTGAGAGCACGTACTGTATGCTAATATAACCTTACTTAAGTTATGGGTTTATCCTCTCTTTTCTTACTGAATGAACACAGTATCGTACTTACTCTAATGGCTCCTCTGCGACGACCAAGGAAACAATCGTCGTAAATAGTATGTGAGGTCGGAACAGACAATGGCCTATTCCTAAATTGAAGGTGATGATGATGATAACGATAATCATTCCTAAGTGAAAGTGTATACGGTATTTGCTGTAGACATACGCGCGCCCGTTCGTGTGTATATAAGTTAACGGTGTCATTATGTTAGGATAACTATCTTTGATTAGGAAAACTTACAAAGTGACAAGTTGAATCCGTATAGGGCGGCGTATATTAAGGCGGCTAATGTTTCAATCAGTTTCGGGTAAAGCGGCACGTGATGCCAGTGGGGTAGTGAGCCGCGAGCCACGTGCAGTGTCTGACAGAGATGGGTATAATGGAGAAATGTGGAATCGGACGAAGTGAGTGACGGCAGTGAACAGCGTGCGTTGCCGGTGCCTGGTACCTTGATGTGTTTGTATTGTAGCCACGCACACGCTCACGCTCACGCACCGCCCCACGTCCGTCTAATGAATGCCAATACTTTTTGCTATCGATTGCCAGTCACGCTTCACGTTGAACAACCAGCCAGCTAGTTGTAATAACGACTTGTTTTTATTATTTGTTATGAAATACGATTCGAACAATCGCAGCTTTGTCATGAATAAATGTATTCTAGTATTTTATTGCTGGTGGCTCTTGTGCTTTTCTCGAGGCTGCATCAAATTAGGTAGAACCTGCTTGCACTGGTCCCCTAGAAATCAAGTACCTCTGAGTACACCTACCTGGGTCAGATGGTGATCAAGCGAGAGTCAGCTTCTCTCACACTACTGTTTCCCATATTTGTGAACTCGGCTATGGCCCGGAAAACTAGGTAAGATGATTATCTGCAACCGTTCTTCACCTAATCCGTCCCAGTGAGGGGATACTTTGCAGCTGTTGCATGAAAATAAGACGCAAAGCGTACTCGACGGCTAGCGACCAGAGTCGCATGTTGAGAAACGGACGTAGTCTTCGATCCGTAGATGACATCATAAGACGTGGTGGACGTAAATTTTTTACGAGCGACAAGGGCCCTTGTCATCCCAGGTAGCGAGTGTTGACAAATACCGTATTCGAATAGATGATTCTCGAAACGACCTCGGCACATACTGTGGTAAAATTATTTACTATGATAAGGTAGGTTTAGTCGCAGGTGAAGTTAAAAAAAGGATTCCGTCTGGAACCTGATCTTGAAGCAGGAGGTTGGGATTGTAGTATTGTAGTGTCGCAATTCGGCTACCATAGCGAATCGAATCGTCGTCTCCGCGAAGAAGTCCTTACAGTCAAGAGTTCTTGTTAATAGCTCAATGGTTAAACATCCCGCTCACTATGCTCGGGAGCATACAAAGGCGAAAAGTGAAAGCGCATTACGCAGAGAGAGATAGAGTGTAACACTGCGACAGCCAGTAAGCGAAACGATTGACTGCCTCTTATTGGCTGACACATCATGTGACATTATGCCTCTGCGCAGCTGGCAGGTCTCGCCTTCTTTTGTGCTCCGCACTCTAGCGTTCGTTTGATTTCTGCGTAAGGTCAAGTTAATCCGACCAGCTCCTCTACTAGTGGGGGCAAAGAAGAACTTGTTTTGAGTATAGAAACATGGGCTACCTATAGAACCAATTAATTCAAGGCTGCGTACTTGAAGGAAAATGAATTACGAATTCTTGAAGACGCAACAAGTTCTTGAAAGACAGATAATGATGGGAATAATGATAAAATATTTCACAGCAGACCGTTGAAGTGTTGGCGACGACATTTCAGGTTGAAGCTATGTCTTTATACCTCATTCAGTGTATAGAAACGATTCCTGGATTATTATATTTAAATACAATAAAATTGAGGCTCCAGAAATGTTTTTTTTTTTAATTAGATTGAAGAAGAATCCGACGCTGGAATACCGAAGATGAAAACGGGTGAATACGAAAGTTTAAGGCTGGATGTAAATTTAAGGCAAGACTTAAACGTAGATAGCGTAAGTGAAAGAAACAGAAGTACAAGGAAAGGTGGAGAGCCCACGTAGAGATAATATCGTAAAGCATGTTTCCAAAGGTACTACTACAATATTAACTCCTCTGTAAGAAGACGTTTGGGGAGGCTCAGCAAAAATTTGAAAATTATGCAAACATGACAGATATTGTGCCTTATCTGTGAAGTGTAAATAGTCTGTCTTGCTAACTTCGCTGTCCTCGTTGCTAACATTCAGAGGGCTACTATCAGCGTTAATGAAAATCTTGGTATTCCGGCACAACCAGTGAGAGTAACGTTTATGTTTATTGATAGGCCTACGGTTATTCCAATTCTCAATATGGCGTCCAGCTGTCTTCAAGGCGAAATGCTGCTGCGCGTCGTGATTTTCTGCGTCTTCTTGCGGCGGTCATCCTCTTGAGCGTATGCTGTAAACAGAATAATCTATTTCAGCAGACTTCGTTTCCTCCTCTATCTCGCATATTGACTATTTCACGCCCTCTAACTGTAACGTAGAAACAGATCGATTTCTGTAACTGTAACGTGTAATTTTAGATCGACTGTAATAACAAAGTGAAAAGAAAGAAGAAATTGCATTTAAATTTGAATTAAAATTTATTTGTTTTATCATGTATTAGGTGTTGTTAACATTAGCATACATTTTTAAGGAAATAAATTGGACGGGATGTATACCAGTCGCTAGTTAAAATGCCGATGTTTTATAGTTCTTTGTTTTGTCTAAGCGTTGCACAATTTTCAGTGGTTAATACCTGAATAGTTTTATTCTTGTTATCCTCCAGTATATTTTTCGTATACATCGTCAACAGATTTTGAACTTTTTCTAACAGTCAGGTTTCGTAAAATGTAAAACAGAATCGATTGTAGAATATGTTGGTATGATGATAACATCGGAGAATTCGTTACTCACAATTTGAATAACGGTCGTAAACAACAACTTTACAGTTGTCCAAATAATATCGCAACAAATAATACAAATCATCAGTTAAAAATCTCCGTACACAGAGTAATCAACAACTA
This sequence comes from Magicicada septendecula, assembly GCA_034769895.1. Lineage (NCBI taxonomy): Eukaryota > Metazoa > Arthropoda > Insecta > Hemiptera > Cicadidae > Magicicada > Magicicada septendecula. The sequence goes on from CM068370.1 coordinate 111,880,265, forward strand.
ATATCTTACACCAAACAGCTATTAAATATTTCGTACTGAATCGCAGCTCACAACATCTATTGTCTAATAACATGTCTTATCGCTTCGATCTAGGATGTGATATTACATATGAAGAAGACAAAGATATTCTTAATAAAACAAACAACTTCCAAAGAATATGTGGGACATTACGGAGAACACTCAAAGGAAAAACCACGAAAGAAACACAAATAAAATTCTATAATGTGATGGCAGTCCCCATGCTATTATACGGGTCCGAATCATGGGCACCAAGAAAGAAAGATTATAGACAGATGGAAACGTCTGAAATGAAATATCTTAGATCTGTGAAAGGTTCTATAAGATTAGATAATAAAGAACGAAGAGATAAGACAGGAATTAAAAGTACAACCAGTAACGGAAATAGCGAAAAACTATAAAAAAAGATGAAAAGAGCATGTTATGTGCATGTCTCCAGAAAGAATTCCAAGAAAAATCCTGAACAGTTGACTGTAGTGTTCCGAGGTGCGCACCAACGACATCGCGTGTGTTCCCGCGTCCAGATATCTTATATTTAATTGTGACGTGTAAATTATATGTAAATTATTTTAATTTTTAATTATTTTACGAACTTTCCAAGGGATTGTACCTGATGATGGGACATATGTCCCGAAACGCGTAGTAGAATAAAAAGGATAAGCCATCAGACGGACAAAAAAAGAGGTAAATTATTTTACTCTATTCATAAAAATCCTGAATTATAAGCCAACCGGAAGAAGAAATGTTGGCAGACCGAGACGGGGATAGTGAAGCCGGAATAGGCAACCTGCCTAATCCTGGACAGATAGATGATGATGATGATGATGATCGCTTCGATACGCAGGTGCAACTCACAGCTACAAATGGCCGGTCGTCCAGCTCCAGGTGTTTGGGGCACCAGCCAAATCCGGGCGAACCCGATGACTGCCCCCCCTCCACTGTCACTTCTAGTTATCTTGGGTGGCGGACTTGCGTTTTTTTAAAGGATAGGATCCTTCTTTTTCTTAATGGCGGATGGATGGGTTGCAGCGTTTGTATTGTCTGAACCACGCAGCGATTCGCAAGTGCTGACTGAAATGGGGGAGCCTTTCAGGGAACCTCTTGCTAGGGAAGTCAGTATTTGCTCGTCTACAACGGGTTGATACTCGTTCGCCGGACCAGGAGAAGTCGTGAGAGATCGCCGTACGGCAATGCCGGGTCACGGGAGAGATTGGAGGGAAAGGAGACGCTCACAAAAGGTGGCGCTAGGCACGGATTCTGTGTAGTTATGAAGGTTGATAGGCGAAACTTCGCAAAGTCGGTGGGGGGGATGGGCAGGTGAGAGCTTGGAGAACTTATGGGGGGGTTCGGGGGCGTTTGTGTTTGGCAGGTAATGGGACTTCATTGGCCAGTCGCTTTTAAAACTTCTCTATTTATACTCCGCCAAGGCTGCCAGATTGGTCCACGGTCTTATCGATACGCGGAGTATAAATTTCTAGTTTCCAGTTTATTCGAAACTGCGATGTTAGCCGGCCTTGTAAACGTGGCTGTCGTGCAAGCTGTCTACCTCAGAGGCGTATGAGTATGTAAAAGAAGGTAGCGTCTATATCATCACAAGTTAGCGTTACATTTTGAAGATCGGAGCTGTAGTATTTTTAAAAGTACGGCAATGAGAATAGGCCTACGTTTTACAAGTTTATTCGGATACAAGTTTTTTCGCATATGAACATAAGTGTTTTTGTATGTAACGTCATTGTAATTCTTAAGGTTTTTGGAGCCACCTTCAGCGCTAATGTTTTCTTAGTCTTCCGATGGTAACCCTGTCGTTAGGTCACTAGAAGTCGGTAGACACTGTTTTTTCCCGTCATGCTACAAGGTGTCTTTCAAACCTGGTAGTATCCGTTCCACATCAAATACGCGTACACGGATTGAGTAGCATCTGTTATGATAACTTCCACGTTAGGTTTATACATCAACACGCAGTTTTTAGTGGAACTACTATTAAAGACAAGATACCATTAATGTGTTGACCACATTAATCAAAGGCTATATCCGTAAATTTGCCTAACGCTGTTACTTATCTATAATCGAGTAGAAAAGTATCGTACAGGACTTCGGCACAATCTTTTTTTATTGGATCCACTTAATACATCAGTATCACAGCAAAAGCAGAATTGTTTTTAAATTTGCTGTGGACGCAGAGATGTGGCATTTTCCGCCTGATATTCCAGTTCTGTCCACAACTTGTTTGACCGCAAACGTATGTGTGTACGCAACAATTGTTTTCAGTGACACCCATCAACCTGACTGTTTTGAATGCTGTCTGTGTGCCAATCCGTGACTGTGATGAGCGTTGTGTCAGCATTCAAAACAGTCGGGTGCAGGATAACGATGAGCGCCACCGAAGTAGTTCCACTATACCAATAAGGGAGTGGCGTGACGTAACTAGTGTCTTTCACTTCTAAGACAGAATTTTGTGTTACACGATTCAAAATCTTATTCTTGGCGCAGGAGACCGACCTTTCATAATTATCGATCAACAGAATATTCAATAAAATAATGTTGAAAACCAGATTGTTTTTGACATGGAATCCATAGCTATGTAATGTCTTACTCGCACGTTCGCGAAAATCGACCGTTATGTTTCAAATGTACTTTCGGCATACCACTATCTCACGAACCGCTCAACCAATCCCAGCAAACCAGGTGTCAGGTGATCGAGTCACTCGGCCCCCTTCCAACAATAGTACTGAGAATTTTGACAACTGACTTCAGTCGCCTCTAGGCTTTGTCTGCGTGAGGGTGTTTTTGCGCCGAAAATTTCTAAATTGCTCCACTAAAACTTAAATATCTCGGGAACTACAAGTCCGATCGCGAAAATACAAAGTGCGTTGTGATCCTCAGAACTAAATCTCTCCAATAACACCAATTCCGAGTACCAGAAGCACTCACAGAAAATAATAACAACATTTGAACTCAAAAATTTGAAATGCCTCGACCTAAAAATCGCGATAAAACTCGAACCAAAAATTTCAAACCGAAAACCGGCAAATCCTATGCAGAGCGTCAACACCCCTATCGTTTGAGACTAAAATCAAAGAAATCGGCCGAGAACTTAGAAAATGGCAACCATTTGAAGATTGACGAAACCCCGTCAGCGCCCAAGCGGCCCGCATCTCCGATACCTGGGTCATCCGGCGTGCCCCCAAAGCGACTCAGATCGAGCGTACGGCTAGCTAGCAAGAAAACATACGATGAGAACATTAATAACTTGTGCTTCGACAACATTGGACCCTCGATGCTCTGCGCAGAACAGCCCGGTCCAAGTCGCCGCTTCAAAGGAGTCGACGAGGAATTCTCTAAGCACTTTATTAACAATCCGTTCGGTTCGGTATGTGGGATCTGCGATCGCTTGTGGTTCAAGAGTGATCTAAGACCGTGCGTACCATCATACATAAGTCTCTTGGCCACAGTGTTCGGAGCGGACGAGTACTCAAGTGCGAGTAATATGGAAGGCGTGTGCTCTACGTGCGTTACAAGTCTCAAACAAGGCAACGTACCGCCGCTGTGCAAATCATACGGCTTCCAATATCCAATATCAAATATCCAATATTCGTATCGTACTTCAGCTACCAACACTCCATATTCCATCAACTAGCGTTAGGTGACTGTAAATTCTGAAAATTCTGAATAAATAATATACATTGAAACTTATGTAGCTGTTTATTTAACCAACCCTTCATTCCTTCCCAAAGCACAAGTCTGCCCATGATTCCATGTCTACCGGTAGTCCCACGACTACCAGGTTTAATTTTTTTAGCGTGCACTGTAGTCGCTGGTCTAAGCCAAGACAAGCTGCTATACGTTATAACACGTGTGTTCACATTGTCGTCACATTGTGTTCACGTGTGTTACACATTAAGACCAATTTCTGATAAATTTACTCAGAGCCTATTATTGTAAGAAGATACACAGAAAAGTAATGACTTCAAAAAATATAATATTTTGATTTCCATAATACATAAATGACACGGCAAATGACATTGTGTATAAATCCTGCAAAACTGCTGAATTCATTGTAATGATTAAAAAAAAATTATCAGTACGTGTAATAATAATTGCAAGGAAAATTGTTAGAGCTGTTTTCAGTTTAAAATTCTTTGTCGATCGATTTTGACTAGACCCTTGTAAAATACGAAATTGCAGTGTAAGTTGTTACCAAATATGAACTTTTTCCATGCAGCATTACTATATGCTCAATTTTAAAAATAAATATACTGTAAACATCAACATAAAATTTCGTAACAAACAAAAATCAAATCAGATATATTCCCAAATTATCGTCGCGTTAAATTGGAGAATTCCTAATGGTTTTCTTCTAAATTTCTTACGTTAAAGTAACGATTAAGAAAATGATTCTGATCGCAAGTACGAACAGTTACAAAAAAAGAAATTGAAAATTCGGTCGATTATTATAATGACATAGGCGATCTCATTTTTGAGCTTTTGCCATTCCAACCACTTTTACGTTTTGAAGGCTTGATGGGTAACAGTCTACCATTGTCTAGAATCAAGACCATGAGTTAGTGACATAATCATCATGAGTCCGTTCCCTAACAAATACCGATGAAATTGAAAACGTGGTCGTGTAGTTTTGTGCCAAACTTTTTATCACACTAGGAAGAGAAAGGGTTCAGTCAGTAGCCTAATGTTTTTAATCAAAGTCACATTTTTTTAAACGTGTTCGAAGATTTCTCAGACACGAAGGACTAGTATTTTTATTAATTGAAACTGTGTCGAATTCTTTAAGACAACATAAATTTCGACATCGATTCGTCCAGGAAGACAAACTTCCCAAGAGAGTAATTTCGTGCCAACGCTAATAACACGGTATAAGGTGTCGGAACTGCGGTAGCGCCGAGGTGACACTGACTTTGAAGAGAAGTGCAGCGGATATTCGATACCTACATGATTAATTGCTTTTCGCCCCGGCTATTGTTGAAGCACGAAACCCGGCAAACCTTCAACACCCATTACTAGTCAGTCAGTGTTCGTCTTCACAGTCCGGTAGTGATCGTTTAGCGCCACTTCGGAAAGTTTTAGTTTTTTATATAAAGTTAAGACACGACATGATGGTGATTAAGTGTTTTGTCGATTAAGTAATAACAGAAAGTTTTAGTTCTCGTACTAGTCTGCATAAATGATTGTTTGCTACCTGTATTTTATATTATTTACGATTCGGTGGACATAAAAATTTGCGAAGCACCCGCTTTACTTTATTTTACTTTATTCGTTTGTTAAAAACTGAAATGTTGAACCGACTTATACCAACGTTCGTTAGCGTGCTACAGGAGTATGAATTATCACAACAGTTCATAATGGACAGTCTGTTCTTTTTGTTTACTGTAAATGATCGTGACTTTTGTATGCAGGAGAACCTTGATTACCCATCAGTGGTTTATTATTTGACAAAGTAAAAACTAATAAATGCTTTAATCTTATAGGTCTATAATCGTATGGGTATTATATTACTTAGTGTACGTATACGTGGGGTTATTGGTAAAGTTACCCAAGTCCAATTAGGTAAATTTATGGTTTAGAATTTTCAAGTGCAATGGTGCATAAAATAATTAAACTGATTTTCAAGGTTAATTTTTGTTATTAATAGTTTTTCTATTGATTACATAGGTTTTGAAAAATGAAAAGAACAAGAAAAATTAATTTAAAAAAATCCTTAAATTCGTAGTGATCGTCGACAATGAATTTTTCGGTGAAGGGTTTGTGAGGATCGAGCAAAAATATAACACAAGTTTTAACTTATTTGTGTCGACGTTTCGACAGTGTTTATTGTCGTCATCAGGCCCTGTGTATGAATACAAAAGAAATGTCAAACACAACAGAACAATTATTTGAGTAAACGTGTTTGTGTATGTGAGTGTGTGTGCGTGTGCGTGCGTATATATGTATCATTGTATATGTGAAGGAGTTTAGATAGTTTGTTCACATCTTCAAATGTTTTCTTTAAGACAACGAGAAAATTATAATATCACAGAACTTAATTTATACACTATTACAATAATTACTCATAATGTAATGGTATTTTTTAATTAATTATAAAAGAATAATCAACAATTAGATATTACAATTGGTACAGAAAACGTTTATACATAGAAAAAATAAAATTCTGAAATATCGTCGGACTCGGGTAGTTTCACCACTAACCCCCTCGATATGTTTTGTTATAATAATCAAATCACTGTTAATGAGAATTAACTGACAAATCGTAACAGAAATCAACGCCTTATTCACAATCTTTACACACTTTGTGTAGAGCCCCAGTTATCAACCACGTCAAATTGTTACTAGTTGAGTTCCTGGGAGCGCATTGTTTTACTTCTGCAACTCGATCTCTTCCGGACTAGGACACCATAGAGCAAATTTGTAGTCAAGATTGGAAATTGTAAAACACGACATCAGTCTTATAAACTTACTGTCGATGAATGTGATGATAGTAATGTTTACTCTTTCGTGTCCGGACCTAAATGATTCATTATGTTTATAAGATCAAAATACGGTCTCAAAAGTCATTTTATTGCATACAGTACTGTAGTATGTTTAGTACGTACTTCCGGCTTTGCAGTACTGTATGACTAAATTGCCAGTACACGAACTCTGAAAATAACGGTTGCTAAAATGTTTGTACATCATACGCTGCGCTTTAACACGTAATTCCTGTGGCGCTATAACTCGAAGTGGAGCCTTGGCCTCCTCTATCCTGACCCTCCATCTCTCTCTCTCTCTGTCAGTAGCAATGGACTTTCATCCTGGCACTCCAACATCTCTCTTGCATCCACAGCGACAGCATCTTCCCATTTTTCCTTGGACGACCTTTTGGTGTTTGCCATCCATACTTCCCATAAGGACTCTTTTAGGTGTTAGTTTGTCGTCCATTCTTATGGTATGACCAGCCCATTGCACCCTCCTCAGTTTTACGTACACTTCTACCATTAACACGTAATTAATTGCTATAATAGGCCTCCTCTGTGTCGTAGCTATTTGAACAACATTATAGACAGGTAATATAAAATAACGAATAATCAGGTGATGGTTAATCGACTACCTACTGTCCTGTAATTGTCTAATTTTTCTCTTATATTTTCGTATTCAGTTTATTTTCGTCAAATTTCTTTATTATGGTGTAAATGTTGGTTCTTGCGTAGGGCTAACGACTTTCTCGATCCTTCAGCTAGTACCCAGTCGCGTATGGATCATCTTTTACATACTAAGTATTTCGGTTTACGCTCGATGTTTGTTGTATAAAATTAATTTTGTACAGCGAAATCTATAACATTCTAGGCAATTGAGTTCTTTTCATTAAAAGTACACCTATCCGTAATCGTAATACAGTAAAACCCCGTTTAACCGAACTCGGTTTAAACGAAACTATCATAATAGAAATTTTTCCGGTGAAGGGTTTGTGAAGATCGGTCAAAAAATATAACACAAATTTTAACTTATTTGTGTCGACGTTTCGACAGTGTTTATTGTCATCATCAGGACCTGTGTATGAATACAAAAGAAACGTCAAACACAACAGGACAATTATTTGAGTGAACGTGTTTGTGTATGTGAGTGTGTGTAGTGGTATTTGTAAATACCATTACATTATGAGTAATTTAAATTGTAATATTGTATAAATTAAGTTCTGTGATATTATAATTGTCTCGTTGTCTTTAAAGAAAACATTTGATAATGTAAAACAAACTGTCTCAACTCCTTCACATATACAAAGATACACACATACGCACGCACACGCACACACACTCACATACACAAACACGTTCACTCAAATAATTGTTCTGTTGTGTTTGACATTTCTTTCGTATTCATACACAGGTCCTGATGATGACAATAAACATTGTCGAATAAGTTAAAATTTGTGTTATATTTTTTGACCGATCCTCACAAACCCTTCACCGGAAAAATTCATTGATTGACGGTCACTCTGAATTTAAGGATTTAATAATAGAAAATAATAATGCTGGAATATCATGTAGAAGAGAATAACACGCTTGGAAGGCGCGAGGAAACTACTGTATCATTGTGTCTCATACCGAACACAATGTGTCAAAAAATCTGCATTTTCAAATGTACAATTAAAGTGGCTTTGATTGTATATGTTGTTCCTTTCCTTTTTTTTAACAACCAAAAGTAGCTCGGGCGACTTTTCTGAAAAATCGTGTTATCCGAAATGCATCTGCCCCTTTATTTCGCTAAACGGGTTTCTACGGTAAGAAAGGTCAACAAACATTAAAATTATCTGCCTATTTTTTTTTCAGGGTTAGTTATAAATACCAAGTGAAAAGGTGGTAATATGTCCAGAAGAAGCTGTATTATTTTCCGTTTGGTTGATGGCGTTTGTCGTAATGTTTTGGTGTGGTGGTGCTTCTCTTAAACTATGGCGCTCAGTGTTGAACTCTTATGCGAATTTTTTATAGAAGATCATGGGGACATAACGTATAAACTAATAAAAATAACTCTGCCCCGGCCATTTCTGGATCGATGACTTACGAGATTTCAATCCGAAGTAGGTGACGTAATATATGGTTAAAATTGATAAACGATATAGCCTTTGTCTTCGTTTTAAACCTAAATTTCTTCGTGGCTACGATTTCCGTTATACGTTTTGCCGTAATGCTTTGTTTTACTTCCATATTCCTTAAGGAATGGAAGTATGGTGATGGCAAAAAAAATCGTGTTCGAGATTATTGCAGATTCTGATTCTACTACACTCAAAACATGAAAAAAAGTCGTTTTCCGAAAAGTGTCTGTGTGTCTGTCTGTCTGTGTGTCTGTGTGTCTGTCTGTCTGTAGATTTTTTTTTCTATGGCAAACGATAACTGCCGCAAATTCAAACAGAATCAAATAATTTTTTGCATACAGCCCTGATTTGCAGAGTACTCGCGACCTATTGTTTTTGGTGAAGATCGGTTGAGGGAAAGGGGTAGTTTACCTGCAACGGTTTTTTTTTAGCAAGGGTAATTTTGTTTGTTTGGCAAACGATAACAGCCGCAAATTCAAACAGAATCAAATAATGTTTCGCATACAGCTCTGAATTGTAGAGTTCTCAAGATCTGCTGATTTTGGTGAAGATCGGTTAAGGGAAAGGGGTAGTTTACCTGTAACGTTTTATGTTTTAACAAGGGTATTTCCTATGGCAAACGATAACAGCCGCAATTCAAACAGAATCAAAAGATTATTTGCATACAGCCCTAAATTGTAGAGTTCTCAAGACCTATTGTTTTTGGTGAAGTTCGGTTGAGGGAAAGGGGTAGTTTACCTGCCACGTTTTTTGTTTTATCAAGGGTATTTTCTATGGCAAACGATAACAGCCGCAAATTCAAACAGAATCAAATAATGTTTTGTATACAGCCCTGATTTGTAGAGTACTCAAGACCTATTGTTTTTGGTGAAGATCGGTTAAGGGAAAGGGGTAGTTTACCTGTAACGTTTTATGTTTTAACAAGGGTATTTCCTATGGCAAACGATAACAGCCGCAAATTCAAACAGAATCAAAAGATTATTTGCATACAGCCCTAAATTGTAGAGTTCTCAAGACTTGTGGTTTTTGGTGAAGATCGGTTGAGGGAAAGGGGTAGTTTACCTGCAACGTTTTTTTAACAAGGGTATTTTCTATGGCAAACGATAACAGCCGCAAATTCAAACAGAATCAAATAATGTTTTGCATACAGCCCTGATTTGTAGAGTACTCAAGACCTGTTGTTTTTGGTGAAGATCGGTTAAGGGAAAGGGGCAGTTTACCTGCAACGTTTTATGTTTTAACAAGGGTATTTCCTATGGCAAACGATAACAGCCGCAAATTCAAACAGAATCAAAAGATTATTTGCATACAGCCCTAAATTGTAGAGTTCTCAAGACCTATTGTTTTTGGTGAAGATCGGTTGAGGGAAAGGGGTAGTTTACCTGCAACGTTTTTTTAACAAGGGTATTTTCTATAGCAAACGATAACAGCCGCAAATTCAAACAGAATCAAATAATGTTTTGCATACAGCCCTGATTTGTAGAGTACTCAAGACCTATTGTTTTTGGTGAAGATCGGTTAAGGGGAAGGGGTAGTTTACCTGCAACGTTTTTTTATCAAGCGTATTTTCTATGGCAAACGATAACAGCCGCAAATTCAAACAGAATCAAATAATTTTTTGCATACGTCCCTGAATTGTAGAGGTCTCAATGACTTTCGATTTTGGTGAAGATCGGTTAAGGGGAAGGGGTAGTTTACCTGCAACCTTTTACGTTTTAACAAGAGTAAAGTACTTGAAAATTTATTTAAACTTTTTGAAACAATGGTAATTGTTAAAAATAAAATAATTTTGTTGCCAGGCAATAAAATTATAATTTTTTCATTTTAATGTAATATAATATTTTTCATTTAATACAGCAATAAAAAGGCAGGTAAGACACAGCCTGGCTGTTTGGGTGAAAATGATTTTAAATATAAATCTTAGAATATGGAAGTCATGTATGGTTCTCCATACCGATATTTTTAATTAATTTTGCTTGTGGTTCAGAAGCATGACTTGCCTAACGCATCGAGTTGTTTGTCTTGTAAATAATATTTCATTTGTATGAAGAAAATTAACAGGCCGAGTAAACATTTTTAGATATTCTTTAGGCAGTTTTTGTAATTGAAAACTGAAGTAGTGATGAGCGCTGACGCGTGCTATCCGCTGGTTCGACGTTGAAAAGTGGTCAGAAGAATTTATATTTTCCGTAGAAAATCTGTAATTTTGAATCATAAAGTAAAAATCCATGTATCCACCGATCTAACGTTTAACTACCTTCAATTGATTTTATTTGCCATTTAAGAATAAGCGATTCATTGTCATAACATTTTTGTTCCTGCGCCTGGTATCCTTCAGAACTCTCTCACTTAGTCTGTTATAGTAGGCCTATATAAAACTTTACACCCCGCTCTCACCATGTGCGTTAGATTAGCCTATGCACTGTACGACATTTTTTAAGATGTCCTACATTGTTTTTTTAAGTTGCCGTCTTTTTCATACTTCCCAGTACCGTTTCTTTTACTCCCATTAGTTCCTTGAGCCTTTCATTCCGTACATGGCCTGTCTCGACATTGTACATGATTTTGAAAAGTCTTTTTTACGAGTTGTGGTTCACTTATCATGCACATATTACTATTACTACTACTAATTCCTGTCGCTTTCTTCAGAACATAGGGCTTCCACTTATCATGCACATATTACTACTACAATACTAATTCCTATCGCTCTCTGCGGAGCACAGGGCTTCTACGAAGCTACGCCAACGGACTGTATTTTGGACGAGGACTCAGCTCTCCAAAGGGTGTTCCACTCTTTTTTCAGCCTCCATCTCGATAGTTCTCCTTCACGAGATTCTTGGTCTTCCTCGTTTTCTTCTTCACTGAGGGTTCCAAAAGAGGGCTTGTCTCTCAGTTCTCATGCACATTGTTACTGACAGTATTCTCTGTCTTAATATACCCGTACTCAACCATATACTGTTCATCGTCTTACAGATTCCTATCTCTGGGCTGTTTCCGTCTTACGTGTATATCGAATCCCGTCTTGCGGTGTTCTGGTCAATCTCCAGTATGTGTACGTATTAAAACTTGGTACTTATATTTTTCCTCGAATTCCAAATCATTTGCTGTTTCACACACGTATGGAAATATTTCATCAAGATTTATCGACAGTGTCCTCGCATTTAATACTGTTGTCCAATTTTACGTAGTGTATTCTCTCTGTCTTCTTTATTTAATATCAATCAGCATTGCCTGGTAAAAAGTCCCTGCCCAAATAGCGTGTCTTTGATTCTTCTCCCATGTCGTTTTATATCGTAACTTGCCGTATTTCGTAGACAGAAATATTTAATCGCGCAAAGAAATTACACATCTAAATCCATAATCTGTTTTGACAATCGAGATTTATAACTCACATGAAAATAAAATAGTCTACGTCGTATAATATTTTGGACGAGTGTCCTTGATAATTTGACCTTAAAGAACGTACACTATTAGTTTGTAATCACTATAATAGTGATGTAGTCAGTGGGTTAATAGTTTATATGATTGTACAGCGCAATCGAGATTATGTTCACTGTGAAGGTATTGACTAATAGGAAGTAAATTTCTGACGTTTGACTCCTCAGACTATAGGAACTGGACTTGAGGTGCGTGTTACATAATAGTACCGAATGAGACTATTTGGTGTTATTGTAGTTATACTTGAGATAATTATAATAATCATGACCGAACGGTTAATGTGTTATTATTGGGTTGTTCATGCGAAAACAGTATAACCTTGGTCGCTCCACCACTAATAATTTTTATGCTTCAGTAGTAATTAAGTTGTTACCATTACAATACTCTTATTAGTCGTAATTATCGCGTATTACGAATATATAGCACTATCTAGGACTGGCTTAGTAAAAACTATTGTTTCGACGGTCTACTTGATCGTCGTAGGTACAGTGGAAAACAAAATACAAGACACCAATTAAGTCACTAATCACAACTTTAATTTTCACAGTTAAACAGTTCGTAATTAACAACACAGTCTCTTACAACAAATCAAATAAAAATTGTTCACACACAATAAAATGTCAACTAATATAAAACACAATTGTATTACAATTATACCGCCCGATTATAAAACACAACACTTCACTAATAACCACTTGAACGCACACAGTAATCACTTGTAATCGCCCGACAATAAACTGAAAATAAGGCCGCTGCCGCCTAGTATTTATTATACCCCGTTCAATGACCAGAACATTCCACAACTACGCGTTATCTCTAACTACGACGTAATTAATTGCGCCCTTGGCACAGTGCGTGCGGCCGCGCGAATTCTGGCACAGTCTAGCAAATGCGCTGAGAATGACGTACGCCACAGCGTTCAACTAGATTCCTCTGGAACATTCGATAAACACGTAGATTGTTCTGTGATGTCGTAACACTATGTATTTGAGGTCGCTGTGTACTTTTGTTATTAAAGCAAAGACAGTGAGTGAATCGGCTTTCCGTAATTAATTATTGACGACATTGCAGACATTTCTTTCCGGTTCCAATATTAAATACTGGGAGTTTGTGTATTTAATGTCAGTACAATGTTATACGAGAAAAGGATGGAAAATTCCGGGCCTGGCACAGACATACTACAACAATGCTCATTATTTTTACCGTGTTGTGCGATTTTATCCTTTATATGCTTAAATTCGATGACTTTAAGTCATAGTGGCACAGTCCGCCGCTGTAACCGCATCCATTTTATAGACTGAAAATTGAACAGACCATTGAATTACGTGTCAGCCAATCGCGCGTTAGTAAAGAAAACGTCGAGTCGCGCATTGCAAAGGTGTTCAGAAAAATCGAACGTTTTGATGTGTTAGTATGTCTTTGTACAGTTCCATGTAGTTCACTTCCTGAATCGTCATGATTAACATAGTCTGGTCAACTGGTTGTCTCCACATAATGGGTGTGCTGGATTCCTAGTTGGATTTTTGTTTGACTCGTATATACCCACTGTTGGGTGACTTATTTCGCGTTCTTTTGTTAGCAGCCTTTCCTGTTACTATTAGTTTGTCCAGTCCACTTTCTCCTCGCGCGGTGTGGCCAAAGTAACTTAACATTTTAAAACTTTATAAACAGAATTATCACTGTTGCACACCACTATAGAAAAATTATTCCGATTAGCGCTTTCAAACTTCTCAGCTCATCGTTTCCGATCTGACGATGAGCTGAGAGCTTGAAAGCGCTAATCGGAATAATTTTTCTGTAGTGGTGTGCAACAGTGATAATTCTGCTTGTGATTATAACCACTAACACAACTTTCTTAATTAAACATTTATAGTTGATAACCTGGCGGCTCAGTAGACCAGTGGGTATGGCACCTGGCTACTAATTTAGAGGTCCCGGGCCCGCACCATACAATCAAGGTACGTTTTTCAGCTCCCAGGTCGACTCAGCCTGTTGAAAATGAGTACCTGGGATAACATTCTGGGGATAATAATGGGCGGCTGAAGCGTAGTGCTGGCCACACTGCCTTCCTTGTATGCAGTACGACTCGCATAAGGCAGCCTACCCTGCCTGACTCCCGAGCTGCTTCGGTGGTACACATGAGAGCCATTATTATTATTATTTATTATAGTTTATAACCGCCGGTGAACGTTTGACTCCACCATGACGGAGACATTTGTTCGTCAAGCTTTCAGAGGAGTTCGTAGTAGTTGTCAGCAGCGATTGTTTGCTAATAGTGTCCAAATCTCTCTTGCGTGTAGGATTGCTAACCTTTTATGTGGCGGTATTGTCATTCCATAATCTCTCTTGCGTGTAGGATTGCTAACCTTGTATTTGGCGGTACTGTCATTCCATAATCTCTCTTGGGTGTAGGATTGCTAACCTTGTATTTGGCGGTATTGTCATTCCATAATCTCTCTTCCGTGTAGGATTGCTAACCTTGTATTTGGCGGTATTGTCATTCTATATTCTCGCCGAGCGATTCGTAGTTGTTACTGGCATACCAATACGACTTCGTATTTTGTCATATCCTTATTTGAGGCAAGCGGACATGTTTACCATATGACGTAAATATCTATAGAACATATAATATTTTATAACGTAATCCGCTGTTTGGTGAATGATAAGGTACTTTTTTCTATCAGATCTACATTTTAGGTTTAAGATCGATTTTTTTTTTTAGAAGTAATCGTCGTCATTATCATCAGAAAGGTGAAGGGAAGTGAATAGTAAATATCGGTTAGTTCTGTCCTCCCATGTCTTGTTATATCAATTTTTTCTCCGGACTGGCCACATTTCATTTGCCTTCTGGCATACTCTTGAGATGCGTGTGACATTCGGTATTGCACACAACGTCTCGATTCCAACCGTGTATTCGCAGTTCTTTCCGTATTGTTCGTATTCTCGTTTTAACGAGCAAATAATTACTTGCTAGAGGTCTAACAACCTGGGCTGTCAGTTTTTGTTACGTTTGACTTCACCAGCGTCAAACACAGCGATACAGAAACAGTTACAAATTCAGTACAACTTTGACTGTCTCGATTTTCATCATCATCATCATCATCATCATCTTCACAACGCGGCACAGGCAAGATGCTGCCAGTTCCGCCTTTAAAGATACTCCAGCCATTTCTTCCTGGGTCTATCCACACACCTGTGTCCTATAAGCAGTGGCGGCTCTAGACTTTGCGGGGCCCTAGGCGAGTCTATTTTGCGGGGCCCAATTCCCACTTTTGAAATTTACCCTTGTTTTTTGAGCTGAAAACTAACTGGAGTTATAAAATTAATATAGGACTATCAAAAACTTACGCAACTTCTTTTAAATTAAGAAGCTATTCAAAAAACTGAGTTGAGAAAATTTCAATGACATTTCAAAAAGTATTTTCAAAAAATAGATTAGTCATCTTCATCTTAATTTTTTTAGTTGGCAATTAAAACCACTACCAGTTTCATACTTTCTTCCAATGTCTCTTTCTGTTTTTGTATTTCCACTCGAAGACATGAGAAACCACAAATTATTCCAAATGTAAGCAACAAAACATTGTAGGCCACACTGAATCACTTGATTGTTGTTAAACAAACAAAATAAACCCACTGAACACGCAGTGAACAATAAACATACCGTAACTAACCTCAAAACTCTGCACGCGAAAAAACTGAACAGCTGTTTCACTGAGGGTGCTTCCACATGGCCGTACTTTTGCCGTGTTGTACTTTTTTCGTGTTTTCATTTGCGTGGGAATTTTGAAAAAGACAAGATTCGATTATTGTTTGACAGATTCTTTGTAAGTGTTCTATGGGTTGGTTGAAGGGATGTTAGTCCCCAGAGGAGCCCTTAGTCTGTCTCCAGCCAAGACCATACTGCGTGCTGAAGTGCCACATCCTACAAGAAGTGACCCTGTTGATGCAGAACAGTACGGATCTAGACAGAAAGGTCTATAAATATTCCTGGTGGAGGGCAGCAGTAGCCACCAGTACCAAGTTAGGGCGTACGCGAAACGATTCTGGACCGGCTTATGTTTGGAGTATTACAGGGGGGATCTAGTTGTGTTAAGTTGGTTGTAGTACTGCGTCCTATTATTATAGGTCTATATTTTGCTGCTACCTTGCCGTTGGGTGTTGGGGAAGACAACCCTGAGTATAAAAATTACCGGAAGTCTTGGGCCATAAGAAGGCAGCCCCTCCTCATGACTTGCCCTTCTCTAGGTGTTGCTACCCTATAATGGGGAAATAAATTCACTCAAAACTTTCAAAGAACACAGCCGGATGGACTGTCCCGATTTTATTTCATGAAATTTCAGTTATGAGAACTAAAGGCCAGAACGTTTCCCAAAGACTTCCGCCTACACGAGAGAGCTAGCGCGGAAGCTTGGCACATTCGTGACTCCAAAGGTTAACGCTCTGATGAGAGTATACTGTCGGCCAGTGCGTTACGATTCTTTTATATATGTTTTTATATATCCATTTGTTTCGAAAAGACAACTCATACTGTCATTTCAGCAGATTTTAGTATGCAATTCTGGACAGAAAATATTTGTTTAAATGAAATAAATTTAATCTTTCCTTTAACGCGTAATCAGTTTATCATCCATAATTTGATTTCTTCGCTGTCTTCGTAAAAGTTTATGATTTTCTTTTTTCCACTTTCGCTTCAGAACGTCATCTGAATCTGTCAACCTGTGTTTGAATTCTTTATCGGAGTGCTGTAATAATTTTATCTTCTAAACACTGAATGTTTTGTACACAGAATTGTCAGAATTATATAGTGTTTATTATATAGTCAGAGTTATGTTGCCGGGAGCGTCCAAACATCTTAACTAGGCAATCTTGCTGTGATAGAATGGCATAGAGATATTAAAATATCGGTATGGAGAACCATACATGACTTCCATATTCTAAGATTTATATTTAAAATCATTTTCAGCCAAACAGCCAGGCTGTGTCTTACCTGCCTTTTTATTGCTGTATTAAATGAAAAATATTATATTACATTAAAATGAAAAAATTATAATTTTATTGCCTGGCAACAAAATTATTTTATTTTTAACAATTACCATTGTTTCAAAAAGTTTAAATAAATTTTCAAGTACTTTACTCTTGTTAAAACGTAAAAGGTTGCAGGTAAACTACCCCTTCCCCTTAACCGATCTTCACCAACATCGAAACTCATTGAGACCTCTACAATTCAGGGACGGATGCAAACAATTATTTGATTCTGTTTGAATTTGCGGCTGTCATCGTTTGCCATAGAAAATACGCTTGATAAAAAAACGTTGCAGGTAAACTACCCCTTCCCCTTAACCGATCTTCACCAAAAACAATAGGTCTTGAGTACTCTACAAATCAGGGCTGTATGCAAAACATTATTTGATTCTGTTTGAATTTGCGGCTCTTATCGTTTGCCATAGAAAATACCCTTGTTAAAAAAACGTTGCAGGTAAACTACCCCTTTCCCTCAACCGATCTTCACCAAAAACAATAGGTCTTGAGAACTCTACAATTTAGGGCTGTATGCAAATAATCTTTTGATTCTGTTTGAATTTGCGGCTGTTATCGTTTGCCATAGGAAATACCCTTGTTAAAACATAAAACGTTACAGGTAAACTACCCCTTTCCCTTAACCGATCGTCACCAAAATCAACAGATCTTGAGAACTCTACAATTCAGGGCTGTATGCGAAACATTATTTGATTCTGTTTGAATTTGCGGCTGTTATCGTTTGCCAAACAAACAAAATTACCCTTGCTAAAAAAAAACCGTTGCAGGTAAACTACCCCTTTCCCTCAACCGATCTTCACCAAAAACAATAGGTCGCGAGTACTCTACAAATCAGGGCTGTATGCAAAGAATTATTTGATTCTGTTTGAATTTGCGGCAGTTATCGTTTGCCATAGAAAAAAAATCTACAGACAGACAGACAGACAGACACACACACAGACACTTTTCGGAAAACGACTTTTTTTCATGTTTTGAGTGTAGTAGAATCAGAATCTGCAATAATCTCGAACACGATTTTTTTTGCCATCACCATTAATATTCCTTAAGGAATATGGAAGTAAAATATCGGTATGGAGAACCATACATGACTTCCATGTTCTAAGATTTATATTTAAAATAATTTATGAAATGAAATGATTCCATAGAAACTACTTCTTTCCACTTATTGCTTCAGCCTTAACCACAGTACTGTGGTCACTAACGTATGCCACCACACGTTAACGCACTCGATTTTCACTGATGATGGCAGTCGACGGCACTGCCGAAACGTCTGGTTTTGCAGAAAACATTGGACTACGGCCAAACAGCCCGGGAAGGAATTTTAACAACAAACTACTACTTTGTTGCCGATAACGTACTACACATATAAAAATTATCCCCTCCCCCTTCAACTAGCCTCTTCATTTATAGATATTTCATCTACGTTTCTACAGTGGCTTATTAAGATCTTCTTATCAGGATACTTTATTTATCAAAATTAAGTACTTTACTCTTGTTACAACAAAAAATGTTTCAGGTAAACTACCCTTTCCCCGTAACCGATCTTCATCAAAATCAATAGGCCTTGAGTCTTCTACAACTCAGGCACATATGTAAAAAATTATTTGATTCTCTTTGAATTTACGGCAGTTATCGTTCGTCATAGAAAACATTACCCTTGTTAAAACATAAAACGTTGCAGGTAAACTACCCCTTTCCCTTAACCGATCTTCACCACAATCAACAGACCTTGAGTTCTCTATAATTCAGGAAGGTATGGAAAAAAGTATTTGATTATGTTTGAATTTACGGCAGTTATCGTTCGTCATCGAAAAAATTACCCTTAAAACATAAAACGTTGCAGGTAAACTACCCCATTCCCTTAACCGATCTTCAACACAAACAACAGACCTTGCGTTCTCTATAATTCAGGAAGGTATGGAAAAAAGTATTTGATTATGTTTGAATTTACGGCAGTTATCGTTCGTCATAGAAAAAATTACCCTTAAAACATAAAACGTTGCAGGTAAACTACCCCTTTCCCTTAACCGATCTTCACCAAAAACAATAGGTCTTGAGAACTCTACAATTCAGGGCTGTATTCAAAACATTATTTGATTCTGTTTGATTTTGCGGCTGTTATCGTTTGCCATAGAAACAACTACTCTTGTTAAAACATTAAAGGTGGCAGGTAAACTACCCCTTTCCCTTAACCGATCTTCACCAAAAACAATAGGTGTTGAAGAACCCTACAATTCAGGGCTGTATGCAAAAAATTATTTGATTCTGTGTGAAGTTGCGGCTTTTATCGTTTGCCATAGAAAAAAAATCTACACACAGACAGACAGACAGAGAGATACACACAGACACTTTTCGAAAACTGACTTTTTTTCATGTTTTGATGGTAGTACAATCAGAATCTGCCGTTATCTCGAACACGATTGTTTTCGCCATCACCATACTTCCATTTCCTTATGGAACATGGAAGTAAAAAGAACGTTTTGATCTATAGTCTAAACTGTTTATTATTATTATTATTATTATTATTATTATTATTCCCTTATAAAATCATATGTATTCCGGTGGCTCAGACTGTCACATTTAGTCCCGCAAAATAAATTAGCCTTAATTTTGTCGCTAATATTGGATCTACTAACTGAAAGGATTACTGGGTTAGTTAACCTTTTAACATTAATTGGACATCAAAATTATGACTAAGTTTATTCTTTACATTTACTGAAAAAGAAATGCAAATACCGTCGCATGCTTTGTTATGACAAAATTAACAGGAAAACGTATCTCATTGTATTGTTTGTATTTTCAAAATTTATTGCTTCGTGAACTTAAACAGTAGTGAAGATTGTTCAGAGTATCGCAAGCCAGGCTATAAGATGTTAACTACAGACGTTTCGGCCTCGCCATCGGAGGCCATCTTCAGTGTAACATAGGTGTCAGTGTAGTATACTGAGGTGGACTGTGTTTCGGCCCTACGGGGGCCTTCTAAGGGCCGAAACAAAGTCTACCTCAGTCCTGGGGTTATTTTGCGAACAACGAAACAATTGTACACTGAAAATCGCCTGCGTTGGCGAGGCCGAAACATCTGTAGTTAACATATTTAGACCACGGCCTGACAGAGAGAGACAGAGAGAGAGCGAGAGAAGAGAGAGAGAGGTACAGACGGATAAATAGCTAGTGAGAGAGGAGGAAGAAGACAATGCTAGTTATGACGCGCGTTTTAGATAGCGACAAAATACTCGCGTTTAAAAAGGGTGCTTTGTCCACGGCCCTGCACTCGAGGCATTAGTGAACTGCACGGAATCGCAGAGATGCATAAACATTAAACGCACGTTTCGAAGTTATCTCTACACGTGAGCCGGTTAACGCCGCTTTGAGGCACGTAGCAAAACACGGGGACGTACGAACACGCAGTGCTTGGCCACGGATGGTGCAGCGGTAACATGTATTTGGCGCAGTGTAAAGAGAAGTGAGGCAGTACTGTACTGGGTGCATCCGTTTTAACGGAAGAACTAGCTAACGCCATGTTTATAAGCTTTTAGGCAAAGTAGGGCAATGTGACCCTTTTTTTCTACAATATCTCCATTCTCAGTAAATATTTTTTCACAACCTACCATTTTCAACATTCCGTTATTATATACGAAGCAGACTGTATGTCAAAGGCCTTCCTCTCCTCTATTTCATCTATAAAGCAGTCAAAACATTCGGTCTTCATCATGACGGCTGTCAACTTGCAAGCGTTCGTTCTACTGTACAGACCGTTGAATTACGTATAAGTCAACCGCGCGTTAGTAAAGAAAACTTCGAGACGCGCGTTGCAACGGGCGTTCAGAAAAATCGCGCGTTAAGATATGTACGTGTGTGTTTGTGCAGTTCCATGTAGTTGACTAAACGTGCGTTAGATAACGCGTCATGTGTACAGAGGCCGACTAACTCACAAGACGCGGGCTGTGAGAGGCTCGTAATTGATATGTACGTATGTGTTTGTGCAGTTCCATGTAGTTGACTAAACGTTCGTTAGATAACGCGTCATGTGTACAGAGGCCGACTAACTCACAAGACGCGGGCTGTGAGAGGCTCGTAATTGATATGTACGTATGTGTTTGTGCAGTTCCATGTAGTTGACTAAACGTGCGTTAGATAACGCATCATGTGTACAGAGGCCGACTAACTCACAAGACGCGGGCTGTGAGATGCACGTAATTGAATTGCAGTCTTACGAGTTTTCGTATTTCTTTGCTAACACGTAACAAAATAATTTCCATTCATTTTCAAATTATTTTTACATTTTTTCTTTTATGTACATTTTTATTACACTGAATTTATCGTACGTTATTAATAATTATTTAATCTATAAATAAATTATTATTTTTGCTATCCGTGTTGTGATTCTCTTGTGAGATTCGTGTTACTTGTTCCAAAACGTCTGTTAACTTGTTCAGATAGATTTCGCCCGTTAGAGGTTGTTAAACGTTAAGAACTATTTAAACATAAAATAATTTAATACTTTAATACCGTGTGTCCTAATAATTTGATAACATGTCAAAACTTGAAGACGGACGAACACACGCGCTGTTTTCAGTGCGCACCACGGCAACATTATGCGATCACCGATTAACGTTTTTATTTTATTTTTTAACGTAAAATTTTATTACTTACATGTAGGGCCTAAAAACGTAATATGTGTAGAATAAATTACCTAAACGTTGTTCAAGTTTTTCTTCTCCTTTAACAGTAGTCGTCACAGTGTCCTCGCTTGGCGGTCTTTAATAAAAGCCAGTTATTCGTTAATAAGATTGACAGAGATTCTGAAAGTGTTTAGGAATTTTGATTCAGATTCTCGTAATTTTACTTCCATGTTACATAAGGAAATGGAAGTATGGACATGGCGAAAAAAATCGTGTTCGAGATAACGGCTGATTCTGATTGTACTACCCTCAAGACATGAAAAAAGTCGTTTTTTGGAAAGTGTCTGTGTGTGTGTCTGTAGATTTTTTTCTATGGCAAACAATAACAGCAAATTCAAACAGAATCAAATATTTTTTTGCATACAGCCCTGATTTGTAGAGTACTCACGACCTATTGTTTTTGGTGAAGATCGGTTGAGGGAAAGGGGTAGTTTACCTGCATCGTTTTTTTTTATCAAGGGTAATTTTGTTTCTATGGCAAACGATAACAGCCGCAAATTCAAACAGAATCAAATAATGTTTCGCATACAGCCCTGAATTATAGAGTTCTCAAGACCTATTGTTTTTGGTGAAGATCGGTTAAGGGAAAGGGGTAGTTTACCTGCAACATTTTATGTTTTAACAAGGGTAATTTTTTCTATGACGAACGATAACTGCCGCATATTCAAAGAGAATCAAATAATTTTTTGCATACGTCCCTGAATTGTAGATAACTCAAGGCCTTTTGATTTTGGTGAAGATCGGTTAAGGGGAAGGGGTAGTTTACCTGCAACCTTTTACGTTTTAACAACAGTAAAGTACTTGAAAATTCATTTAAACTTTTTCAAACAATGGTAATTGTTAAAATATCGGTATGAGAACCATACATAACTTCCATGTTCTAAGATTTATATTTAAAATCATTTTCGAAATGAAATATTACCATAGAAACTACTTCTTTCTACTTACTGCTTCACCCTTAACCACAGTACTGTGGTCACTAACGTATACCACCTCACGTTATCGCACTCGATTTTCACTGATGATGGAAGTCGATGGCATTGCCGAAACGTCTGGTTTTGTAGAAAACATTGGACTACGGCCAAACATCCCGGGAAGGAATTTTAACAAAAACTGCTTCTTTGTTGGCGATAACGTTGTACACATTTATATATAAAAAATATGCATAAAATTAATGGCTTGTATAAGTTAATATTTGATCTCCATTAAGTAGTGCTCAAGTTTCCAAAGTTTTAATATTATGATGTCCGTAATTAAAACATCAGAGCAGGTTTAGTGTGTATGAGGGTACACCGTGGACAAAAATTTTCAACATTTCCTATTGAGCGTTGCTTAGAGTAAAGCTGCGAATCTACAGTGTACGTTTCACAGAACAAACACGCGGAAAAGAAGGAGCGCTCCGAAGTCACTCATGGACCCTCAGCATCTTGCAGAGGGTTCATTCCCTAAAGACGAAAATTCTGTCTATGAATCGTTCCTCTGTAAACACGTGCAGTTACACTGCCCAGCAATCCACAGGAAGCAAATCGCTATCCACGCTGGACAATTTTTCGGCTTGCACGCGTTATGTTGGTGTGGGTTTCGGCACTTTCCATTTAAAAAGCGTGCAAATGTTAGAAAATAAACATGAGTGAGGCCAGAAATAACGCGAATTTTGTGTGTGTGTGTGTGTGTGTGTGTGTGTGTGTGTGTGTTCCCTGCCTTTTTATTGCAGTAATCATAATAATAAAATGGAAACGTAAACATTACATAATTGAGATTTGCTTGCCTGCCACGAACGATATATTTTCTCTCATACATGATTTACATTAAAATGAAAAAATTATTATTAATTTTATTGTAAAATTTATAAACAAAATTATTTTATTTTTAACAATTACCATTGTTTGAAAAAGTTTAAATGAATTTTCAAGTACTTTACTGTTGTTAAAACGTAAAAGGTTGCAGGTAAACTACCCCTTCCCCTTAACCGATCTTCACCAAAATCAAAAGGCCTTGAGATCACTACAATTCAGGGATGTATGCAAAAATTATTTGATTCTGTTTGAATATGCGGCAGTTACCGTTCGTCATAGAAAAAATTACTCTTGTTAAAACATAAAATGTTGCAGGTAAACTACCCTATTCCCTTAACCGATCTTCACCAAAACCAAAAGGTCTTGAGAACTCTACAATTCAGGACTGTATGCAAAACATTATTTGATTCTGTTTGAATTTGCGGCTGTTATCGTTTGCCAAAAAAAAAAAATTACCCTTGATAAAAAAACGCTGCAGGTAAACTACCCCTTTCCCTTAACCGATCTTCTCCGAAAATAATAGGTCTTGAGTACTCTACAATTCAGGGCTGTATGCAGAAAATTATTTGATTCTGTTTTAATTTGCGGCTGTTATCGTTTGCCATAGAAAATACCTTTTTTAAAACATAAAACGGTGCAGGTAAACTACCCCTTTCCCTTAAACGATCTTCACCAAAAACAACAGGTCTTGAGAACTCTAGGTCTTTGGAAACTTGAGCACTACTTAATGGAGATCAAACATTAACTTATACAAGCCATTAATTTTATGCATATTTTTTATATATATGTGTACAACGTTATCGGCAACAAAGAAGTAGTTTTTTTGTTAAAATTCCTTCCCGGGCTGTTTGGCCGTAGTCCAATGTTTTCTGCAAAACCAGACGTTTCGGCAGTGTCATCAACTACCATCATAAGTGAAAATCGAGTGCGATAACGTGAAGTAGTATACGTTAGTGACCACAGTACTGTGGGTAAGGCTGAAGCAATAAGTAGAAAGAAGTAGTTTCTATGGAAATATTTCATTTCGAAAATGATTTAAAATATAAATCTTATAACATGGAAGTCATGTATGGTTCTCCATACCGATATTCAGTAATGGGATGTAAACTTGTCGAGTTAGTTTATCTCTTAGAATTTGATGCACCTAGTATTGCCTCTGCTTTTCTTGACGCCTTGTGTATGGACGACAGAGAAACCAAATACATATTACCTCTTCGACTGCTGTGGTGAATACTGACGCATCAAGTGTCAAGCGCATTATTGTGTTTTTGCTAACACGCCCTCTGTTAATCGCCGCTTGTGTAGGCCTACTTAACCTCAGACATCACCGTACTATTAGTACCGGAGGAACTCTCTTTGCTTATGGACTACATTGCATTAGTAGTAACTCATTTGCTTAAGTAGTATGCACTGCCATAGCAATCTGGCTTTACTTTCGCCTTTTCTAACTTTTTCAGTTATCCATACTTCCCCCTTGACCGTGTTTGATTTACGTTTACCTACACTAGATATTGTGATGTGTCCAGCAAGAAAAACAAAACTGTATCGGCATAAAACCACACACAGTAAACAAAGGTGTCGCATAAAAATCGCAAGATGCACGATGGCGTCTCGAGAATTTAATATCCACAATCGATCCAGTTTTAGTAACATCATCGTGTATTAAAAAAAAAAAAGGTATCTTAATTTTATCACAGTGCGCACTTACTGCGGTTAATTGTGGAGCACAATGTCAGACAAATGTCACGGCGTCCCAGACAGTTTGGTTGAGGTCACATAACTCCTTATCGTGTGTGGTGAAGTTCGTAATTCACTGCATTACTGCATGTCCGGTCTGATTATTGAAAACGTGCTGCAGGGATTCTCCTCTCCTCTGGCCCAAACAGTGGCCCGCTGTGGGTGCATGGCCTTTTTAGAAATCACTAGGCGGTCCTAAATCCGCCTAAATTTTGTTTGTTTACGTACTTGTCCAGTTAAAGGTGCGCTGGATCTTTTCGGTTAAGTGGCAGCATGTAGTGACCAATTACTCTACGTAGCAATCGCCAGTAACAACGGATTTCCCCCTCCACACGAGGGGTAGCGATAACCAGCCAAAGTTTGTATTTTTATTTTTATTATTATTTATAAATTAGATGCACCAATAACCTTTGTACTTTTTAATAAATGGTGCTCACACACTTCTTGCACGTGTGAGTTGCAATCCATGCGTGAGGAATGATTCATTTCCAACTCGTCTCGAGAGTATTGCACGGTTGTATACTCCTTACTCCAACAGTAAATAAAGTATACGATTGTGCGGAAATCTAATAGAGACTTATTTAGGAATGTATCCTGTCGCACTTGTTTGGATTCCCGGCAGTCCTTTTTTAGAACATACCCAACGGTCTTTACCTGTCGTATACGGTTTCATTTCATGGCCGTTCGTACAAATTTTTGGGTTATGTAAAATATTTTTGTCTCTTAGAAACTGTATCACCGAATCTTTGTCGGGAATCTGTGGTGTTAACTGAAGGTAATTCATGATACGCTACGATAGTACTAAGTACTACATTTGCTACAGCGGCATACAGAGTGACAGGCCACGTTGTCACCATGGAATGGTTGAAAAATGCGTTGAAGGGTGAAATGCGTCGTTACTGGCGATTGCTACGTAGAGTAAGACTTCTATTACACTAGGCAACATATGGCGGGCAACTTGTTGCCGAGGTCGTCTAGTAACATTGTTTAAATGGTAGCCTATTATACTAAGCCACTTGTTGATATGGGTCGCCACCTTGTGGATGATGGTGGACGAGGTCGGCAACTTCCCGACCACTCGGAAGTTGCTGACGCTGGATGTGGGGCATTGTTTCAGATGGGAGCTATTACACTGGGCACACCGCGCAAGCGCACTTCGCCACAGACACCACCTTAACTGTGTCCGGGACGGCAGACGACAGGCCCAGTTGTCATTTCGCATTCAATACGCAAGACATAACCTCTCTTCATTTTGGATCAGTGCCAGTTATGTCTGCTCTGAATCAAGTCCAACAATTCATCAAATGATTGTTTTGACATAGCCTATGAAAATAGTTTAAAAAATTATTTTCGTCCGCGCACAGGTCATCGAACAGTGTGTAGTATAATCCTTTATCCATCCCTGTTGATAACATAGGGTGTATGTACATTAGTCTTCTCCGAGCTCTGCGTCTTCTCTTCTTTAATAACAAAGCGAGTAGCAGAAGCTCTTCTTTCCTTGACGCCATTTTCTCGACTTAAATCATCAACATGTGGCCGAGAGTTGCGCACCATTTTAGCACTCGTCAACTAGTTGTCCGAGGTCGGTCAAAAAGTTGCCCGCCACATGTTGCCTAGTGTAATAGAGCCCTAATTGCTCACTACATGCTGCCACTTAACCGAAAAGATCCGGTGCGCTTTATCGCCAAAGATTACTTTCTTAGAAAAGCTGCCTACCATTTTTTGGTTTTTAACATCCAGTTGATAAATATCGCCACTTTAAATGGTCTTTTGATTTGAGTTCTTGCGACAGTTTAAATTGTAGACATTCAGATGCAGATCTTTTCTTGAGAATTCGTTACATAGTGTTTCTCGGAATGCCAGTTGTTGCTAATCAGTTTCCTGACTCACATCAACACGTTTTCAGACGGCGATTAGCACGAACGCGTCGGGGAACTTAATATCCACATTTGAACGTATTCCATTCCCTCGATTTTTTAAACCAGTTTTCTAACTCTTGACTGATTAGGTGCATTTTCTCGAGAGTGTACTGCCTCCGCATAACATTCTCCACACTTTTAATGCGTTATTCACCACAACGTGTAATATTCCATGTCGACTGTTCGTAACATAAACAGTTGCCGGGGCGTGGAGGAACGGGACCGGAACCGGCCCAGAGAGTCGAGAAAGTAAACGAATTTTGTTATCTCTTACTTTTTTATTATTTTTTCATTGCGCTAATGTAGCATTAATTCTTTTTTAAATACGAAATACGTTTGTTACACAGCATTTGCGTATACGTGTGAAATATGAAATATAGAAAATTCAGTTCAGTCAATAAGTATCTTCTAAACGATGTTTCAGTAACGAGTATTTTTATTGTGTTTTGCCGTTTACTTTAATGGGACTGATTTCAGGATGTTATCACACGTTTTACGACCAATTTAAAGATAGTAATGTTGATTAGTGTTAACTTGTTTTTTCTTTTGTATGAAGCCGACTCGGCCGGAACCCCCCCCCAAGGCCAGAATCTGGACACGCCACTGAAGATATGATAAAAGCGGGCGTTCCAGCGCCGTCAACGTAACACCGCGACAGCGGCGCGCTGTTCAAATTTTTGAGTTTATATTGGAAATTCTTTATACTGTACTGAGACTACGAACTGCCCAAGGACCACAGGGAACCGATTATTGGATTAGATTGTAAGTTGAAACCGTTTTCGTGAGTTTATGATTAATGTCAAAATACTAATAACGTGAGAGCAAAGAATACTATGTTATTCTATACGAGAATCCAACGTCCGGTGCATTTACATACTATGACCTGAACATACAGCGATACAGACTTCCATAGTGATGTGAATTACGTAATTAAGATACTCAAACTTCATTAAATGAACAAGATGATAAATAGGGAAAAACAAAAGTCATGAAATGTTCTAGAAATGGAAAACAAAGGCTGAGATATTTCTGGACGGTAGGAAGATAGTGCAAGTTGTGATACCTTTAAATATCTTAGAAGCTGGATTTGCATCAGATGAGAGATGCGCCAGCGGTGTAAAAAGTAGTAGAATTGCAGAAGCAAGAGGAGGATTTTCATGACAATATTCTTTTTGGCCCCGTGAAACGTGTCCCTGGAAACCAGGAAGAAATTCATAAACATTTTAGTTGGAGCATGTGCATATATGGCTCGGAAATATGGACCCTGAGGAAATTGGAGAGGAGCTGCCTCGAGGCTTTGAGATGTCGTGCTGGAGGAGAGCCGTCTTAAGAATACCGTGGACAGAAAGAGTGCCTAATGATGTGGTTTTGAAGACAGTGGATGAAAAAAGGAATCTGATTTAAACCATTGCGAAAAGACGAGTAGTATGGTTGGTCACCTGCTACGTCATCATTCAAACTGGTTCACATGCCTGATCAAGGGATTGATTGAGGGGCATAGTGGGAGGGGAAGGCCCAGGCAGGAGTACATGGATGAGATAAAATAAGGAAGAAGGTGATTAAGAACTGTCTTCGCAAGGGAAAAAACTACAAGCCTAACTTCTCGATTGAGACGTAGAAGAAGAAGAAGTCTTCTACAGCCGTAAACTTTTATTTACAAAAGAAAGACGTGAAGAGACAGTCAATACCCTCGGTAGAATGTACGGTACAAAGGGGTTCGTCTGTACTAGATTAAGCAAGCGAGTAGGTGTTGCGATTGTCTGTCTAGTGCCGCCAGAGTTGCGTGTTGATTACGCATTAGATAAACTGCACCCATTACATTAGATCACAATAAACACCCCTGTGTACCTGGCAACCTAACTGCACGATTAGTGTTTACTTAACCCGATCTCTTCTCTAGGTGCATACGAGAAACTTGAACCGGTTTGGTTCGTAGACACGTGAACCGTTCTTAAATTTCTTGGCGTTTTTGGTGTGGACTACACTGGAACAACATGACCCTCTAAATAAACTATCGTTTTCTATAAAATCGGTTGTTCAAACATAGTTTCACATTAAACGTAATTTCCAAAACATAGTTTATATCCAGTTAGAAATGTCACAGTCCACGCTGGTAACAGAGATCAACTTCAGTGTGGTAATGTTTATTATGGGAAATAGGCCTATCAGTGTAATCTAAACTTAATGCTTAAGTTACTATCTCTTAGTTTCATTGACATCTATTAAATTCATTTTTGTGTGTGCACAATCATAGGTGACTGAATTGTCACGTGTCCTTTTGTGTCTTCGTACTATGTCTGCGTTGTTTAGCTGTTGGATAGCTTCAGCGTTTCCCTGGAACGAAGCGTTTCGTTCCTTTGCAAACCTTTAAATTTCGTCGGTCACGAAGCCCCCCAAAAATTCAGTAGATCCCATTGTTCCTGTTGTACCGAGGGATATCATTTTAATTCGAAGGTTATCGCATAAAAATGAGAATATTGTTGTTTTTTAAAATCACCAAAAGGTGTACACACGAGCAGAAAAGTGTGTGCGTGCGCGTGTGTAAAGAGGGAAGGGAGGGAAAGAGGGAGGTAGAGAGAGAGAGAGAGAGAGAGAGAGAGAGAGAGAGACGTTTTATGTAACTTATCAATAAATTATTGTTTTGATAATCTGCAGTAACACAAGTTAATTTGTTAGAGGACATAGCCAGTAGAACAGGCTTAAGAATTTCTGCAGAAAAAACAAATTTCTCACGAACATTAAAAATGCGCCAAAATTCCTGGTAACAGATACTGGTCGAATGGAGAGGGTTCGAAAATTTAAGTATCTAGGAGAAATAATTCAAGAGAGTGGTTTAGAAAAATTTGCTATAGAAGAAAGGATTCATAAGATGGAAAGGGCATATGGTACAACTAAAGATATTTACAATAAAAAGTGAATATCTAAAAATGCGAAAATAAGGCATTACAAGAAGCCAGAATGCCTATATGCAAGTGAATGTCTAGCATTGAATTATGATATAGACAAACTAGAAATATTGGAAAGGCGAATTATTAGGAAAATAGTAGGCCCACGAAAAACTTCATAAGGTTGGAAATTAAGAAGTACTGATGAAATATATCAAAGTATAAAAAATATAACAGAAACCATGAGAAAAAGAAGACTATTATTTTTTAGACATTTATAAAGAATTGACGACAATAGGTTAACAAAGCAGATCTTCAAATATCTGTGGGGGAAGAAGTCAACATCAAAAGTTGGATTAAAGAAGTCCAAAAGGATTTAGGAAAAAATAATATACACGCAGGAGAAGCAATTGAAAGGAGACGTTTTTCGGGCAAAAGTGTTAATAATGGAAGGAGTCCAGGGTGGGAGAGAGAAAAACGCAGGTTCAAAGTGGACTGAAGACAGGAAGAAGAGGCACAGTGAAAAGATGAAAGAATATTGGAGAAAAAGAAAGAACAAAGAATAAGGATTGAAATTGGCATGTAGTATTTAGATGGCCAATACAGAAAAAATATTGTTTTAAACTCAAAAAAAGTGTTGATGTTCATAAACATTACTCGTCGAACTGAAACCAAGTGGAAATAAAGCGTGCCCTGTTGTGACGTTTTGTATATAAACGAGCCGGGTCTTGTGAATGACACGGCTCATTAGACTGAATCAGCGAGATCCTTCTCTCAGTTAATCAAACTTTGACTCGCGGAACCAACAACATTGTTTAACGGTCAACGCTGACTCGTACAAGATCAGTAATTTGTACTCATAACAGTGAAGTAAACTATTCAAACAAGCAGTAAAGTAGATTTATTTAAGATGGCACAATTATGGATATCATAATGAAACACTATTCTTTTTACACAGTGAACTCTCCTTTATATGATAACCTATACATTCACATGTGTTAATTGCTCTAATAAGTTATTCTAAATTTAAAGTACACGTATTACATACGCCGTTTTAACAATCAGAAGTTTTTTAAATACATATTAATTAATGTAGAAATTATAATATCGTAATTACAGTACAATTTATTGTAAATTTTGCAATATATTTACTTTAATATTAAATGCATGACAGAAGTAACGATATTATGGTATAAAAATGTACAGTTTACTTGTCTATTTTCTGTTGCAGAGGAAAACCTTAAATTTGTGACACTGAAATTTCTAAGATTTTTGTAAATGTATGAGTAATTTGCATATCTAATATTATCTGCGAACTGCAGACTTACCTGATTAACCCCTTCTAAACGACTAATGGTTAGTACTTTAGTGTTGTCAAGTATAGAAATGGACGACTGCATTTTCTGCAAACAGGTAGATGATGTACACAACACGTTTTTTTACCTGTGACAAATGGAAAGAGGAGAGGCAAACCCTGGAAAATGTAGTGGGACAGATATCGCCCGAAAATATCATCGGAATAATGGTGCAGAGCGAACACCACTGGGATCAGGTAACAGCCTACATAGAGAAGGTACTAATGCAAAAGAGGGAAGCAGAAAATGATCTTGCTAGGACCGCTGACAGAATATCAGAAAACAGATAACGTGGACCCGCTGAAGGTTTAAAATAGATGAACGTCCATAGGACGAAGTACAAATGGCACCACCTTGAAGTACTGCGAAAACAGTCCCGAGATTTATCCATGCCGTGGGCAATAGGGTTTCTGGTTTTGGTGGGTGCGAGTCGCTCCACACACTGTAGGAGTGCAGACCCTCCTGCGGCGAACATCAGTTTTCCACAACCTCCCTCGCAAATATATATATATATATATATATATATATATTATATTTAATTTTTATAATGAATTTACCTCAAGGTATTTCTTTCCTTATTAGGAACATGTTTCGGGTACCATTGTGTGTACCCATCCTCAGCCTTCCGGATTTTGTGTCTGGTGAAGTATATGTGTGTTGGCTGGTTGTTATTGTGGCTTCCTGTTGGCTTCTGGTACTTAAATTGGTATTATTGTGTGTGATTGTGGTGTATATATTATTATTTTGTGTATTTTCGGTGTTGAGTGCTTTGAAAATTGTGTCATGTTTTGTATTGATTTGTATTTGTTCAGGTATTAGTTTGTTTTGTGTTTTATGTTTGTATATTTGTAAACTTTCCCAAATGTTCATTATGGTGCCTTTGTGTGGTATGTGTTTTATTAGTGTCATGTTGGTTATGTTTGGGAATTCATGTCCAGTCATAACACCACAATCACAACCAGCCAACACACATATACTTCACCAGACCCAAAATCCGGAAGGCTGAGGGTGGGTACACAATAGTACCCGAAACATGTTCCTAATAAGGAAAGAAATATCTTGAGGTAAATTCATTATAAAAATTAAATATAATATATACATCAAGAAACGGACTGTAGCAAAAAGTGTTTGAATATATATATGGATATGGATATGTGGACAGATAAAATTAAAACACCTTTTAAAAAAATATATTTTGGTGTCATGTTTACTTTTACTTTTCATAAACAGGCCTGCCTTTGTTACTGTGTATAAGGGAGACGTAGAAATTGTGTTATTGAAATTCAAGGAGTTTAGTACAAGGTAATAGTAACAATTATTAGTAAACTTAATAGTAATAATTATTATTATTATCACTATTATATAATATAAATGATATTAATATAATATTAATATTATCAATCAGAATGCCTCAGGAAGAACGTTCTGAAGACACTGGAATGAGATTTTGAGTAGGATATCTGTCCATTTTAGTAATATATATGTGTAGTATGTCTCCATTTATTCTGTGGCATATTGACGTTCCCCCTAAAGTACGTCCTGTTCTTGTTAGGTAAAGGGCAACACCAAGGTATTAAGGTATTTATACTGTTCTATGCACTCTCTTCACATCAGAGTACAGTCTATTAGATATAAATCTTCAAAATCTTCAAGGTGGTTGGGATGGCTATAAGGGAAAATGTGGAGACCATCACAATAAAAAGTAAATAAATAAACAAATTATAGCGGCACATTCCACAAGTAGAGATTCTTGCGGGGAAAGGAAAGCAGTCGAACTAAGAAGACTATGAAATACTTCGGCCTGCGTCTAGACTCGAAATTAACGTACTGGACGCAGATACGAGTATGTTATGTTACTCGAGTATGTTACGCAGATACGAGTATGTTACTCGTAAAGTGTGCGGTAGAGAAGTCTGCCAAGATAACAGACCTCACCAGTATTATGGCTAGAGTGGGCGGACCCTCGCGTAGCAGGAGTAAGCTCCTGATGGCGGTCATGCATGCATGACATTCTTGTGCGGTTGTGAGGTGTGGGTTGACACACTGAAGAAAGAAAAATATAGAAAACAGTTGGCCTCCGTACAGCGAAGAGGAGCCCTTAGAGTGGCATGCTCCATTCGAACTGTGTCAGAGCCAACTGGCGTCTTCTCTTGTAATCTAGCGTCCCATATGTTCGTCACGTTATAGCCTATTATGTATTATATTATATCATAGTATATTCTCGTTCATCCTTTTCATGTAATTTCACCAACCTAATTATTTTTCTTCAGTGTATTCTAAAACAAGTTTAGTCTTAAGTTTTCCAGCTTAGTGTTTTGCTTTACGAACACTTATGTTTGCGGGCAATTTCGATTCTGTACGTTTCGGACCACACTATGGCGCCTGTACAGATTCCTGACGAATCGAACTGTATTTTTGGTATTCCTTGACACTTTATTTTGGATAATGTCGTATTGCTCAGTTTGTTGCAATTTCAAGGGAGGATATCTACATCCGTACAGGCTTCAAAATTTGCTTGTACTATAGTAAATTTTTCTTTCTTTTGTAAGTCTTAACTATTTCTTGCTGGTTTTTATATTATGAAGAGTTCTTCAAATATTAACTATTTCTGCAAGTAAAATTATATTGTATATCACTGATTAAATCAGCATCATCAGAAGTTTGTAAATGGATAAACAAATTATATTCATTTATAAACCTCTGACGATGCTGATTTAATCAGTGAAACATGCGTAAGGTGAAATATAATTTTACAATATATACGTAAGGTGCGTATACAATATAAATTTACTTGCAGAAATAGTTAATATTTGAAGAACTGTTATAGTACATTTGTGTAGTTTAGTAGAGAGGACTTGCTTCTTTCTAAGTAGTGAAGTATGAGGTATTCCCAATATAGTTATATTTTGTTCACAGTATTGTTCAAATATCACGTATTGATTTTATACAATTGGTTTTCGTGTAGTTGTAATTGCCACAAATTAAAACTATTTGTTGGACGCTCAGTATGAAAGAATTCGTTGTCTCGATTTAATTGCGCTTTCGTTCATCAGTTTTTGTATTATTCAGTTGTTCATTATTTTGCATTATTCGTTTCAGAAAAAGGGAAATCAATCCAAGAACAAAAATAGCGACATTCGATATAAAAGACGGTACCCACTCTACTGTGTGGCAATAAAACCTAGTTTTAAGACGGAGTAAAGAGGCAAGTTAATAGCAACAGAAATGAAATTTTTGTAAAATAATAAGACAAAGTGATATCGTCTCAGGAATTGGTACGTGAAGGCTGGAAGTGATAATTCGTAAAGTAGAAAATAATAGGTAACTGGAATTGTATGGGCACATGGGCAGGATGGATCAGAATAGATTACCCAAAACCATGACACAAATTAGAACACGCAGAAAACATAAGAGAGGCAGACAATAGAAACAGTGGTTGCAGAAAAATAAAGGACATTTATGACGAAGGAAGGAGAATAGGAGAAAACTTTTTTGGAAACGATAGTAGATAGGGAGATGTGGAGGAAGTGGATAAAAGAATCGAATTAAGCTGAAAATTTTACGCCCTATAGGGAATCAGGAAATTAGAAGAAAAAGAAGTGTTATCGATTTTACTTCCATGGTCCATAAGGAAATGGAAGTATGGTGACAGCGAAAAAAATTGTGTTCGAGATAAGGGCTGATTCTGATTGTGCTACCCTCAAAACATGAAGAAAAGTCATTTTTCGAAAAGTGTCTGTGTGTCTGTGCGTAGAATTTTTTCTATGGAGAACGATAACTGCCGCAAATTCAAACAGAATCAGATACGTTTTTGCATGCTTCCCTGAATTGTAGAGGACTCAAGGCCTACTGATTTTGGTGAAGATCGGTTAAGGAGAAGGGGTAGTTTACCTGCAACGTTTTATGTTTTAACAAAGAGTAATTATTTCTATGACTAACGATAACTGCGGTAAATTCAAACAGAATTGGTGAAACATATTAATACAAAGGTTTTGTAAAATATATAAAAACACTTGGTAAGTTTCACAGATTTCATTTACTCTGACAGCTGTTTCGACCTCTCATTCATCTCTTTGACAATGACTTAAGAGGTCGAAACAGCTGTCAGAGTAAATGAAATCTGTGAAACTTACCAAGTGTTTTTATATATTACGATATCATAACGATAACTGCGGTAAATTCAAACAAAATCAAATAATTTTTTGCATATGGTCCTGAGTTGTAGAGGACTCAAAGCTTATTGATTTCGGTAAAGATCGGTTAAGGGGAAGGGGTAGTTTACCTGAAACGTTTTATGTTTTAACAAGAGTAAAGTACTTAATTTTGATAAATAAAGTATCCTGAAAAGAAGATCACAATAATCCACTGTAGAAAGGTAGAAGAAATATTTATAAATGAAAAGGGTAGTTGAAGGGGGTGGGGGTAATTTTATATAAATGAAAATGATAGTTGAAGGGGGAGGGGATAATTTTTTATATGTGTACTACGTTATCGGCAACAAAGAAATACTTTCTTGTTAAAATTCCTTCCCGGGCTGTTTGGCCGTGGTCCAATGTTTTCTGCAGAACCAGACGTTTCGGTAGTGCCATCGACTGCCATCATCAGTGAAAATCGATTGCGGTAACGTTAGTAACCACAGTACTGCGGTTAAGGGTGAATCAAGAAGTAGAAAGAAATAGTTTCTATGGAAATATTTCATTTCGAAAATGATTTTTAATATAAATCTTAGAACATGGAAGTCACGTAGGCCTATAGTCCTATATGGTTGTCCATACCGATATTTTCTCATTGCACGGCAGTCGATTGTTGCTTTCGGAATTCTGGCATTTGGATTTTTTCAAGATGTCTGTATTTGTTCGTTCGCTCTGTAGTCTTATCAACAATGCAGGGGCGTATTTACGAAGGGGGGACGAACGGGACCGGACCCCTCCAGAGGGTCGGAAAATTTGACGAGGAATTCTGTTAATCTCTCAATTTTAGGGTTGTTTCAACTTTTTAGAAATGTGTACGCTAAGATAGTAGTAACTCCTTTTCAAATATGAAAAGAGGTTTATTACACAGCATCTGCGTATACGTTTGATATATGAAATATAGGAAAATCAATTCAGTCAATAAATATCTAGTAAACAGTGTTTCAATAACGAGTATATTTATTGTGTTATTACCGTTTCATTGGATTGATTTCAGGATGTTACAACACGTTTTTCAGTCATTTTAAAGATAGATTTAGTAATTGTAACTTGTTTTTTTCTTTTTGTATGAAGCCGTCTAGACCGGACCCTCCAAGGGTCTAGACCGGACCCCCCCCCATTCTAGATACGCTACTCCAACAATGAAAAAATTGTAAAAAATCTTTTCTCTCATTTATACCTGTCCAGTCGTGTATGTACCCTAACTCATGTAAGAAAACATTTCCACTGGCCTTTCTTCTTCATTACCCACATGCATCACTTTCATAAAGGAACGCTGCTTATGCCATACGTTTGTCGTTTATTTCCGAGTTTTCCCGTTACGGATTCATATATTATTACTACAGATAGCGCCGTGTCTAAGCTTTCGGTGGCGACTTTCTTTGAAACAAACACCGGAGGAAAAAACGACTAGTCAAGAAAGATAAACATGCTCCTGAAAGTGATACACGCAGCTGAAGTAAACTGGTTTTTAAACATGTACGACTAGTTAATCATCATCCTCAAGGCTTAAATCAAGAATGGTTTATTCCGGTCTCAAATAGGCAAATATTACAGCTGGTCACTCCAGCGCTTCCTCGGACGTCCCACACCTCTCCGTCCCCTCGGCTAATAGTTCCATAGTTGTTTGGGGATGCGGCAGTCATCCATTCGGGAAAGATGTTCCCACCAATTCAGCCGATACTGGGCGATCCTGTCGAGTATACTCATAATATTCAGTTCCTGCCGTATACCTGTGTTCCTTCTATGATAATGGAGAGTATACCCTGCCACGTACCTGAGAAATCACATTTCAGCCGCTTGGATGCGACTGGCCTGGCCTTTCGTTAAAGTCCAATTCTCAGACCCGTAAAGAAGTGTGGGAAGAGCCATCACCTTGTAGAATTTTAGGCGTGTTTCTTTACTTGCTGACTTAAAGGTTCAACGCCTAGTTAATAGTTCGGCAATTTACTTGTGACATATAAATTACATTGCGTATGATTCGTTATAATTATTAGTGAAAAGTTTTGTTTGTATTATTTTTATTTTTATTTCGAATCCTCCTGGTATGTTATTGAAGCCGTTTGAGTCTGTAGGTGTGTAATGTTAGTTACATATTAGCGCCATTTCAATTGTGGAAACTACTAGTGCTTGTTCTGTGTGAAGTGCATAAAGTTTGAATTGCAGTCGGTGAAGTTGAATAACTAGTCATTAACATGCACCCTTTTTCTCGCCGTCTGTTTACACTCTAGATGGCTGTGTCTTATTCAATTTTTGTTCGTGCTCGTGGATTCAATCGCAACAACTTTGTGTAAGTTTTACAGTAGTGTGTGTGCTACGATTTACGTGGAGCTCCAGTCGCCGGCCTTCGACAAGAAATGTGGTGGCCACGTAAAGAAAGAAAGAAAAAAAATCGGTCGTCGAAGTTTCGTTTCCAAGTATCATTTTTAAGGGAGGAATAAAAAAGTCGTAAATAGGAAATATGACGTGGACATGCAAACAAAGTAGGAGGGATGAGGGATAGGATGAGTTGGTCACGTGACGGTAGTATTTTGTCGTGTCTCCCCGCGCGCTCGCGAACCCCACTATATCTCCCTCAAGGGGTGGACATCGAGTTGGGTTCTAACACTCGAAGCGAAGCTTCCAGTCGGCCGTCATCCCCTGAGGACCCTGTCGTCGCCACCCCTGCCAGACCGCCGCTGCTACGGGACGCTTATCACTACCGCACCATGAGGAGAGTGAGTAGTGTATACAGATATCAATGAATTCACCACTGTTTGTGTAGTGTGCACTTGTTTACTATACAATCCTTCGTCCTCTCTAATTTTACACGCATCTTTAGACCGCGTTGTTACAACTACATAAACGTATAGGCATGTTTAACACGTGTACATGTACTGCACATGTAGATAATATAATACACAGAAAGTATCGCCTTTTATGATAATGTAATAAAAAAGTGTGAGTACACGTGCGTAACACTTATAATGCTTTTTTGGTACCTTGCATATGTTTATGCATAGCAGCAGTGATAATATAATATTGTAATTAAAATTTGAAATTTTATATAAAATGTATATATTTGTTGATTAAGAATTTAGTATAGCCTATGTAAATTTAGGGGTGCGTAAAATTGGGCTTTGTATCATGCGATACTGAAGTCGAAATAATGATCTTAATATTTTAACAGTAACAACAGCAACAACAACAATAACGACAACAACAGTAATAATAATAATAATAATAATAATAACAATAATAATACAAAATTTCTTGAGTTATGAATTTATACTTTCGTAACTCGAAGAAACGACGGAGTATTGCCGATATTGTGGAATAGTAGAGTGCCTCAAGTTCGATAGAGATAACTACAGAATTATATTAAGGTTTACTAATGAAATAAAGAAACCTATAGCACAATGGTTCTCAAAGTGGGGTCCGCGGTCACTTTTAAGAAAAAAATAGAATATACCGTAATTTTCTCCGATTTTTTGTAGTGTAGAATCTAAATTTTAGAATCTTAAAACAATTAGTAGCAGATTCCAGTATTTTTTTTTGGTTCAAACTAATTGTAATTTTTAAAATAATTTCAAACTAATGGCTTTAATAATGTCTTAAAAGATGTCGTGTAGCAGATCTGTTTGTCAGCCGAACTGCCTAGAGCGCCGCATCAACGCAGAACTGATCGCGCTATTTTAGTCTACGTTTAAGCATTGTATCTTGCGTATAAGCACTGTATCTATGCTAAACGTTCTTCCGTGTAGCTGGTTTTATGCCTAACTAGCTGGATTTCGACACGTGTGGCTGAAAAAATAGAGCCGAGGTTGGTAAAGTTGAGAAATAAGCTTGACGTCGAGAGTGACTTAATATCAGACTTTAAAATTAATACTGCAGAGCTAATTGTTCAAAAGCAGCTTCATTGTTCACATTAAACTCTGTTTGATATCATTAATATTATAATTTTGCAAGTTAAGAAAATTTTAATTTCAATACATTTTCATTAAAATATACGAGTTTGTATCATATTTACTTATTTATTTAGTTTTATTTCATAACTCAGACGGGGTACGTGAAATTTTTAATTTTTTGGGGGGTCCGTGGACTGAAAAATTTGGGAACCACTGCTATAGCAGATTAGCTTAACACACACATTTTACTCAAAATTCCTAATTTTAAATGTGTAAGTAGTTGCTTCTTCACTTACAATTACAGTTAATTATTCCATATTTACTCAGCTCATTTCAAGGATGTTGTTGGCCCTGAATGTACATGACTTGGCGTGTCGGAATTTTTTGAAAGAAATTATAGGCGTTACAGTTTTCGACGGTTGCGTTATAGCCTGTAGCCTTTGTTCGTCGTGGAGCACGTTAAGGGCACCTCTCACAGCTGCTGGTGCATTGGTAAACTGTCGTTTGAGTGTTTTTTTTTTTTTTTTTTTTTTTTTTTTTTTTTTTTTAACAAGCCGGTGACTATCCCATCGTGCCGAAACGTTTTTCATCTGTTGCATTATATCAGATTGCTTTCATTTCTCTTCCTCAGATTGACCAGCATTCGTCCCGCCTCCGTATGTACTTCTATTAATTCTTCATTTGTTAGCTCCTGCTAGTGATTTCAATTGGATGAAAAAGATAACTTGACCTAGTTACAAACTGACTTGGTTACCAAGCTCAGCAATATTATTTATCGCCTGTTTTCTGTCTGCCTCAACTCAGTTCATTTACGTTTCCACAAAGCAAAATTTGGGCACTTTCATTTACGCGCCGTTCGTATCTGAAGTTTTAATTTCAGACCACGTAACATCTATACTTGTATGATATGTACCCAATACTGTTTCCAGTTAGAAGAATCAAGC
This sequence comes from Magicicada septendecula, assembly GCA_034769895.1. Classification (NCBI taxonomy): domain Eukaryota; kingdom Metazoa; phylum Arthropoda; class Insecta; order Hemiptera; family Cicadidae; genus Magicicada; species Magicicada septendecula. The sequence continues at coordinate 111,920,734 of CM068370.1, forward strand.
GGTTTTTGCCATCCGTTCCTTGATTACTTTGCTTAAATAAGCACTATAAGAGAAAGGCTTATCAGCTTCGTGCATGGAAAGTTCGTAGCATCAAAAGTTCATATGTTAGGAACTTCCTGTAATATTAGTAAAAGACGCGGACAAATGATACGCATAAATAACACTAGAATAATGCCTGTGTTTCACTTACTCAGAACTGTAAGTCCACTTTTGTCACCTCTGTGTACGTACGTCAAGATTTAGGGCTATTAAATTATTGCTAAATTATTAATAGGTTTTGAACGTAAATTAAAATAATATTAATGATTTAATATCCCAGGAAAGGAGCGGTACCGAGTTGAAATTAAATTTATGTATTAAGTGATTAGCTATTAAAAATATGTTGTAATTGTTTATAATAGATAAAAATATGTTTTCGTTAATGTTATCTATTAATTTTTATAAATTATACGGTATAATTTGTATTAAATTATGTATTTTTCATTAATTTTGACATAACACATGATTATATAATGTAATTATAATATAATATAGTACATTATTCATATAATGTTAATTTATAATATGTGATTAGGTATAACCCCGTTTCGTATTTGAAGTAAGTACTTTATCGCAGTTGATATAAAGGAATGTGCTGTAACGATAACTGTTTTGATTTACGTAAATATGTTTGATAGGCTTATAGTTATATTTCCAACGATAGTTTCAAATATTCTGTCCTCAGTTAGAGATTATACTCGTAATTTTGTATTGAGAATAGACGAACGCGCATTGCAATTGTGTGACCTGACACATTTCTGTTGTGTTTTGAATTTTTGTTCACATTTGACGTACAATTGAGAACCGAGGAAGGATCATTGGAAGTTGCAGTTCTATGAACAGTACTGACTGTACCAGCTAATACCACTGCTTTTCGATTTTCAGTGGCTCAAACTGAGGATGCCTCATCGTAGGACGGGCGACACGTTTGGAGCTAAGATAAATGAGCCGTGTGTTAATCCGCGGTTAATCCGATAAATGAACTGTTGTTAACATTGGAAACCACGAAAGGTTAGGCCTACTAGTATACAGAGTGTTCCGAAAAGGTGGTGCCAAAATTTTCAGTCACCCGCCATTGTGCAAATTTCTAAGATAAACATTTGGTTTGTTACTTACGAAATAGTACACGTACTGCGTAAACCAAATGTTAACGTTCTGTAGTAATTAACTTAAAAAACACACGTACAGACAAACAGGCGGAAAACCCTTTTTTCGGCGTATGTTTATTGGATATTTTCCTTCAGTTTAAGTTTAATGAGAAGAACCATTTCCCGAAGTTCGGCTCCACCTTTTGGGAACATTCTGTATGATGTGGCGTATGGCGTACGTTTCGACAGTGGAGGCTATTATTATTATTATTATTATTATTATTATTATTATTTTTTTTTTTTTTTGTATCAGCCATCTAAGGACCACAAGCCAACTTCAATTCTCTATTCTTTGTTCTTTCTTTTTCTCCAATAGTCTTTCATCTTTTCACTGTGTCTCTTCTTCCTGTCTTCAGTCCACTTTGAACCTGCGTTTTCTCTCTCTTACCCTGGACTCCTTCCATTTTTAACACTTTTACCCGAAAAACCTCTCGTTCAGTTGCTTCTTCTGCATGTATAGTATTTTTTTTTCTAAATCCTTTTGGACTTTAATTCAACTTGATGTCGACTTCTTCCCCCACAGATATTTGAAGATCTTCTTTGTTAACCTATTGTCATCCATTCTATATAAATGTCCAAAAAATAATAGTCTTCTTTTTCTCATTGTTTCTGTTATATTTTCTATACTTTGATATATTTCATCATTACTTCTTAATTTCCAATCTTCTGAAGTTTTTCGTGGGCCTTATATTATTTTAATATAATATTATTATATTATATTAATTGTATTATTACCGTATAATATATTATTATTATTATTATTTATAATAACAACAACAGTATTACTATTGTTATTATTTCAGTTTTTCACGTACAGTTTTTCTCTCTGCTGGTTCCATCGTGTAGCTGTAAACTATACTTTTACCTTAATATTTTGTTGAATAGATTTTACTTGTTGCTTTTTGATTCCTTTCTGTCGTAGAACTCATCACTGTTATAGAAATTTTGCACGAATTTCTTGGTTTTAGTGCAAGGTTGGTTGGTAGAATTCAGGTTAAAGGTGTTTTATCACCTGGAGTCTAACACAGAATCTATCAAAGGTTGTATTTAAAAATTCAATGATGATGTTTGTTTAACCAAATACTGAACACACCAAGAAGGAGTGCACTATGAACTCTTCATTGCCTGAAGCGTCATTCAGTGTAGACATAGGCCTACAATTTGGTCAGCGCCACATGTAGTGGATTCCCGGTTAAACAGTTTATTCGATCCAACCATTTACTTGGCGACAGATCTATTTTCTTCTGATATTATTTTTTCCATTTCATCTTTTTCTCTTTATGTGTCTAAAGTGACTTACAGTCTTAGCATTTACGGTCTACGATAATCGCAAGTTAATGTTCAGGTCCTCCAGGGTTCGATGGAACGCTCCAAGTAATACGAAGCAGTCGTCGCCAGCACCTTATTCGAGTACTTCGATTTGCTAATAGTCTCCCAAGTCTCTGATTCTTACTGGAGTATACTAATGTGTGTAGCAGTTTTCTTTGTCAGTGTTGCGAATTTATATTCTGCTTTCATATTCTCAACAAACGATTCATAGTTTTCTGCAAAACTTGTCTCTTCCCTAATTCGAAACAAGTGAATCGAGATGCATATAACTGTTACGATGCGACATCCGTGGGCGGTTGTTGTTCCGACGATCGGCCATTTTGGACTATCCAACGATACATCCATCGAGAGTACAAGTTGACTGGAGAACACACCCTGAGCTTACTGGCACACACACCAGCCTCCACTGTGTGGCGGTGGGCTTTTACAGTCTACGATGACTGCTGGTTACTTTTTACAATATTTAATGCGTTATCTGATCTGTAGACTACTAACCGTAATAATATTGCATAACAGTAGCAATACATAATAAATTAACAATACGTTTATGACAGATAATAAATTACACATTTACGGTTCTGGAGAGGCGTCCTTACGGACTTAAGATTTCACCATTTCGGTAGAAAGATTCATGCGAACTTTACATGTAGGATATCTTACATTTCCATCATAAAATCACACGCGTGACAGAATCACTACAGTCACGTTTTGCCGTCGTGGTAGACTACCGCGTGCTTTTGCTGTTACCCTCACGTCTGTGTACCAAAACTGGGTGAAGACAACGTCGTGTGAGTCGTGTCAACGGTACTTTAACATCAATACCCTATGGTCGGACGGAGGTGTATAATTTGGAATAATTGGCATCGTTCAACAATATTTAGATTTCTATGTAAATTTATACTGACTAAGCTATACTGAGACTGAATGGAACATTTGCTCTCTCACAGATGTGTTTTGTATTTGTACAGTTGCAGTCAACAGGAGACTAGTTAACTAAAACGCAACAGTCGTCTATTTATTGTACTTTGTTACTTGCATATTTTATATTTCCTGTGTAATGTTAAAGCAGCAATTTAACAGCCGTAAACAAATTATTTTACTTCATTATTATTTTTCTAAAACACTGCTTTAAGAACGAATCGATGAACGAATTTATCTTCATACAACTGGAGGTAACTGAATCAGGACAAACATGGATGATCAGCGTGAAATAATTGTAAAGAAAGGTTTATGACGATTCTGAACAGTGTGCTTCACTTTAACACTTTTAGAATTAAGTGTCTTGAAACACTTGTTTACAAACTTTGGTCACGTTAAAATATTGCAAATAATTTTATTTTCAAATATTCCTTATTGAATTCGGTATTTCTTCATAGCATTGAAATGTACACACACACACACACACACACACACACACACACACACACACACACACACACACACACACACACACACACACACACACACACACACACACACACACACACACACATTGAAGGTAAATGGAAGGAGCTCCATCCTACTTATCAAGAGCTTTTTCCGAAAAAAAAAAGTTTTCTTACGTTTGGGAAACTGTAAATTATTGTTTACGATTCGTTGTAAAATTATCGTTGAATAAGATTTATGTTTTCATCATTTTCTTGTGGCGTTCCACATTCTGTCGTAAACGTATGAAGAGATTTTAGTTATTTTGTTTTACAGTTTGTTTAAATGAAACTGTATGGTATGGTTACAGATTTTCTGAAACTGTATGGTACGGTTTATTAAATTAATAATGAATATATTATCATTATTCTACTGAGAATCGTTAATATGTAAATAATCACGTACAGATTAACGTAATGTTCGGTTCCAACCGTGCCGACCATGAAGTGAACAGCTCGGAGATTACCGTAGTTAATTAAAAGGGGGTTACTGTGGTTGCAATTAAACCCTCGTTGTACCAGTAACCCGCGAGCACGCCACAACCCTTTACGTACACCCCTACAGTCGACGCGATAAACATGAAAACAAATTTGAATTTTATAGTCGCGTAATAAGCGTATCGTTCTGTGCTTGCATTTATGCGTCTCGAGAAAAACCGAAAGATACGGCCGGATACAGCTGAGATTGTAATAAACTGACAACTGTGAATGTTTCGTCGTGCTGTGAATACACGGCTAGCCTTACAACTAGACGACACACTGATAACACGGTCGAGACGTTGTTACTGATGCGTGCGCAGGCGCGACACAGTTTCACCAGACAGGAAACCTCGCATATCTTTTGCAGAAACGTTTGTGTTTGTTGTTCTGACAAGTAATATTACATGGTATATAAGGCTCCTGTACTTTTATTTAGTAACGCATGCGGGACGGAAGTTGGTTTTATAGAACGGTCACGTCAATGTGCAAGCCTACATACGAGGTCTGCCCAGAAAATATCAAACTATGTAGTATTTTGAGAAAAATGGCTTACGTAGCACGATGGAGCCTTAGTCCCCTGGAACTACACGCATTTATCCCAGCGTCTCTTCCACTTCTCGAAACAGTACAGAAATTCCACTTATGGAAATACAATAAGCTGTCTCGTTGCATTCTCCTCTCTTTGACCGTCTGAAATCTCCTCCCTTTCAGTGGAGACTTTAGCATTAGAAAGAGCCAGAAGTCAGAAGGAGTCAAATCAAGTCTGTATAGTGGCTAAACAACCCGTGTGAAATGATGTTTCGCCAGGAACCCTCTACCAGGTGCGAAGACCTTAAGTACCTACACGTGCAATGTCATGGCGGAGGTGCCAATTGCCCCTTGTCCATAAGTGCTTTCATTTTCTCTTCACAGTAGTATCCTTCAGCCTGAGAAAAATTTCTGTGTAGTAAAATTATTGTCTGATTTGGAGGTGCATACTCTTCTTGGACTAGATCTTCATTGTTGAATAATACACTCAACATGGCCTGTTTCCAGATATTGCTTCCAGATTGTGGGTCGCTTTCTGTGGATTCCTAGCTGTCTTGAAACTGCCAATATCATATTTTAATTTGAGCATCTCTCACGGAATCTTCCGGGAACACTGTATTAATTACTCAAATGGATTCTCCTAGCATGCCGTGTCCAAACTGATAGAAATTAATGTCCAAATTCGAGCAAACGTGATGCATATTTACTGATCTACTCGCTCAGTCATTGCGAATGCGACGGTCCCACAAAACACAAGCTTACTTAATGGCATCTCACTTCCGATTGAGGGGTTCGATGGAACTGTGTGACATTTCTTACATGCGCGGTAATGTGTCTTGCGATTGGCTACGCAGTTTCGTGAAGGTCACGTGGAACATTATCAGGATATTCAGAATGGTCGAATAGTTTCTGGACATACCTCGCATATAAACATTTTATCTAAAATGTTCTGTATTATCTTATGTGTTGAGGTGCTTCTTAATGTTTGGATCGTATCCGTTATGTGCCAAGAAACTGATAACAAGGAGTTCAAAATGACTTAAACGCTTGTTTTGGGAGCTAGTAATGGGTGATGATACTTGTAGAGCTTGTACAACACCACTCGTCTCTGTTCTGCACTAGCCTGCACCACTGCCTTACTCCCAGACAGTGCAGATCTTCTTCCACATCTTCCACCCATCTTTTACGGGGTCTCCGTATTTTTCCACCCGGATCCCCATTTAATACTTTCTTCACAGCTCTGCTGTCCATCATCCGCTATACAAGACCTGCCCACCTAATTTCTTTTGACGTCAGTAACAATAATCCTCTGAAAATTCTCGCCAGCTCTTCATTTGTACGTATTCTCCTTCTGTACCATAATCTTTCGAAGTATCTTCCTTTTAGTAGTGAGTATGTCTGTAGATATTTGCAAAACTAGTAAGTAAGCTCCCTGAGCTGCAGAACTCGCTCCCTACTGAACGAATACATCGGTTATTAAGTAATTTGAAATATTAGTCAAATTTTCAATTATCAGACAAATTTAGTTTAGTAATGCGTATAACGTACGTAATGCGTAAAAAATCAATAATTTAGTCCTAGCTTTTAAGTTTATGCTTGTTTTTGTAGATGTCTATAGACCTGTGTGTAACATATTTTATAAGTAAGTTATACGAAACTGATAATATGGGCTCTGCTGTCGAAAATGTTTAAATTTTCTAAGCCGTACACTACAGATTTTGGGTCAGAGTCTGTTTAATTTGAAATCCAACTTGGATTTTGCGTTTTTATCAAAACTGAACCCACTTTCGTGGCAATGGAATTCCAGAATTTTAAAATTATCAAACCAGAATTTTAAAATTATCAAAAATGTGCATCACATTCAGATTTTTGTTAAAATTCCATTTAATTTGATACCCCGCATGGAATTTTGCGACTTTTTAACACAATTTTGACATATTTACCTCCCACCCTACCTATTTCGGGGGAGGGGAGTCAACCTATAAATAATAATGTTCCGTGGAACAAAAAAACGTAGGGATACGCATGCCAAGCTGTATGAAAATCGGTTGATGCGTTCAGAAGTTATCGTGAGACATAGACATACCCCAAAATAGACAGACAAATTACAAACGGTCGAGTTAAAACTAAGAACGGCGAGTTAACTGGTTTATATTTAAGCATGTTAGTTACCAATTTTAGTTTTTAATGTAAAAAATAATAAAATGTTTTATTACAGTTACGTTGCATCGATTTCTTAAGTTCTCTTCCACCGCTGTGTTTTGAGATATTTTACCAAATGCTACGAATAAAATAATAACGTAATAATGTCTCAAATAAAAACGTTGTAAAAATAAGGACGGTATTTACTGATAAGAACTGTCAAGGGTACGCAAATTAAAACCGATTTGGGACCGCCTGAGTTATACAGTGTAGGCGTACAGGCCTAATACAGAATGGTCTTCGCTTGAACTTTGTGCTTGCGTATAACAAATGGTAACACGCTATGAGGAAGGTTTCACTCATAATTTTCGTGTTTATATAAAATTGTGTGGCGTAAATACGTAAATTTTCACGATCAGGTACTGCCCTCGACAGAGTGGACCAGTTTTCATGTTTTCGGAGAATGATGAATTAAGGTCGGAAAGTTTGTTCTGTTTGTTGATGAGTTTTATGCGGTCAAAAGAAAAAAAAAACTGTCTGGCCAAAGGTACACAGTCTCGTGGCGATTCCAAAGTCTGATGTGTGCAGTTCACGTGTTTGTGTGCACGTAGTCGGATGAGTGGACCAGAAAAACCAAAATAAATATTGGTTGAGGAAATGCTGGCAGTGTCTCATTTGAGCTATCTAACTCCATGCAAAGAAAATACCGTCAAGTAGATTCATGCCGTAGGTAAATGGACTTATCTTATTATACAGTATTAACCGATATCTCATTAATAGGCATATCTTATGGTGAAACATTGTAAAATATTATGAAATTTCAAAACGACCCGACGTGATGTTTTAAGAAATTTAAGTAATAAGCCTACAAGTCTGATGAAACTATTTTCAAAGACTATTTCCAAAGTGAAACAATGTTATGCTTAAGCTCCCTGTATCTGTGAATTTTACCTGTATCTGTATACAGCCTCAGTGTATAGCGCCATGCACAGATACTGTTGTCAGTGTTTCAAACAAAAAATAATTTATTGAAACTACCAAGTGCGTTCTGCTGTTCCACAAATTTATCTTAATACTGCTGGTGTATCGTCTGTTTCTTCTTGCACTCACGTCTGTCTCGTTGCTAGTTCCGAATTTTTGATAACGTAGGCCTACGTTTAACACGAGCGGGTCGTGGTTAGGCCTACAGTGTGCGATCATAAAATGTGGTTTTAAGGCTAGGTTGAGTATTCGCTTCGGGTAGTTGAAGGATTAGTTGATTTGTTAGCTTAGATGACCAGTGTCGTCAAAACCAGGGAAATAAATATCTTCCTTTGTTTCTCATTGTTTAATCACTAAAGTTTTAGACGTCCTGACTTGACTGTTCGAGCTATCGATAATTGAAAGTTAAACCTATCCACTGTCGATAGGTGACAATAAATATGAAGTACCTTCACGAAAGTGCCGGCTAATATCCTGGCAGTTGTCAAATGTCGGTTTCGTTGTAGCAGGCAGGATCAGTAGTAGACGTCGACAGTAAATTGTGTGTGTGTGATTCTATATAAGAAATAGAATATTATGTTCTATGTATAAGAAATATTCTATTACATTATATTCTGTTCTATATAAGAAATTATTATATTCTATAATTGTTTATTTTATATATGTTATTTACTTTTAATAAAGGCAGAAAGCAACGTTCATAAAAAACGAAATAACCATAGAGGGATAATACGCCGACCAGTTTCCGTTGTATCTTCTGTAAGAATCGAATATTTCACTATAATTACCCGACTCTGACCAAGCTAGGACGATAATACTCTTCGGTCTAGGGCTGTTTGTTTCAGTGTCTATATCTTTACATCCATTTGATCAGTTTTAACGAAACAAACGGCTAAAAGTTCATTTTCATTTTCAGAATGCACTGTATACGTTATATTGTAGAAAACATAATGTCGGATGGATGACGCCATTTTTATAATTTTGATTATGTGACGCATAATCAAAATATCGATAGGTGGAAAGAGTCTCTTAGTCTGGCCGATGTAGCATTTATCACAATCAATTTTATTTGCGCCGTAATTCGTCTCACTGATTAACGTTTGGTGTACTATATTTCTAATGTTTTGTTTTAATTACATGAACTATATTTTAACCTAAAGATGAGACTCTGGGTCGGAATACGTTGGATAAAGTTGCAAAGAGAGAACGTTTGATTACATGAACTATATTTTAACCTAAAGATGAGACTCTGGGTCGGAATACGTTGGATAAAGTTGCAAAGAGAGAACGTTTGATTACATGAACTATATTTTAACCTAAAGATGAGACTCTGGGTCGGAATACGTTGGATAAAGTTGCAAAGAGAGAACGTTTGATTACATGAACTATATTTTAACCTAAAGATGAGACTCTGGGTCGGAATACGTTGGATAAAGTTGCAAAGAGAGAACGTTTGATTACATGAACTATATTTTAACCTAAAGATGAGACTCTGGGTCGGAATACGTTGGATAAAGTTGCAAAGAGAGAACGTTTGATTACATGAACTATATTTTAACCTAAAGATGAGACTCTGGGTCGGAATACGTTGGATAAAGTTGCAAAGAGAGAACGTTTGATTACATGAACTATATTTTAACCTAAAGATGAGACTCTGGGTCGGAATACGTTGGATAAAGTTGCAAAGAGAGAACGTTTGATTACATGAACTATATTTTAACCTAAAGATGAGACTCTGGGTCGGAATACGTTGGATAAAGTTGCAAAGAGAGAACGTTTGATTACATGAACTATATTTTAACCTAAAGATGAGACTCTGGGTCGGAATACGTTGGATAAAGTTGCAAAGAGAGAACGTTTGATTACATGAACTATATTTTAACCTAAAGATGAGACTCTGGGTCGGAATACGTTGGATAAAGTTGCAAAGAGAGAACGTTTGATTACATGAACTATATTTTAACCTAAAGATGAGACTCTGGGTCGGAATACGTTGGATAAAGTTGCAAAGAGAGAACGTTTGATTACATGAACTATATTTTAACCTAAAGATGAGACTCTGGGTCGGAATACGTTGGATAAAGTTGCAAAGAGAGAACGTTTGATTACATGAACTATATTTTAACCTAAAGATGAGACTCTGGGTCGGAATACGTTGGATAAAGTTGCAAAGAGAGAACGTTTGATTACATGAACTATATTTTAACCTAAAGATGAGACTCTGGGTCGGAATACGTTGGATAAAGTTGCAAAGAGAGAACGTTTGATTACATGAACTATATTTTAACCTAAAGATGAGACTCTGGGTCGGAATACGTTGGATAAAGTTGCAAAGAGAGAACGTTTGATTACATGAACTATATTTTAACCTAAAGATGAGACTCTGGGTCGGAATACGTTGGATAAAGTTGCAAAGAGAGAACGTTTGATTACATGAACTATATTTTAACCTAAAGATGAGACTCTGGGTCGGAATACGTTGGATAAAGTTGCAAAGAGAGAACGTTTGATTACATGAACTATATTTTAACCTAAAGATGAGACTCTGGGTCGGAATACGTTGGATAAAGTTGCAAAGAGAGAACGTTTGATTACATGAACTATATTTTAACCTAAAGATGAGACTCTGGGTCGGAATACGTTGGATAAAGTTGCAAAGAGAGAACGTTTGATTACATGAACTATATTTTAACCTAAAGATGAGACTCTGGGTCGGAATACGTTGGATAAAGTTGCAAAGAGAGAACGTTTGATTACATGAACTATATTTTAACCTAAAGATGAGACTCTGGGTCGGAATACGTTGGATAAAGTTGCAAAGAGAGAACGTTTGATTACATGAACTATATTTTAACCTAAAGATGAGACTCTGGGTCGGAATACGTTGGATAAAGTTGCAAAGAGAGAACGTTTGATTACATGAACTATATTTTAACCTAAAGATGAGACTCTGGGTCGGAATACGTTGGATAAAGTTGCAAAGAGAGAACGTTTGATTACATGAACTATATTTTAACCTAAAGATGAGACTGTGGGTCGGAAACGCGATGTGAATACGTTGGATAAAGTTGCAAAGAGAGAACGTTTGATTACATGAACTATATTTTAACCTAAAGATGAGACTGTGGGTCGGAATACGTTGGATAAAGTTGCAAAGAGAGAACGTTTGATACAGCTCGTACATAATATTTACTTTTTATATAGTGACTGCAACTTGGAAGCACATCTTAATTTATAACTATTGCCATCATGATCATCATCAATAACAGGTTCTTCTTGTTCTTCTTCTTCATCTGTCTTCTTTTTCTTCTTCGCTACACGTTTAGACATTGACTGTTCCATCTTCAACAACCTAACGTTCTTTTCTTTGGTCATCTATGTTGCTTCTTCGTTTTGCTTTGTATTCAGTAAGGAACTTGTTTTGTCGGTCTTTTGGTACCCAGCCTTTCTACATAGTCTATCTATTTTAAGTATCATCTTTTTTTTAATCGATGTTGGTTATATTTGGTTCTTACGATCCTCTTAACGTTTGTCAGCTCGCGTATATATTTTCACGTCTCGCAGGAACTTCATCGTGGAAGACAGTAGTTTATTTTGTTTATTTTTAGTTTTGGTAATCATAACACAAGCCTCACTATAACAATAAAACAGGAGTAACTACACTTCTGAAGTTTATTTGTAGGCTTTGTCCTGGTCGCGCTTTGTTCGTAAATGTTCTGTTGACGGTTGGTTGTAAATATATATCATTTGTTGGTTTTGTAGTTGTCTCTCTATATCCCACTCTCACCGTTAGTAGACTACAGTGCTTTACTTGCTCCAATGGTCAGTTGTTTATAATTTTCACATTTGTTTTGCAGTTTGTAGACTGATTGCTCCGTTTGACATTCGTTTCCTTGAATTGGGTACAATTTATGAATGCAGTGTTACACAAAATCAGTAAACAGAGGAATGCGTGTTGTGTTGTTTACGTTGGAAACAAAGTGTAAACAAAGGCTGTGTTGAGGTTTTTGGGTCATCGGGACGACCGACGCTGAGGTAAGACGCGGTTCTCGTCACGTATCTACCGTCTGCTGTATTTACGTACACAAACATTCATCAGCTCTAAACATTTGTTTGTATAAAAAAAATTGTTTTTCAAAATCTGTTTATTGTATGAGTGATAGTTTATAATCGTTCGTGTTTGAGTCATATGGACAAAGCAATGGAGAGAAACAATACATTTGTACAAACATGAATCAAAATACAAAAAGGAAAACCGTCGCAACTCGTGTGTAGGCGGATTATAAGATTCAAGACGCCACATCAGAAGAAGAAAGGCGCTAAATAGTGGCCTTAAAATTTCAAAATGTAATGAAAGATTTTAGCATAAAAATTCAATTCCTAAAACGAATGCGGAAGCTTGTAAACACGAAGAGGACGTGAGATACAAATTGGTAATAAATGATAATATTTTCAACAACTACAATTTCCTAGACTGCACAGTCACGCTCCACAGGGGACTAAATGTAGATGGGAATTTAAAAAAAATTAATTACTTTAAGCGAGTCTTATGACCCTATCTTCTCCATGTTAATTTGAGCAACTTTAGATACATTTTTCTCAAAAAGTGTAAACGATAGAGATGTAATTGCTTTTTTGTTTTAAAGATCATACTATTCACTACATTTTAAACATAGGGTTTATGTATAATAAGTTTAGGAAAAAATGTTATGAATTTTTAAAAATTATGTTACAAAAAGTAAAAAAGAAATTAAAGTAATTTTTACGTATTTATTAAAGTAATGAGAATTTTACAAATCCCTCTGTTTAAAATGTAAAGCTAAGCATTCGAAACAAAACAAAAAAATCGGTATGGAGAACCATACATGACTTCCATGTTGTAATATTTATGTTTAAAATAATTTACTTGAATTCGGTTCGGTAATTTCCAAAAAAATATCGCCCACCCTCAAACTAATTTCACTATCTATAGATATTTTTGTTATTATGGGGTAGTCGTTTAATATAATGTTATTTTTAGTCACTTTATCCATAAAAATTAGGTAGGCTTACTTTATTCTTATAAAGAAACCGAACTACGCAGATAATCATCCCTCCTCCGAAGTCACACATGGACCCTGAGCATCTTGCAGAGGGTTCATTCCCTAAAGACGAAAAGTCTGTCTATGAACCGTTCCTCTGTAAATACGTGCAGTTACACTGGCCAGCCATCCGGCTTGCACGCGTTGTGTTGGTGTGGGTTTCGGCACTTTCCATTTAAAAAGCGTGCAAATGTAAGAAAATACCAGAAATAACGCGAATTGTGTTTGTTTGCCTTGCCTGCCTTTTTATTGCGGTAATCATAATAATAAAATGGAAACGTAAACATTACATAATTGAAATATGCTTGCCTGCCACGAACGATATATTTTCTCTCACACATGATTTAAATTAAAATGAAAAATATAGAATATTGTTAAAGTGAAATGAAATTTTTCCATAGAAACTACTTCTTTGTTGTCAATAACGTATTACACATATACAACTTATAAAATTTACTTCCTCCATCATTAACTAATATTTTCATTTATAAAAAAAATTACCCCTTCCTCTTCAACTACCCTTTACATTTATAGATATTTCATGTACCTTTCTACAGTGGATTATTATGACCTTCTTTTCAGAATACTTTATTTATCAAAATTAAGCACTTTACTCTTGTTAAAACGTAAAACGTTGCAGGTAAACTACCCCTTTCCCTTATCCCTTGAGTCCTCTACAATTCAGGACTGTGTGCAAAAAATTATTTGATTCTATTTGAATTTGCGGCTGTTATCGTTTGCCATAGAATAAATTCTACACACGCACACACACACACACACACACACACACACACATTTCTAAAATGACTTTTTTTCGTGTTTTGATGGTAGTACAATCAGAATCTGCCATTATCTCGAACACGATTTTTTCGCCATGACCATACTTCCATTTCCTTATGGAACATGGAAGTAAAAAGAATTATGCAATTATGTTTTACGGTTTCTTAGAAAAGTGTACCTTTAACTGAAAAAATTACATTTTTCAGGAAACGCATTTAAATCAGACCTTACACTACATGCTGTTGTTCTTAAAAACTGCCTTACTTTAATGCACGCCTGCTCCATATGATGGGTTGTCTAGGTCCTCCTGCTCCATATGATGGGTTGTCTAGGTCCTCCTGATCCATATGATGGGTTGTCTAGGTCCTCCTGCTCTTCAAATGCATCTTCTAACTTCCTTTTAGCTAATGTGACTTTCTGACGACCCTTTTTCTCTATTTCGTGAATAGTCTTTTCTGCTTTCTTGATTCTCGCGTCATCCAATTCTTTCATTGTCTTTATACAGTTTGTTCCAGGCGAAATTCCTAGTTTTTTAAATACTTCACATTTTGATGTATTTCCTTTGGTAAAAGTTCGAAACAGCTTCATAAACTTCTAACTTTAAAGTCGTTTTCATAACAAAGGTCCTCCAATTGTTTTACCGTCGGATAGGGTTGTTCTGCCCATTTTGGTTTTCAGTTTCCTAAGACGGCTGCCCATACGTTTTTGTACATGGCCAAAACACTCTAATTTTTCAATTAAAAGTCTGGGCCATATGGTTCTGCTGTTACTACAGTTCGGTAGGAAGCAATGTCTCCATCTCTAAGGTGATATTTATTGCGCAGATTTATAGATTGGTTTGCTGCGGGAGTTTTGTAGCCATAAAATTTCAAGTGCACGCTCTCATAAAAATGTCCATAAAATGTGGTATACTGCACCAAATTACATAATCTTGGTATTAAATTAAAGCTAAAGATGTGTAGAATAAGAAAAGATGAAAAACCGAAAAACGATTTTTTTTTTTTTACCCATTGGGTCATCCGAATCCCCTTAACAATACTTTGGCATAACAATAAAGTTCAACTAGAAACGAAGATATAAGTCTATAATGTAGTGTTCGTCCTTACGATTCTTTCTGAGAGCGAAAGATGAACCTAAATAAAGCAAATAAAAGAAGAGTCTGAAGCACAGAAATTGAGTTTTTAAGATCATTTTCTGTTACGGTTCTACATGGGGTTTTTTTCCCGTAAATAGCTTGGCTACACGACAAACAACCGAAAGAGAATCGCAAAAATATAGAAGGTGTTGAATATAGACAGTTTGGAAAAAATATGGTTGCTTATAAACGTCAGCGGTTCGTCATGTCAAACGAACGGTTCTACAAAGATTGCTGAAGAGATATTTAGAAGATCGGGGACAAATGGTAGAAGAAGTTGCGAAGACCTAAGAGGTGACAGAGGGAAAAAATAGTGGATTCAGAGTTGAGAAGTGACACTGAATAACGCCCGTAACGGATCAAGATTGAATTCATGCATGAAGAAAGAGAAAAGGAAGGAGACGTCTCTTATTTTTGTGACCGTTTAAGACTATATCTTGGGTGAAGTGTATCGCTTGTAGTTAAGGCTTTCCCATTTCGGCAGTAAATTCCTTCCACTCTAATCTTGTTCCTCTTTCGCTTTTCGGGCGTGCTTCCGTCTTCAGTTTCAGTTTCCTTTCATTATTTATCCTTGTTAGACGGTTAAACGCTTTCCTCCGCACTATTACAACATATCTAGCTGAACTGTATTCATAATTAAATTCTGTTTCTCTTAACAGCCCGTCTCACACATCTCATCTTGCTTGTAATCTGCTTTTCTGTTAGGCTTTCTGTGTAATATACGAAACCCGTCGTATAGACAGTAATTCTCTATATCTTGGTTTCATATATGATTTCTTGTTTACAAACAGCAAAGTGGAGACCTGATAATAGATTTAGTTTAGCTTCTGTATACGGTGGTTTATTTATTTATTCATCAGCCTTTCTGTTCGATGTGGTGACTGTTCCTAGACTTCAAATCTCTTGACCTACTCCAGCGGTGTCGCGGAAAAAACGCACACTTAATCCTGAATGGTCTCTAGTCCTACCCACTTGGTAATCATAATTATTCCGAGAATAATATAAATATTTTTTTTTTATATATTCTGTAGTGTTTAAAGAACTGATTCCCATCATGTCTTTTCCAGGCTTTGGACTGGGTAAATGACATACACACATGTTATAATCATTCAGGCGTGTTTACAATCTGCTTGATGTAGCTTCGTCAATATTTACATTTTTCTTTACTTATATTTCTTTATTTACATTCTTTGTCTACATAGGTTGGTTCTTAAGCAAGCAAAACTAGTCTAGCTGTTGTAGGTAGGTTATCTCGTTTAAACGAGACCTGATGTCGCCAATTTCCTCATACTTTTCACAGTTTCTTCTATTTTCCCTGTAAGGTTTAGTTTGGCTTTTTTGTACATACAGGTTGAGTTTCCTGCTTCTCTCTTCAAACAAAGTATTTTGTCTTTCATCCCAGGGTTTGGTTCCGAGTAGGTTGTTGATTTTGTTCTTCCAGCATTCAGCTGGTTATGCTTGTGCGGTGCCCCCTCTTGTAGCAAGTCCACTGTTAAATAAAATTTTCTTCATTCTCCAAGCATTTTTCTATGAAATAGTAAAATAAAACTGAGACGGTTTTGGATCTTTAGGAGCCTGCGAGTGGATTTCAAGCCAGCCATCTAAGACGATATCAGATTTCAGGAAAGGTAGCGCTAAACACATCCAAATATTCGAACTTTCTCGTTTAACGGTACTCACATATCAGTCTAAGGTCTTGCAGTTTACACCAGAGATATTTTGTCATATGGAAATAGCATCCGTTTATTTCCACTGACGGAAAAACTTTTTTAAGAGCCCAGACTGCGGTTGCTTTAAATGTTAACTTTTCTGTGTTTCCACTCTGGAACTGGATGTACAATATGACGGAAAAATCGGATATAAATCCCTATTTTCTTGTTTGGTAACACGCCAAATACAATTCTGGATAGACGTTTGTTTCTTATTTAGGGTTTCATAAACAGCAAGCTTATTTACTATAAATTTGGGCAAATTGGTGTGTT
The DNA here is from genome assembly GCA_034769895.1 of Magicicada septendecula. Lineage (NCBI taxonomy): Eukaryota > Metazoa > Arthropoda > Insecta > Hemiptera > Cicadidae > Magicicada > Magicicada septendecula. The sequence continues at coordinate 111,937,783 of CM068370.1, forward strand.
ACAACTTTTAAAGTCCCATCCGTGTAAAAATCTTGATGGCACTTCAGGATCTCTTCTCTCTTCCTCTTTCCCCACTGAGGATTATCATTCTTCTTCCTGAGCTATACCATATATCAAGAGAAAACTGATACTGTCTTTCATTGGAAGTATTTCTTCATCTCGGTTCTTTGGCTCCATTTTTATCTAAGAGATTTTCTACTTTGGTGCTACAAAATCCTCTTAATCGTTAATTGGTGGGGCATTTATGCGACGAAGTCGTACCTTCTATTGTGTAGGCCTAGTTATCCCAGTTCTTCTGTGTAGACTCTTGAAATGGTCGTGACTTCTTCGTGAACTCTCTTCTTTGCTTGATTGATTACTCTTCACAACTTCTAAGCGGGCTGTGTCCGGTGCTTGACATAATTGGTTGGCAAATCCAAAACTTTGGTATTTTTTTTTCTTAAGCAATCCACAACACAACAAGATATGGAAATTAAGTTGAACGATCTGAAAATTGAAGCCAAACAAGTAGGCTCAAAGATAAATAACAAAAAGACCAAGGAAATGCGTACTAACCATAGAGACAATTCTGATTTGATACTATACGGAAGAGTTATAGAAAGGGTTGAGGAATTTTGCTATCTGGGTAGCATGGTTAGTCAGGATGGAGGTGCTCGTATGGATGTGATAAGTCGTATAAATAAAGCAAAAGGAGCATTTGCACAGTTAAGAGCAGTATGGATATCACCCCGTATCCCGTATACGCAGGAAGACAAAACTCAGAATATTTTACTCAAATGTCAAATCGGTGTTGCTGTATGGATGTGAGACCTGGAAAGTGACAAATGACATTACCACAAGGTTATAGACTTTCATAAACCGTTGCCTGAGGTACATAATGAGAATTTGGTGTATCGGTCACACCCTGAGAAGACCACCAGAAAATATCGCTAGACAAGCACTGAATTGGAATCCGCAAGGTAGCCGCAGACGTGGAAGACCGAGGAACACCTGGAACAGGACTATGGAAAGAGAGCTGGCTGGTGTCAACAAGACATGGAGGGAGGTGAAGACCCTGGCAATGGACAGAACACGCTTGAGAAATCTCGTCGAGGCCCTATGTTCCACCTAGGAATTTAAGGACTTAAGTCAAGTAAGTCAGTCCACAACACCTTGTCAGCATTTCCTTCTGGTTGTCTCATCTTCTTTTCTTCTCAATTCCCGACAAGCGTAGCCGTTGTAATGTACTGAAGGTTTACCCTTATTACTTGTCAGCACTTCCGTGACGACACACTGTCACTGTTCTGCTGACAACTCTTACATTAGAAGCGTATAGCACAAGCAAGAGTATTAGTTACAAACTGGGGTGGCGTGAATGTATCTTGGAATTTCACGGTAGATTGTCCTCAGCGATGACTCAACGTTGCAGATGTCCGGCCACCCGGGAGCAGGTATAAACTTCCCTTGTGTACGCATATTTCGTACATTTCGGTTAGTGGACTTAATTGGAGTTAGTGCACTCCTGGCAGCCATTGGACACGCTCCAGATGCTGCAGTCAAGCCACAGTTGCAGACACCCCGCACCCACAATGCACTGCTTAATTCAGTGTGCGCTCTTTTCTTACATTCACGCCAGTTGATGATCAGCGATCCTTTTAGGATTGCATGGTTATGACTATCAGTATGCTCTTCTCCGCATTCATACTTCTGTCCGTGATGCCAGTTTCACGTTTATTTACTGCATTCCCCAATTATTCGCTAGGCTTTGCAATTTTGACAGTATCCGGCAGCTTAGACGAGGGATTGAACGAATGTCAGATACAGAAGAGATTTTTTTGTAACGTCTTTACTCATGCTGTTTATCAATTCTGCATATCTTGAAAAATCTACATTTAATTTTTTTATATTAAGCAAAGTTAGAGGACTGCATCAAATGGGATCAAATAAGGAAAAGGATACAGGCCGCAAATAGAGCATATGCTTCGTTGACAACTATATTCAAGACAAGGAACATCCACCGTCAGTCCAAGGTCGTATTATTTAAAGTTAATATTAGACCTGTGATAACATTATGGCAGCGAGACTTGGACTCTGAACAAAAAGCCGGTAACATAGTCAAATAGCTTTTGAGGAGAATATATGAACCAATCCAAGTCAATGGGAAATGTTGAATGCGTCACAATGAGGAACTATACAAGCTATATAAAGACAATGATCTGGCCACTACCATCCGACTGCATAGATTGCAATGGGCAGGACACATCATTAGGATGGAAGGCAACCGAATACCTAGGAAGGTACTGTTTAGTCAAATCGAGGACGGAAGCCCCAAGCGTCGCTGGATTGATGCAGTGGCGAGGGATGCTGATACTTTACTTAAAATAAAACGATGTACATCGATTGCCAAGGACAGGGGAAAATGGAGGCTAAGGTTCGACTCCGAACTGTGACGCCATAGAAAAAATTGTGTAGACGCCATTGGTTGTAGTTGTGCACTATGCAAGTTACATATGTATATACTGTTCCGTGTGCGCGCGCGCACGTGTATGAGAGAGATAGAGAGACAGACCGAGGTCTTGTGGGAGTATGTCAGAGAAAAAAGCTAAATTTAATCGCTTCAATTAGCACGTGCAACTGAGCTGAGTGCTAAAGGTATTTGATAAGAGGGAACACGCACGTTGCCACGCAGCAAAGGATCGGACCGCTTGTAGGTCACACCAGACCAGATGCATTCACTGTAGACGTACAAAGTTTACTGGCTGTTTATCGTATCTTGGAGTTTTCTTTTTGCTCGTTTTGTCACGCCCTTGTTGCTTCATTTTATTGCCTTAACCTTAGACCGGTGCCTTAACTGTCTGGATACGGTGTTTCAACCATATCATTCTGATGAACATGAACACGATGACGAGGTAGCTGCATTCCTAAATGTCCCGTTCCAGATGACGTTACCAGCTTGTAAATTCAAATTAAAGGAGGTTCAAGCAGTCATCACTAGGGAAATCAACCCCAAGAAAGCGCCAGGGTATGACCTGATTACCGGCAAAGTGCTACAAGAGATAACGAAAAAATGTCTGAAAGCGATAACCCAGATTTTCAATTCCATCCTGCGACTCGGCCATTTCCCGCACCAGTCGAAAGTTGTGCAGATTGTAATGCTGCCCAAACCCGGTAAACCAATGCACGCTATAACATCCTATAGACCCATAAGTCTTTTGCCTCTTTTATCAAAGGTGTTTGAAAAACGTCTTCTTAAAAGACTCCAACCAATATTACATGAGAGGGAGACAATACCTGATTTCCAATTTGGCTTCAGAAAAAAACATGGCACCATAGAACAGGTCAGTCGCATTGTAAATAAAATAAGCAGCGATCTCGAAGGTAAACGATATTGCTCTGCAGCCTTCCTGGACATAAACCAGGCCTTTGACAAGGTTTGGTACACCGGCCTATTATACAAATTGAAGAAACTCCTTCCACACGATTACTATCTTGTCCTCAGATCATACCTCCAAGGCAGATACTTCTTTGTCAAACATCAAGATGAATTTACAAGCTTTCATCAAGTCAATTCTGGAGTCCCACAAGGAAGTATACTGGGACCTGTGCTCTACCTAATATATACCGCAGACCTTCCAACTTCAAGTCAAGTTATGACAGCAACTTTCGCCGACGACACGGCGATCCTGGCCTCGCACGCAGATGCTGCCTGCGCCTCACGTAACCTACAGATCAACCTTAATGAAATCCATCAATTTTTAAAAAAGTGGCGGATAAAGGCGAACGGAACTAAATCATCACACGTTACCTTCACTATGAGACGTGACAGCTGCCCGCCGGTAACACTCGATAACTGCCAACTACCGCAAAAGGAAGATGTAAAATACCTCGGTATATATATGGACCGCCGCCTTACCTGGCGAAATCACATAATTACCAAAAACAAACAGCTCAGACTACAGTACAGGCAAATGTATTGGGTACTCGGAAGGAGATCCCCTGTAACTCTGGAAAGCAAACTCCTTATCTACAAAGCCATACTTAAGCCAACCTGGACATATGGCATCCAGCTGTGGGGGACAGCGAGTACTTCAAATATCGAGATTTTACAACGATTCCAGAATGTGGTGCTCCTTGGTACGTACCGAATAATGTCATCGGGAACGACCTCCAAGTGACCGTCATGAAATCAAACGATTCTTCGTTAACTACAGTAAGAGACTAGCAGCGCACCCCAACGAACTAGCTCAAAAGCTCATGGAAGACGCAAACGCCACAAACAAGTGTACATTCCGGCTAGATTTATGTGATATTAGTGCTTAAGGAGGAGTGATCAGTGGACCACCCTCTACATGTCATATGTATTGTCACCAATTTTGCCAAATGTTTATTTTGTAAACAGATTGGAAAAAAAACTTGGACCATTTTACATGAAAGTCCTACCGTTTTTATACAAAGTGCAGACGTTTGTATTGTGAAACTGCGCTCGTTACGATGCTGGGATTGGTTATATTGTTGAGAGCAGATTCCGATTGGCCTCTGCAATCCTTGTTTTCTAAAAATGTTAACATTTAACTGATTTTTCTTACCTGATATGTATCAGTGCAGGAATTATTCTCTTAAATAAGTATGTATATATTATGTCTGCTTTCTTCGTTATCACCAATGAAATGTTTAAACTTCATCAGACGTGATAATAATTTGATGGCTTGTTGCGATACAATGCTACGGGTGTTGCTGATCCCAGGATTTTCAAGATCTCCCCGTTTTTGTGTTCTTTGCAACTTTCGTTTCCCAAAACTTCTCACTAGTCTTGTCTCTTTGTACTCTCTAAACGATACCACCAAGTTTATAATGATCTCCCTTCTGTAAATTCTAGTGTAGGTTGTTTCTTCAAAACCCTTTAACTATCCCACTTCATTCTATCCTTCTGCCCAGCTCCAATGACTCTTCTCAGATACTTTACCCAAGCCTGTATTTTGTTTTTCTGCCGGTGACTCATTATCAATACCGTAGTTTTGTGATCTGTAAACGTACGCACAATTACGTGCAGAGAAGCGTCTAAAACTTGAAAATCTTACCGAGCGCGCAGAAAAGAGAAAGTTACGTAAGTGTAAAATAAAATTTGCTCTTCTAAAGATGGCTTCAGCTTGGTAGGTAAAGACAGTGTGTCTTGGCCTCCTTGACAATGTGAATATGTCACCATCTCTCTCTACCATGTTATACGGTAGGACACTGACGATGAGGAACATTTCGCGCTATGGAAAAGTGCCACGTGTGTTAAATGGTTAAAATAACATTATTGCGAATTGTATGAGTCAGTTCGACTATAAATGAATCGATTAATAAGAGTCATCCAATTGCTTGAGTGTTACCATGACTGTTTCATAAACAGTGTTTTGTTTCCGTCACGTGACGGCAATCACGTTTCTCCACGTTTACCAATAAACAGCCGGCGCGTTTGTAAACTTTATTGTAATTGTATTTAATTCCAAAAATCAGACAGACTAGGCAAAGCCGCTCCGAGGTACAATGTACAAACGCAGCTGTACCGAGATAAGATCCTACAGCCGATGTCTCGTGTCCTTGCTGCTGATTGTGTCAGTGTTACTAAGTCTATAGATATCAGGTTAATTGGGTTTTCTGTTGGTTACGTTTTTTTTCCTAAGAGACGAAGAGACTGTAGATACTGCGTTCATTTGAGAAACTTTTTGCGACAAATAATATGAGAACTCCTTCTGTCGAACTACTTCGATTATGGTAAGTTTACTATCTTCGACGATTCAACCTGAGAAATCTGTAATCGTCGTCAGAGACTACAAATACAGAAGGATTTATATAAGAGACTATAAAATAAAATTGAGTCCAAATAACAGGAACGATAAAAACCATTAAACATTGTACGGGTACGTAAAATATAAATTATTTACTAGTGTAAAACCAGAAGCTAATAACTTATACTTATTATTACGCGATACAGTAATCGCGTAATAATAAGTGTGTCGCGTAATCGGTTTTGTGTTACAGTTTAATTTGTATTTTATGCTTTTGTACTTATAGGGTTAGAGGACGACCACAATTTTTGGGTTCTAATGTCAAAGTGAAGTTACTAAAGTGGGGTAACTACCGGCAGAATGAGGTTTATTTGTAGTTGATTCATCGTATAGGCATCTTAATTTGTTTGAAAAATTCAAGACATTTACTGTACAGTGTTTACGAATCGCTAACTGCAGAAACGGACGTCTACTCGTTTTTGAGACGACGCAAGAAACGTTATACGAGGTCTCTAATTAAGTGATGAGACTATTTCAGTAAAACATTTTGTTTACAGTCAAACTATATATAAACTCTATTGCATTCTAAACAGTTCCCTTGGGAAGCCACACAGCGCTTTAGACGGATTTTCCACTCTTCATAGCAGTGCTAGATCTCAGAAACTGGAATCTGCTTCAACTGGTCGGTTACTTTTTTTTTAATGTTGTCTATTGTCCCAAAATGGTGTCCTTTGTGATGTTTTTCCAATCTCGGGAAGACAAAGTAGTCACAGGGACTCAAACCACGTGAATAAGATGGCTGAGGAAAAACAGGAATATTTTTCTTTGCCAAAAACTGATTAACCGAGAGCGCTGTGTGACAAAGTGAATTGTCATCCAGGTGTTCACGCTAAATTTCGTTTTCCAAAATTTGATAAACTAGTCTGGTTAAAATTTAGTTGTTCTGCGACGATTCTGACGGTTAGTCGGTGGTCAGACCTCACCAAGTCCCCGATTCGAAAAAAAACATTGTTGTCAGGTCTTGACGTTGAAAGTCTTTAGAGCGTGGATCACCGGCCATCTGAAAATGCTTTAAATCATCTGAAAACCTGTGCTCTTGATAAAGCTTCATCTCCATACACCTTTGCCAATTTTTTGAAAGTTTCAGTAGCATTGTGCCCGAGTTTAACACAAAACTTGATTGCACAACGTTGTTCGTAATCGATGTCACTCATTTTTATAACGCACAACAAAAATTCACTTCATGAAAAGCTTGTTTACGTTTCACGTAGTAATAATAGACAATAAATATTAATACTCAATATCAATCATCTGTTTAGCCATCTGAGTTAATGGAAACCTTACAGTGTTGCCAAATTGACTGCTACATGATTAGTCTCATTATTTAATTTACAGATCTCGTATATTATGCTATTCTTTCCCCTGAGCTGCCATTTACCAAGAGAAAACTAATACTGTACTATCTTTCATCTGAAGTATTTCTTCGTATAGAACAACTTCATCTCGGCTCTTTGGCTCCATTTGGTATTCAAAAGGTTCGCTTCTCTGGCGGTACAAAATCCTCTTTAGTCGGACAACAGTTTTAGTTTACGCGTAATTTATGAACATTAATGTGCTGCTGATATCATTCGGACGTTGAACTCAACTGTCAAACATGAGAGTTTTTGAAATATACCACTCCAGAAACGATAGAAGTTATCGCATTCTTAAAGCTTGTTTTACATACGTGAAACAGAACGTATGCAATTTTCAATACGCCAGGTTATTTTCAGCAAGAACAATTAGAGTATCATTCAGTAATATGTAGTAATCAGGCTTTCAGTCTTGAGCACAGTTTTTTCCAACTGCTAGCCACTCAAAATGATATTCCAAAACTGCAAACACTTTTGAAATAAGTGTAACGTAGGGTTCTGCAACATTTACAACTTACATTGTGCTCTACACGTTTTGGTTTAAACACTTCATACACACGTTTAGCTGGTAATGTTGAACCAATATGTTTTTATTATTTAAAAATTTTAAATAATATTTTGAACAATTGATTTAAATATTTTTGAATTTATTAATTTATATCTGATGATGTTAGTTGGATTACTGTCGAAACATATGTAATTTACAAAATAAAATATATTCTTGTTAAAAGTTTTTTATTATAATAATGATCTAAAATAACAAGAACATTTTGAGCAATTATGAATATTTTATTATTTTGTATATGTCTTTTATATATTATTATATGTATGGATATCGTACCAAAATTGACATTTCCACTTGTATTTTTCCTTTTTATACCATGAGGAGAATTATTTTATTTCAGACAACTCATGTTTTTAAATATCGTAAACTAATAAAAAACGATTTTTACTAACCAGTATTCTCAGTGACCAATTATCTCACTCAATAAAATAAAACTGACTATTTTATTAGTAAATTTGTGTTGTCTGTTATTTTCTTGTATATAGTATTTTGGGCCTGAGCATTCTGTAGTTTTTGTAAATTTTGTTAGCGTATTGTTAGAATGCTACAAAATTTTTCTTTGCGAATGACATTTTTGAGATAACAAGATCTCTTGCAGTAGGTGAAACCACATTTGCAGGAATTAATGTGTCAGAACTGCCCGTATAACTTATTTCGACCAACTTCACTTGTTTAAAAATTTTGAGTTTATAATTTTCAACGTGTATAACACTCTTTTTGTTTTTACAGGAGTACACACATATTATCACTCCTGTATACCATCGGATAACGAATAAATTAAACTAATAAACAGAAAATGTAATTTATAAAAGAATTTATTTCCGGGCTGTTTGGCCGTGGTCGATTACTTTGTTCTGTCATTTTCTTAACGTTTCGGCTACCCACTGGACGCCTTCAGTAGAAAAAAGTTTAAAGCATTCGACGAAAGGCCGGAGAGCCGATCGTACCTCGGTTTGCTTTAACCTCGATTAGGCTCTCCGCCCTTTTGTCGAACACTTTAAACTTTTTTCTACTGAAGAAGGCCTCCGGTGGAAACGTTTAGACAATGACAGAACAAAGCACCGATCATGCCCAAACAGTCCAGTTATTAATTCTTTTATCAGTAACTCCGGCCGTGACTTCGTACGTTAATTTAATGTTAATAATGAAATCATAAAAATACAATTCGTAAGTAAAAGTATACAAAATACCACGAAGTAAAATATACGTTAACGTAGAGTTAAGTCAATAGGCAACTAAGATAAAAGTGATACTATAGGAACTTCGTAAAGAAGAAGTGAATGACGTTTACCGCAGGAAGGGTACTGCAACCACAGATGTTCCCTTTATGCATAAATCATATTATTGATATGTTTGACGATTTATTTTTATCATCGACTCCTATTTCTGTAGTCAACTATGAGTTTACCATCAGTGTAAGAAAAATGTCGAAAACTGAATTTAAAAAATGTTATATTTTTTCCGTAGTAGCGATTCATATATGATATATATTCATGTATCAAGATGCGAAGACGGAACAAAGGAGATACTCGTTTAAACTCGTTTAAAGGAGATACTGATTATGATGGTGATGAAAAATTAAAACACTGAAAACCGATTCTTCATTGTTCATTCATACCCTCCTTACAAATTGCGTTACAACAAACACAAATAGTGCATTAATCAGTGAGCCATTTTACACAACAAACTGTCCGGGCAACAGGACAATAGTGTGCTGCTGACATCAGTTGCACCTTGAACATAACTATTAAACATGATCTATAAAAATAAACAGAAATCAAAGTTTTGCTTAGTAGGCAAACACACCCTAATAAACTACAAGGTTTGCCGTAGTTTGTTGTACATACCACTGTTTGTCCCCTGATAAGTGATTTAGGTTTTTATAGCGTCATCTACTCAGGTATTGACTTATCACTTCCTCTTTGATCGCGCGTGAAATGTATTTGTATTGTTTCTTTGCCCACCCATTACCTCCCAAAATATTACGAACCTACATCATTTGTCATTTTTTCGTTTTCTGTTCCGGAAAATCCAGGTGTCTATATTCGGTGCATACTTCTGTTTCTCAGTCCGTTAGTCTTCTTTAATAAGTATTCAGCCGTCAAGTGTACATTGCAGAGAATGAGGGCAGAGCTTTGGAAATCTCGTCTCAGGTGGTGTGAGCATGGGGGGAGGGGCTGAAATAGATTTAACAGCGTTGGTTGCGGTAACGACAACCAAATTATCCCGTTTGTCGAGTGACGTAACGCCGAAACACGCAACCAATTTAGTGTGACTAAAGCCGGGCTCGCTGATTTACGATAACACCAAGGACAATCACCAAAAAATACGTAGAATTGTGTTGTAGAACTTTGCCTAATGACAAACGTTTATATCTGTTTAATTGTACAGCGAGACGTCGACTTAGGTATGACGTGTGTGTATTGTCTCGTGTATAATCGGCGTGACTATAGCGTGTTATACTGATAGTATGTCATAGTATTAAAAAACCACGTACCGTAAAGCATAAATACAAATAATGAAATAAACGTCTTTGTACTAATTGGAACTTCTGATCTTTAAAAGCAAATATCGGTATGGAGACCCATACATGACTTCCATGTTCTAAGATTTATATTTAAAAACATTTTCGAAATAAAGTATTTCCATAGAAACTACTTACTTCTACTTCTTGCTTCAACCACACTACTGTGATCACTAACGTATACCACCTCACGTTAGCGCATTCCATTTTCACTGATGATGGCAGTCGATGGCACTGCCGAAACGTCTGGTTTTGCAGAACCACTGGACCACGGCCAAACAGGCCGGGAAGGAATTTTAACAATAAACTACTTCTTTGTTGTCGATAACGTAGTACACATTTTCATTTATAGAAAATTACCCCCTCCCCCTTCAACTACCCTTTTCATTTATAGATATTTTATCTACTTTTCTACAGTGGATTATTATGACCTTCTTTTCAGGATATTTTATTTATAAAAATTAAGTACTTTACTCTTGTTAAAACATAAAACGTTGCAGGTAAACTACCCCTTACCCTTGACCAATCTTTACCAAAATCAGTAGGCCTAGAGTCCTCTGCAACTCAAGCGCATATGCGAAAAAGTATTTGATTCTGTTTGAATGTGCGGCAGTTATTGTACGCCATAGGAAAAATTCTATACACAGACACTTTTCGAAAAATCACTTTTCTTCATGTTTTGAGAGTAGAACAATCAGAATCAGCCCTTATCTCGAACACGATTTTTTCGCCATCACCGTATTTCCTTATGGAACACGGAAGTAAAAACTGTACTTAATTATGTCCAGTACTTTAATAAAGCAATTTCTTAAGGTCGATAGCCTGTGTGTACTGTACGCGTATTCAATACTTAATTCACAAAGTCACTTACAATTTAACGAAGTCAAGTAAAAAACGCATAAGAAAAGTAAGAACTGTGTAAAAAATTACTAAGACAGTTATTGCCTCCATTCACGTGTTTCGCATTGCTGGTGAAGAAAAAATCATATTTTTTTAATACGTACAGCGTAGATTTTTGTGGTAACAACTCATAGAGACAGGTATGACGCTGTTAGTATCCTACTTATATAGTGTAATAGTACGTGTATGTTTAGCAGTAGCATAGTGGAGTTAAAAACGAGTTTTTTATGAGACGAAGTAAATCGTTTTAATGCGAATTCCCTTCAAGCGAACTCGCATAACTCGATGTCTGAATTTTCAGATGTAGACAAAAGTGGGTTTATAGTAGTGAGTACGTGAAACACGCTTCCTTCGTGTATTGTCCCTTTGCAACTAACTTGTTGAGTTTCCTGCAGGTCTCCCGTGTAATATCTTCAGATAATACATTGCAAGTAGGTTTATTTTCACCTGACGCACGTTTCACAGAAATTATTCTGTATCTTCAGAGGTTTGTTTGAATAGTAATTGAATGTTTCACTTACAATATAGTTAACGAATAATCGATTTTACTTCGATTCTATTTTTGATTGTTGTAATGTTTATGTAGTCAGCTATTTATTATATATTTAATGAAAATTGTGTTATACTAATAAATAAATTGATGTATGGTTTTAAATAAATCGTCTTTTGTTTTTATTTGAATTTTTTCATTATTTAGGAGATTATTATTATTGTGTTATGTAAATATTAAGATTTTCCCAGATATTCATTTTGTTATCTTTTTGTACGTTTTTAATTAATTTGACATTTTGAATGTCTGGAAATTTATGTTTATTATTTAAACAGTGTATGACTAAATTAGATTTGTAAATATTAGGTTTTGAAAACGAATTGTGATGTCTTGTTATTATTTCGTATCCGTATGATTCAAAAGTTCCTTTCGCTGTCATTGTAGAAACATACAATACATAGTGAAGTTGAAAGTTAAGACTTTCTCAAAGTCATGCGTTTAGTGAAACTTAATTCAAATTGTAGGCGGCTCAGTAGACCAGTGGGTATGGAACCTGGCTACTAATCTAGAGGTCCCGGGCCCGCACCATAAAATCAAGGCGCGATTTTCAGCCCCCAGGTCGACTCAGCCTGTTGAAAATGAGTACCTGGAATAACATCCTGGGGATAATAATGGGAGGCTGAAGCGTAGTGCTGGCCACACTGCCTTCCTTGTATGCCGTACGGCTCGCATAAGGCAGCCTACCCTGCCTGACTCCTAAACTGCTTCGGAGGTACACACGGGAGCCATTATTATTATTATTAATTCAAATTGTTTATTTTAAGAGAATCCTGCCATCTGCAAATTGAAATACATTTCAAGGTATTTAATAATCAGTTTGTTATTTAAACTTGGACAGTCTCTCTTATTCATAGAAAACGATAAACACGATTCCTTTGTTTGGTTAAGTTGTTCTGCAAAAGTTTGGAAAAGAGGCCGGATTAGTTTGATATACTATATAATCCATTCGTGTGTGAACAATCCTATGTTTGTTTGGAAAAGAGGCCGGATTAGTTTGATATACTATATAATCCATTCGTGTATGAACAATCCTATGTTTGTTTGGAAAAGAGGCCGGATTAGTTTGATATACTATATAAGCCATTCGTGTGTGAACAATCCTATGTTTGTTTGGAAAAGAGGCCGGATTAGTTTGATATACTATATAATCCATTCGTGTATGAACAATCCTATGTTTGTTTGGAAAAGAGGCCGGATTAGTTTGATATACTATATAAGCCATTCGTGTGTGAACAGTTCTATGTTTGTTTGGAAAAGAGGCCGGATTAGTTTGATATACTATATAATCCATTCGTGTGTGAACAGTCCTATGTTTGTTTACGGGTCAAAACATATACGCGTCTCGAGTTACGCGAGTTTTACTGACAGGTCATTAATACGATTTATTTCATCTCATAAAAACCCATTTTTACCCGTGCCCAACACACACACATACACAAACATACAACTTTTAGTTATTGAAATATGACTCAAGAACTAAGTAAACTATTTAATGCCGCAGATTTAAAAATATCTTATAACGCAGATAAAACTGTTTTCAATAAAAATAAAACCCAAAACATAGTCCAACGTTCACAATAAAAATGAAATATACAAATTAGAATGGTCAGATTGCAACAAATTTTACGTAGGCCAGAGGAGGAAAGCTACTCGATAAATTTCTTCAATACAGTAATGTGTTTTTAAAGCCGTATATTTGCAAATCTAATTTAGCCACACACTGTATAAATAATAAACATCAATTTCCAGACATTCAAAATGTTAAATTAATTAAAAACACACACAAAAAATCACAAAATGAATGTTTGGGAAAATCTCAACTATAGAAGTACAACAATAATAATTATTCGCTAATTAAAGAACAAATTCAAATAAAACAAAACGATTTATTTAAATTTATAATTTTTTTAAAAGTAAATAAAATATGAACATTAATGATTTTTAATATAACCGTCAAAACAGCTGACTACGTAAACACAGATGTCAACAATCGAAAAATTTAAATCGAAATAAAATCGATTGTTAGTTAAATTATAATGAAATCGAAATAAATTTGATTGTTCGTTTATTTGTATATGCCGCCGTTCAGACAAGAACACGAAGATATTGCAGACTTAATGTAACCTGGAAGAATTATTGAAACACTCATGCCCGTGAATAAGACTTTTTCGGAACATCCCCTTGAACAAGCAGGAAATTTATTCGGATTTGTGTCAGCTAAACTTGCGTTAAATTTATAATTGATTTAACGTTTCTAAAACTAAAAAAAATGATGTTGAGAGCTTATTAGATCGGTAAATTTCGCAGTTGGCTACTAACGTACAGTTCCTCCGTTCAGTTCTCTGGTAGCACCATCAAATCAAGGTACCTCTAGGTCGACTTAACCTGTTGAAACGAGTACCTGAGATATCATCGTGAGCTAAGTATGAAAGTCTGAATCGAGTTCTTATCACATTGCCTTTCTTATATGCTATAGGCCATATAAATAGCCTATCCTCCCTGATTGTTTTAAACTACTTTGATGGTACAATATGGAACCATTAGTACTATTATTATTATTATTCATAGGTTCAAAACATTTTCGTTATTAAGGTTAATATTAAGTTAATACAGTATTGTAATATTTTAAAAATAAAAATTTCAGTTCAGACTTCTTAGATTGTCTTTGATGCCCTACGGGCAATAAACTTTTCAGATTTGGTATTGGAGGCGGCTCCTGAATATTTCATTGTAAAAGAAAGCATTGAATAAAGAGGTTCTGACGAAATAAATGAGAAACGAGAATGTGAAAATACCTAAACAACAGGAAAAGTAAATGGAAAGGCGCAATGCACACTCGGCAACCATCAAAGGAGTTAAGTACAGAGGACGGCTAAGGAAACATTTCATGGAAGAAGTAACCGGAAATATAATAGCAGGAAGTAATAGCAAAATGAAGAAGCTGGCGTTAGAGAGGTGGTTCTGAGGAAGACAGTAGGTTGTCACCCACCATTCCGATGACTGAGGACCGAAGAAGAGAGACAGTAAATAGTGCTCATGGTTTTAGAAATATTAGAAATACTTCTTGACTGCAAGAACTTTCGATTATAATAACGCATTCACGCATCTAACGGATTCGTTTACCTTAACAGAGGTCATGTGTTACCGTGACGTGTTAGCAGTTTCTCTTCGTCGTGATTTTCAAGAGCCCAACTCTGTAGTTATTGTTCTGTTCTAGCATAAAAACTCCCCTTCGGTGTTTTCCATGAGCATCATGTCCATTTCTTCGACGAACGTATTATAATCAAATACATACAATTCTTCCAGTTTCGGTCGACCAGTTACAAAACTGGTGAAAATGATTTTTTAAAAGTATGGAAACACTAAAATTAATTAAAAATTTCTTGAGTTTCTAATTTGTGATCACGGTTTAAATCAGTGCGAGATTACACAAGAAAGATATGATACACTACTAGTGATTTCCAAAAAGAAACAAGACTATGGAAGTGATTACAGAAAATTCGTACGAGATCAGAGGAGTATTCTACAAAACAACATACTCAGCTGTCAAATCTAAACCACTGTGGTTATTACACAGTGTTACAAAGTTTTGAGTCGGACATTTTTAGCGCGGTAATTTCAAACATTACACGAAATTTTAACCGAACCTCATGTACTGATACTTATTCCACAACAATATTTAATTTAGGCATTCCAAATAATAACAGATTGGCAGCTTGTAGCTCCAAGAGAAATGAAAAATAAATTGAAAAGTGAATCCTATTTCCTGAACGTGTTATTTACGGAAGATCAGGTGCTGATCACGCGGGTGAAGATTACCTACAGAAACAGATGTACTATTTAGATAAAGAAGTAACAAAGTACGACAGAAAGATGTCAGTAGAGAAGTAACAATTCGGTAATGGCATATTGGGATAAAGAGGCGCAACACTTCTCGAACTTCAGCTGTCTAATAAATGACTTTACGTATGGATCCGTTAGAAATCTTAACGACTATTAATACATATATGGAATAATTGCAAAAACATTTAAAAACAAAGACAGTTTATTACACAAGTACACTTATATAATACTCTAGCTATCAGTAGTGCTATACGCGAGTGAAACACGGCCATTAACAAAGGCAAAATAACAAAGACTACGAACATCAGTGATGAAGTTTATTGGAAGAATTAAAGGATAAATGAAAACAAACGGCAGCATGAAACCATACGCTTTTGTTTTTCCCAGCTGATGATATCAGGCAACCGTTAGATTGAGCCCATAATCGTGATCGTGGTCTTGGTCCGTTCGAGATAATTTGAACAGGTTGCGACCTGTTGTAGAAGAGAGCATACTGTCTATGGAACTATTTCACTAAAAACGGTGCCACAGTAGTAGAGAAAGTAATCGCTCTGTAAGGCTTCTTCGAATTTTAATTTTTAAGCGTGTGAAACATTTGTAATTGAAATTTCTTTTAGGGAATATAATTTCATCTTGTGGTAAGGAAACGATAGATCCATAACTTAGTGCGTGCAATGCCTGCTTCACGTGACACGAGCAAATTGTAACGTTAATACAATTTTATTTCGCTGCTACGTTATGTGTATAACGTATAATTTTATTTAAAAAAAAAACTTAGAGTTTTGGGAACCTTATTTTGCAGACCGGAGTATGATTTAATTTCGACCAGATTGGACACCTAAAGGTCGTAGCGACGGCGCACTTGCTTGGCACGTGGTAGTCTGTGTGCGACATAAACTTTCTGTTTCCTGTAACACGTGTACAAATCGATACATTTACTGTGTTTGTTTACATTTGCGAAGTGTTAAATCGAATGTATGTAACTGACTCTTACGCTAATAACTTCAAAACACAATCAATGTGCACTTTATTATGCCTTATGTAAGTGTAATATGTAGTGAGCAGCATTCTACAGTGGTTGAATCGCCTGCTCACCATTATGTAATATATGCTTGAGCAGAAGGCGAATAAACTCGAAACGTTGCAAAATATTGCGTTTTATTAAAGACCGAAACTCCACTTACCATACAAAATGTTTTTTACAATATTTAATATTGTAATTAATACGATCGAGAAATAATAGTCTTAATAATAATATTATATCATCATCATCAGCAGCAGTGGCTCTACAACCGTTGATGGGTCTTGGCCTGCTCCAAGAGTCGACTCCATTCTTCCCCATTGCATGCCTGGCTTTCCAGTTTATGTTCAGCTTTCTGAGGTCCTCTTCTATCTGATCTTTTAATCCACTTCGGGGTCTTCACCTATCTCTGCTACCCATTGATTTCTGGTAGAAGATATGTTTCGTAGGCTGTCCTTTCACCATTCGTTCTGTGTCTAACCAACCTCACCCTGTGTATTTTGATTATCCTGACAGTGTCCGGCTCTTCGTAAAGATGGTATAGTTCATAATTGTAGCGCCTGCGCCACATTCCATTTTCTTGTACCCCTCTAAATGTTGTTCTTAGAATCCGTTTTCAAAGTAACCTAGAAGTCTCTCGCTATTTTTTGTTATCGTCCAGGTTTCTGAAGCATATATCACCACTGGCCTGATAAGTGTTTTCTAAATTTTGCATTTCGTGCTTCTTGAGATGAAGCTAGATGCCGGGTGCTTTTTAAATCCATAATATGTTTTATTTGCGAGCTATATTCTTCTTATTATTTCAATGTTGGTGTCGTTAGCGTTGTTTGCGAGCTATATTCTTCTTATTATTTCAATGTTGGTGTCGTTAGCGTTATTTGCGAGCTATATTCTTCTTATTATTTCAATGTTGGTGTCGTTAGCGTTGTTTGCGAGCTATATTCTTCTTATTATTTCAATGTTGGTGTCGTTAGCGTTATTTGCGAGCTATATTCTTCTTATTATTTCAATGTTGGTGTCGTTAGCGTTGTTTGCGAGCTATATTCTTCTTATTATTTCAATGTTGGTGTCGTTAGCGTTGTTTATCTAGGAGCCAAGATATATGAACTGCCTCTATATTTTTTGTGCCTATTTTAAGATTTTAAAGGTTTGGGTTTAGTGGTAGCTTGTTGGTAGCATACATACATTTTGTTTTCTCCAAGTTTTTCAATGTAATATCACAACCAGAATAATAAATCAAATTATACTATAATATAGTAAGTAATAAAGAAACAATAACATCATCAACAACAACAATAACAATAGTAATAAATGTTAATATTTGATTTTAATAATAATTGACTTTGGAAATTGTTGAAAACTTGATCTAAATTATTTTCAATGGAAGCAGTGTCGGTGTATAATTTAAGGCAAACGTTATTACGTGACTTAATTTTTAAAAAATTTGTTTTTTTAAACAACTGTATATAGACAAACAATTTTTTTTAGCTAAACATTAAAAATACAAAAATTTAAAAAATAATTTTTACAGCCTCTGACATATATTACAGTGGGAATGTCTATATTTTAGAATGCGATTTTTGGTATGTTGATACGTGAATTACTTCCAAAATTGTTACCATTTTACAGGTTCTGTGCTCTCGTTCAGATATACGCAGAAATGTCATTGGTTCAAATGAACCAACCATACTTTTTAGAAATGTTTCATTTCAAATTAGGCTTATACGTAATGTGCATGTTATTCGCGTCAATGGGCCTGTAAAACATTTCACATCTCAAGTATTTGAGGTGTCGTCACTTACGACCACAATAATTACGTCTACCAGCATACATAAAAAATGATATTGTTTGTTTGTACACATATCAAACATAAAAGAAGGATATACAATCTACAGTAAAAGTATTGTCATTCGTGTGGTAGAGGCTTTGAAGTTTTGTAAGTAAACGAATCTGGAGAATAGAAGCGGGGGTGTTGAATGCCTTCAGAAGATCTTAACATGGACCACATGACTGGTTGGGTACAGAATAATACTACTGAAGAAATCATAGGAGTCGAGCAAACTAACAGAAACTCTTAAGTAATGGGAGTTAACACAGTGTGGATGTCCGACGAATGGCCGTTGGCAGATTACTCAAAGACAGTTTGGCAATGGGCACCGTCAAGAAGGGAACGGAAAGGTTGGCCTTGAAAATCATGAGCAGATAATATTAGAAGAGCTCTGAGAGAGAAATGATTAGCAGTATAGACAGAGGTTTTACTTTTGGAACTCGGAAGACGTCGAAGAACGTTTTGAAACTTACATCTTTATTACTAATACTCGCGGCTTCGCCGCTCGCTGGGGGCTTCGCCCCCAGACCCTCTCGGTGGACGCCCCGATCCGACGAACATCGGGGGAGCTATGTACATATTTACAACGGCTTCCGAACGAACCTATCCCAGGAGTCAGACGAAATTCGTTTTTTCGGGCTTCCGGTTGCACAAAGCTTTGGTTTTATAATTTTTCCCCAAGTTACTTCGGACGGGGAATAAAAAAGGTCTCTTGTGTTTTTTCGCTCCGAGGCTTCCTTATGGGTTAGAATTTATGTCAGTCAGTGAGTGACCTCTGAGACTTTATATGTTATAGATAGATTCGTAAATTTCAAACAACCGATAATCGGTTTACATTTAGTCAAGCGAACCGACTGGATTAAAATTACTCCCAGCTCGATAGCGCTAACCGTTCTCGAGATAGGCTCCCCTCTTATATCCGGTATGAAAATCGGTCAGACGAAATTCGTTTTTTCGGGCTTCCGGTTGCACAAAGCTTTGGTTTTATAATTTTTCCCCAAGTTACTTCGGACGGGGAATAAAAAAGGTCTCTTGTGTTTTTTCGCTCCGAGGCTTCCTTATGGGTTAGAATTTATGTCAGTCAGTGAGTCAGTCAGTCAGTGAGTGACCTCTGGCGCTTTATATGTTATAGATACTGGGTAAATTTTAAACTATGTGTTAGACCGTTCGACAAACCATTAAGGAAAACCCTAGAAAAGAAACATACTTGAAGTTTTACACAATTAAGGCAGTACCAGTGTTCCTTCATGGAACTGAATTATGGTGATGAAGTAAGAGGATGAGAACCATATTTAGTTGATATCTTTAAGTCACTTATGTTAGGTGATGCGCAAGATTGGAAACGTTCGGAATGTAGATATCAGCTAAGACTTCAAAATGATTGCATTAATTGATGAAATTAACAAGCATGAGAACAGATGTCATAACGTCTCGATAAAATGGAAAAGTCTAGAAATTCGAAAGACAGCATTCGTCTGTATTCCGTTAGCAAAAGAAGTCTAGCGAGGAGAGAGACGAAGGTACAATTTGGCCGTAACAGATGTCGGCGTAAGTTGAGAGGACAATGCCTTGCCAAGAAGCCGCAAGTTAATGAAAATGCAAAATATACTTTTCGTTAGTAAAACTTTGTGATATCGTATGGTCTGTTCTTATATCATTTTTGAGTCCGGTGGCGATTATTCGCAAAAACAGAAAAAAACATTCGGAGTTTTCAGTCTCTCCAGTTGTTAAAATAACAAGATTTAAGGAGTTTAGGATCTTTAGTCTTCATCATGAAACTAATTAAAAAAAAAAATTTCAAATTCTTAGCCATAGGCTCCAACGTTCTAATAATTTTCCTTTTCAGGATGTCTATCTTCGTTGTTTAATTTGTATCGTGTTGTTTACGTTGACCTTTACAACGCGGTACCATCTTCAGAAGAAACCAAAATCAGTACACGATGTACGTTTGCGGTTTTCTACAACTATCAACTACATCCCATCTGTTCCTTACATCTGTTTTATATTTTCACACCAGGAAACAGATTCCCTGAAGCGTCCCTATTGCTGAATACATTTTCTACTTCTTACCTTTATGAAAGTGTAATACTGCCCCTCGTTCTGTATTGTCTTATTGTAGACTTCCGTCTTTTCTTATTTCTCCAACTGGTAGATGGAGGGACCAGATTAATTGCTTAGCTCCAGTGATCTCTGTAATGTCATCTCCAGCTCGTGTCCTTATTTGACACTATCCAATCTCCTCAAACTGCAACTTGCCCTTCAGTACTGCAACTGTAGCCCTATATCCTTGGTATTTCTGTTTCTCCTAGGCAAGGTACATACTTTGGATCCATACACAAGTAGCCATTCTCTTATACACAACCGTATTGTTATTGTATCAAATGTTTAACACTCATGGATATCGTTTGGTCCCAAACAACAGGATGCAGTGTCCTTGTCGCCTTTCTTTCTTGTTCCATTCCTGCTGTTATTTCTTTTTAACAGTCCTTTATTCCTATTTTATCCTTCTTAGATATTTGTATTTTGTGTGATTCACTACTTTATTGTATGCAAGAGAGCTATTGCTTTATCATCCATAGCCATGTATTCTGTCCTGTTAAGGTTACTTGCATACCGCATTTGCAGTACTATAAACTGTATCTACAAAAACGGTAAATGAAAACACAATATGATCAACAAATTGTTTACATTTTGCTGAAAATTATTGGGTTGTAATATGTTGCTATCAACAGATGTTTATAACCGTTACGTCAGCTGTCTTCCCAGACATTGTTTACGTATATGCTATCGGTTAATTGCCACTTAATCACGGTGTGTACTTATATGTTATCATTCGAATATAAGTCTGCTTCAAATAAACTACTTTAAGCAACGTTTATCAGTTAGTTGTATAACAATTGGCCTCAGGTTTCTCCACTTATTTGGCCTCCGCCAATCGTTAATATTTCGTACGTACGATTTCGTTATTATTGATTTATTTCTCTGTAGTGGTCTCGTAAAATATCCATTGAATGTATACGAAACCTCTGCGTGCTGGATCCAGATTTTCGTGCAAAATATGTATGCGCTCTGATAGGATTCCAACAGCCTAAGAAATGTCACGCAATTTTAGTCTTACACGCGTCACGAACGGATATATGATGGACCCACCGTGGATGGTTTTCAGTACAGTAATTTCTGGCGTAGCAACGTGAGAAAGACAACCAGAATGTTCAGCGTGCTAATTCGGCCGAAAGAAAATCAGTAAGCCACTTGTAAAACATTCTGAGCGAAGATGCAGTCTTTGGATTTATCAAGTCCGGATGTAGTTCGTGCCGCTACTTTGCTTTTTGCAAAATAGTAGGCTATTTTATCAACATTAGGAATTTTTGTTTCTCCATTGTGTGAGCAATAACAAGCGTTAACCGCATAAAATGGCTGCCAATCGCAGACTAAGAATCGAATAATGTGTTTACAATTTGACATGCGATCTGTTTACAATAATGATTCAGGGGCGTCTTTAAAGCAAGCTATTGTGAGAGCGCCACCAATATCAGTGCGGTTGCGCCTGTCTCGGACTTATCAAACGATCCTCCGTTGTTATACAACGATGCAGACGAACACGCGCAGTAGAGTGGGCGCATACAAGAATTTAAAGGCTCCGTCCATCACCATCGTCGTTATTTCCGGCACCAATTCCGATCTTGAGCTTCTAATTTCAATATCTGTACGCTGTTTTTGCCTATCAAGCGTAGTTTACCGCCGCCTACTGAGGGACCGATGATTTGTTTCTATTATGTTGTCATCAATATTCATTCTTGGTGTGAGAATAGCGCTGTCAACGCCTTATTATAGGTTACCGTTACTGTACAAATCATTGATTTCCTTCAGACGCTTATATGTTAGGTCATTATATTCCCTCCGTTCTTTGGAATGTTTATCTTTTTTAACACTTATGATCGGTGACATTGTAATATCTATATCCTACATGTTAACGCCTAGTTATGGGTTCATGTTTTGAATCTGACTATTTCTCTTTCCTGTTCAGACCTCAGCGCTTGTGTAACGAAGCCTGTATAATACAGCTCCATGTTAGCGTATGTCACGGGTACACTGGGAAACAATTATTACTAACGGTAGAAGTTTGTTAAGGACGAAACGTTTTCTTTCCCCTTCTTCGACCCACCTAGAATGTACATTTCCTGTAGCCTCTTCCACGGTACTATGTCCACCGCCAATTCTTCCGTTCGTGTTGTGCTGTCTGCTCATCCCTGGTATGATCTGCCTCGTTCTGTTTGTATCACGATGTGCGTACAAACCTCCATCTAAGTGATCTTGATTCGATCTAGCCAATTATTATTTTCCCGATCACGGAGAAAAATGTGCAACGTTTCTAGTGCCATTCATCATTGTCTCTTTAATATTTTGTCCATATTTTTCTTATAACATATATAACTATAGATTCAATTATTATATCAAGTGTGAAAATAGTATAAACCGTCACGAATTATTTCGAACCCCATCACAGCCTCATATTTACGTTTAGTTCCCAACAAAATATGTATTTTATTAGCCACTCTTCTCTTCAGTAGAAACTCAGTTCGTCTGTAAAATAATTATGAACATAAATAGTAAATATTGTAGATTATATTAAATAATACATTTCTTCTACAATTATGTTTTGTATAACTATATGCACCTTACGTAAGTTCCGGATATAAACTGCATTTTAAGAGGTTTGAATAAAAATTATTATGTTATAGCGATATAATATAATATATACTTGCATAATACATGTATTACGTAGTATGTGTTAACATAACATTCAATTACTGGCAGAAACTCAAAACATTAAAGAGTTACTTTTAATAGGAAAGTTTACAATTTCACAAAAATTCAAGTTTTTTATGAATTAAGAAGATCGTACATTTCTTTGTATTTAATGCAACATCATCATTTTCTCAAGACATATTCTCCTGTTCATCCTTCATGTCTCTCGCTATGTTACTATCGGTTATCAGATGTTTCTTCTTCCACAATATTTATAAATTATGGAATAACAACGGAACGAATATCCATTTTTGGTAAATGGTTCTTCCATTTGGTTATCTTCTCACTGAGAACGTGTTCATATTCTTTCTTGATATCTTTTCCCATACGACATGATCTCGTATATCCGTTTCCGCTCGTAGTAATCACATTTCCTCGTCGTTCACGCTTTACAAAAATATAATTGAATGAGTGAAGCGATTTCTCATTTTTAACTCCATCGTATGGCGTTTGCCTGTCTGTCTGTCTGAGGTATGTGTCACGATAGCTTTTGAATGCAGCGACAAAAATTCGTAAAACTTGGCATGCGTATCCATACTTTTACCCCACAGAATCTTATTGTTCGAGATTGATAACCCCCTACCCAGAGGGGCAGGAGGCAAAGGGTTAAAAGTTTTGAAAAAATCGCAAAACTCCATGTGTGGCTTCAAATTGAATAGAATTTTAAGGACAATCTGAATGTAGCATTCAGTTTTCGAAATTTCAAACTTTTTTGGCATAGCAGTCCAAGGACCCTCGTGTGTATATTTCATACTGTTTAAAATAAAAAATAATCAGTTTTGTCTTAAAGTGGTGACGTGTGAAAAATTTGAACCCCAAATTACGACTGTATGATCTAAATACTGCTACGTTCGTTGAGATGTTAGACAATAACGTAACAAGACTGTCTGTCTTTGTACAAGTTTCTCTACTACCTAGCGCATGCAGCCAGCATTTATAGTTCAAGGTCGGGCTTTGACCTAGTCTCCAGATTGTTCTAGCGCCTGTAACTACTCAAATTATGCTCGCCGTACCAACCGGAAAATGAAAGATTAGTCAGGAACCTCTGCAGGGTATAAGTGTCGGCTGCCTGCTTAGAAGTTCAGTTACACCTCGGGTTGGAGTTATTGTGGCGGTCTAATGGTAGTGATCATTGTGTTGAGTAATGTATAACTGTAGTAAGGTGACATTTATTTTTGGACAAATTGAATTTGAATTATTGTATAAGAGTGCTTTATTGATTTATAACAGCTGTTTGTGCCTAATTAAAGTTTGTAATTAGTGACTTCATTGGTGTCAGTTATTCTGTTTCCATTGTACCATCGACAATCCGTGTGACCGTCGTAACAATACTTTAGACAAATATTTCAGAGGTCGTAACTTGAAAACAAACCGTTTCCAGACGCATGTCTGAAAATTTTGTTGAAGCTCGTGTTTATTTAATTTTTTCTTAATTTTTACTCTTAGAATAAGCCCTGAAATTATTTCCGTTGCTTCTGAATAACCCTAAAGAGCCTTTTTGAAATTTATCTGTGATTCATTTCGGTGCATGGTGGAGTTTGACACATGGGTAGTAATTTTACAAAAACCGTTTCAAATTAGCCAAGTAGAACATTTTCATAAATGTAGGCCTGTATTACGTTCTTTAGAAGTCAGTCAACCGATTGTACGTAAGAAATCTAAAAGCAACTTTCATTCAACTTTTTAAATATACATTTTTTAAATTGAAAATCGATATAATACATATACTTACTACGCACTTTCCGACAACTTTTATATATTGTTTATCGTATAATTCCTTTTTACCGTACGAATAAGACTTTTTTGTATGCTAATAATGTACTCAAGAGATTTCAACAATCGCTTAATTGTTTTCTATGCAGCAATAATATTTTTGTCGTGTGCAAATGTAGTCACGTACAACACTCTTGTAATGACGTTGTGATCAGCTGACGTCTGAAGACAACAATGTGGAGTTCGTGTCTTATTGTAGTTTTTGGTACGTTCCCAGTAACCGTATCTTCACTACATTTTCGATGTTTTGATTATGGGATAGTATCGATACACCATGCAACGAAGAAGTGTACCAATTATAAATGATTTTAATGCTGGATGTAATCCAAAAATCCGTATGTATTAATGCGTGAGATTACGTAAGAATGTTTCGTTTTTTTTTCTTAGTTTATTGTTTAAAGGAAACAAAATTCACGGGTGGCAAAATATTACGTTTAATAAGGAAATATAATGATTGTTAACAGATTGATACTTGACCATTTCAGCACGTATAAAAAAAATAACGTAACTAAAAGCAAATGAACTAAACATTGTTGTGACATTCAAGTGTTTCCTTCTTCATTCATTAACATGCTAAACCTACTCTTAAAATGTTGTTCATAGTGCATATATTTTATTAATATCTAATTTTGTTTAAACCTAATCTAACGAACCCAATCTTTTGAACGAAAACATTAAGTTCTTTTGCAAACATTGCGATTAAAACAGAATACATATCTTTACGGATTGTATTGTAACCGTATACACGGTATACAAATATTCTAAAAATCATTGTAAATGTAGTACGGGACCAGGGAAAAGCGACAATCACAAATAGATTTCGGCGACAAAGAAATACGTTTGTAAAATTTATTGTTCATAGTGAAAAGCGAGTTCTGTCATAAAAAGGGAGACGGAGACTTGTATAGTAACCCGCCGTAATTCGAGTTGAATTTTTTAAAATTTACACAAAAAGCTAGTATTATTTTAAAGGTGTACTGGTTTCTTGTTATACTAACAACACCAACGGTTGCTACCACAGGGGCGGGTTTAACCTATAATATACTGTATAACTAGAAACGCTTCGCGTAAATGTTATATGACAGTGGAAAACGATAACAACTGAAAACAAACAACTTTATAACAAAACCAATAAATTAACACGCCTTCTATGATTTTACTAAAATTATATGCGATATTCACTACATATCGATACCAATTATCGTATAATCGAAATATTTAAAATTAGTCCAGGTACAGTTACTGGGAAAGTACCTAATTTTTCTTCTTATAATTACGATTATAAGGTACGTCCCAATTTAATAACAATATTAGTGTAAATATTATTCTTTTGTTGATGCATAGTTGAAATCTTTTAATATTTCAAATCAGAATTGATATGTCAAAATTATGTCGTAAGGATGGCAAAGCAATGGTGTCTGGTAGTGATTTATCGGTCTCTTCCATCTTAACCCATAATGAATGAGCTAATTCCAACTATTGAAAGAAAATTTTCGTTGCTTAAGGTATTGAATTTTTACTTACATGAGATCACATAATTTATTATTGATTCTGTAATCGACGGTTAAAAATAAGTTATCATAATTAATACAGTTAATGACTACAAGTGTTCAGTTTTTGTAAAAGAAGTTGCCTGCCCGATGATTACAATCCAAAGTAAATAAATATGAACTTGACCTTGTGGAGACGGTCAAACCACATGCTTGGTAGTATCAGAA
The DNA here is from genome assembly GCA_034769895.1 of Magicicada septendecula. Taxonomy (NCBI): domain Eukaryota; kingdom Metazoa; phylum Arthropoda; class Insecta; order Hemiptera; family Cicadidae; genus Magicicada; species Magicicada septendecula. Next base: position 111,964,476 of record CM068370.1, read on the forward strand.
GTCGTACACTTTTGATAAGTTTATATTTGTCAGTTGAGAATTATTTACACAAGATAAGACGCTGTTCATGTCCGAGATAATTTATTGTAGTTTTTTTTTCAGAGTAACAACTTAAAAATTGTAGTCTATGATTAGTCCATAAAAGTAATAGTTGTTACTTTATTTTACGCTTTTCAGCAAACTCTCGTCCGTGTTGTACTTTCAACGTTTCATTTTGGTTACGAGTTTATTCCATTCTAATTTGCGTAGTCATATAGACGTCATATTGTGTTTCAGTTGTTTTACTGTCGATAGAATATGGAGTATTTTGCAGTATTTTCTGTTGTTACATGAGCAATATTTTATAAAATCACACGTTCCACTAAATTGGGTACTTTCCCTTTTACACTACGTTCCTGCCTGTTTCTTTACCTAGGAGACAAACTAGTAGGTAAGACTAGTTTGAATAATGTTGTGTAATTGTGATTACCCTTTACCGCAGTGGGCCCCAAAACCTCAATAACTACCAGTACCTTTTACCTTGGTACGTACCAAACTTTTTTGCACATTTGTGTTGTTGTAAATTACTAAGTTTTGAAAGTGGAGTTACACACACGAACCATACATACTGACATTGTCTGGCTTTTTCTACAAATCATTTATTTCACTAATCTCAAGAAAACAGAATTTTACTATCGTTATTGTTTGTTAATGTCAATATATACTGTTTCCGTTCTAAGCTTAATCCTGATGTAAACAAACAGGCGTGGCACATCTGAAACGCTATTTGCTGCTTGAATTAGAGGCGTGTCACTCTGAAAGAAGGAGTACAGACAGTGTACATATACAGTAATATTGATACTGTATAAACACATGTCAATGTAATAATTTGTCCTGACCAAAGTAAAATTTGTGTTACAGTGTCAGACCTAGAGTGAAACATTTTATAACACCAGTTAATGGTTTTTTTTTATTAGCCGTTTAAATATCGCGACAAAAAAAGTAAAGTTTATTTAAAACAAAATAGAAGCTGTGGTAATTACCTGTGTACTGAATATTATTAGTTGCTGTCAGAGAGTAATTCAATGTCTTTCATAACTGTGTCTGAACTTGTATCATCACTTGAGTCAGTGTTATTATTGATAAGTTTGTTCATTGTACACAACGACGTCGGTAATGTGCGTCAGTTGCCATAGCTTATAATTTTCCTCGATTCTATTATGCTTCATAAATGATTCCACTTGTCCGCCGTTATTTCATTTACCGCCCTCTCATTAAAGTATTTTATATCAAGCAGCTAGTGTTGTGTTGTGATGGGCAACATATCCTTTCAACTGGCTTCCTATTAATTCTATACGATTCAGAGTACAGTGATAAGGAGGGAGTCTTAAAACGACGTGCCACGATTTAAGTGGTACGATAACACTCACATGAGTATAGACATTCTGCACGTGCGCGTAACACATTGTTGTGTTAATAGTGTCGACACCCCTGACCAATAGCGTTTCAGATTTGCCACGTGGGTTTGTTTACTACATCAGTATTGAACTAAGAACGGAAAGAGTATACAATGAATTTGGACAAACCGATACATCCTGTAAGGCAAGCTTCGTAAAGTGCGATCCGTGGACTGGGACCCAGTAGGATCACGACAAAATTTTTCAAGGGGTTCTCGAACACTAGGAAAAGATGGAATATACTGTCTATTAAAGAGAATGTGAAAACTTTTGCTCTAAAAACTGAATTTAAAATCTAAAATAACCAGTGCGAGAGTCCACCAATTGTTCTGTTATTCCACTATTGTACTATTATTCTATTTTTTGTTGAAACTGATTATAATCGTAAAATTAATTTCAAATCAGTAAATTTAATTAAGTCTTTAAATAGTGTCGTGTAGCAGATCTGTTGGCGCTTTGAACGCATTGATTGGTGCGTATATCTGCGATAACTAGCCTATAGTATTATAGGCAGTTGGTTTTACGCGAACTTATAACTGACGGTTCATAAAATATGCATTTATCGAAAATACAACTAGTTACCTTATGTAATGACTAACTATCGTGAACTCGCAAGAAAAGTTTGAAGTTCTTAACTGTGTTTCCCGCTAGTTATTTTATGTGTAACCTCTTTCTCCCAGCAGCTCATGAAATCAAAGTTAAGAAATAAACTAAAGTTGAGAATGACTCGATATTGAAATTATCAGACATTAAACCCAACATTGCAGAGCCAATAACTGTCCAAAAGCAGCTTCGTTGTCTTCGTTAAACTATATTTGACGTCATTAGTTTTGTAATTTAGGAAACTAAGTGCTTTTTGATATAAAGAATTTGTGTCATATTTAGGCCTACTGTTTAATTTATTTCAGAACTCAGAAGACGTTCCCAAAAAATTGTTGTGTATGTTGGGGGGGGGGGGGGGGCTGCGGACTGAGAAGTTTAGGAACCGCTGTTGTAATGCATTCTTACTTTAATTTAACGAAAGCCGTAATCAAAGTAATATGTTATCTTATCATATGGACTGAATTCAATTATGACATGTGTAAACAAGCTAGTAAATATAATTTTATTTTCTACATTCAGTAATAACAACAGGAAACAATAAACAGAGAGGAAACCAAACGTTTTGTATTTTATGGGAAATTACCTTGAAGTGTTTAGGCCTATATACCGACTTCCTTAGTTTTAAAATCTAATTTGTTACCGGCACGTTTGTACGAAATACGGATGTGAACGTTAATTGAATATGAAAATCTCATTAAGCCTATCTTCAACGGTAAGTCATCCTTGCGTGAGTAGTTCTTCGGAAAATTGGCACCGTTTCAAATTTTAAAAACAACTTTCCGATCACTACTAATATGAACACATCTTCAGATTCTACAAAATCTTTAACCTAACTTCAACTAAAAACGAACGTGCGTAAGTCGTCCGCAAATACAAAAAGAAATCGTCAAAACAACGCTAAAACATCAGTAAAAAACGGGAATTAACAAATATGCAAATTAAAGTACAAAATAAAACAAAATATTAAAAGTGGACAAAGAAATATCCTCTTACTCGCCGGGTTGTCGAGAATATGTGGATTTTTCTGCTGTTTTTAATATTTTTTTTGTATGTCTGCACGTTTATAGTGTTAGATATATTTTTTGTTAAACAAGTAGAAAGGGATGCAATTTGTTTCGAATTTACTGAAGGCTGATGACTGATGATTTATGTTACTTTTTGAAATTAATTTTTAATTACGTAGTATTTTTCTTTCACGGTGATGTCACTTTCATTGCTCTTTTTCGTAGAAGACAATCCTTTATCCAGTAAGTTTTAGTCCTCAATCGCCTTCCATTAAACATATCTCGCCCATCTCTGGGGTAATGTTCAGTTCTCATAACAGAAGTCGTCTTTCAGTTCTTCGGGCTTAATCCATTATTTTTTCAGCATTCTACTTTTATCCTTTTTTTAACGTGGCACTATCACTGCAGACTCGAATTCTTTAATCTGCTTGTTATTTTATTCCCACCTTTATGCTTATTTAATTTCTTCTTATTTTTCTACATAAGCAACCTGTTCTATATTATCTTCTTTTTCGTCATACAATATACCGAAGTTCTGACATGGCGCTAATGAGATGATGATTATTATTATTATTGTTATTATTATTATGTTGTTATTATTATTCGTCGTCGTAGTCACTTCACGGTGTAGGGTTATAGCCTGTTCCGTGTTCACTGAAGCCATCTCTTCCCGGGCCTACCTACAGATCTTCTGCCAACTGGTTTGTAGTGTAAACGCGCTTTACTAGCCTGTGGTGGTCCATTCTGTAGACGTGCCCCATCCACGGTTGCTTTCGTTCTTCCATCTTATCATTGTTGAGGAATAAGATATTATTATATTATATTATGATGGTTTATTAATATTATTATTATTTTGTGGCCTATAGTGCGAATTGATACCTCTACAACACTTCTTATTGTAATACGTGTGTGACTACTTTATAGAAATGTTAACAGAAGTCTTGAGTGTCGTTTGTCTGGTATTTACTAATGTATTCTACTGTCTTGATGTCACGATCCACGCTCCGTAACAGTTTTACGTTTCGAACGTTGATCAGATGTAACGCTACCGAACAACAAGTACGGTGATTGTTGGATGACGTCGCTCGGTCATACGTTGACGTGTTGTAGGCGGTGTGCGAAGTGCATAGAGAGGTGCATAATGACAGCGAGGGTGTGAGGCGTTGCTGTTAGTTATCGATCAGTCGCAAGTTTGAAGGAGCCACTAGGTGGTACGGCAGCGGTGTTTCTTGCCGCGCTGTTTAGTGGCACTCTGTGCCCACCATGGACCGCCGCAGCCGTTGTCCGCCGCGCTTCCTCAGGTATCACTTGCAATGTTAACGTTTGTTATTGACAGATAATGTGAGCGGTGTGTGTGTGTGTGTGTGCGCGCACGCTGTTGCAGGCACACTTAGACGAGTGTGCGATACAATTATTATTAAACACTATTCAATTTCGAAACGATTTATTTTAATTATTTAATGTAACTGTTACTTAAACAATAGATAAAAAAATAATTGTGTAAACAATTGGTTTGTACGATTGTTGTTTAAATAATTATTTAGCTGTTTAACTGATCGCAAACGATTAGTCAATAGAAGAACAATTAGTAACGGTTATGTATGTTATGCGTGTTAGTAGTGTTGTATTGAAGGCGTCTTGTACTGTTCCCACTCGACTTAGGTTATCTATTTTATCTACCTTCAAAGCAATCGCTTCTCTTTATACTGGTACTACAGATGTCACCGCGCATCGATTGAGGTCTGATGATAATAATAATATTATTATTATTTGTTGTTGTTACTGTAATCGTCGTTTTTATCATTCGCACGTTGATAATGGATTGGGCTGATAAGGCGTAGCGCTGGCCGAACTAATTTCTAGGTATGCCGTACAGCTGGCAGCCTACTGTACCTGATACTCCTGACCTATTTCAGGCATACAAAAAAGGAAGCGCGCGCGCGCGCGCGCGTGTGTATGTGTATATATATGATGGATATTTATGCTGCGTGTGTAAAAAATTAAAGTTGTACAGTCTTGGTTAAATAAATGGTTCACCAGGATATTGGCAACGGTTTCGCTCTGTGATTTCATTTTTATTCTCTAACAGAGGCAAGGGCGTATAAGAAAGTTGACTAAATAATGTTACAACTAATTATTAATCTGCTTATTATTATCTGCTAATAATAATAATAATAATTATTATTATTATTATTATGTTGTTGTTGTTGTTACGTAATAATATGGTAGTTTGGGGGAGGCGGAGGGCGAAGGTTCAAAAACGCTAAGCTTGGCATGTGAGAGGTTTCATTGTTGTTAAACTGCTCAAATTTTCTAATAAATCGTACTATGCCGATTTTTAAACAAGAAAGAATTAAACAGTGTAAAATAATAACGGAAGAGTAGAATTTTATAAATAATTTTGTTAATATTTAACTTACTTTTAAACAGTTATTTTTGGCACATGTTGTTATATATAAGTATATTTGTTATATGATATTCTACAAGAAAGTAACCGTTTTAAAACTTTAACTATTCTAGTTAGAATAATATTTCTTACACTTTGTTGTTGCGGTCCGTGCTGCTAACATGTACAACAAGCAGACGTACACGCATTTCCTTTTGTGTGTTTAAACTATTCTCAGGAATACTCCTCAGATTTCTTCAGTAACACATATATACAAATTCCTTCCATCGCCTTTTGGCTTTTCCCTCCATTTGTCTTTTAGTTGTTAGGAAGGTTCGAAGGGACAGGTGTTTTAGATCTAAGATTTCCACAAACTAAACTTGCTGACATGTAACATCTCATGAGAACTTCTCATGATATGTTAGAAGACATAACATGATATGTTAGAGAACTTCTCATTCCCAGTGATAGAAGATTCATATCGTTTCATTATTTCTTTGCTAATTTTACATTTCCGAAGTTTAGCAACTCAAGTGTACTCATGTGCTGGTAATGGATTTCGCACGGTGGAGAGTGCCTTTTTTTTCTGATTTTTCTCATTGTGTTACAGTTGTTATGATACTCGTAATAGTAACCGTAATAATAACTTCTATTGTTGTTGTTCTTATCATTTAATTCGATTGAAGGATTTAAAAGGACCTTGCTGTGTTGGGCGACCAACAAACATCCTCTGTTAAGCCGCGAACGAAGGTTATGGAAGCTCTTTGTTCTTTCTCCACCCTCGACTAGAAAAACATCATACTTCATACTGACTTACTGTTTTCTCATACAGTTCGTCGAGATCTTTGTGGTTAGCGAAAGATCAACGATTTAAGAATTCCTAGCGGTGCAATTGAATGAAAAGGCCTATATTCGTTGAAAGCCGTGTAGTTTCCTGTAGTCCAGTTGACGGATACGCTGAAGTTACTGACCCGCATGTTGAGAGCGCGCTGTCACCTGTACGTTGGCGATGTTGGCGACAGTTCAGGCGTACGCGAGAAAAATTAGTAATGGGTGATAATAACATAGGCCTGAGTTAATCGTGCAAAGAAAGCAAATCGTGTAGGTGTCAGGCAGTTCATCAAAAAGCCATAATGAAATGTCTGAACTTATAAGGGGGAAAGTTATCCATTCTATTTTTATTGTGAAATGTTTTCTTACCTATACAGTGCATTATTTTCAGTAATTGAATTGTATATTGTATTTTTGTAATACTGTGAGTGTGAGTGCAATGCATCAGTTATCAAGTTTTTAAAAGACTATATTTGTAGAATTAATTGTTTAGTTTTAATGCTAGTTTTTATTTTTGTTTTAATTTTACAAAGTGTTTGCTGTTAAGTCTGGTTATGCTTGTGTGTGTGTGTGTGTGTGTGTGTGTGTGTGTGTGTGTGTGTGTGTGTGTGTGTGTGTGTGTGTGTGTGTGTGTGTGTGTGTGTGTGTGTGTGTGTGTGTGTGTGTGTGTGTGTGTGTGTGTGTGTGTGTGTGAACTTCATATAATATATTGTCACTATCAGATTACCAATACCCATAGTAAGTTCTCAACTCTCCCCCTTTCCCTGGGCGCGCGCGCGCCACACACGCGTGTGTGAGTATTTAATCACATTTTACACAAACACACTAAGCATTAAAGACAGGTATGTGAGGTGAGAATTAAAATACAGTGGAACTTGCTTATAACGAGATTCAAGGGACCGGACAAATGTGCTCGTTAAAACCGGGTGCTCGCTACATCCGAGTTGTCGACTCGCAAGCCTAAATTTTATAACGTGATTATCGAACACGCAACAAAAAAGTCTACTATAGAAGAGGCTTTGCACATTCTATGTTGTTGTACATTGTATGTTGTACATTCTACGCTTAAAAGTGAAATTTAAACTTTAAACACTTCTTTGACGCTAACATTCTTTGCTGAATATTGGCGTATAGTGCATTCCCGAAATATAGTAAAAATTACTGTAGGAAAAACTTACCAAAAAGCAGCCAGCTATCCGGAAAAAAACACTAAACTTTCCATGCCACATGTACAATATTTATTTTTAAATTACAATAAAATTCACTTTAATTTATTTGTCTTTTTGTTCTTCGTTCTAAATGTAATCGTCAAAATTTTATTTCGCACACAGAACTTAATTAACCTTATTTCTGTTTAATATAATTAAATTACCTTATTCGGTCCACCTTAATGACACTAGCTGCTGTCGGTTAATGACGCGTTTCGGGATAAAATCCCATCTTCAGATACACAATTATCAAACTTTAAATGTATACCACAATTTGTGGTTTGTCATAATTTTAAAATATTTAAAATCTTTTAAATAAAATATATATAAACAAAAACGTAACAACGGAATCGTTCAGAGCGTCCGCATGCATGCACGCTGTATTACGACTTCCTCACGACTGTTATTTCTGTTTGTTTAGTAATTATGTATATTTAGATATCAAAACAGTTTTATAAGTTATTTGAATATTCCACGAATTCATCACTTACATTATTAGTTTGACTAAACTGCGTTAATGATTTTAAACGAATGTTTAAAATGCTGTATTGCAACGAATTTTTGTAGACCGTAACCCATGAACAAGCCTGCGATAAAATGCTCGTTATAACCAAGTCTCTAATGCGTTCCTACTCGTTAAAAGCGAGGGTGTACTTATACTCGTTACATCCGAGTTCTCGTTATAAGCGAGTTAGTTATTCGCGAGTTGCACTGTATTTGTATCCTTGTGGAACATTCCGCGATTTGCTTCTTTGAATCATGAAATAATATTGTCATTCTTAAAGGAAAAACAGAAATATTCGGATCTTTTCGGTTATTCTTTATAACAGTATTCACTTTTTTTTCAACTGTGTAAATAATAGTGCGGTTATATAATTGAGACATTTTATAAAAAAAAATATTTGCGTAAATGTCGTCATTTGTTTACGCAGATCTTTACGATAACTGTATTGGTCTGCACTATTGCCCACTGCAGTCAACAGCCAGTTGCAAAACGTGCTTAGGGGCGAGCAAAAAATGTCCTGTGGTTACATAAAATTTGTACTGTAATCGTGTCTGTAAGAAAATAAATATATTTCTGCGTATAAAATATTGGCGTATGTGTGTGTCTGTGTGGAAGTGCGTTCGTTTTTAAACTGCATAATCTGTTTTTCTATCTAATTCACCGTTTATTAGTTTCCTATTTTTAGTTATTTTTCTTCTTTCTCTTTGTCCATTTCCTCTTCTTCCTTAGTAACAGACATTACGCTGTTACTCATCTCATTCACCTCTTCTACTTATTGTGAATCCTATTGCTCGTATCTTGTTCTTCTGTTGTAGTTCTTTATTTGCAATATCTTTGCTGAATTCACATTGTTTTCATCTCATAATCTGTTTGTTGCGGTCGTCCCCGTTTTTGTTTCAGTGTTGGCTGTAAACACAGTAGAGTCCAGATATTTAGAGCTTCCGTGTAGTCCAAGCCTTTCGAGTAATTTCTGTTGGATTTTACCTGGAGTTTATAAAACGAAATTATCCACTTTTCAAAACTATTACAGTGTTAGACAACGCGCCTTAATATCCAGAGAGAGAAAAATTGCCATCTGATGATAATCATACCTTGCTCCTTCCTTGCAGTACTGTGAGTGTAATTCAGCCAGAGGGCCCTGGAACGCTTGAAAAGTAAATAGAAATTCTATCAGAAGGTTCGGTCGGACATTGACTTCATTAGACTTTATTACACAACGTTCGACCACTAAACAATCTGTGGTCGTCTTCAGGTGTAAGTTAAACACCACAGATTGTTTAGTGGTCGACCGTCTACATCGCCAATTACTGTTTTAGAAACCCTAATTTTTGTAATCCCAATTAATTTCTTGATTTTCAAAAACCTTTTAACACCAAAACTTTTATGACCAGATTTTTGTAAATATTTAATAGATAATCTTTGATAGAATAAATCTTTTAATGTTTAATTTTTTAAATTATAGAAATTCGTGCGTAATTTGAAAGCACCCCACATTTTGGAGACCGCTGTCCCCCAAATATTTAAAACTTGACACGTCTTTGAAATTTGCTCCGGGGTTCGAATTGGACTCGAATAGGTAATTTCTCTTCTGACATGCGGCCGTGTTATGTTTAGTAATTCTATACGGATAAGAATGTTTAGACTGAAGAGGACCACAGATTATTTAGTGGTCGAAACGTTGTGTGGTAAATTATAATGATGGTAATTGCCCGACCGAACCCTTCTGATAATGTTCACGTGGCATCGAAAGTTATGTTTAACGATCGTATAAATATAAACTGGCCTGTTAAACCTGGTGGAAGCTGTCACAGACGACTATACGTTGCGATTATCTCATATTTTCTGATTTATGCCATTATGGCAGACAGAGCGTGTCATTCGACTTTTAGTTACTAGTTAATTCTATTCGTAAGTATCTTATCATCATTATTCCTCTATTATTTTGGTTATTATAATTATCTATTGTATTCATATTTTTGTTTTTTTTTTCTTACACCGAACCTACGCTTGTTATGTGTAGTAACGTGTAGTCTATACGCTTAAGTGAATGTTTACACGTCACATGTCAGAAGACAGATGAAATATTCGGGTGTGAATCGCACCCCGGTGTAGAGCAGACAGAGTAACGCCAAAACGATCGTGGAAGGACGAAGATAATGGTGCAATTGCAAATACAAATAGATAGACACTACGGTACAAACTGGCGGCAACTCGGCTTGTAGGCCTGCATATACTTTTTCATGTAGCAAATTAAAACTAGTCAGCTCCCTGCGCTATTTTCAACGACATTATTATTAGATGACTTTCAATAAATAATGTTTTCTTTAACAGAAAAATTGAAACAGAGTTAATGTTTCCATTAACTCTACTACTTGTTTTAGTAAAATAATAATTGTAAAGCAAACAATCATTCAATAAACGCTAAAAATTCCGAACTACTACATTGTGTTTTTGTTTGTTAAATATATAACCACAATGCCTAAACGACAAATAACTATTTAGTCTATTCAGTGGGGATTTTTCTAGGGAATTGTAGAAAGTCTCCATGGATTTCGTAATTTTTTTTTTATTGCCTTCCTTAAAGCTTATAGAAAAAAGTTAAAAAAGAACTTTTTGCCGCTTTTGATTTTAAGGGTAGTTTCCACCCCTTTTTCGAGCGTAAAAAGAAAAAAATTAAACTGACCCTAGAAATCTATAGAAAATCAAGTTCTAAGTAAATATTATAGAATAAATTTTTTGAAAAAATGAGTTGTTTTTTTAGTTATTCAGACTTGAAAATTGCGTTTTTTTTGCGAAAAATTCGATGTTTTTGGAGCGTTTTTCGTACTGTACTCGAAAACTATCAACTTTTCGAAAAAAACTTATTTCAACTCTTAATTTTTTAACTGAAGAAGCGAACTTAAACTTGATATTTATCAATGAAAAATAACACAACTTGCGATGATATTATTACTAAATGAAAGCTCTTGAAATTTCCTATAAAATGGTAAGTCGATATTTTGCATGTCTTGAAAAAACAATGAAGTTACAGAGCAAAATAGTAAAAATTCTTAAATTTTTTTTAAAATCAAAAATAAAATGGTCGCCATTTTGTCAATTTTGCATATTGGTGCGAGGTATTGTAGATTTAGATTGTCTATTATGTTAGGAATTTCCTCAATTTTTTTAATGTATTATAGATTAGAAATGCGTACCGTTTTCGTAAATTTTAATTTTTTTGATTTCAGAGAAAATTTGTCGTTTTCAAAAATTATCTTGAAAACAAAGCGTTTTATCAAAAAATTGATATTGACCAAAAATATAGCTTATAAAAAGGCGAATATTCTCATTCTTATTTCATGTTTTTTTAAAAGTATTTTTCGACAAGTTACAACTGTTACAAGGTGTGTTTATAAGATTTTATGATACAATTTTTTTGTTTCTAAGTACAATGTCTTGGAAACAGTAGGTTTTTTGACTAGGATCCATCCCTAAAACGTTGTAGGCCTTTTAATTTTCTACAAAATGCATTTTCTTTTATTTTTTTATCTTTACAGTTAACCGAGTTATGGTAAAAAATGTGAGCGCTCAACGATGATAACATTCGGTAACTTCTTATTTTATCAACGGCTACTAAGTGGAAGTCGAAAATAAATAATAAATATGAAGTATTTTGTATATTATAGTTTTTAAGATAAAAATATTTTTTTATTATTTGTTATTTTTTAGCGGAATTTGAATTTTAACCTATATATACCCATGTCGAGAGCTTTCGAGCAAAATATTATGTTATCAACCCCTAATTTTGGCTATTTTCGCCCTTAAAACCACCCCTTTGCACCACAAGTGCAGTCTGACCTCGGAATCGTGATCAGCGACCCAAAAAACCTATATATACCCATGTCGAGAGCTTTCGAGCGAAATATTATGTTATCAACCCCTAATTTTGGTTATTTTCGCCCTTAGAACCACCCCTTTGCACCAAAAAAACGTGCAGTCTGACCTCGGAATCGTGATCAGCGACCCAAAAAACCTATATATACCCATGTCGAAAGCTTTCGAACGAAATATTATATTATCAAGCCCTAATTTTGGCTATTTTCGCCCTTAAAACCACCCCTTGCACCACACGTGCAGTCTGACCTCGGAATCGTGATCAGCGACCCAAAAAGCCTATATATACCCATGTCGAGGGCTTTAAACGGTGTCCTAACGTTTTTTTACATTTTTAACCATTTAGGGGCGTTTTTTAACCCTTTAATGGTGAGAGCGGTCAAAAAAATTTTTTTTTAACTTTGCTGTATAAGCTTGTAGGAAGACAAAAAAAAAAAATTACGAAAATCCATGGAGACTTTCTACAATTCCCTAGTTTTGCCGATTTTTAAGCCTCATTGAATAGACTGATTCCTAGCCTCTACCTTTATGTATGTTTCTATAGATATTGTAATGTAACAGAAGTAGATAGGCCCAGATAAATAAGGTCAAACTTAATTAAACTAAAAAAATACTAAAACCCATAAAATAAAAGAAATGAAACCCCTATAAAACCCAGAAGTACAATACAGTACCGTATCTAATAAAAATTGATGTATTATAATTTATAAGAAAAATTGTAAACAATGTTTATTAGTAGAAGTGAAGTGAGAAGTGGAAAAGAATAGTAATTAATCAAGCAGACGGGACTGTGTAAGTTAATGAATTCTGTCAGTGACAAAATAAGTGTAAACACAAACTGTCCAAAAGATCAAAAGTGTGAACAACAAAACAAAAAAGGGTATAAAACAATATTGGGGTAATGATGATAATTGTTCCCAATTATGCTTTTAAATTAAAAAGAAGGATTACCAATTTTGTAATTAATTATAAAAGCTCCCTATGTCTTTTTAACATTTTTAATGTTGATTCAAAGGGACATCAATACCAATAATGAACATTACCTATTCAATTAGGAAGAATTAAATAAAATTGGTTTGATGTTATCATTGAATAACAGAATAAAATAAACTAGGAAAAATAATAGTAATATAAGTTAAACAGTGTTGTTAGATTTATTAAGAATTAGTTATTTTTTATTATATGTTAAACAGTTTTTGTGTTTTTTGGGAAGTTAGTTTATCTGTTTAGTGTTTATCAGAGTCTCAGTCATGAAGACATGACGTTGAGTTAACATGTTTGTATTTTTTGTTGATGTAATAATATTATAAGAATATGAAGATATGTTAATCCAATGAAATAAGATACTAGAGAACATTTATAATTAATAAGAAGGGCCAAAAGGCCAAATAATAAATACCAAAATGAAACATGGTACTGAAAGGATCACCATGACATAGGCTAATGTTAAAATAAATAAAATATTGTCAGAATAGCCAGTAAAGTAACAAACTAACATAAATTAATAAGGAATAATAAAATTAACAAAATAGACAGTATTTCTATAATGGTAATCACATTTTAGAATACATAAATGAATTAGAAAATGTTTTTGTGAATGTCAAACTGTGTAAAGACATGAAAAACCAAATTTTGCAATGATGCTAAACCATCTATTAGGAAACACACACATGTCAAATGAGATACCAAAACGTTTGTCTGATTATAAGGAAGATCACTGTATAATTCAATTTAGGTACAATTAAGTATTAATTAGAGAGTAATTTGGAGTGGAAAATGTAAAAACCATATATTTTAAATAATAAGAGTCATGTGACACCTAAGTTCAACGGTATTGACCAATGGGCATGTAGCTAATTTTGGTCAAGCCGGTTGAAAGCAAAAGAAATATACATTTATTCTATTGTTAGACATAAAAGTGTGCAGGTCAGCTCTGTGTAGCCAAGAACAAAAGTATAGCAAAGAATCAAATCTGAGTTGGAGAAAAGAAGCAAAATTATTATTACACCAAAGTATAAAATAAAAATGAAAGCAAAATGAAGATAATATAATAATAATAACAAATAACAGAAGAATAAGTAAGAAGAATATCACACATAAATAAAATAAAATAAAGTGAAAATATTTCTGTTAGATACTGGTGAGAAATTAACATTATTATAATAATACAGTTTACATACAACTACACAAACACCAAGATTAACTTCACGAACACTTTTAAACAGAACAATAGTGAAAAGAGAAGAGATTTAAATGTAAACACAGTGAACATTATTAGTAAATTCATTTATTTAAAAGAAACTGGTGGCAAATATTTTTCACATTGTGTGAAGTGAGTAACAAGCGGCATCTTAGCATTTTGATTAACTTGAACTCTGGGAGACGCCATGACAGTTTTGTTGTAATAATTTAAATTAAATTATTATTTTGTTATATTTAAATAAAATTAACTCTGTATTGTATTAGCGATTAAGATTTTTAAATAATTGTGAGGTATTGTACTTCATGTATGCATTTCTAAACTTTTTAATAGCAGTTAACCAAGAACCCAAGAAGTAATATTATAAAAATAAAAAAAAAATTTGTCACAATCGAACTGAATGAAAGAGTCGATCCGGGAAATAAATAACTTCGACCTAAGAATCGTCAAACTGAATTTCAAATAGAATAAAAGTTAATGAAAATAATAAATTGGTCTTAAATGAGTTTTATTTAAAAACAAAAATTAAGATTAAAAGATTTTTAGGTAATTAAAGAAGAGTGAACTCACATTGGCAATTGAAACTTAATCGGAACCAGGAAATTAAGAAGATAACCTACATTAACCAATTCGATATCACAATCGAACTGAACATAAACAAAACATTCCGTTTAGAAATTCCATTTTTTTTATCAAACCAACGAAAGTAAAATTAAATGATATTTAAAATATTTAATTCATAATTTTTTAACAACAAAATCAAAGCAAAATAAATTGAATTAAAGAAATTAAATTCAAAGGAAAAAAATATATTTATTTAATTTTTTTTCTAAATAAATATTTCGCCAGTTAAAACAAGATAATTAAAAAGAGAGAACACTATATAAAAAGATAAAAATGAACGGTTACAATATCTATAAACCTATGTCTAATACTTTTCGCAAATACACATGTTGAAAACAATACGTAAGGGTTTTTTATTGTAAGCACAGCTTTCAAACTTTTTTTAAAGCATGTGTTGAAAGATATCTGTTAAATTATTGAACTCTTAAAATATTTTGAATAAAATTTATCTTCATCCAAATAGACATTTACAATTTTCTTAAAATTTTCACTTCCACTTTTGGCCCACGGTGCACCGGTTAAAATCCCCTTTACTCTGACGCCTAGTAGATTTTTACTGTTATTTTTTCAAATTCTTGATCCCTTTTGATAGTCTTGATGTCCTAAAGCTTTTAAATTACCAAAATTGTACACTGTGTTCAGATTTTGGTTAAAATTTTCTTTAATTTGATACCCACTCGGATTTTTGCTATTTTATCACAATTTTGATCCCTTACATTTTTTCCTCCCGCTCCCTATTTTTGGAGAAACCAAGCTCAAAAGCAACAGAGGTCTGTAAGGTAAAATTAAGTGGACACGCGTGGGCAAGTTTTACGAAAATCGATTGGTGGATTCGAAAGTTATCGTTTGAAGTACCCCGAACAGGCAGAAAGAGACACCGACAAATATCAAGCTGTCGAGTTAAACTTGAGACCTCGTTCGCTCGTTCACTTCAGATTTTATACAACGTGTACCAGAACGGTAAAACAGATTCTGTCATATATTACTGTGAATAGTTAGAGAAATTTGCCATAAACGTATTATCGCGATTTTCGTGAACTGTATTTCTTTCTGTAAGTCTTAATAAAAGACGAATTTATTAAATTATCGTCTTTTACAGTCCAGGCTGGAGAACTTTTTCGCACTGCCAATAAACGAATTTTTCCTGTAGAAGTAGATTTTTACTGACATTACTTAACACTGTTTTAATACTAAATATGTTAGAATGAATCGTCATTAGCTTGTTCGCAACCTGGAACATTCCTCAACTGTCAAAACAATCTGATTTTCTCCAGCTAGCCGCCTGTACGCAATCTGGACTGTACGGTATCAAACATGTGGGGACAGTGGTTATCAAAATTTGGAGTGCTTTGAAACTACGCACAAATAGGCCTATATATAAGCTGTAGGAAACGCCTGTTTAAGATATAAAAAAATTTGTAAAATGCAAGAATTAATTAGGATTAGAAAAATTAAGGTTTATTAAACAGTAATTCGCCCAGTGGCAGTGTAAGCAATGGAGACAAAATATATCGATGCAGATCCAACGATGGTGAAAACCAGTGATAGGAGAATAATAAGAGGGATATAGAGAGAGGTGGATGTTAGTCAGCAGGGTGAAAAGTAAGTAAACAAGAAGAAATTATAAGGAGTCTTAAAGCACAAAAGCTAAGACTATACTGACACCTTCACAGACAAGATGAGCACTACAATTTGCAGAAGATCGTAATTAGCAGACTCAAAGTGACCCAAAGAAAGTTGAGGGACGAATGCAAGTACCGAGTATTTGATAATTTGAAAGTTGTGAGAGTGACGGGATGGAATGAGAGCAGTGGAGAAATCTGACGAGGAAGCAGAGCACAGAAATCTCTGATTGGAAAGGACGAGTGGAGGGGTGAAGTGAGCCATCAGTTGCACGTGTCTTCGTGAGTCAGAAGAGCACGAACGAACGCCTTTTCGTTCACAAGGAGTGTGAAGCTGTCATGGTGGAGATGTGGTAGTGGTAATGACGATGATGATGATGACACTTTTCAACAGAAACAGATCTAGAAAAGAAACGGGTATTCCGTATCCCAAAAAGGAAACGAAGTGGTTTGTCTTGTGACGGCTATAAAACGTTTGTAAATACAGTCGAACTCGAGAATAGTAAGTTCTGTTTTATCGAGAACTCGGGTTTAACGGACCATTTTTAAGTATTTCGGATATTAACAACGTAAATTTTTCCCAAATTAGCGAGCATGAAATCTACTGTAACAAGCATATAGAATCTAAGAAAGAGAACAGAAAAAACAAAACAAAGAAGCGTCTCCTAATAACTATCACACAGTACAAAAATAGCATGTGATAGTATTCGCTTTATTTAGGTAACATATTGTAACGACTTAACGCTCGCGAACAGTCGAGAGTGTCGTTTACACGTTTCTCGGCTAGCCGAGCAGATGTGTGCCTCGTTTGTATCAAGGGCGTCCACTCACCTAACACGAAGTACCTTCCAAACTGCTCAAGAGCACTTGTAAATACGCATTATGATGGCACCCCGCAGTAAAGATGGGAAGTTATTCTGGAACACGTGCGTTACCTATATATGCAATAGTGGCTGGCTTTGTCAGTCAGTTACTGTGGGCGATATCTTTAGTGCGGATCGAGTCATTGTTGAGGATTAGTGAAATTGCGTTATAATTAGTGCGGAACTCTAATAGTTCATTATTGTAGATTGACACTCTAATAATAGACATTATTATTGTGTGTGGACAAATTTAACTAGAATTACTGTATGAAAGTACCTTGTCGATTTCAAATTGTTATTTGTTACTCATTAAAGCGGTTATTAGCGACTTCATTGGTATCTGTATTTTGTTTTCCACTGCACCATACGACGATCAGTGAGACCGCCATAACAATATTACTTGGAAATATTTCTTGAACGAGAGGTTTAATCCAACAGGTTTGCGGCAGATTTATACTGTAGTATGTGTTTGAAATCGTACTTTGCAATCGATTAGTCAACAGCCGAATACAGTATACACAAATGAGAAATGTTTTCGATACTAGGAAGTTGAGAGCTCATTGTATACTGATAGTGCACCTCTACTTACACTACTGGAACGTAGGCTCTACCTGCCGCTGTGATGATTACAAGAATAAACATTACAGTTGGAAATTTTTATGTATCAATAGGAAGAAGTCATACAAAAGACACACAGTATGTAGAGTAATTTACTATGGTGTACATTTGGTTTCTATTCGGCTCTCGGCAGTAAACAAAATAACGCTGCGTGCGTTAGTTGGTTTTAATTTTTCATTTGTTTAGAACTGTGTGATAATCTGACAATGCGTCGGGAATTAAACAGAAAGTCTTTTCAGTCAGTGATACAATTTCTATATTTATAATTTTTTTTATATATTTTCTTTGAAAATTCATATCTTTTTTTTATAATTTGTATCAAATCTCTGAAGATGCAGAATGAATTTGTGAAACGTGCGTAAGCTGTATAGTAATATACTCATTGGCGTACTCGTTGGCTGTATAGTAATATACAAAAGAAATATATTATTTTTAATTTATTACATTATAATAAGACGAGTATGCTTCTGTTAAAATGTGGTTATTTAATGTTCGTTTTAAAATCTTCTCTGAATTATTTTTAAAGTCTTAAAGCTCGTGATCGTTGGTTTGTTAATTGGTTAGATGAAAGAATTTGTTTGGTGTATTGCTCGGGTTCGCCGAGTTCGTAATTGAATTTTGACCTTCACTCGTTGCTAAGATGAACCGATTGGTGTGCCTTCTCACTGAAAATATAAGTATTTGGTTATACAGATACTTACTTGTAATGGTGGTTTACTAGTACTGCCGATGGGTATTGCTAGTCATAAAGTTAAAATTATTCAAACCCACTTGTTGCCGCCACCAATGCTGCCAACCATAGATGCCGTTCACCTAAGCTGCAACGTCTTAGTCTAGTAAAATAATCAGTCAAAACTCTTGTATGGATTATGAAGTACTTTTATTCTCCGAACTCATTTTCTAATTATCATTAACATACAATAATATGGTTTAATTTCCATTAAATTCAATGTTACGGATGGACTCTTTAAAATGATTATATCCCAGGGTTACAAGTCTGATTGAACTATTCGTCACTCTAGACGCTAAGAATTTCGTTACATTATTTAATGAATAAAGCAGGTTCTTTGAGACTGCAAGATACACATAAACTAAAACAATGCACTACTATCATGGTTTAATAGTAGGAGAGTGATAACATTATTAAAATTCCTTAACGAATAACATAAAAAGTGAACATGTGATTATTATTGAAATTTGAGGTTAAACTGGGTTCATTGGAACATAACTTAATCAACTTTAAATAACTAATATTTCTTTAACGATTCTAACATCTTCGTACAATACGGTTATGAATGTAATCTAGTGATAAACGTCATTATCTACCTTCTTAGATTGGATAAAAACAAAGTTAACAGGTATTTGGATACGCCCCACTAATAGGGTTGGGAAGTATTACACATTTAGTAATAATCTTAATTTTAAACACTGCATAATGCTTATTCTACAATAGTTCAAAGTTTTCTTTTAAGTTCATCATTAACTGTTTAATGCCTCTTATCTCAGTAAGTCCATTGAAATACTTCTAAAATTAAAGTTTGTTTGCGATTAAATCTCTCACTATTAATTGTCTGATTTAATGGTTAAAGTACTTTTCCAATCTTGGTTGGTTAAAATTGATCTAATTATGTTAATTGATTTCGCTAATAGCGTTCCTCCAATATTTTATTACTATTTTAAATATTTAGTCATGGTCACTTATACTTGCGTTCAAAGTCGTTCTTGGAGTATCACTATTGAACAATTTTTATTTGGATTAAATTATTTTAATAATTCATTATCGCTCACTGCCTATGCGCACATACTCCGGATTGGAACATTGGTTAAATAAAACTTTCACTCTGTTTACGTCCGACCTAACCTCAACTTCGTGTTTCGAGGTTATAATGCTTTGGTCAGCTGCCGGCTATTAATTCAGTATTGTTGGTGACGATGACCTGCGTGGAGTTCTTGTCGGAGTCTCGAGATGAACTGACGATCTTACCTGTGTCAAAATCTCGTACCTAGTAATTAATAACGGCCACTGATTGGTCAATTGTTGTAATTTCCGTGTACTTTCTGTATTATTCGGCAAAATAGACGCTTTCTTGGCGTCATCCCGCTGGGTTCGAGATTACGGGAAATTGGTTCCCCATTGTACGCCCACGGGCTTGTAATTAATTATTTTTGACATGATAATGTCTTATGGCTGGGGGTCATTTGAAAATTTCTGTAACGCATCACGCTGCATGACGTCATCATTTACCAGCCGGGAATTTTTATAATTTAAATTGTTCACTTATAAATACACTAATCCTTTTTTCATTACTCCCATCGTTTTTGTCCTTTTACCACGAGTATTTCGGTTACCCACACCATATAACTTTGATAAGGATTAACAAAACAAATTTATTACTATTTCTTACGATCTATTTACATATCTTATTTTTTACTTTATTCTATTTATTATGTCCATTCCCTGATAAATTCTTTTCATTTTTATTTATTTATTAATTATCACACCTTCTCATTAAAGTTTCAGGTGGTAATTCTTTAAAAATTGTCTCTAGTAGTTTAGGCCTACTTCAATATTTTTTACTATGTCTGTCCCTTTCTTATATTAAGGATTCTTATATTTATTGTATTATTATTATTATTCACTTTTGTTCTCTGTGATAGCTTATAATTACTGCACAGTAGTATTTTAAATAATTATTTAACTATTATCCATAACAATTATATTTCTTTTGGCTAGACACTTGGTCTATGGTCTTGCTAATTATTTATTATTCATTTTATAATATTATGGGTTTCTAAACCATATTTGCTGTGGCCTATTTATACTGAACTAATCATTATAACTTCTGATTACCTCAGTGTTAGCTAGTATTGTCTTATTTTATTTTATTTACATTTTTTCTCAGACTATCATTCAGTATTCTTGAGTGTTACTTTTTTTTCTTATTTGATATTACACCTTCTTCTTTTGATTAGGTTTAGTTTGTATCAGATTTACTATAGTAATGTTAATGCTTGGCAGTTTTGTTCTGCTCTGGTATTTTGACATTTGTTGGTACCTATCTAATGCTTCCTGCATCTAGTTTCAGCTATGAGTTATATATAATATACAGCATTAGTATTAATTTTTGTGGCAATAAACATTGATTTGCCTTACATCAGTAGTATTACTTCTTAGTTAATATCATGGACTGAGTCCCTTTTCTTTTATAATCATTTTATGTGTGATTATTATTGTTCAAGGTGCCAGTACTATGCTGTACCTCTTGAACATGTTAATTTACACTTATTACGTACACAAGTCCTTTTATATTATTAATTTTTGTAAATGGAATGCTCCTTATAGTCTCTAATTTGCTTACATTACAATACATTCTAGTATAAGAGCATTCCTGTTATGGTTTTGTGCAATTCTACTTGAAACTTGCTGGTTGTTCAGGTTATGTGTCCTCACCTGGATCCCCAACAATGGTTGAGCCTTAGATTTTGTTTTTTTATATATTGCATCGAGTTCTTTACATTTACTTAATGCTAATTTTTATTATTTATAGATATATTTTTCTTTTTGTGACTATCTCAACATTATTGTTGATTAATAGTTGTCTCATATAATTTTATATCTACTTTACCAGTTGAACTAGTCTTTTGGACATCATTTAGTTGTTATTTTTATACATTATTAATTTTTACATTTACAACTCTTATATTCTATTATTTCACTCTCCCCTTTATTTTCTATCATCATTTTTTTTACCTTTAAGTTCTGGTTATACTGTCAGGTCGTTGAATTTAGTTTATTAATAGTTTGATGTCAGTGTTAAGTCACAGCATAGGGTTTTAAATCAACTTTTAAATTACTTCTATTTTCTCCATCATTAAAAATATTATTTTCTCATGGTTTATTTTATTCTTGTCATTATTAGTTCCTTCTTGTAGTTGAATTCCTTTTATTTTCCCTAGTCGCACTGATTCTATTATTACCTTAATAAATCTCTTCTTGTTAGGGGTGTTGTTGTCTTTTTTCACTGTCTGATCTATTGGGTATTTGGGTCAACATTGTCTTGTCTTTAGTCGTGTGTCTTCGTTTCTTCTGTAATACATTACTTGTTAATTATAATTTATTTTATTCCCTTATATTAGTCACAATTCGTCCTATGTTCCTTTTTTAATGTTCCCATTTTGTTGTTTATTTTGCTTTGGATTGTTTATAATCTGTTTGTTTTACTTTGGTATTGGGTTGGTTATATGTACCGTTACAACATATAATGTGTTTGTATTATGTACAAAATTTATGAAATTTTATTCTGAGAAGTAAAAGTATGACTTGATTAATTATTATAATTAATAATAATTATTATTATTAGAGGGGTGGTACAGTCTATGCCGCATCCCGCATTTCCATCGCCATTTCTCCCTGTCTTTCCAGTCACCGTCCTCAATAGCTCGATCTCTCATGCTTTTCCTAATTCCTGTTCTCCATTGTGTTGTCAGTCGTCCTTTTCTTCTCCTGTTTTGTGGTGTGTAAGTCAATGTTTTCTTTGGCCATCGCTTCTCCTCCATCCTCATTACGTGACCGTACCATAGCAACTGTCTGGATTCTATTCTTTCCGCTGTTGTAAATATGACGTGATTAATACTAATTTCAGTCTATGTTGCAGTATAGATAAAGTAAAAATACTGTAATTTTCAGAACTTATTGTTGTAACCCAACATCTAAATAACGAGTAGGCCTACTGGGTTACAACGAGCGGGTGTCCTTGGTTCCGTACGCTCGTTAAAAGCGGGTTTGTATGTATGTAGTGAAAATTACTATATTATAACATGCGAAGTTTACAATAATAAATGCGTTACTGTCCGTTATGACGTAGAAAATAACATAATAGGATACGCTACATAAGTATGGACACGCGCTTAATCACAACATACACATTGGTGATGGGGGGGGGGGGGTGAGATTCAGTCTTACAAACGAATAGCTTTTTAATCTGCATTATTCACCTCATTACGCAGTAGTCAGCCGTCTAACTACAGTAATTTTTGGCAGGCCAAGTCCAAGCCGGGCGAATGCTATTTTTAAACAGCGTTTACCCTTTATTTGGCTCGTCTAGACAGATGAAATTCAAAACAATTCCGTGTTCATAAGCGGTCCCATGGTGTAATGGTTAGCACTCTGGACTTTGAATCCAGCGATCCGAGTTCAAATCTCGGTGGGACCTAAGAATTTTTATTTTCATTGACTTCCCTTACAAGATTTAAACAAAATTTAAATAAAAAGTATAACTGTTTAAACAATTAAAATTCTACGTTTTCAGTGGACATTAAAGTGAATTCCTTTAAATTTATTATGTAATGAGGTCAGTTTTAATCGGTTATCTTTCCAGTGATACGAGTAAACACAAGTCACTGTTTTGCATACGTCTAACGAGTGTGTGTACGGACTCACAAACGTTACATGTCTTTTCTCTGACTGTCATGGAAATATGGACTCGCACGGGCGCACACATGCGTGACTCACGTTTTATTCGTATTTTATAACAATATGTTGATAATATTTTGAATGAAAGATAATCACAGCTGTTTACTGTATTAATTGGTTGAATTAGTACGTCCGTATGTAATCGATTCTAATTAAAATAAAACAAGTTACACGCTGTCGTTTCTTAAAAACGTGTTTTCAACTCTTGTTACAATAAATTTTTAGTAAAGAAAAATTTCCCCGGTCATTGTTCAAGAACAGGAAACTTAACGTTCCGTTGTATTGCGTTCATGTATTTGTGTACTTACCGATATGTCACATATTTCTAACGCTTATATGCCGAGACAAGTCTTGATATACTATGCTCTAAGTACGTTCTCGGAAACTAACATAACGAAGTCTGGGACGTTTTGTGACCGTGTAATAAATGACACGTGGGTTTTCGTCGTGATAAATGACGTTTACATTTATACATTCCGTTTGCAAATTATAATGTTTCCAAATTAATATTTTTGTCATCTAACGAGAATTAAAAAAAAACGAGGTTTTCGTATTCAGACAGTAGTATTGATTTATGTAGTTACAACACTTTTGTTAACTATTTACACGTGAAAATTAAAATAATATGTATTAAATTAGCAGAGCACTACTAAAAACGTAAAATGAATATTTTGTATCTGTGTGCGCTTATTGTGAAGTTGCGTTTCCAAACACCACCCCCATTTTACGCATGACGCATGGCATATTTTTCTCTAGTCCAAACCACGTATGCCACTTGCCTGTTTGGGGAATTTCATAGAATGTCGTGTTTGTCTAAAACAGTAAAACTGGTAATCAGTTTGACACTACTCTCAAATTTGAAAGGAACGCGCGCGCGTGTGTGTGTGTGTGTGTTATAACTTTATGGTAATTTAGGTGTTGTTTACTTTAATGTGACTTGAGCTTGCGCCACTTGTTTCTTCTACTCTTCGTTGTTTTTTCTCCACTTTGAGGACAGTGTGAAATGCCTGTTCCGCCTTTGAAGTTTTCAGTATTAACCTTCAATCTTATGTATGCTTCTCTATACTTTTTCTTCTGATGCGTTTATATTGTTTTACTCCCTTTGGTAGTCTGTTTTCTGGCATTCTTTCTGTATCGGGCCTGTCCACTTTTCAATATTTTTATTGTCGTTACTGCTATGTAAGTTTCATTAGTTCCTTATATGTTCATTTTACTTTGTATTCTATTGATTTACGCCCCTTTACTCTTCTTATAAATGGTACCTCTGAGACCTTATTTATTGGCGATAGTCCAGGTTTCATTTCCATGTAGCCACTTTGTTTCTCTCCTGACATTGACCTTTAGTGTTCTGTAGATTGTCCCAAATACATAATGACATTTATTGATATTGTTTGGTACGTCTTCGTCGCCCTCATACGTCGTTTCTCAAATAAATAAAACGACATACTTGTTCTACTGATTTATTGTTAATTACGGTTTTTGGTTTAACGTGTCCCATTCCGCAAAATACTATAACTTCAATCTTAGAAGTGCCTACCTTCATGTTGTAATACTTAATTTATAAACATTACATTTTCATATCCGTTAATTTCGTAAACTCTTCTCGTCACTTGTAATTGTTTTTTTTTCATACCATACACAAACATCGTAGTGATCTGCGCACGCGCGCGCTTATTCAGTGTATCCGCGCGCCCGCGTGTTTACAAAAATATGGAGTGGGAGATCAAAATATATAGAGTCAAAATAAAAATTTATAATAATCGATGTGGAGATCAAATCAAAGAGAATTTTAATCAAAATTTGAATACAGTATTCAGATTTTGAAATTTCACCGAGGCCCACAAAAGGCATACAAAATTGTAAAACTCGGATATCGGAATAAGGAAATTTTACCCCAAATCCGAATGTAATGTGAACTTTGAAAATGTTTCCTTTTAGGGTCACCAGGGGTCAAAACTGTAAGTCAAAATTGTAAAATTCTAAGTGGGGCATCAAATTACGAGGAATTTTTTACAAAAATCGGTGTGTTTAATCATTCGACAAAATTAATCAAATATATTGCAACTTACCGTCTGCGGCTTTTTGAAACAACGTCTTCACTATGAAGTTTACATGTTTCGGGACACTTGTCCCATCCTCAGAACTTAAAATATTCGTGTATCATTTAACGTTGATACAGTTGTCAAATAATTAAAATATTAAAATCCAATATTGATTTTGTTTTTGTTTCATATTGGATTTTAATATTTTAATTATTTGACAACTGTATCAACGTTAAATGATACACGAATATTTTAAGTTCTGAGGATGGGACAAGTGTCCCGAAACATGTAAACTTCATAGTGAAGACGTTGTTTCAAACAGCCGCAGACGGTAAGTTGCAATATATTTGATTGAACAACACGTGGCTTGGTACTAAAAACTTTGGGATTTATTCCTTTTAGACAAAATTAATATGTCTCAACACACCCTGAAAAATTTAGATCGTCTTCAAAGAGTTTGTCATGTTTGCAAAAGAACTTTACACATTGTTTTCGGTTTGGTGTATTCGTGAAATATATTACATAGAGGCCTATGTTACTACGTATAGGAAACATACACGAACCTATAAGGTACGACTAAATTATTTGTCGCTTACACATTATGGTAAATGGTAAATGTCATTGCACAAACGGTAAATGTCTTACGGATTGGTAATTGTGGTAATTTAATAATTAAAAAAATACAGTAGTTCGGAATTTTAGTATTTATAGTATGATTGTCCGCTGTACAGTTGTTATTTTACTAAAAAAAAAAAGAAATATAGTACAGTAACTGGAATTTTTATAATTTTTCTGATACTTGAAAAATTACCTAAAAATTGAAATTTTTGTAATACTGAATGTTTTTTGTTCAAAACAGTGAGCGATTTCTGCAGCTCAGGAATTTTACTAGTGTTTTAAAAAAATGTTGTTCGACTCCAATATTGATTAAGGAACAAGAGAATGTTTATTTTGAACAAGAATTTCCCTGGGTGTTGTTCTCAACGATTATGCCTCATTCAGTATTTACGAAGTTGGTAAAATTACTTAGGATTTAAACCGTATAAATAAAGTTAGAGCAAAATCTTTCTGTACCACAGATTGCACTAATGTCCGCACTATTGTAGCATACTAATTAGTGATTTTTCACACGTTATGTACTCCTTTTATAATTTGTGTAGCTTTGGCCAGCATTTATTAAACGCGCGCGCGCGCGCGCACACACACACACACACAAGTCGTAAGTGGCTAGGTAGGAAGCAGCCACCATTAATAAGCCATAAGTTGAACCCACGCATAACTAACTACAGAAGCAAAATCTGTTCCAAAAAATATTTCTGTAAATTTGAAATCAAAAGTGTGTTCGGGAAAAAAAGTGGCTAAAGGCGACAACGTGAAGCGAAAATTTATTTCATCTACCAAATGTTTATCCTTAAATCATCTATTATTTCGTTCAGAAACAATTTTGGCTACCTTACTCGAAATCTAAGGGCAAACAGTGACTATAAGGATATTGATTCCAGTTGTTTTGTATCTTTCATTATACATTTTATAGAACCTCAATTCTATATACGTTATTCCAGCTACCCTAAGGAAGTCTAATTAAACTCCTCCGTACAGCATTAAATTTAGGATAGATTTGTTCGATTCCATTTCTTATTGTCTCAGTAAAACTTTTCCATAAAATACATATACAGTATACCAACTTTAAGCTAAAATAAAAATGTACGTATATTGATATCTCTGTAAGAAATTTGTTTTGGTTTCATCATATATAGGCCTATTAGCATCTACCCTGTAGTGTCTTCATTTTTATAAAATGTTCAGACGATATTTGCCAATTATACGTTTATGGATATTATAAAGAATATTACATCACATACATACAAGTTGCAAAATCTACAAACACGTTGAAATTTACACATAGCAGAGTTCGATTCGAAACACTTACAAACAAGGTGCTACAGCATTAATTTACACAAATACTGGATGGAATATGGTCTGGTCTACTACGTTTTAACATTCTATTTAAAGTTACCAAAATTGACGACAACTATATAAGTAAAACATTTATAAAGTATTTGCTTTTTTTTTAATAACCTATACTACTTTATCGACAAGTACAGTAAATTGATCCTATATCAGTATACAATATGCTTCCTTTATTGTGAATGGTCAGCCTTAAGAAAAAAATATTTTTCAGTTTCGTCAGGGTTTCAGTCTTTATTCCAAAAAATTTAGTAATTTTTTTAATATCTGGTATAACAACCACACAGTTAGGTTTCCAGTGTTTGCTGTACTTTGGTTAGAATAGGACTGCAAAATTTCTGTCGTTCATGTATACGTTAATTTGTTCTCTGCATGTTTTATTGTTATCCATAAGTTAATGTTTACCTCAGGTTCAACATAAAAGTGAGGTGCTTCGCTTAAGATACTGTACTTAAAGTGGCATAAAATTGCTGCACACTCTTTCTAGTTAGATTCCTTTTCACTACTGCACTACTTATTCGAAACCCTCGTTTGGCTTTTTCATTTAACAACAGTGGTGAAACATTACAAAGAAGTTGTAATAGTATCCCAGTTTTTCTTGTTGAGAATACTAATAATAATAATGGCTCCCATATGTACCACCGAAGCAGCTTAGGAGTCAGGCAGGGTAGGCTGCCATATGCGAGCCTTACGGCATACAAGGAAGGCAGTGCGGCCAGCACTACGCTTCAGCCGCCCATTATTATCCCCAGGATGTTATCCCAGGTACTCATTTTCAACAGGCTGAGTCGACCTGAGGGCTGAAAAACGCACCTTGATTTTATGGTGCGGGCCCGGAAATTGAACCCGGGACCTCTTGATTAGTAGCCAGGTGCCATACCCACTGGTCTACTGAGCAGCCCAGAATAGGCCTACTATCAAGTCATAATTGTTGCAGGTACAGTAGTTAAACCTTAGAGTCACTGTAAGTGTGAACTTTGTGGCGTCATCCCTTCGTCCCAAAGAATTGCCCATAAAAGAATTGAGGAAAGGATATTGCCTACATCTTAATAAACTGAAACCGGATGTTGACAGCGTAAAGGAATTATATATGTTTGGTTTTAAGAGAGGAGTTGGAAGAATATTGCGATAGAGATGTAGCTATTTACGAAGAGGTTGTCCTGAGTTGAAAGAACAGTCCTTGGAAATTGCTATGTATCCTTTTTCTTAATTGACGTGGCAAGTATCTATAGCTACACAGAGATATAGCTCGCGCGCTCAGAACGTTTACATGCTCAGACCTTCGATGTAGCTGTATGTTTTTAAACCACATAAATAGTAAAATGTCTTGTCCATGTGGACACAGCGTGCCGTAGTTAGTATTCGCCAACTGTACCTTATCACTTTCAATGAATGTCGTCGTCATTCTGCTGTCATTGTAGGTCTTTGTTGAAATTATATTGCTACGTTTCAACAGTGCGACTATATACCTGGGTGGAGCTAAAAAATTAATTACAACTGATGTAAGTTGCTTTTAGGCGACGTAAACGGACCAAAGAGACTGCTCTACAGATGGTTACAAAAGAATACAATAACGGTGTTAAACACAGATATAAAAGCGAAATTACAGATGGAAATACAGTAATTTCAACTATTTGCGAAATTATATTGGCTACGATAGGAAGTATGATATTGACGTTAAGTTAGGCATGTTCCAGACGACCTGTGGGACAGTCAACCGAATTTTTAGAAACAAGGTACGCCGAGGTACAGAATTCATGTTTTACGACGTTATGGTGGTCCCTGTACTGTCTTGTGAGTGTGAATTATGGTCAAGAACCAAGAAACAAGAATGTAAAATATAGGCGTCGGAAATGGTATTTTTAAGAGGAGTTAAAAGGTGTTCTAAACTTGACTGTATAAAAGACTGTATAAAGAATGAGGCCGTAAGGGAAGAATTACAAGTTCTTAACTTGAATGAAAAACTAGAAGATTACAAACAACGCTGGAAAGAACACTTAGAAAGAATCTCAGATTCCAGATTGGGCAAACAAGTCTGGAAATACAAACCTATAGGACACAGGTGTGTGGGTAGACCCAGGAAGAGTTGGCTGGAGGATCTTTAAAGGCGGAACAGACTAAAGCTGTACGCCAGTGTCACGGATATTTTGGCACGGTTGTCCTAGATCTGAAATGTGGTATGCGAGTAGCTAGGTACGTACAAGATGAGTCAAGAGTCTAAAGCAGATGCCATTGAACCTCGTAAACCTCGTTGCGTCGTCTTTCGAGGCAGAACTGATGCCAACAGAGACATCCAGTGAGAAGTTGAGTATACGTGACTAGTTTGTGTTCATTCGAACACAACGTTCTATGACAACTATCCTGTTGGACACCCATTTAACTTTAAGAGATGTAGGTACAATTTAGACTGGTTGGGTCTTGCCAAGTGTGTTGGTTCCAAGATGTCGGTTTTATCACATGCTTTCCTTTACACCTGTTACCTCGATTATTAAGTGTTATGACGAAAAGAATATGTGAGTTTTTGTTTTATTGTGCTTTATAATTTATTGATATTTTTTCATTTTATTTGTTTACTGTTATTATGTTTATTTACCTGAGAGTACAAATAAATTAGAAAAAAAATTAAACAGAAACTCGCAATTAAAAAGATTTCTAATAAACCTACTTCTAAAAACAAATCTAATAACTCTAATATAAAATATACAATCTTTTCTTATTACGGAAATAATTAATAAGTAACAAAAACTAACTAAGTATACAAAAAACTTACATATACAAACTTAACAATATCTTATAACACAGATAAACAGTGTTTGGTAAAAATAAAACCTAAAACTAAAACCGACATTCGGGTTAAAAATTGAATTTACTAAATTGAATGACTAGATCGCATGAAATTTTAGGACAGGCGAGGAAAAAGCTACATAGGCCTACCTTATTTTCTCGTGTATAATGCGCACTTTCTTCTCCAGATTATCATCCCAAAAATGTGGGTGCGCATTATACGTGAATAATATAATTTTCAAGCTAAGTTGTAAATCGTGTATGGTAAAATTGTGCACAGTTGATAACGTTACTTAAAACTGGGAGGCTTGAGTCTAGTAATAGTAAAATGACATTTACCGGTAATTTAGTTCGCATTTTTCACCCCTTCTCCATCAGTTATTTGTTCACGTCGTATACTTATAACGGTAGTCTGTTGTGTCTTACAGTTCAGTACCGGTATGGCATGTGTTGTGAAATGCAGATTTAATGTTGGTAACGAGTGCAACATCTCTATCGTCCTTTGAGGCTCAGTTTAAATTATCCGTAATAAAATTCACAAAAGAAAACTGGTAATCGCGCCGCATCGCGTAAATTCGATACAGCGGAATCTAATGTTCGTGAATGGAAAACGGAAAAAAAATTACGTGTTCAACTTCAACAAAATCAACGGACCTTAAGTTCTCTATAATTCAAAAAGGTATGCAAAAACGTAGTTGATTCTGTTTGAATTTACGGCTGTTATCGTTCGTCATATAAAAAATCGGTATGGAGAACCATACATGACTTCCATATTCTAAGATTTATATTTAAAATCATTTTCAGCCAAACAGCCAGAGAAGGAATTTTAACAAAAAAATACTTCTTTGTTGCCAATAACGTAGTACACATATAAAAAAAAATTATCCCCTCCCCCTTCAACTATAATTTTGATTTATAGAAAATTACCCGCAGCCCGTTCAACTAGCCTCTTCATTTATAGATATTTCATCTACGTTTCTACAGTGGATTATTAAGATCTTATCAGGATACTTTATCAAAATTAAGTACTTTACTCATGTTACAACAAAAAATGTTTCAGGTAAACTGCCCTTTCCCCGTAACCGATCTTCACCAAAATCAACAGACATTGAGTTCTCTATAGCTCAGGCACATATGTAAAAAATTATTTGATTCTGTTTGAATTTACGGCAGTTATGGTTCGTCATATAAAAAATTACCCATGTTAAAACATAAAACATGAGATTTATAAAACATATCTAAGATTTATATTTAAAATCATTTTTGAAATAAAATATTTTCATAGAACCTACTAACGCTGGGGAAATCTCAGGAGCCAATCAGAGTTGGGCCTACCTGTCACTCTGCTGAATTTGGTGGAAAGCCCTGTCACTGTCGTCAAAGTATCAGCCTTGACAGGGTCCTCTTTTTCTGCAAAATAGGAGAGGCTTGAGATGGAGTGAGTGACATGGTCCCCACCTCAATGAAGAACCCATTGTTTTATAAAAATATATTTAAATTTTGAAAACTGAAAATTCTTTTCTTGTAAATATTTATATTTTATAATCAAAATGACTTTATTTTTGTTACCTGGCAACAAAATTATTTTATTTTCAACAATTACCATTGTTTCAAAAAGTTTAAATAAATTTTCAAGTACTTTACTCTTGTTAAAACGTAAAAGGTTGCAGGTAAACTACCCCTTCCCCTTAACCGATCTTCACCAAAATCTAAAGGCCTTGAGACCTCTACAATTCAGGGACGTATGCAAAAACTTATTTGATTCTGTTTGAATTTGCGGCTGTTATAGTTTGCCATAGAAAATACGCTTGATAAAAAAACGTTGCAGGTAAACTACCCCTTCCCCTCAACTGATCTTCACCAAAAACAATAGGTCTTGAGTACTCTACAAATCAGGGCTGTATGCAGAAAATTATTTGATTCTGTTTGAATTTGCGGCTGTTATCGTTTGCCATAGAAAATACCCTTGTCAAAAAAAACGTTGTAGGTAAACTACCCCTTTCCCTTAACCGATCTTCACCAAAAACAATAGGTCTTGAGAACTCTACAATTTAGGGCTGTATGCAAATAATCTTTTGATTCTGTTTGAATTTGCGGCTGTTATCGTTTGCCATAGGAAATACCCTTGTTAAAACATAAAACGTTACAGGTAAACTACCCCTTTCCCTTAACCGATCTTCACCAAAAACAATAGGTCTTGAGAACTCTACAATTCAGGGCTGTATGCGAAACATTATTTGATTCTGTTTGAATTTGCGGCTGTTATCGTTTGCCAAAAAAAAAATTTCCCTTGATAAAAAAAAACCGTTGCAGGTAAACTACCCCTTTCCCTCAACCGATCTTCACCAAAAACAATAGGTCGCGAGTACTCTACAAATCAGGGCTGTATGCAAAAAATTATTTGATTCTGTTTGAATTTGCGGCAGTTATCGTTTGCCATAGAAAAAAAATCTACAGATAGACAGACAGACAGACAGACACACACACAGACACTTTTCGGAAAACTACTTTTTTTCATGTTTTGAGTGTAGTAGAATCAGAATCTGCATTAATCTCGAACACGATTTTTTTTGCCATCACCATACTTCCATTCCTTAAGGAATATGGAAGTAAATATCGGTATGGAGAACCATACATGACTTCCATGTTCTAAGATTTATATTTAAAATCATATTCGAAATGAAATATTTCCATAGAAACTACGTCTTTCTACTTATTGCTTCAGCATTAACCACAGTACTGTGGTCACTAACGTATACCACCTCACGTTTTCGCACTCGATTTTCACCGATGATGGCAGTCGATGGCACTGCCGAAAAGTCTGGTTTTGCAGAAAACATTGAACTACGGCTAAAGAGCCCGGGAAGCAATTTTAACAAAAAACTACTTCTTTGTTGCCGATAACGTAGTACACATATAAAAAATTCTGCCCTCCATCTTCAACTATAATTTTTAATAATAGAAAATTACCCCCACCCCGTTCACCTAACCTCTTCATTTATAGATATTTCATCTACGTTTCTACAGTGGATTACTATGTGCTTCTTATCAGGCTACTTTATTTATAAAAATTAAGTACTTTACTCTTGTTAAATCATAAAATGTTTCAGGTAAACTACCTCTTTCTCTTAACCGAACTTCTCCAAAATCAACACACCTTCCGTCCTCTACAATTCAGGGAAGCATGCAAAAAAATATTTGATTCTGTTTGAATGTGCGGCAGTTATCGTTCGTCAAGGAAACATTTCTCTTGTTACAACATAAAATGTTGCAGGTAAACTACCCCTTTCCCTTAACTGATTTTCACCAAAATCAATAGAGCTTGAGCTCTCTGCAACTCAGGAAAGAGTGGAAAAAATTATTTGATTCTCATTTAATTTTCGGCAGTTATCGTTCGTCATAAAAAAAATTACCCTTTTTAAAACATAAAACGTTGCTGATAAACTACCCCTTCCCTTAACCGATCTTCAACAAAATCAACAGACCTTGAGTTCTCTTTAGTTCAAAAAGGTATGCAAAAACCTAGTTGATTCTGTTTGAATTTACGGCAGTTATCGTTCGTCATATAAAAAATTATCCTTGTTAAAACATAAAATGTTGCTGGTAAACTACCCCTTTCCCTTAACCGATCTTCACCAACACCAATAGGTATTGAGAACTCTACAATACAAAGCTGTATGCAAAACATCATTTGATTCTGTTTGAATTTACGGCTGTTATCGTTTACTATGGAGAAAAATTACCCTTGAAAAAAAACGTTGCTGGTAAACTACCCCTTTCCCTTAACCAATCTTCACCAAAAACGACAGGTCTTTGGTACTCTACAATTCAGGCTTGTATGCAAACAATTATTTGATTCTGTTTGAATTTGCGGCTGTTATCGTTTGCCATAGAAAACACCCTTGATAAAACATAAAACGTTGCTGGTAAACTACCCTATTCCATTAACCGATCTTCACCAATAACAATAGGTCTTGAGAACTCTACAATTCAGGGCTGTATGCAAAACATTAGTTGATTCTCCTTGAATTTACGGCAGTTATCGTTCGTCACAGAAAAAATACCCTTGTTAAAACATAAAACGTTGCAGGTAAACTACCCCTTTCCCTTAACCGATCTTCACCAAAAACAACAGGTCTTTAGTACTCATCAAAATAGGGCTGTATGCAAAAACGTATTTGATTCTGTTTGAATTTGCGGCTCTTATCGTTTGCCATAGAAAATACCCTTTTAAAACATAAAACGTTGCAGGTAAACTACCCCTTTCCCTTAACCGATCTTCACCAACACCAATAGGTATTGAGAACTCTACACTACAGGGCTGTATGCAAAACATCATTTGATTCTGTTTGAATTTGCGGCTGTTATCGTTTACCATAGAAAAAGTAAAATATCGGTATGGAGAACCATACATGACTTCCATATTCTAAGATTTATATTTAAAATCATTTTCAGCCAAACAACCAGGCTGTGTCTTACCTGCCTTTTTATTGCTGTATTAAATGAAAAATATTATATTACATTAAAATGAAAAAATTATAATTTTATTGCCTGGCAACAAAATTATTTTATTTTTAACAATTACCATTGTTTCAAAAAGTTTAAATAAATTTTCAAGTACTTTACTCTTGTTAAAACGTAAAAGGTTGCAGGTAAACTACCCCTTCCCCTTAACCGATCTTCACCAAAATCGAAAGTCATTGAGACCTCTACAATTCAGGGACGTATGCAAAAAATTATTTCATTCTGTTTGAATTTGCGGCTGTTATCGTTTGCCATAGAAAATACGCTTGATAAAAAAACGTTGCAGGTAAACTACCCCTTCCCCTTAACCGATATTCACCAAAAACAATAGGTCTTGAGTACTCTACAAATCAGGGCTGTATGCAAAACATTATTTGATTCTGTTTGAATTTGCGGCTGTTATCGTTTGCCATAGAAAATACCCTTGTTAAAAAAACGTTGCAGGTAAACTACCCCTTTCCCTCAACCGATCTTCACCAAAAACAATAGATCTTGAGAAATCTACAATTCAGGGCTGTATGCGAAACATTATTTGATTCTGTTTGAATTTGCGGCTGTTATCGTTTGCCAAAAAAAAAAAAATTTCCCTTGATAAAAAAAACCGTTGCAGGTAAACTACCCCTTCCCCTCAACCGATCTTCACCAAAAACAATAGGTCGCGAGTACTCTACAAATCAGGGCTGTATGCAAAAAATTATTTGATTCTGTTTGAATTTGCGGCAGTTGTCGTTTGCCATAGAAAATACGCATGATAAAAAACGTTGCTGGTAAACTACCCCTTCCCCTCAACCGATCTTCACCAAAAACAATAGGTCTTGAGTACTCTACAAATCAGGGCTGTATGCAGAAAATTATTTGATTCTGTTTGAATTTGCGGCTGTTATCGTTTGCCATAGAAAATACCCTTGTTAAAAAAACGTTGTAGGTAAACTACCCCTTTCCCTTAACCGATCTTCACCAAAAACAAAAGGTCTTGAGAACTCTACAATTTAGGGCTGTATGCAAATAATCTTTTCATTCTGTTTGAATTTGCGGCTGTTATCGTTTGCCATAGGAAATACCCTTGTTAAAACATAAAACGTTACAGGTAAACTACCCCTTTCCCTTAACCGATCTTCACCAAAAACAATAGGTCTTGAGAACTCTACAATTCAGGGCTGTATGCGAAACATTATTTGATTCTGTTTGAATTTGCGGCTGTTATCGTTTGCCAAACAAACAAAATTACCCTTGCTAAAAAAAAACCGTTGCAGGTAAACTACCCCTTTCCCTCAACCGATCTTCACCAAAAACAATAGGTCGCGAGAACTCTGCAAAACCGGGCTGTATGCAAAAAATTATTTGATTCTGTTTGAATTTGCGGCAGTTATCGTTTGCCATAGAAAAAAAATCTACAGACAGACAGACAGACACACAGACACACAGACACACAGACACTTTTCGGAAAACGACTTTTTTTCATGTTTTGAGTGTAGTAGAATCAGAATCTGCAATAATCTCGAACACGATTTTTTTTGCCATCACCATACTTCCATTCCTTAAGGAATATGGAAGTAAAAAAGCGTTGCAGGTAAACTACCCCTTCCCCTCAACCGATCTTCACCAAAAACAATAGGTCGCGAGTACTCTACAAATCAGGGCTGTATGCAAAAAATTATTTGATTCTGTTTGAATTTGCGGCAGTTGTCGTTTGCCATAGAAAATACGCATGATAAAAAACGTTGCTGGTAAACTACCCCTTCCCCTCAACCGATCTTCACCAAAAACAATAGGTCTTGAGTACTCTACAAATCAGGGCTGTATGCAGAAAATTATTTGATTCTGTTTGAATTTGCGGCTGTTATCGTTTGCCATAGAAAATACCCTTGCTAAAAAAACGTTGTAGGTAAACTACCCCTTTCCCTTAACCGATCTTCACCAAAAACAAAAGGTATTGAGAACTCTACAATTTAGGGCTGTATGCAAATAATCTTTTCATTCTGTTTGAATTTGCGGCTGTTATCGTTTGCCATAGGAAATACCCTTGTTAAAACATAAAACGTTACAGGTAAACTACCCCTTTCCCTTAACCGATCTTCACCAAAAACAATAGGTCTTGAGAACTCTACAATTCAGGGCTGTATGCGAAACATTATTTGATTCTGTTTGAATTTGCGGCTGTTATCGTTTGCCAAACAAACAAAATTACCCTTGCTAAAAAAAAACCGTTGCAGGTAAACTACCCCTTTCCCTCAACCGATCTTCACCAAAAACAATAGGTCGCGAGAACTCTGCAAAACCGGGCTGTATGCAAAAAATTATTTGATTCTGTTTGAATTTGCGGCAGTTATCGTTTGCCATAGAAAAAAAATCTACAGACAGACACACAGACAGACAGACACACAGACAGACAGACAGACACACAGACACTTTTCGGAAAACGACTTTTTTTCATGTTTTGAGTGTAGTAGAATCAGAATCTGCAATAATCTCGAACACGATTTTTTTTGCCATCACCATACTTCCATTCCTTAAGGAATATGGAAGTAAAAATTACCCTTGATAAAAAACCGTTGCAGGTAAACTACCCCTTTCCCTTAACCGATCTTCACCAAAAACGATAGGTCTTGAGAACTCTGCAATTCTGGGCTGTATGCAAAATATTATATGATTTTGTTTGAATTTGCGGCTGTTATCGTTTGCCATACAAAATACACTTGATAAAACAAAAAATGTGGCAGGTAAACTACCCCTTTCCCTTAAACGATCTTCACCAAAAACAATAGGTCTTTAGTACTCAAGAAATCAGGGCTGTATGCAAAAACGTATTTGATTATGTTTGAATTTGCGGCTGTTATCGTTTGACATAGAAAATACCAATCAGAATGATCAATATTGCACACCACTATATAAAAATTATTCCGATTAGCGCTTTCAAGCTTCACAGCTCATCGTCAGATCAGGAATCCTTGACCGTTGACGATGAGCTGTGAAGCTTAAAAGCGCTAATCGGAATAATTTTTATATAGTGGTGTGCAATATTGATCATTCTGATTGTGATTTCAACCACTAACACAAATTTCATCATTAAATAGAAAATACCCTTGTTAAAACATAAAACGTTGCAGGTAAACTACCCCTTTCCCTTAACCGATCTTTACCAAAATCAACAGATCTTGAGAACCCTACAATTCAGGGCTGTATGCGAAATATTATTTGATTCTGTTTGAATTTGCGGCTGTTATCGTTTGCCAAACAAACAAAATTTCCCTTGATAAAAAAAAACCGTTGCAGGTAAACTACCCCTTTCCCTCAACCGATCTTCACCAAAAACAATAGGTCGCGAGTACTCTACAAATCAGGGCTGTATGCAAAACATTATTTTATTCTGTTTGAATTTGCGGCTGTTATCGTTTGCCATAGAAAAAATCTACAGACACACACACACACACACACGCACACACACACACACACACACGCTTTTCGAAAAATGACTTTTTTCATGTTTTGAGTGTAGTACAATCATATTCTGCAATAATCTCGAACACGATTTTTTTTGCCATCACCATACTTCCATTTCCTTAAGGAACATGGAAGTAAAAAATCATTTTCAGCCAAACAGCCAGGCTGTGTCTTACCTGCCTTTTTATTGCTGTATTAAATGAAAAATATTATATTACATTAAAATGAAAAAATTATAATTTTATTGCCTGGCAACAAAATTATTTTATTTTTAACAATTACCATTGTTTCAAAAAGTTTAAATAAATTTTCAAGTACCATACTCTTGTTAAAACGTAAAAGGTTGCAGGTAAACTACCCCTTCCCCTTAACCGATCTTCACCAAAATCGAAAGTCATTGAGACCTCTACAATTCAGGGACGTATGCAAAAAATTATTTGATTCTGTTTGAATTTGCGGCTGTTATCGTTTGCCATAGAAAATACGCTTGATAAAAAAACGTTGCAGGTAAACTACCCCTTCCCCTTAACCGATCTTCACCAAAAACAATAGGTCTTGAGTACTCTACAAATCAGGGCTGGATGCAAAACATTATTTGATTCTGTTTGAATTTGCGGCTGTTATCGTTTGCCATAGAAAATACCCTTGTTAAAAAAACGTTGCAGGTAAACTACCCCTTTCCCTCAACCGATCTTCACCAAAAACAATAGGTCTTGAGAACTCTACAATTTAGGGCTGTATGCAAATAAGCTTTTGATTCTGTTTGAATTTGCGGCTGTTATCGTTTGCCATAGGAAATACCCTTGTTAAAACATAAAACGTTACAGGTAAACTACCCCTTTCCCTTAACCGATCTTCACCGAAAACAATAGGTCTTGAGTACTCTACAAATCAGGGCTGTATGCAAAACATTATTTGATTCTGTTTGAATTTGCGGCTGTTATCGTTTGCCAAACAAACAAAAATATCGGTATGGAGAACCATACATGACTTCCATATTCTAAGATTTATATTTAAAATCATTTTCAGCCAAAGAGCCAGGCTGTGTCTTACCTGCCTTTTTATTGCTGTATTAAATGAAAAATATTATATTACATTAAAATGAAAAAATTATAATTTTATTGCCTGGCAACAAAATTATTTTATTTTTAACAATTACCAATGTTTCAAAAAGTTTAAATAAATTTTCAAGTACTTTACTCTTGTTAAAACGTAAAAGGTTGCAGGTAAACTACCCCTTCCCCTTAACCGATCTTCACCAAAATCGAAAGTCATTGAGAACTCTACAATTCAAGGAGGTATGCAAAAAATTATTTGATTCTGTTTGAATTTGCGGCTGTTATCGTTTGCCATAGAAAATACGCTTGATAAAAAAACGTTGCAGGTAAACTACCCCTTCCCCTTAACCGATCTTCACCAAAAACAATAGGTCCTGAGTACTCTACAAATCAGGGCTGTATGCAAAACATTATTTGATTCTGTTTGAATTTGCGGCTGTTATCGTTTGCCATAGGAAATACCCTTGTTAAAACATAAAACGTTACTGGTAAACTACCCCTTTCCCTTAACCGATCTTCACCAAAATCAACAGATCTTGAGAACTCTACAATTCAGGGCTGTATGCGAAACATTATTTGATTCTGTTTGAATTTGCGGCTGTTATCGTTTGCCAAAAAAAAAAAATTACCCTTGCTAAAAAAAACCGTTGCAGGTAAACTACCCCTTTCCCTCAACCGATCTTCACCAAAAACAATAGGTCGCGAGTACTCTGCAAATCAGGGCTGCATGCAAAAAATTATTTGATTCTGTTTGAATTTGCGGCAGTTATCGTTTGCCATAGAAAAAAATCTACAGACACACAGACACATAGACACACAGACACTTTTCGGAAAACGACTTTTTTTCATGTTTTGAGTGTAGTAGAATCAGAATCTGCAATAATCTCGAACACGATTTTTTTTGCCATCACCATACTTCCATTCCTTAAGGAATATGGAAGTAAAAAACCGTTGCAGGTAAACTACCCCTTCCCCTCAACCGATCTTCACCAAAAACAATAGGTCGCGAGTACTCTACAAATCAGGGCTGTATGCAAAAAATTATTTGATTCTGTTTGAATTTGCGGCAGTTATCGTTTGCCATAGAAAATACGCTTGATAAAAAATGTTGCAGGTATACTACCCCTTCCCCTCAACCGATCTTCACCAAAAACAATAGGTCTTGAGTACTCTACAAATCAGGGCTGTATGCAGAAAATTATTTGATTCTGTTTGAATTTGCGGCTGTTATCGTTTGCCATAGAAAATACCCTTGTTAAAAAAACGTTGTAGGTAAACTACCCCTTTCCCTTAACCGATCTTGACCAAAAACAATAGGTCTTGAGAACTCTACAATTTAGGGCTGTATGCAAATAATCTTTTGATTCTGTTTGAATTTGCGGCTGTTATCGTTTGCCATAGGAAATACCCTTGTTAAAACATAAAACGTTACAGGTAAACTACCCCTTCCCCTTAACCGATCTTCACCAAAAACAGTAGGTCTTGAGAACTCTACAATTCAGGGCTGTATGCGAAACATTATTTGATTCTGTTTGAATTTGCGGCTGTTATCGTTTGCCAAAAAAAAAAAATTTCCCTTGATAAAAAAAAACCGTTGCAGGTAAACTACCCCTTTTCCTCAACCGATCTTCACCAAAGACAATAGGTCGCGAGTCCTCTACAAAAAAGGGCGGTATGCAAAAAATTATTTGATTCTGTTTGAATTTGCGGCAGTTATCGTTTGCCATAGAAAAAAAATCTACAGACAGACACACAGACACACAGACAGACACACACACACAGACACTTTTCGGAAAACGACTTTTTTTCATGTTTTGAGTGTAGTAGAATCAGAATCTGCAATAATCTGGAACACGATTTTTTTTGCCATCACCATACTTCCATTCCTTAAGGAATATGGAAGTAATACCCTTGCTAAAAAAAAACCGTTGCAGGTAAACTACCCCTTTCCCTCAACCGATCTTCACCAAAAACAATAGGTCGCGAGTACTCTGCAAATCAGGGCTGCATGCAAAAAATTATTTGATTCTGTTTGAATTTGCGGCAGTTATCGTTTGCCATAGAAAAAAAATCTACAGACAGACACACAGACAGACAGACACACAGACACTTTTCGGAAAACGACTTTTTTTCATGTTTTGAGTGTAGTAGAATCAGAATCTGCAATAATCTCGAACACGATT
Source organism: Magicicada septendecula (assembly GCA_034769895.1). Lineage (NCBI taxonomy): Eukaryota > Metazoa > Arthropoda > Insecta > Hemiptera > Cicadidae > Magicicada > Magicicada septendecula. The sequence goes on from CM068370.1 coordinate 112,005,722, forward strand.
TTTTTTGCCATCACCATACTTCCATTCCTTAAGGAATATGGAAGTAAAATTACCTTTGATAAAAAAACGTTACTGGTAAACTACCCCTTTCCCTTAACCGATCTTTACCAAAAACAATATGTCTTGAGTACTCTACAATGCTATATGCAAAAAATTATTTGATTCTGTGTGAATTTGCGGCTCTTATCGTTTGCCATAGAAAAAAATCTACAGACACACACTCAGACACTTTTCGAAAAACGACTTTTTTCATGTTTTGAGTGTAGTACAATCAGAATCTGCAATAATCTCGAACACGATTTTTTTTGCTATCACCATACTTCCATTTCCTTAAGGAACATGGAAGTAAAAATGGTAGTCGCTTCGCTCTCGATGAGACCTTTCGCTGTTTCCACCATCTTCAGGTTTTAAACGACCTGTTGATGGTGGAAACACCGAAAGTCCTCGTCAAGAGCGAAGAGACTAGCATTTGTGCAACAAGTGGTGACAGAGTTGGTGTTAAGATGACTCCTAATAAAAATAACCTGACTGAAAACTATGTTTGTTTGTAGAAAATGGGCAGAGTAACAGGAAAAAGTGATAATAATTAAATTTTGACCTACAGTGTTAATTCTCACTTGCTCTGAATGTGAGTTAAAAATGTTAAATGACAAAGTAAAACAAAAAATTAAATATAGTACCTAATATATTTGGTACTTATTTGATAGGCCCTACTTATACGGCACTTATTCATACAAATAGTCGCAGTAATGTCAGTAAGAAAATTCAGACAATAATAGAACGCAACAAGAGAACAAAATAAACTTTACTTAAGCTGAACTAACTTAAAATTGTCTTTAAAGTGTCTTTGCTTCAGCGAAGATATAGGTTTCTTTCTATGCTATCTGTTGCAGACCTAGCCAGTGTAACACAGAAAATTACAATTTTATCTTTTCGCCAGACGTGCTATTTTATATTTAAGTTACTCCTCTGTAACTAACTCGTTGAGTTTCCTGGAGGTCTCCCGTGTAATATCTTCAGATAATACACTGCAAGTAGGTTTATTTTCACTGAAGCACGATTCACTGACATAGGTTTATGCGGTGTTCTCTTGTTCATGCGTTTTTTTTTCTTTGGCCAGTGGACTACAAAGATAAGAATTTTTTTAAAATTAATTTTAGGAAATCAAGAATTATGATTCGCTGAGAATCACAATAATTGTGGAATAGAAACATAATAATTGTCGAATATTAGTGCCAAAATGTGAAATACGGGCGGGGTTAATCGTCAGTAGTTTTATTTTTAAACCAAAGTTTCCGCTACATCAGAATTCGGTAGTGATGGTAAATGAATTGCAAATCCTTCAGTGGTTTGTTTGAATTGTAATTGAATATTTCGCTTACAGTATAGTTAACGGATAATCGATTTTACTTCGATTCTATTTTCGATTGTTTTAATGTTTATTGTAGTTAGCTATTTATTATATATTTTATGATTTATTTTATTATTATAATAACTGTGTGATTTTAAATAAATCGTCTTGTTTTGTTTTTATTTGAATTTGTTCTTTAATTAGTGGATTATTATTATTGTGTTTGTAAATATTAAGGTTTTCCACAGATATTAATTTTTTTACCTTCTTGTACGTTTTTAATTAATAATTAATTATTAAATTAAATTTATTGTCCAGATTACAATAAATTTACGTAGGCCAGACGAAGAAAAAAACTGTCCGCAATGCGTTTTTAAAACCTAATATTTCCATCAAAATGTCAAATTAATGAAAAACGTACAAAAACGTAACAAAATGAATATCTGGGAAAATCTTAATATTTATATAACACAATAATAATAATCTCCTAAATAATGAAAAAATTCAAATAAAAACAAAACAAGATGATTTATTTAAAACCATACATCAATTTATTTATTAGTATAATAAAATAAAACATTAAATATATAATAAATAGCTGACTACATAAACATTACAACAATCAAAAATAGAATCGAAGTAAAATCGATTATTCGTTAACTATATTGTAAGCGAAACATTCAATTACTATTCAAACAAGCCCCTGAAGATACAGAATAATTTCTGTGAAACGTACGTCAGGTGAAAATAAACCTACTTGCAGCGTATTATCTGAAGATATTACATATTTAAGTCGGTACGTGTTACGCAGAGATCCGGTTTAACGGTACTCGACTTGACGAGACGCTACTGTATCGTATTTCGTTGTGGGACAGTGACCTCTTATCAGCGACAGAAAGGGTTGTAGTAATATGGTATTGTTTGTGTGCGTCGCGCCCGAACGACAGTCTTTAGGAGATAAAATTTTCCCAGACCGATAGACGTTCGTCGTAAAACGCAAGAGTTAACACGTGGCCGACTGATTTTTACGAGACGGTGTGTGTGTGTGTAAAACAATAAATGTAATTCTCTTGAAAAAAGTAAATTGTCTGGTGTTTAAACGCACGCAGCCCTCGGCGCCTGCCACGGCCACGACGATCCCCTTCCCCACCTTTACAGTAATCGATGCAGCCCCTAGTCTGCCACCGCCGAAATATCTTCATCATCATCGTCATCACCGAGGAGACGTTTAGCTGGGCTCATTACTTACCGTAATTAATGTCGCCTGTTTAGTTATGAGACCTGTGGCAGTTGTGTGTGTGTGTGTGTGTTAGGGGGGGGGTGCGCGAATGCTTTATCGCGTGTGCCTTTGTCGTTCTTACACACACACACACACACACACACACACACACACACACACACACACACACACACACACACACACACACACACACACACATGCGGGCGTGCACCTTATGAGAAACTAATAGTTGAAGCGCACCTGTGTTTTCCGTATGTAAACAAATCTATCCATATTATGTGAGCACGACCATAGGCAATCGGTGATCACAGGTGATGATAATCTATTTCAGTTGTCTGTTGTCAACATTTGTATAATTTAATTTGAGAAAGTGACAACAAAACCAGCAAGCAAGAAAATACGACGAAAAAGTAAAATCTTCTTCTTTTGCACTTCAGAAATTAGGAAAATACATGTTCGGTCTTCAGGGTAGCCTATTAGTCTGTTCGTCTTTTCCTAGACCTATCTGTATTTCTTCCCAGCTTATACGAGTTACATATAGTTTATCTCGTATTATAGCACTTCCCTTAGTTATCTGTTTTATAACATTCTTGTTACGTGGGCTCTCCATGTTTCGTTGTAATTTTAATTCTGTAATTAATGTACTTTCGTTTAATTCTCCCGTTATACCGTCCTCACTTCTTACCTTCTCTTTTCGCTTTTCTTAAAAGTGCCATTTCTGAGGATCCAATTTTGTTATTATATTTATCCGTCATAGTTCAGGTTTCATTTCTATACAATAAAGTGGCCACAGTCATATTCATATGTGGGCATAATAATATTTTTAATACGGTGTTTACAGTAAAGCACTGCAGAATTTTAATTTTGTGAAAACTAAAATTACAAATAAATAAATCACATTCGGAAAAGTTTGTTGCTAGAAGTTGAACATGTAGGCGTATTGATATATGAACGTATGCTTCAGGGCCGGTGTTTACATTATCACAATTTACCAGCTGTTAGGCCATGGTTTTTATGTTTATCTCCAGGCGTTTAGTCCATACCAATGACGGACATCATCAGTGGTGTGGGAACACAGATCATAACACCGATGTTATTGGCCAAAAAATGACCAATTAGCACATTAAAAAAAGTGTATAAACATAACGGCCTCAAAGGGACAGAACTGTCTTTGTATTCGTTCGCGGATGGTTGTAATCTGTGTTCTCGCGTGACTGTTCGTATACGTTCGTGGGTGTTATGATCTGTGTTCCCGCGTCACTGAAGCTGCCTGGGTATGTACCTATATGATGATGAAGGATCGAGGAGTAACACCTCGTTAAAAAAAACCTGGGTTCAGCTGATTCTGGCTGACAGCACCCTGTAAGGGCCCCTTGTCTAGGAACAAAAAAACACAACGACGATGAAAGCGGAGAAAATGAACTTCAAGATGGCTGTCCAGCGACTGTGGCATCCCCAACTTTTATGAATGGTATGGAGCAACCACCCCACGTGATGATAGTTCACATAATTAAGCCATCTGTGAAGTGCTAGTAACTCTTCCAGAGTAATAAATTACTCGAATTCTTCCACAAAACCACTCTGATACCAAGGTGCGTGGTTGGATAACCTGATCACAGTGATGTAAACTGTAGACGGCAAACTACAACAGCGTTCGCGGCCGAACATTTGCGGTGTGAATGACACGTATAAAGTGTTCATCTATATCAACTATATCCATGAATGCCTGAGATATTGGTGTGAAACGGCCTGAAGACGCGAAAATCGCCAAGAACGTGTACTTAAATTCTGCAGGCAATGGAAACTCCTTTAAAACGTCTTCAACTAAAGACCAGGTCTTGTAGTTACAAACGACAACCAACAAAGTACTAATTTCTTGTTCATGCGTGTTTTCTTCTTTGGCCAGTCGACAACAAAGATAAGATTAAAAAATAAATAAATTTTAGGAAATTAAGAATTATGATTCGTTTAGAATCATAATAATTGTGGAATAGAAACATAATAATTGTAGAATATTGGTGCCAAAATGTGAAATACGGGTATTAATCGTCACTAGTTTAATTTTTAAACCAAAGTTTCGGCTACATCAGAATTCGGTAGCCGCAGTGATGGTAAAATGAATTGTAAATCCATCTCTTCTTCATCTTCTTCTTCTGTTCCGCTCTCCCACTCCCGAATTCTAGTCCCGTACCCATCAAGGAATCTCATACGAGGCCTCTTAAAATCTCGTTCACTTATAGCAAAAAATATTAAATTTGTCGTGGAGCTTCTGTCTTGCCGCATTGTTTCAACATGCGACTTTTACTGCGTTCGATACTCCTCGTTTCTACTGTTTGCGGAAAAGATTCCCAAGTCCTGCCTTATTTAGAGCAGGCCAGGGACCAATATCTGCTTTGCACCACGGTGAAGGGAGGAACTAATCCTATCAAACCTGATGACCTTGCTGTTTCTGTTCTCTCAAGTGCACTGCCTCATTAACATTTTCGTTGTACCGTAGTGCCTTATAGTGTTGTGTCTGTTGAGCTTCTCTTATAACATCGCAGCTAGCTCTGCCTTTCCCACTTTTGCTCATATTCCTTATAAGTTTATATGCCATATTTTGCCTCCCATGATTTTAAGTTACTAATAAATCTATCCGTGTATGGCAGTGTTTACTTGGTGGTGGTACTTCCTCGCCCTGTCACAGCATCTTCATTGCGTTGCGTTGTGTTGGTGTGGCGTCTTTGCGCCCATGGCTTGATTGTAGCTTCCGGGTCACGCCCCGATGACTACCAGATGAAAACAGCGCTGGTCTTTCTGACGGGTACCTAATACTTGGAAAGACACGCCGACGCGATTATTCGGTAGTCGGTGCCGGAATTTAGGAATGATTTTAATTTCAATGTCCTTTGAAGCACTGCCTCTGGTGCCAGTTCGGACAGCAGGTATCGCCTTTGTCTGATACAGTAGGGCGTCTGTCCTCTACTCCCTGGCACAGAAGCCTTGGGGCGTCGGTCGCTCTCCGCGAGGCACAGAGCCTTCGTGCTGATGTCAGGCCAAGCAGCAGGTAGGGTTCGCAGGTAGGGGAAGGAAGATATCGCTGCTGAAGGCAAGAGAGTTTCAGCTAGCGACCGGACAAAGGCAGTAAGAGTAGGAACTTGAAGACCTCCTCGAATTACGTAATTTCTGACAAACCATGGAGATCCTGACGGAGATTTTGTAATGAAATTGTCAAACTTTAACTTGTTGAAGGAATACAAAAACGACCACCAAGCGGGTGCCGCATAAATCAGTACTGACCGATGAAACTGAAAATAAATTGCCACTTCTGAATGCAGAGCCAGGCGGTTGTGACACGAGAGCATGGGAAACAGTTTGGCTCGGACGCCGCGAGCCTTGTTGACAGTTTCAGTCACGTGTGCATTGAAGATGAGATGCCAAGATAGTTAACCGACTCTTTCTAGGCGATGTTACCTAGAAGGACATCCTACCTGTTCTAGGTAGAAGGACTGGCATCGAGACACAATGGACTTGCAAGTGAAGCAAATCGCCTTGGATTTCTTCGTGTTGGTCGCCACTCGCCACTTTCTTAGCCAGTCCGGAAGCAGGTACAAGCGACGCTGTTGCTTTGTACTCGCAAATCGCGGAAACCCAACTTGTTATCGAGAATCGTCCCCTACAGTCGCGCCATCCCCCGTTAGGGTTAACGGCGATTCTGGTTCACAGGCGGATATCCCATAGGCCATTTGCCCCATTCAGGCACCTCTATTATCGAAGGCTGCGCAGTGGAGCTGGAAGCTGACGGATCTTGTTTCGGCGTGTCTCCGGCCTGGTCTGCGGACGGTGCCCCCGCCTGAGGAGTCGGACGCTCTCCTCGACCATCCACTTTTAACAATTGTAGTCGTCGATCTAAGTACCTACAACCCGTCCTGGAACAGTAGGGCTACCAATACCTACGGCAGCTCTCTCCGCCGGTTCGTCGCTGACGATCCGGACACTCACGTCATCGACCCTGAAGATTCTACTCCGGTTAGTGACCTGACGTTCATGACGTTATTGTTAGGAATGTGGCCCATCACATCCAAGTCACGTCTGTGTCGGACCTTTCATCCTATCATAATCCCCTTTATATAGCAGTTCGAGAACTGTCGGCTTCACTCCGACTTCCTAATTGTTTTGTTAGGAAGGTCAGTAGGCGCTCCTATCACGACGAGCTGTCTCGACGGTTTCCATTTGTCCAAGCCGACCCGATCGTTACTTCTGACGATCTAGATGTTCGTGACATACGTACATCTCCAGCAGTTGGTCCAAGTTGTCATCGATCGACACATATACACTCGAGGTGAACTATCGCAAATCGGCCCTTCCTCCGGAAGCTCTCCACACCATTAGGCTTCGGCACAAGCTCCGTCGCAGATGGTAAGAAACCCGTGATCCCACCGTTAAGCGGTGTTGCGCAGAGAGCACTCGACTACTTTGCAGATAGTCCGCGTTGTTACCCATTTCTCCGACGCCGCCAACAAGAAACAGTCTACGGGCGCTGTCTTGATGGACGTGAGCAAGATCTTCGATAGAGTCTGGCACGAAGGGCTTCTCTTTATACTGGCCCATCCTCCAACCATTGAGCATTTTCTGCGGTCATATCTAAGCGATCGCACCTTAGAGTTAGCGTCGACGGGTACTGTTTTACACTTGGACCCGTCGCTGCTGGTGTCCCGCTGGGATCTGCCCTCGGTACCTTGTGTACACGAACGGCGTGAGAGTTTTGCCCGGAGTCACGTTATCTTTATTCGGTGACGACGCAATGTGTCATTACAGCGCGTCATAAGGCTTATTTGATTTTAAATGACGCGGCTGCACCACCACTCACCCCGACACACCCTCTTAATGCTGCCGCCTAGATCTGGAACTGCTTATTCAGCGACAGCCTTATTCACAAGTGTCCAACATATCTGATGGATCGTTTGCTGTTCGCCACCCGCGATCCGCGCAGTAGACGAGGCTTGTCCTGTGACAGATAGCAAATAAACACTTAAGCATATAAACAGTAATATGTCGTTCCATTGGGAGTCATAAGTGAATGACAGTAATGTGAGTTACCAAAAACATACCATACATAACCCCTTCCAAGGTAACTCGTTTCTGTACCTCAGCTGTCAGTGCAGCGCATTGAACGTGGCATTATTCGCTTACATAGCTCTACCCCTCCGTAAACCTGCTGAAGACTCCACAATCCAGTCACGATTGCAAGCTACCAGTCATCGACTGCTACTATAGGTCAAGTGACGCATCGTATCGTCCTAAAACTACAACTATCACACACACACACACACACACACACACACACACACACACACACACACACACACACACACACACACACACACACACACACACACACACACACACACACACACACACACACACACACACACACACACACACACACACACACACACACACACACACACACACACACACACACAACTTTATTATTATAACTTTTTCGTTTTAATTAGGGTAAGATTTCCAAAATAGAATCATTGAGTGTATTATTCTGCTTACGTTCATTTCATTAGAAATTAATAGTATAATATCATCTGAGCTTAGAAAAACTGATGACGGATTTTAAAACTTTTTTGTGTTCATTTACTGTACTGTATCTAAAAATCTAAATTTCGATTGTAGATAATTTATGAATTATGGGAAAATTATAAAAATCCCGATTACACTACATGTCTTTACGGGCATAACAATTGTAGACCACACAATCATACGTTAAACATTAACATTCAGATTGTATTTATAATTATGTTAAATTTGATATCCTACGTGGCATTTGAAATTTTATCAGACTTTCGTCTCATTGTTTGGGCCGTGGCGTCAAAGTATGTAAAGATTAACACCACATTCAGGTTTTAGTTAAAATTCCTTTAATGTGATTCGCCACACGAATTTTTGCGATTTTATCAAAATGTTCACCCACATTTTGGACCCCGGCTTCCCAAAAATTTCAGAAATGAACACCAAATTCATATTTGGTTAAAATTTCCTTTAATTTTGGTACCCTACATGGGCTTTTGCGTTTTTTTACAATTTTAACCCTCTCACATTTTTGCCTCCTACCCTCGTGTTTTTGACGAATCAATCTCAAAAACAATAGGGTTCTGTAGGGTAAAAGTGTGGGCACGCGTGCCGTGTTTTACGAGAATTGGTCGATGCGTTCCAAAGTCATCATGAGACGTACCCTAAACAGATAACAGACAGACGTATGTTAAACGGTCGAGTTAAAACTAAGAACTCGTTTCGCTCTTTCAATAAGTGTATGCACAAAACAAAGTGTTGTAAGTAATTAGCAAATATTTTTAATATTAAGAATTAACTTTTTGTAGTGTAAGTTAATCTTTTCGTTAAAATCGTAGTGGTGCACTCTCTTTAACAGCAGGCAAGTGCGTTTACTTATGTTCCTGTTATAATGGAATTCATCCACTGAAAGTCTAACTAACAATCTGTAAACGGCTATCACAGGATGTTATGCAGTATATCAAAATAAGATAAGTTTTTTACGAGACACTAATGTGGACTAACTTTGCTCATGTCTCAAGAATTGAATGATAGAAGTGGGAACATTATTCGAACATTCGTTAAACATTTCTTTCTTCTTTTCAGTAAACCCAATATTTTATTAAGTATAAGTTTAGTGAGTTGCTGTAACTCATTTTTCATACCTTAAGAATGGCTTGGAGGACGATACGTTTGTTTGTTTTTAATGTCGGTGTGTTTGTTGCATTTTATTGGAAATTTCAGAAATGTATCACATTGTCTATACTACATACTGAAATCAGGTGATGGGCAGGTAATTTCCGAAGTGACGTTATATTATGTTTTGGAAATGTAGCATTATCTTATCATATTGCAGTTTACCCGGCCGCTGATTGCGAAGTTTTCATAGTTTTTAAGGTTAATTAATATCACAAACGGAAATAGCAGACAGGTTGAATATTTCACAAATCCGTGTGTAGACTGAAGAAGGTTTTGGGTTGCTACTGTAAGTATGCATTTTTCTGAGTAGAAAATTATGAAAGCCTAAAGAAACCGGCACTACAATTAAGGTCAGCCTCATAGTTATGCTCTTTAACATTTGATATCTTGATGACGAAACCGAAGCCTCTTGTAAGAAACTTGTGGGAAACATGCTAAGCTCAGTGAATCTTTGATACACAAGCGCGTGCGTACTGACAACAAAGTATGTCTTTTTTAAAATACAGGAGCATTTCATTAATATAATAGATTTTTTTTACTAAAATTACGAACCTGAAATTTAACTCTGACAGCTATTTCAGCTTCTCATGTCAAAGAGATCAGTGAACAACCAGTATCACATATGTTTCACCAAGTGCCCAACGAGTCATCGTGCATCTAAAATATGTTATTTTATCAAAATAATTCTAATTTTTCCTGTAATAAATTAATTCGATTTTTACCACATTCAGTAGGACTAATTAAAAAGTAATTTCAATTAAAAAATTACAGGCAAAAATCGTACTGGGCACAAATTTTAAACCTAACTTTCCATGGTACGTGAACATTATCAGAAGGGTAAGGTCGGGCAGTTACCATCGTTAATTTTTTTTTTTTGAATGTTTCGAAAAACAAATTAAATATCTGTGGTCGTCTTCGGCTGTAAGTTAAGTGAATGCATTAAATACAAACTTAGGCGTATTCATTCGCTAACAAGCGTGAACCGTCACCAACTTACAAAGTTAAACACAACTGTAGAAAAATTATATAAAAAGAAGAAGCGATACTTACCCCGACAAAGTCCGCTAGACAGAACTGGAAAGCACAACCACACTGACGCAAATTCACACAACGGACAACGTCGGAGACGAGCATTCCCCAGCTAAGCGCTCACAGCTTCTGATAATGGCCACAAATTGCTACAGTTATCGCTATTTCTTACACGTGGACCACCACAATCTACGCAATCTGCGATTTATTATATACAGATCATTAAAATTTTTTTAAAAGTTACGGGTAACTGATTAAAATTAGATACGGGTTAGAATACGTCTACGGTAGCTTTCAGACCGACTGTCTATGGGTTACCTACTCAGAGCTGCTCCGCCACAACACTTCCGATGCTCCCATCTTGACAGACTTAATACTATAACATAACACAGACTTAGTGTGGAATTTATGTATATGTTAAGAAAATATTTAAAATTGTACAGCATTTTAGGTTGTTAAAGTCTGACGCGCGGTTTTTTAAAGTCATCCAGTTTCAAAGTACAAAATGAAACAATAATTCCATTTTTGCGCTTTTTTGAAGCGGTAAGTTCGTCTGAATAAGATCCCAGTCTACAATTATTGATGTTTATCTATTCGTAATAATCAACTATTGAGAGTTTTTAAAAATTATATTCGTGGTATTTTTGTGATTAAACAAATAGTAGAGGGTTGACTCAGTGTGCTTTTACGATTATGGTCTGTGACGGAATAACTGAAAATAAATAAGGATACCAGGAATGTTATTAAAAAGACTTAGTAGAAAAAGCTGGAAGAAGGTAACTCATGTCGTTTCGAAAAATGATGACGAACGATAGTTGGCCGTAAAGACTGCAGCTTTTAAGAGAGAAAAAAGTAAGGATATCCAAAACTCAGCTGAAGGAATGAAACTGCATAAGCGATGAGAACTTGTAAATAGACGACTGTACAAATGACACTGGGTACAGAGAGAAAATTGTTACATATATATGTAGATAATACGAATGCATTGTAGATATCGGTCGGTAACATAGACACTGAGGAAAAGTGACAGAAAATAAATCGTGAGTCGGGAAATGTGGATTTAGGTGCGACGGGAAGGAATAAGGTGTTCAGATTTAAAAAAATCAATGAAGCGGTAGAAGCAAAGAAGCAAGGAGGGTAATAAATACGAGTTGTAAAAAGAAGTAAGGGAAATTGGTTATCCTGAGAGCGAATGGACTACCGAAAACGGGTTTTAATGTAACAAAAGAAAGAAAGAGGAGAAGATCAAAGCTACTGGATGACGTACATGTAGAGTGTTGTATGAAGATGTAAGCGTGAAATACCTGTAAACGGAGACGGAGGTGATGACTGGAATCTGCCAAATACTACATAATGATATGCTACTAATTTACTATGCAACAGACATAGATCAACGCTACATAAGTGCTACATGAAGATTGTCCTATCTTCATGTTGCAGACTGCTATCCTATTTGTTGTTCCTATCGTTGTACTAACACAGGCATGCAGTTTATCTTAGTTGAGTGTTATTCAGATCAGCTTTTTGTTATTAGTCAGCATTGTCGATATTCTGGTTATTGTTCCTCATGAATGTTGTTATCCATAATGTTATGTCAAATGTGACACGGAAGTCACCGAAACCTTAATACATTTCAATAAATTGTTTTCTTGCCCTCTTATAGTCTTAAGTACGAAGGCCTACATGTAGGACAGGCCGTCCCGGATCGTGGTGCTGTGTAGACTGGATACAATATTCCCTGAAGCCCTTAAACAATGAGGAACTTTGTGTGTGTGTGTGCCTACAGTCACACAGCTGGATTAAAAAAAAGAATAATACGTTTATTGTTTCCGACGTAAATCATATAATAATAATAATACTGTAATTGTATTACTATACAAATCAAGCAAATGATGTGTACTGTTCTCACGTATCGGAATTTGTTGCTGTTACATATCAGAATGTTTTTATAAACATATCTGAGTGTTGGGTTCTGTCATTGTGTACTGCAGAGACGTAAAAAACTACAGCCTTTCTGACCGTTCTTATCGCAATGGAATTTGCAAACTATACACTTCCACTCCTTAATTACACTCTACTATCTTTCCAGTTTATAGTTACATAAAGGAACGCGTTCTTCATATTAGTTTACTTGCAATAATCTTTTTAATCCTGGCAACAACAAACTGTTTCTAGAAGAAGTAAAAATGTTTAAAAGGAATATATTCCAAATTTTTTGTTTCATATTGGATTTTAATATTTTAATTATTTGACAACTACTGTATCAGCGTTAAATGATACACGAACATTTTAAGTTCTGAGGATGGGACAAGTGTCCCGAAACATGTCAACTTTATAGTGAAGACGTTGTTTCAAAAAGCCACAGACGGTAAGTTGCAATATATTTGATTGAAGAAGTAAAAAGCAAGTAATTTCAATACAGAATTTTAGGAAAAGAATATCTTTTAAAATCTTTTAACACTAAAAGTGTTACAACCGGTAAAAGAAACAGATGAATGAGAAATCAGATAATTTATGTTTTACCATCTGGCAAACAACGTTTTACCTAAATAAAGCGAAAAGTTGAAGTTACCGTTGGATGCCTCTGTGAGTGATATGGGACTGATTAACAGTTTGACGTATAAGAGAGTGTCAAAGTCGTCCACACTTGTCTTGGAACTAACCTGGGGTTTGGTTTTTTTGGGCTCTTAAACTGTCCTCCTTCAGTTTTTCTCCCTCCTTTGCGATACGCGATAACATGCGAGTAGATATTCCAGTTGCCGCAGTAACCAGTTCGAAAACACTTTTAATTGGAATGTTTATTCCTTCAGCCGCTTCTCTTCTCATAAATTGTGAAACATTAAAATTACTTCTCGTGCTTTACTATGAATAACTTTCCCTGTCTTTGCTAGTTGAAGGAGAAGTATCCATTTTAACCATCTCGTTACTGGGTGATAACACAAATAATTACGATAATACGTAATTATAGAATAAAAACAACCAATAGAAATTAACTAAAAAATTAAATAACTTGAGGTAATAATAACAAATGCAAGACTGAGATAGTTCGTCAAACAGTAGCTAACGATCTACGGGTAACTAAAACATCACACGCAAGTTGGTAACTCCTTCACTTGCTTACCAGCTGATTCTCCGTTACCCTCCCGCCATTCACAATTTCAAAGCGGACTCGTCCATCCATAAATTGGTTACTACGCATATGCCCTTAACTTTTAATTTTACTGTAACTGGCTGTGAAATATGTTATTTCATATTATATTAGCTGCCGGTACGCTGGTATATTAGTAATTAAGTGAGTGCCTAGTTGAATATAAGACAAAAACAGCAAATAATGACTTGTAACCAAACATATTGGTACAAGTAAATCACTTTAGGCTTAATTACTGCTTGTAAGTCCAAAATAGAAAGGGATAGTGATAGTAAAATACAAAATACTGTATATCAAATGATGCGTAGTATCATCATTAGAGCTCTTTACAACAAAGTACGACTACATGTAGCCGCCTCTGTTTTATTGTATGGAAACGAGACACAGATTTTGAACATAAAATCTCAAACAAAATAGTCTTCTGAGTTGAAATAATACAGGTGTGACAGTATTAGAAATCAAGACATTCCCTACGAACGTATAAAAGAAAAATGAAATATTAAAGGCAGTTATGGAAAAAACGGAAAGAACGGGTAACGAACCACTGTCTAAATAGCCTTTCATATTCAAACCAAAGTGAAAGGGAATATAGGATGACCAAGGGAAAGATGTACATATACGTACTCGGATGAAGCCATGGAAAAAAAAGCCTTGAATTTCTTCTGCTTCTGTTTGGGTAGCGTCACGTTGATGTTATGTGGGTCTTCTATGGGTTTACTCTCTAGTGTCGACTATCAAATTCTTTGACAGAGCATCGATAGCCCGACAACCTCTTGATGTTGTTTCTCACTTCACCTTGCCCTCGACGTATGCGGTGCATCAGGCTGATTGACATAACAAATGCCCAACAGGCATTTTTGTTCTTCTCTGTCTAATCATGTCTATGAATGTACTGTACTCTCTTCTGCTTTTTTGTAGGACTTACTCATTTGTTCCCTGCTTGTGCATGATTTTCGTAAGGTTCGACGCCAGCACGAACACTTTTGTAATGGATTATAATTGCATTTGTTTCGATAAGGCAAACAACTATAGTCAGACATAGAAAACTACGATGGGAATGGAACTCGACACAGGTGTAGAGAAACTTAAGAAGGTTGCCAGGTAAGAGTAATTACAATAAAGCTGTAACTGACAGATTGTGAGATGTGCAGTTATTCAGAGCCTGTGTAGTAAATTATCTGTTTGCTCCTTTCACTTTACGACCCGTGAAATGCAACTATAAGTCTTAAGTGCTCTTGGCAGATGGTGATTTTACACTTAACAGAAGAAAGTAATTACCGTTGCGTGGATATAAACGGATTGAGGTGAAGTCAACTGCACGCCAGAGACAAGAAGCAGTCACACACTGTATTAAATACTTTTATCCAAATCACAATTTGAATCGTTCTTCCCAAAACAGAAATCCACAGTAACAGTCGCTACTGTGTCCATAGCAAAACAGTTTGTGCATCGCTTCTGACAAATAGCAATGCAATCAGTAAAGTTATTGAGTTCACTATATCACGGTATGGCAGAACCATATTGCGGCAGAATCGGGGCGCCAGTGAAAACTTAGAAAATATTCTGTAACATGCTATTTATAGTTTACGTATCACAGTTTTATTTGTCAATCATAACGTTCAATTATGTTATTAGATTTATTAGAGTGTCTGAGTCGCAGTATTTAGATAAGCATTAACGTTATTCGTGTGAAAGTTGTTTTATTTTCAAATTTGAAGATTCGTAATGTTACTATCTTCAAAACGTGAAGACTTACGTGAGTTAAATAATGCGCGCGCGCATGTGTAGAAAAAATAAAATACTCGATCGTCTAATCTTAGTATCGTATTATGCCGTTTGGTAAATCCTAGACGCTACCGCCGTCTCCTTTGCTGTCTATTCCAGGCTTGAGCCTTCATCTCCTTAAACGACATCCCACAATGTATGGCATCCAGGGTCTTCAATCTTCTCCTCTTCCTCTTCTTCCTTCCATCCACTGTTCCCTCAAAGCCCGTTTATGTTCGTCCTCAAGATGTATCCAGTGTATTCAGAAGTATTCTCTCTCTTTTTATTGTCTTAAGCACTTCGTTCATTGCTTATATTATCCACTCGCCTTAATTCTGCCATCGTAACAACATTTCTAGTTCCCCTGTATCATTGTTCATGCTCTGACCCATAAAAAATATTTTACCAGTTTTTTCCTCAGATTAAAATTCATTTTGCTAAGCAAAACTTATTTTTTCCTATCGAACCCTTTCTTTCGCTACGGCGTGTACTGTACTCCTAATCACTTATTCACTAGTCCAGGCCTTAGTCAACATGTTCTCTTGTATATCTCTCCTACCCTCCTACCCCCCCCCCCGTTATACGTGGTCTATTCCTGGTCTACCAACTCCTGGTTTGTTCTCCTATTTGATACTCCTGCTTTTATACCTTCATCATCATTCATTCTCACCACTTTTATTTTCCCTACATTCATTTTCAACACATACCGTTCCATCCCATCTTTTGGTGTTTGTAAATTCTTTGAATAGTTATTGTTTGATTCGCTAAAAGTCACCATATTATTATTAGCGAAACTTAATATACTTTCCTTTCTCCAATGCCAACTCCTTACTCTCAGTCTAAAATCAGGTCATCATCTTCTTATTCTCATTACTTATCATGTCCTCTTTGTACAAATCGACAATAAAGAATCGTCTCACTCCCTTCCTAGTCACTCTGTTAGGCCTTCTGTACTTTCATAACTGCCTAAAGTAATCAGAAAACCGATAGATAGGTCAATATCCTAATCCTCTAAATGAAGCAAAGCGAATAAGTCATTGAAAATATAGACTCTGAAACGTCTTAAGAAATGAAAATTGAAGCTAATAAAATAAGGGTTTATGGGGTAAAATTATTGCCTAGCCGTTCATATATAGAGTCGAATACCTGAACATATTTTAATTTGAAATAGTCTTTGTGCGGGGGTTAGAATGTATTGAGAAATTGCATGCTGAAAGGGAATTAGAGAGGGCTGGAGTGCGAGAGACAAGTCTGCGTAAATCACAGGCTAACGTCTGTTCTACCCGGTACCACAACGCACTCCTTGGCTACAGCTACACACACTCGTCCCTGAATGAAATATTTTTTCCTTTCCCCCTGTAAATGTTAATAAATCAATATATGATAAAGTCGTTCTGCGCGCGCGCGCGCGTGTGTGTGTGTGTGTGTTAACGCGGGAGCTTATTTTTTCTAAAAATATACTTGTACCGAAACCTGAGAAAGCTGACGTGAGTGCTAGGATGTTACGCCTTTTATTCTACTATTTTTATAGTAATTCAATAAACTATTCAGTTTATCAATTCAACATAATTACGCAAAGTTTATGTACGTAATGTTTATCAATGCATATTTTCTTGTAGTGATTCTGTTATGGGATTGAAGGAAGATCGGGTTGTCTACACACATTGCACAGTTATCAGTATCAAAAAATACCATGGTAAGAACAAAACGGAAAGCAGTATAAACTAGAGGACAAGAGCCCGAGAAATGAGACAGTTTTGCTTCTGGAAGAGAGGTTGTGACAGTCAATGGAGCTGTTTATGTACTAATTGAGATTAAAAATCGGATAATTGCATAAAATTCTAAAATTGCATGGATTGCAACTTCGAGTAGAGGAGATTAGTCTTACGTTTTACAATGTATACAAG
Source organism: Magicicada septendecula (assembly GCA_034769895.1). Taxonomy (NCBI): domain Eukaryota; kingdom Metazoa; phylum Arthropoda; class Insecta; order Hemiptera; family Cicadidae; genus Magicicada; species Magicicada septendecula. Next base: position 112,022,902 of record CM068370.1, read on the forward strand.
GCTGGGAGGGAAGAAATGAGATTTCCCATGGAAGGCAGAGGCGTGCAGGAAGATAATAACTGGAAAGATCGTCTGCGCTGGAAGCAACGATGTCAGCTCGCTGGACGATGATACAAGTATACTGTTGTACAGTTCTACTGCCTGCTTCAAATTAAATTCAGATTTCTGTTTTTGTTTCATTTAAATTGGTAGAATGAAGAATGCTCAAAGGAGAGCTTCCTATGGGTAGAATTGTATTTCCCATTATCGAGAGAAACAGGTGCGGTTTTAATAAATCGGCATATGTTGTGGGGGAAGAGAATCCAACAGAAAGAGAGAAAGTATAATCAATCACTACTATCGTTAACAAGCTCTATAATAATGTAGAGTTATATTCAAAACCTTCTAACGCCATTTTGTTCTCGTTTAGAATAATCTCTTCTGTATTCAGTATCTCATACCACAGTATGTGGACATCCGGTCCAAATATAGTCCGATCACTGCAGCCATCCTGTAAGTCCTTTCCTAGTAATTTGTTAATAGTTTAATTCACGTACATATTGCTTGGTCCCAAATAGCCGGATTCGGACTCCTTATTAGGAGGATTCGTTCTTCCTCGGCCATTTGTGTTCTGATTTCTTCTTTCAAATTCCTGTTTCTGTTATTATTGCTCCTGGGTATTTGCATTTTTGTGTATTTGTGTAGCTCTCACCACTTCATCGTCTGCTGGGAGATCTTTAGCTCTTTAGCCCATAAGCCTACTCTGTCTTGCTAATATTGGTATGTTGTATAATTTTACCAAAAGATAATGATAAATTTCATGAAATTAAAATGTATTAAGTTGTCTGCAGAAATTACAGAGAAAAGTATCCCAACGTGTGGATCAGGGCATTTCAGTTCTTTCCCTTCTAACAACTGTATGGAAAATTTTAATATAAAAAACGCTCTGCTAATGGTCCCATACTGCTAATCTGTGCATCTTTGCCGTGGATAAATGTAGAAGTCTCAGTTTCCTGACCGTGGGGAAAAGCGCGCGCGCCTAGCTGTCTTTTTGTTTGTATTATAATAAAAGCTGTCGAATGTTTTTCTAATCCTGTTAACAAAACGAAATTTGTGATGTTCCTTAGAAAGAAGTAACAATTTTGTTGTTGTTTCTAACTGTATTATAAAAGAATTATGTAAATATACGTACTTTGTAAAAGAACACTGCACTGAGTACTGTGTATGTTGAAAACAATTTAAAAAAAAAATTAAAAAACTTTCGTTATTATGTATAGTGTAAAGTTTACCGTATCTAATTTTAAATAGTATAATCATGTCACAAATTGGAAAGCAACAGCATTTTATCAAATTTTAATAATCCTTTTAAAATATAACTTGAAAAATCATCTCACTTTATCTACTCTGGAATAAAGGGCTTCCAGAACTAACTGCTTTTATTCTAACATCCTAGGACGTTCACAAACTTTGTAAAATGTGTTCAGATTTCAAATCGTTCCCTTAAAAGCATTGGAAATGTATAATGAAAATATACTGTTTAGTAGTGCGTTAGTTTCGCAAAACTTGTATTAGTATACAAACTTGTATTGTATTTTCAGCAAGACTCTTGCGTTTTTCCTTTTTCCATGGCATGAAAGATATGAGATCCGTTTGCTTACTTTATCGTACTAATCTTAATTTGTCTCGCCATACTTCGTTCTGTAATTTTTTAAAGGTATATATGTAGGAAATCCATCGGACGGAATTTTTGTCCTCACTAAGAAAGCTACAAAATTTTTCACGCCACACTCTTCAAAATGTACTGGAAATATGCTATTCAAAGTTGGGACAGAAAATGCAGAAGTATGGGAATTTCCTTTAACGACGAGACCCCTTAAACAGCAAGCTTCGCCGATGACTAGAAAGTGCTTATTAGGATCATGACGATCTAAAATATGTGGCACGGAAATCTGTAGAGGAATATGAAAGATGCGACTAGAAGTCACCATGTTCACTGGATGAAGGATGACATCAACATTTAGTGTTGGAAGATGCACAGTGTTTATCAAAGGATAACACATACTTTTTGCCTTTGAAGCATGTGTGAGCATGAAGCTCACAGAAGAGAAAAAGTCAGCGAAACCATAAAAGAATTAAACAGACAAGGAAGAAACGCTGTATCCGTGGTTAGTGAAATACTGTAAGAACATGAACAAGGGAAAGAAACTAAATATATTTAGCATTACAGTAAAAATATCATCATAGTTGCAAAGTATGGCAACTGAAAGGGAGAACAGTAAACATTCTGAGAGTTACAATGATGAACTGTTGGCAAAGGTCCGTGATCAGGTCTAGAAAAGATCGCGCAGACCGGGGCTGTGCGGGACGAAGGGCTTGCCCGTCGCCCGCTCGTGTACTACGTCCCGAGCTTCAGAAAGAGCTCCTGCCTTAGGGACTACTGATAATCTGGATTTAGGGTGTGGCCTGCTACCGGCCGTGGGTTGTCAATTAATTACTTAATTGAGGGTGAGTGTTCGCCTAGGCCGGGGCCAAGATTCTCCTGGCACAGATTGGTAGCGACCGAGGGCGCTAATGAGATGGTTGCCCTGGAATCGGGCGGAGCGACGATAGAATTTTCGGGACAGTGTCCGTATAGTGGCGTCCAGGGAACGGACACGCAGGGAGTCACGGATAGTTTTGTTTGATGTCAGATAATGGACTTTGTATGCCCAGCGCAATCCTCGGTCAAGGAGAGACTGAAGCTTTCGCTTATGGGTCTTGGCCAAGTAGCCCCAAACGGGTATCGCGTAGGTAACCATCGGCGCCACATAAGTGGAGAGATAAGCTTCCCTAGGCGGCGGGTCATGGCGTTGCTGCACAATAGGGACCTGAGTTGATAGAGGCGATGGGCGGTCTTTCGGGCTACTTGCGCAGAGTGTGTCCGCCAGGTGAGACGTCGGTCGAGGTGAACCCCGAGGTACTTGACCTCTCGAGACCAGGGCAACAGTGTATCGCCTACGTAAAGTCTGTCTGGGAGCCTAAAGCGTCTGGAGAAGACTACTGCTGTGCTCTTGGCAGCGTTAATGGCAACTCTCCATTTCTCAGCCCACTCAACGTATTCGTCCAATTGTTCCTGGAGCCAGATAACGGCCGTCTCAGCGCGACGATCGACAGCATACACTGCCGTGTCGTCGGCGAACATAGCCAACCTGGTGCCAGGCAACTTGGGCACGTCGTTGACGTACACAGAGAAAAGCAGGGGGCCCAAGACGCTTCCTTGAGGTACACCAGCAGTAATAGCCCTTTCCGAAGAAAGGGTGTTATCTACTCAGAAAAGATCGAGTTACCAACACACACACACATATCAACTATGTAAAATATATACAGATATTAAGAGGAAAAACTGATATGTGTGGAAAGAAGGTTGAACAAAAGGGAGCAAGACTGGATGGTCGCGGACTAGCGTAGCGTGCTCAGAGCGCCCGTGCTCTGAGCGCCGATACTGGTAAACCCGTGTTCTGTGCGCGGACCTTATCTATGCATCATTAGACACCTGGCTGCATATCTGTATATCCGCTGTTCGCCAACTTCGTAGTCAAGACTAGTGGTCCAACGAAAATTTGTACAAGTCATTACTAAAACCATTATCACAGCACTAATAAGGTCCCAGAACAAAATACATTTATTATTAAGTTAGTTAATTCCAATATTGGACAATTATTCATATTATCAGAAAAATTACGAAGACCCAACTATTCTACCAGTTTATTAGTAACATAACTGTAGAGCAGACAATCAAAAAATAAATACTAAACGTTTTGGACTACTGCGTTAGTTTTTAGTTAAATTTGCAACCATAATACCTAAATGACAAATAATTTAGTCATACTACAGTGTCATAACGATTGTCAAACTACAACTAAGGAAAGGTGCAAACGCACATATACAGCTCAGGTCTCCGTCTCATAATCGTATTCTCCTTTATTATTTAGAGTTATGTTTAACCAAATTCTTTTATTTCTTCTCAAATGTTTTCGTCCCAACCAAATGAGAAATTCTGAGATAATAAAGAGGCTTATTCGCCAAAGATCCATGCGCAGAGGCACTATTACAGGCATAATAAAAAATTTCAAAGTGAAATTTGCAGACTTCTGAAAAAAGTAAAGGAATAAGATAATAATATTTATCAGTTCCCTTTAAACAGCAGTAGACCTGAAGTATTCAACTACTTTTAAGACTTCCGCGGATATAAGTTATTTTATTTCTCTTTGACTGGCGCGCGCGCACACACACACACACAAACTCATGTGTATACGAGTATAGAGTCGGTTTTAGTATGTGTAGATGCGTGAAGCAGATGTATTCGTATAGGCCCACCTGGCTGCTAAAACGTAAAGAACTCTACATGAATATTATCTGTACCTACGATATGTGGAATGTGCGTAATTGTGATTTGAGTGTGTTGGAGGGGGGGAATCTTTGTGTTTTTGATAGGGGGGGAGAGAGAGAGAGAGAGCGAGAGAGAGGAAGTGTGAATGTCGACGTCTGCATAATTTAACAGTAGACTATATTACTCTGTATAGACGATGTACTCGGTAAATATTATTTTACAACAATATAAATAATAAGTAATAACCATTGTCACATGATTGATTTGTTTACCATAATTTTGTGTTTGTAATATCAGTAGTTCTGTTATTTTGTACATAATTCTCTAATTTATGGATAAGTGTGTTCAGTGCTAGTAGTAATAATATACGTTATTGAACATCTTACAATCTGCATTCAGCTATAACATATTTTTAGACATCTATTGCTATTTGCACCAATTCCAGTAAACATTCAATGATTACTGGATCTATAATTATTTACAAACGTAATTAAGGGATTATTATATTATCAATAATTAAAATTGTAATACTATATTAATTAGGTTTTGGAATATTGTAATTATGTCTATCTATTTAAGTAAAATAATGTGTAAGAAGTGTTATTATTTTACCGATGTAAAACAAAACTGTCTTAGCCCCCCCCCACACACACACAGGTATAAACTCTGCGTAAGCGTAAAATATGAAAGACGCGGATTGACAACTGCAACGAGTTTAAAAGTAATCGAATATGTGTCATTATTAATTACTCATACCTACTTTGAAACTAACTGATACTAGACAATATTATGACTGTCTACAACCGTTAGGTGCCTACAATACACACTCTATTTATAAACACAAACCAGAAGACATTTGTACAGCGTCCTTTTGACCTGTAAAGGTAATTAAAAGAACATATGTTTAGAAGGCAGTAGGGTGTTCTGGTTGGTAGTTATGTTATGTGTTTGATTTTTCTCTATTGTCCGTACACAGGTTCTAATGATGACAATAAATATTGTCGAAACGTCGATACAAACAATGTAAAATTTGTGTAATATTTATTGACCGATCGTCACTTTCCATCGTTAATATTTATTGACCGACGATCACCACTAAAATTAAGAATTTTATTATTATTTTTATTTAGTATTTTTAATATTATTTAATAATTATAAATCACACTTAACTACAGAGATCTGTGTGTGTGTTTTGTGTTTGTACCTGTCAATGAGAAATAAAATAACTTACATCCGCCGAAGTTGAGTATTTCAGGTCTACTGCTGTTTAACGGTAAAGGGTGAATATTGCCTTACACATTTTTCAGAAGCCTGCAACTTTCATTTTGAAAATTTTTATTATGCATGTATTGGTGCCTTTGGACATCGATCATTAGCGAATAATCCTACTTATTATTTCAGGATTTCTCATTTGGTTGGGACGAACAAATCTGAGGAGACAATAAAGAAAGTGATTAAATACAATTGTAATTAAGAAATTGAAAATACAATTATGAGACAGAGCTGAGCTTTATATATGCGTAAACACAGGATGTGCAATGTAAGCGGATTGATAAGGAAAGCAAAACTCACTTGTATGGTTATCTACCCGCATACCTTAAATCCGCTGACCATACGATTCGTAGATGAACTTGTTATTCGCACCTTTCCTTAGTTGTGGTTTGACAATCGTTGTGACACAGTAGTATTAAAGACGTGAATTTTGATCTAGATGGAGTCTACTTTTTCACGAGGAATATCAGTACCGGGTTCAAATGAGTATATTACATTCTGAGCGTGTCAAGGGTACATGAAAACCACCAAGGGCCGAAAATAGAACTCAAAATTTAAAAAATTATAAAAGTTTATTTGGGGTTAAAGTTATGAGGAATTTTAGTTAAAATACAAAATCTGTATCTGTAGTCTGTACTTTCAATTTGTAGTAATTTGACAGAATTAGCATTTCTCAACACTCGTTTTGAATCGCTTTCAAAACGATTTGTGAACTAAGTCTAAAAAACCTCATATTATGTTATCAGTTAGGGCTTACAAGTATCTGTGAATAACGTTAGAGGTAGACCTATAGATATCTATAGAAACATACATAAACTGAAAATATATGACTAAATTATTTATCATTGAGGTATTGTGGTTAAAAATTTAACTAAAAATCTAATACAGAAGTTCGGAAATTTTATTATTTATCTTATAATTGTCTGCTGTAAATTGTTATGTTACTAATAAAATAATAGCGTAGTTGCGTTTTCATAATTTTTCTGATAATATAAGAAACTTTCTAATATTGAAATTTAACTAACTTAATAATAAACGTATTTTGTTCAAAACAGTTAGATAGTTCTGCAGCTCCGGGAGTTTACTAGTGGTATAATAATTCGTTTTACCAATGATTGTACATAGGACCGCTAATGTTGACTACGGAGTTGAAGAAGAACAGACAGACAGATATGCAACCACGTGTTACCGCGTCTAATTATGGACAGATAAGCTCGGCGCACAGAACACGGGCTTATCAGTATCGGCGCGCAGAGCACGATTTTAGCGTTGGCGCTCAGAGCACGGGCGCTCTGAGCACGTAGCCCAGCCCGGACTAGAAGAGAAAGATGAAGTCGGCTAAGAAAGCGGTGGTGATAAGAAATCGATTGAGAAATTAGGGACAGAAACATATGAATGCCGACAAAGAGTAATGAATAGTCGATGTAGAAGTTTTAAAAACAATTTGCTGATAAATAAAAGATTAAAAAAACATTCGTTTATACCCAAAACGTTTTTGTTGTATAACAGACGAGAAAAGACGTATTTATTCAGGTTTTCTGCTGAAGAGGATTTAGTGATTAAAAAATTCTTAAACTTGTAGAATACCATGGTACATAGGCCTGTTTTTGTTTGACATACTAGTTCGTAGTGGATTTCCAGGCTATTTTCTTAAGTGCGCGCGCGCGTGTAGCAATAGTAGTAATAGTAGTACAGTAGCAGTAGTAATAGTAGTATAGTAGCAGTAGTAGTAGTAGCAGTAGCAGCAGGCCCTCAAAACCGTTGGGCCCGATACGCCGGGAAGGAGGGATACTTACGAAAAAGCAATCTTCTTGATTATTAACTCGACCTAAAGAGTTCCAGAGAAAGAAAAACAATTTTGTTCAATACAAAAGAGCAATGAGTTTAAGAATAAAAATTTCTCAAGCAATCTTCTTGATTATTAACTCGACCTAAAGAGTTCCAGAGAAAGAAAAACAATTTTGTTCAATACAAAAGAGCAATGAGTTTAAGAATAAAAATTTCTCTTACGCGTATATTTTAAGTTGATCGTTACGAATATTTTAAATGTAGTAGGCCTACTAAAAATAGTTGACCTCACGGATCAAAACACTGAGGTAACGTGAAACAGTTTATACCATATGCGTATACATAATTGTGTACAACACAATACGCATGGTAAAGGCCTACTATCACGTGATACTACTTCAAGGGGTGGTTCGTTGTAACGTGGTTGCAAAGGGGAATCACGTTACATGTTTAAGGTAGTAAACTGTAAAAGATAGTGAACGTTGTGAATAACATGACAGATAAGGGTAAACGATTCTTTTAGTTGTAAGGCAGTCTGGCAAGCGTGCGCGCGTGATGGAGTGAACAAGTTGTCTTCGCGTGCGCAAACGCATAAAAGCCATATCTATAAATGCTTCGTATCCCTGCTTTATACCTATTCAACAGACTTTTCTCATATCATAATAATAATTAAAATTTTTTTCTACTTCGTTTGAAAAATTATTGTACAGAGCAAATTATATAACGAAACCACCCGCGGAAATGATGATAGAAAACTGCCGCTAAATTATGTAGGCCTACGTCACGTTACTGAGAGAAAGGGAAGGAGAGCATGTGTCAGCGGTCAGTGCTTTGTTAATGCAATCCGTGCTGTGAAAGGGGGTGCAGTAGCGTGTGTGTGTGTGTGTGTGTGATAAGGTATTAGTCATGGGCAAGGTAAGGAAGGCTCGTATTGATTGCTGCTGTGTTTGGTTGGTGTACAGGTGCCACGCAAGGACACGGCAGAGGGGCTGTTGATGGAAAGGAGGCGACCAGCGTTCGTCAGGTCCTCCACAGCCAGGCCTAGAGATGTAAGTAACCATACCATTGAATAGCATGGTACATATTTTTGTTTACCATAATAGTTCGTAGTGGATTTCCAAGTTATGTTCTTAAATACGGGCGCATGTAGTAATACTTGTATCACCAACTCCGTCATGCTTGTTGCTAAACTGCTACTTAGAACGCGTCGTGATTTAGGGCTTGAAAATGGTGGAAACACTGAAAGGCCTCGTCCAGAACATGGCACTTAGCAGTTTAGCAAATAAGCACGACGAAGTTGGAGTTACGGAGACTGCTAATTTAAATATCAAGACTAAGTAGTTGTATCAGCTTGTCGCAGATTTCACCAGATAATTTATGAATGTTAAAGATAAAAGTCCAGCACTTTATATACATCCAATGTACATACAGCACGTATAATCCAACGTATTCTGTATGCGCCCGTGCGCGAGAGCACGCTTGTGTGTTACTTTTCGTATCTTAGCGAGTTAATATATCTATTGGTATCTTCAGGTTGTGTTCCTCTTGTTGACTTTAAAAGTGTCTGTGGATATATTTTGTCCTTAGGAAGGACCGACGCAGAGATACTGGTCCATAAAAGGACTGATTCGTTGTTGCGATAGCATTACCGCTCTCCTTTGTCGGTGATATTAGGACTCACTAGTACAGTGATGATACGTCTTTTAATGTAAGGGCGTCTTTTAAGGGCCAGCACAATTATATCAGCCCGCTAAAGACAATATCGATTGTGTCATTCTGTCTAAGGGTTAAAACTTACCTTTCTGCAGAGGGGCTGCCTTGTAAGGGGCATCAGAGAAGCAAACAAGAAACCGCCGAAATAACCAACACATACACAGTTTTTAAACATGCATGTGTATATGTTTATATTAACTGGAGTAATTGATACACTTCTCTCCATATGGTTGTTCTTGTGTAGAGTGAGAAATTTGTGTGTGTGTGTGTGTGTGTGTGTGTGTGTGTGTGTGTGTGTGAGAGAGAGAGAGAGAGAGAGAGAGAGAGAGAGAGAGAGAGAGAGAGAGAGAGAGAGAGAGAGAGAGAGAGAGAGAGAGAGAGAGAATCAGGTATAGGCAGACAGAGACAGAAGGCGGAGAGTTTTCAAATTGATTCAGTAAAAAATCATTTGTGCAGGGTAGGTTGCCTTTTGTTAGTCGTTGAACATTCAGTGAAGATTGTGTTATACAAGCCGCCCACTTTTAGCGTAGGATGTTATTCCGGGTAGGCTACTCATTTTTAATTTCAACAAATTTAAACAAAGATTTCAACCTGAGAACTGAAAAATGCACTCAATTGTATGGTGCGCTCAGAAATTGAACCTGGAACCTCTAGATAAAAATAGCCAGGCCCCATAATTACTTGCCTGCTAAGCCCTGTGTTTAGAAAAAATTTTATTTTGAGAAAATATTTAATGCCATCAAGCAATATGAATAAATTTTTTCCGGTGAAGGGTTTGTGAAAAAATTTTAAAGGGTACTACAGAAAATTTTACAATATTATATAGAACTCTGTACTATAATTTACAACAATATGATTATAAGTATTATCCATTTTCACTTGATAGATAGGTTTACCATAAACTTGTGTTTGTAATATTATGTAAATTCTCTAATGTAAGTTCGTAAACTTCTACAGTTATTGTGTAATTTAGAATTTTCTAAATTGATGACGGTGTTTTAATACCAGTAGTGAGTGAAACACGACAAAAATAACTTTTAATAATTACATAATTGAACATACCTATAATCTGTATTTAGCTATAATATATTTTACTATGCTATATGTGGACTTTTATGTGTATAAACGTTTTCTGTACCAATTCTAATATTTAATTGTTGATTACTGCTTGTATAATTAATTACGATACATTTTTTCTTACATCTTTTCAATTATGAAATGCTGGTTAAGGCAATTTGTTTTGATAACTTTAAAAATAATCAAATAATCAGTATAACGAAAAATTATTAACGAAAATTAATTGATTCCCCACGAAATTTTAAATTTACGGATCATTATGAGTAATTTAAATTGTAATATTATATAAATTAAGTTCTGATATTATAATTTTCTCGTTGTCTCGTTGTTTAAAGAAAACATTTAAATATGTAAAACAAACTATCTGAACTCCTTCACATATACAAGGATACACACATACCCACGTACACGCGCGCGCTCATACTCACATACACAAACACGTTCTCTCAAATAATTGTTCTGTTGTGTTTGACATTTCTTTTGTATTCATACACATGTTCTGATGATGACAATAAACATTGTCGAAACGTCGACACAAATAAGTTAAAATTTGTGTTATATTTTTGACCGATCCTCACAAACCCTTCACCGGAAACAATTCATTGATTGGCGGTCATTATGAATTTAATGATTTAATATGAATAAAAGAAATTTCATTTGGTAAAGTGAATATCATGTTACTTAGTGGTGCTATTGCAGCATCTTCATATAGCTCTTCCAAAAGATTTGCTTTCTTGTGAATTATAGAAATAATCGTAACAAATATATTAACCGGGAGTATTTTATTTCATAATAAAAGGTCTGTAATAGTAACGACTTAGTAAAAATTAATTTCCCACATTTATTTTGCCACATTATGTTAAATGTGTTATGTGCTGTCGTGTTGGATCTTTAATACATTCAGAAACGTTTAAGGAATTGCTAAAATTTTAGACGTCAGTCACAATTCAGTGAGCATAGTTCAGCGTTGAAAGGTTTTGTGTTTACCAAGTTTCAGAATACTTCAACATGGTCTTGATATAAGTACATTTTATGTAACGTAAATCTTTTGTTTGATAACAGTGTAAGGTCCGTATAACATAGTGTATACCTACAAAGCTGTCCCAGGTATTAGTTTAGAAAGCACTGCCCCTGTGTTTTAAATTGGGGGAAACGCGCTACTAGCCACCCTGAAAATAATCGTTATCTGGAAGAACGTACTCCAGATACATTTTTTCTTACATCTTTTCAATTATGAAATGCTGGTTAAGGCAATTTGTTTTGATAACTTTAAAAATAATCAAATAATCAGTATAACGAAAAATTATTAACGAAAATTAATTGTTTCCCCACGAAATTTTAAATTTACGGAAAAATGTTTTGTGTCTTTAAATTATAGTAATCTGAATTACTTTCGTCCGATAAGAGATATGTCTACCAGTGTAAGCGAACCGATTCTAGAACAAACTTAGTACTTTTTAGAAAATGTTTAATCATTTTCCACGGAAGACGGTTTCCAGAGATAATGGAAATTTTGTGTACGACATACCGCAAACAACTCGGCGCTCTTACTGTTTGTAATACTCGTTAAGGAAATTTAATTTTGAAATACAGTTTTCTTGACAAGCAGTTTTTTAAAATCCAGGGATTTATGTTTCGAAATGTTACTAAAAATGTTATTTGTATTAGTTTTTAAAGACAAACCAATAGTTTCCACAAGATGCAGCGTAGATACAGTGCAGGATAAAGTTTACTGTATAGTTGTGTACCAATAGCGTATGGTGATTACGCGTAATCTTTTATTTAAAATACGTAATTGTTAGTAAAATTCACATTCAATGTTTATTATTCACATAATCAAAATAATTCTTTCTCATCTCTGATGTCGTTTTTCAGTCCGTGTCAACAAAACTTTATTCTTGATGAAAGCACTTTTACAAACTATACGTAAAAAATAACTATTTAATTGATACCATCTATTTTCAAGTGCACAGGTGACATATTTAATCCCCATTTAATCACGCGCACGTGCGCGTACACACACACACACACACACACACACACACTTGTCTTGACATGCATAGTATCGGTGATTATTGCTCTGTGATGTTGAAACATCCATTAACTTTATACAACCTTTGTAATATTTTTATTTCATACTAACCCAAGGCATACGTCTTATTGATAGTAAATTTCGTCCCAATAGAAAAATATGTTTCATAAGCACGCATTTGTAGTTGTAGGTCTGTAGTGACTGTCTCAAAATCGATATGTGAATACGAGTATGTTAAAAAGGTTTGTGTTCTAAACACATACATTCCATACAATAAGCCTGCGTTTTTAAATTTAGTTAAAATATTCCATTAACAAGTAACCATCAGTATTTGTGAACAGTAAATGTGTTTTGTGGGCGATCGAACAAACACAGTACAATGTCGATTTTTTTTCATTGGCATCAAATGCTTAAAAAAAAGGTTGAATTGTGGGAGCATTCAATTTTCTGTCAACTAACTTTCGCTTCTTTAAAGTTGTTTAAGCAAGGGTAGTTTGTTTGACCCAAATTACTTTTTGTGATGCGCAAGTCGTGTACGTTTAGGCAATCTCACACATATCTCTTATCGGATGAAAGTAATTCAGATGATTATAATTTAAAGCCACAAAACATTTAACCGTAAATTTAAAATTTCGTGGGGAGACAATTAATTTTCGTCAATAATTTTTTGTTATACTGATTATTTGATTATTTTTAGAGTTACCAAAACACCCTGCCTTAACCGGCATTTCATAATTGAAAAGATGTAAGAAAAAATGTATCTGGAGTACGTTCTTCCAAATAACGATTATTTTCAGGGTGGTTAGTAGCGCGTTTCCCCCAATTTAAAACACAGGGGCAGTGCTTTCTAAACTAATACCTGGTTTCTAAACTAATACCTGGGACAGCTTTGTAGGTATACACTATGTTATACGGACCTTACACTGTTATCAAACAAAAGATTTATGTTACATAAAATGTACTTATATCAAGACCATATTGAAGTATTCTGAAACTTGGTAAACACAAAACCTTTCAACGCTGAACTATGCTCACTGAATTGTGACCGACGTCTAAAATTTTACCAATTCCTTAAATGTTTCTGAATTTATTAAAGATCCAACATGACAGCACATAACACATTTAACATCATGTGGCAAAATAAATGTGGGAAATTAATTTTTACTAAGTCGTTACTATTACAGACCTTTTACTCGTATTATGAAATAAAAAAATCCCGGTTAATGTATTTGTTCGATTATTTCTATAAGTATTACAGATTTACTCTTTAAGTAAAATTAATTTACAATTATTATTTTACTAGCAAAATACCCGTGCTTCGCTACGGAGTTTCACTTGTACGTAATGAAAATCTTATTTAATTAATAAAGTTCAATTAAAGTAGGTTTCTTATAAATAAATAACTAAAACCTCTTATGTATTTTATTTAAAATAAACATTAAACATTTTTGTTATATGAAGTTGTGTTGAGTATGAAAACATTTCAGATTTTTCTTCAATTTATGAACTTGTAATGAAGAACTAATCCTCGGATCATTAATGAACTTCTTTGTACACAAAGTTTTTAGTTTTTCCTTCTGGGTGAAGAATAACCAGACTGTCAGGAGTGCTAACTCTTGAACAGGCAACGTACAACTGGCCATGAGAGAAACAGTCTTCCCTCAGATCTACGCCAGCCATTTTCAAAGACTGTCCTGGAGCTTTGTTGATTGTCATTGCAAAACAGACTTTGATGGGAAATTGTAGTCTTTTAAACTGAAAATGGTAGTCTGACGGGATCAAAGGAATGCGAGGTATGAAAACTGTTTCTCCAGAACCACAGCCAGTGAATATAGTTGCCTCAACAACGCGCGAGGTTCGTTATTTGTGTATTAAATAATGACTAATTATTTTATTTTATTTTAATTATTTATTTTAAAACTTCCATGTAAACAATATTTTTGTTTTTCTTTTTCTGGCTGGAGCATAACTAAGCCGTTAGGTGAGGTAACCCTGGAACACGCCACATATAACTGGCCATGTGAAAAACAATCATTCCTGAGATCAACACCAACTATTTTCAATGTTTGACCTTGTGCTTTATTAATTGTCATTGCGTAACGTAACTTAACTGGATATTGCAAACGTTTAAATTGAAACTGGTAATCCGAAGGTATCAAAGGAATTCGCGGAATGAAAACCGTTTCTCCTTGATAAATACCAGTAAAAATGGTGGCTTCGATTACGTGTTTATGTAAAGCCTTCACCTGTAGCCTAGTGCCGTTGCATAATTTCGGAGGGTTGAGATTGCGCAATAAAATAATTGGAGCGCCAACTTTGAGGTGCAATATGTGAGGCGGTATTCCTGGTGGGTGGAGGGTGTTAAGGAACTCTACGGGATAATTTACAGCATCATCGACCTGCAGTACAGTGTCCACGGATTCATATTTTACCTCAGCAGTGAGCAACTTTTTAAGTAAAATGTTGTTGATGCTGTTGGCGTCATCGTTTCTTGCAGTAAGAATTGCTCTTTCTCGCAGCCATGATGCACAATTTTCTTCAGTTTGGTGAACGTTAGGGTAAATTCTATCAGTTAAACTGTTCAGATCTACCACGACATCGCCCAGATTATTAGGAATGTTTATTTTACCTTCCTCCTCCGAAACATGTCCATTACCTATATCGAGCAACAATTTAGAGAACTGTTTTGCCCTTGAATCATGTTGGACGCGCATATTGACTCTCAATGTCAGAACATTAACTTTCGGCCATAGAAATGACGACTTTAAGCAGACTTTCACTTCGTCTGCACGTGTTCCTCGGGGTACAACAGGCAATGTTTGTCTGAAGTCACCTGCTAACAAAATTGTTACTCCACCCATCAATCGGTTGCAACTTCGAATGTCTTGGACCGTTCTATCTAAAGCCTCAATACATTTTTTGTGAGCCATTGTGCACTCGTCCCAAATTATAATTTTGGCTTTTCGAAGCACTTCCGCCATGTCACTCTGTTTAGATATATTACACAATGGAGTTTCGGAATAATTTAGATTCAAAGGTAATCTGAAAGCAGAGTGAGCAGTTTTGCCTCCATCGATTAAAGTAGCTGCAATTCCTGAGGAAGCTACTGCACTGGCAACATTTCTCCGACTTCTAATAGTAGCCAACAACAAATTAATTAAAAACGTTTTGCCAGTTCCACCTGGGGCAACCAGAAAGAACAACTTGCCAGATTCAGTAGTAACACTGTTCATTATATCTTCGTAGACTTTCTTCTGGTCGTCATTTAATTTCGGAAGATTTTCTGCCACTTCTTTGTTGAGATGAACGGTGTCGTAAGATATTTCACTATGGTATATTCGGTTGCTGACAACAGGTTCCTGCTCTCGTGAAGGTGACGGTAGTCCAAATTGCGTGAGAGTTTTTCCTGACATAGATATGACAATATCCTCAATAAGAATGAGACATCGGTAAAAACATAGTCTTGTACCAGTTGTACGTTACCGCGCTCTCTCTCAATTTGCCTCTTAATGTCCTCTGCAAGACTACCATGGTGTTTCTTCCACAGATTCTCTGGATCACCAACTTGACAGAAAACCAATATTACGGCGAATAGGTCACGAATTCTATTAGAAGAGTGAAACAATGAGGCTTCCTCCAACGTGTGGTCCCAGTTCGCATCATCTTCTAGCAAGCTAAGCGATTTGCATGCCGAATGAAACGTCGGATGAACAATTCCTGCAACAGTTTTAAGAGTAGTGAAGGACGTGGGGCCACGAACTTCGTGCAAGAGCAGACGCAGGTAGTAGCACTCGGAGTTGTTGGGATGTACAGTGTAAACTCGACCTAATACTTTATCTTTCTTCACACCTGGATAACCTGTCACAGGTTGCCCTTGCTTCCTGCGATGAAATTTTTGGTTTTTCCAAATGTAGTAAGCCGGAACCTCACAATACAAAAGCGTCCTTGCGAAAGCATCGACTTGGCACAGCTCGAAAAAGCCGAGAAGAGTGGTATTTGAAGGATTAATTATTTTATCAACAACGTTGCTTTCTGTTAAATAAACTCTTTGGCCATTTTCAAGGTGCACTGCCAGCTGCACGATAGGAGGGTACCTTTCATGTATAGAGAAGCAGAAAATACGCCAAGCCGCCTCAGAGCTACTTAGGCTATGTAACGTCCTGTCTCGTACCTGGTCACTTCATCTAGATCTCCAACTTTAAAAGTTGCTTGGTCAGAACCTTTGTTTACGTACTTGCAGATATATTTTATTGATTTTACAGAATTGCATAGTTCAACGTTTATATGGGCCGAGAAGATGCGAGACAGAACGGGACTATAAGGCACTACCCAGCGATTCTCAAGATCAAGTCCACCAACTTTGGCAGTAAACCCACCGTCTGCCACAGGCCTCCTACGATACTGAGGATAGCCGTCATCTCCTGTTTGTGTCTCCTT
Organism: Magicicada septendecula; assembly: GCA_034769895.1. Classification (NCBI taxonomy): domain Eukaryota; kingdom Metazoa; phylum Arthropoda; class Insecta; order Hemiptera; family Cicadidae; genus Magicicada; species Magicicada septendecula. The sequence continues at coordinate 112,039,569 of CM068370.1, forward strand.
TAAGAGAGGTCGTGGGTATTTCTTTGAGCATGCACCATTCACCATGCACGGCGAGTTCCTGTTAAGAGTTCCACATGGGCCATGTATCATAGTTGTCTTAACAATCTCATGAAGGGCTGGATCTAACTCAGGATCTGGTATTTCTGCGCTTATGACTTTGTCGATTGATTCTGGTCTTATTTTTTGTTCAAGCCACAGAAGAATATGAATGTGAGGGAGACCACGTTTCTGCCACTCTACGGTGTACATTTGGCAGTGGACATTTCCAAATATACAACTTTTAGTGAGAAGCTTCATAATATTTTTAACCTTTAGATGGAAAACACGCGCTATCAGGTCATGTCGGTCATGAGATTTTTGGCCTTGTTTCAAAAGCTCTACGATTTCTGTCCATTTCGGGTTGCAAGTAAACGTTATGAATAGATCTGGTCGCCCAAAATGGCGGATATACGTCATCGCGTCCTGAGTCCGTTCATGCACATACCGAGCTCCTCCAGTAAAAGAGGACGGTAATACAACCATTTTACCAAAATCTTTAATTTGTGTGTCAGCTCTTGACATAGCATCCTTTAAATGAACATACTCTTCGCTTCTTAGCTTTTTCTGATTGTTTCGTATCCAATTAAGTCGCTCCGTTTCTATTTTTGCGTACATGTCGACCAAATATTGATTGAGTAGGTTGCGAAATGACAGTATGTAGTTTTCTCCGCTGTCACGCTTCATTAATCTGTAGCTGTAGAAGTTAGCAGCAGACACGGTCTTTTTAAGAGGCGCATTAGTCTTTGGGTCACGTTGAGGGATATCAATTTGATAGCCATCTTCCCCGCGGCAAAACATCAGAGGGTATTGAAGTGCGGTCATAAGCACGGTGTGTCTCACTGATTCGTACCACTCTGTTATTTCTGCTATGGAGAACGATGTCTCTCTTTTCAGACTCCTGACCTACAGTCAGAACTGCGACCTCCTTACACGTTGGAGCGTTGAAACGACCTTGGTGTTCCCCAAACGGCTTTCTGTTTGCATTGATAATTACTTTGTAATCCTTTTGACCCTTAGGTACAGAGTCAATAGCGGCTTTAAAACCTAAAATATATTTATTATTTTCATGCAGTAACTTTTGCAATTGGTCAACGAGTTCTCGATTGACGCCAGAGTAAATTCCACAGCGAATGTTCCTCTCACTTTCATCATCACCGACAAAATATATTTGTAAAGACGAAGGTTCATGTTGAGGGGCAACCGTAAAGCTCCCTATCTGGTGGTATACCTGGCCTTGTACTTTAAAAGTTGGCATAAAGTTATCCTCATTTACCTTTTTAGCTCCAAAAGATGTCATTTGAAAACATCCGTTGTATTTTCGTATGGAAGACAGAAAATGCTCGCCTTTTACATGCTGATTCGTCAAAAGACTGTGTAATGGTTCCGGGAAACGTTCAATGGAATCGAGCTGCACTTTCCCGCCACTGCAACACATTCCATTAGGCTCTTCCCGCCATTTCAAAGTATGACACCACGTACAGGGTAACCATATTCCGAGATCAACAATTTTGTCCTTGGAATAATCAATATTAGGATTGTATTCAAAACCAGACATATGTTTAATTTTCCAAGCCAGCAACCTCATTTCTGTTCTCTTTTTATTATACTTAGTTGCAGATGCCTGATTAACATGGGGATTATTAGTTGAATATTTTTTGACAGCCTTTCTGTTGACCTCGGGATGATTCTTAGTGTATTTGTTAACAGCAACTCTATGGCTTTTGGGATTATTTTTTGTGTTTTTGAACAGCTTCCTTTACTTGTTTTTTTTTCTAATCACGTCCGTGAACCTTTTTCGACGCTTTTTTCCTCTTTTAGTGGTGAGTTGCGAGTCAATAGCAGAAGAGGATGAATCTAGTTCACTATTTATTGTCTCAGAGATGGTCGGTGTATGCTGGAAATCGTCGTTCTCATCTGTATTTGTCGTTTCAACCAACGGAATCAAAGCATCAAAATGTCCTCCGCTAAAAGATCCTGAGAATCGGATTCTTTTTATCTCCTGTTCTGCCTCTCCAAATGTTGCAATAAGTATACCGTCTTGGAACAGTTGAAACTCAAACGGAAATATTTCTCCAGCTGCTTTGAGTTCGCACGTAGTCCCATAGGTATACGGTCTAGACATTTCTGCAATGTACAGCCTCTTAGTACCGTAAGCAGCTCCATGACGATCCATACTGAAATATTTTAATCTCTGCCATTCGTTCGATACATGTCGTACAATGTCTGCTCGAATTTGAGCAGCCATTGACACGTCACCGTGCACCAAATAAGCCAGAGACGAAAATAAACAGGCCCCATCTCCTGGTATTGTAATTACTCGGCATAGGATGTCTGACCCGTTTGCGGTTATAATTTCTTCGCCCATAATTTTTATGAAGTATACTATATCTGTGAACAAAAAGCTATTACAATATTGACATGATAGTAACTGTAATTGTTCTAGCTCTTGCTCGCTGCTTTGTTTGCATTAACTCCATAACTGCTAGAAAACAAAAGAAATATGTAGATACCTACCTGAAAATAATTGAGCACAACTGCAATTAACTTGAATAAGAACATAAATAAAATATGTAGGTACCTTGAGAAAACCAAGAACAACTAACTAAAGCATTGTTGTCAAAGAAAATGACACTATTGAAAATGTTATTACTTACTTATTTAAATACTATTGTTATTATTATTACAATAACTAATGACACTCACATATCACATTTATAATATTGAGTATATAGTAGGTATAATATCTGGCTTATGTCCCATGAAATTTTAATCACCTCAGTTTTACATAGGAATTAACCAAAATATTTGAATGAAGCTATTTTATTTCAAATTCATAAAGTTTATTTATTAACTGTTTAAGTTACTTAATTAAATAAAATTTCGTAAATAGATTTCTATTTTATTATTTACAACTATATACTAAAATGACGGGCCATAGAAAAACTTTATATAATGTTTACCACCAGCAGGTAAATAATAAAATTTCGAAAAACTTTGGATGCAATTTTTTTATATAGGCCTAATATCAAGTGCCTTAATATGAATTTTCATGTTTGTAACTTTACAAACGACGATCCATTTAAACATCATCTCCTATTTATCACCTTCAGGGGACAAATTTCCAAAAACTTTGAATGACTTAATTCAAAATTTGATCTTACAAAATTCCAACCCCTTTTTTACCCCTTTAATACCCGTGCTTCGCTACGGAGTTTCACGTTGTACATAATGAAAATCTTATTTAATTAATAAAGTTCAATTAAAGTAGGTTTCTTATAAATAAATAATTAAAACCTCTTATATATTTTATTTTAAATAAACATTAAACATTTTTGTTATATAAAGTTGTGTTGAGTATGAAAACATTTCAGATTTTTCTTCAATTTATGAACTTGTAATGAAGAACTAATCCTCGGATCATTAAAGAACTTCTTTGTACACAAAGTTTTTAGTTTTTCCTTCTGGGTGAAGAATAACCAGACTGTCAGGAGTGCTAACTCTTGAACAGGCAACGTACAACTGGCCATGAGAGAAACAGTCTTCCCTCAGAAGGCTGTGGAGAGGTTCTGGTAGTTCTTTAATGAGAGGAAGGTGGACTTTTCCGTTGCTACAACATAACCTAGGACTTTCCTCTTTCCACTTTTTAGCATTACACCATTTACACTGTATAAAATCACCAATAGATAAAATCTTGTCATTGTTGTAGTCAGTATTATAGTCATATTTAAAGCCCGACAAAGATTTTATCTTCCAGGGAATAAGTGACCTCTTTTCATTGTATTTTCTCACCGCTTTCCATACACCACCTTTGATATCATAACCTATATCTTTATTTATAAGAACCGTGGACTCTGGCCCCGACGCCTTTCGTGGGATCCGACCTAAGACTCCCCGGGTTCCGTGGATGGACTCCCTGGAAGGCCCGTCGGACGACTCCCGCACTACTTCCTACGCGGGAGACTTCCACCGATGCTATGGTAACCAGAATCTATTCTATTGGGTTGCCATAGTAACCAGATCTAATAGATTTTTAAGACCCAAAGGACCCCCCAGAGGATCGTATCGAAAAAAACACCTGTCCTATGTTGGTTCTTCCGTTGCGTAAAATATTTGTGCCAAGTTTGGTTGAAATCGGTCCAGTGATTTAGGAGGAGATGTGAAAGACCCCAAAGAACCCCCCAAAGGACCCCATCGAAAAAAGCACCTCTCCTATGTTGGTTCTTCCGTCGCGTAAAATATTTGTGCCAAGTTTGGTTGAAATCGGTCCAGTGGTTTAGGAGGAGATATGGAACATATATACATAGATACATACATACAATGGGGGGGGGGTTTGCCCCTTAGGAGTGAAAGTTTTTAAAAGCGTTTCTTACTAACCACCTAAGACCTATGGTGAAGCTATGTTCAAAGTTTCATTGATATCCATTCTGTAGTTTTTGCTCTACGTTGATTCTATGTCAGTCAGTCAGGCAAACTTCCCCCCCTTTTTCCCCTTTAAAGGTCGAATTTCCAAAAATCCCTTCTTAGCGGATACCTACTCCCTATGAGGAATCTACCTGCCAAATTTCAAGTTTGTAGCATTTATACTTTGTGAGATTTCGTGATTAATCAGTGAGTGGTATTTCGCTTTTATATATATAGATTGGGATAGATAGCAGTGTTATTATTAATATTTGTGTCAATAGTTAAACTGAATAAAACAATTCAAGTGCAGTAAAATCTTTGTAAAATGATTAGCAGACCACGTAAAAGAGGAAATCCAATTAGAAATAGTGACAGATAAACTGCAAGTAATGTGTTAAAGTATTGTTACGACGGTCTACTCGATCGTCGTGGGTACAGTGGAAACAAAGTAAGTACAAGACACCATTAAAGGCACTAATTACCAGCTTTAATTTCCACAGTTAACAGTTCGTAATTAACAACACAGTCTCTACAACAAATCAAATAAAAATTGTTCACACGCAATAAAATGTCCACTAAAATGAAACACAATTGTATTACAATTTCCGTCCGATTATAAAACACAACACAACTAATAACCACTTGAACGCGCACAGTAATTTCGCCCGACAATAACTCTCGAACTGCCCTGTCAATATATCGCACTAATACTGAAACTTAAGGCCGCTGCCGCCAAGTATTTATAGCCGCCGAAAATCTAGACGATTCCTAATTGCGTCTTAGCGTCCGTATGAACTACGTAATTAACTGCGGCCTTGACACAGTCCTCACGGCTGGCGGCATCGAGAAGATTCTCGCAAACGCGTCTACAAGCACGTACGCCACACGCGTTACATCGAAATTCTTCTGGCACATTCGACAAACACGTAGACTGTTCTGTAATGTCGTAACACTGCCTCCTCCTTACGCCAGTTCGTCCCGAACTGGCAAACCGTCTCTGAAGTAATACTCGACCAGGCAATCTAGATGGACGTCCTTGCGAAAGATAATTCTCAGGTTCTTCGAATTCAGTCTCGTGTGATCCGAACATCACATTCCCAGGAATGCGAGTCTTCCGCTCAACCACTAGTTTTGCTGGAATCACTCCCGTTGCGTCATGTACGGATGACCTAAACACCACTGGCTGATCCAAGTTTGTTTCGTTCTCGTCAACAGCCTCTTTTGTAACCTCATCTTCAGCCACTTTTCCCTCGGGCGCGTCTATCAGCTCAGGAACAAGCAAGAGTTTTGTCTCGACACCCATAGTTGGTTTTCCAATCACTTCTTTTGTTGTTACACTTATTTGTATTTCCTCTGCTAGTTCTTCCTCCATTTCCTCTTGACCAGACCTGTTGACTTTTTCTTCGACTAATGCCACTCGCTTAATCGAATGGTTGGTAGTCCCTGTCATTTTAGCCATGCAAAGCTTTATCTTCTCTTGGCCAACCTTCAGGACATTCTCTCTTAAGTCCACAACGAATCCGTAGGCATTCATAATGTCCGTGCCAAGAATCACTTCATCGACAATGTCTGCAACGAGCATTTGGTGGCTAAACTCGAGAAGACCTAGGCGTACACGTACGTCTACCTTTCCTAGCACCTTGACGGGGCTTCCAGTCACAGTCTGTATTGTACAAGAGCTAATCACTGGTCGACAGTGTATTTGTAACACAGATCAAAATATTTTTAATATAAATTGGGCTTGAAAATAACGTATAAACAATCAAAAAAGAGCCTGCACGTTACATTTTTATGTTGCAGTGCCATATGTGTTGTTCCTGTACAATATTTTTCTGTTTTCACAATAAGATGGTTGGCAGCACTGGAGAACAGAGGTGGGGTGAGTTGATTTCCTTTGTTGTCTCTGCTTACGCCTAATGATTAGTGAGACAGTGCACAGTGAGCTTAGGTGATTTATAAGTTTAGTTTTCTTTAAAAATGTCAAGTATTCAGCGCAGATTGTCTAAAAATTCACCAGTTAAGTTTTGTTACGTTTGTGGACATTATGTATTAAAGTCTCAAGATAGACCTATAACATAGGTTTGATATTGGTTGCAAGATAGGGGACCAAGATAAAAATTGTGGTCCCCATATTTGTTGTGTGAGTTTTTATATAACTCTTATTCAGTGGGTAAGAGGTAACAGAAGTTCTATGCCATTTGCTGTACGTATGGTTTGGCGTGAGCCAATCAACCATTTTAGTGACTATTATTTTTGTCTAACCAATATACTGAAAGATATTCAAAAAAGGAGAAAAATAAAATTGACTACCCAGCTGTGCCTTCTGCAATTAAACCTGTTCTCACGGAGAAGGCTTACCAGTTCCAGCTTCACCATTAAATTTTGAAGATGTCATTCCAGAGCTCCATGACGATGAAGATCTACATACTGAAACTGAAGATTTATTAAAAGATAATGTTTACCCTATTTGTTTGCTTCCTTCGAATGACCCTCATCTCATTTAGCAAAATGCACTAAATGGCTTGGTCCATGACTTACGTCTATCAAAACAGCAAACTGATCTTCTCGGCTCAAGATTACAAGAGTGGAATCTTTTGGCAAAAGGAACAACCATTACCTCATTCAGAAAAAGAAATGCCAACTTCTCGATGTTTTGTAAACTTGAGGGTTCAATGTGTGTATATTTCGACATTGTGGGGTTGGTGGTTGAATTTGGAATACAACATATTACTATAGAATGGCGCCTTTTTATTGATTCCTCTAAGTCTAACCTTAAAGCTGTTTTAATTCATAATGGAAATAAAAAGCCATCAATTCCAGTAGCTTATTCAATTTCAATGAAATAAACTTATGACAACAGCCTGCTATTCTAAATGCAATTAAGTACGAAGAGTTTAAGTGGCAAATCTGTGGAGATTTAAGGTAATTGCCATATTAATGGGCCTCCAATGTGGATATACAAAGTTTCGCTGTTTCTTATGCTTATGGAATGGTAGAGATACTCCGAAACATTTTGTAAAAATGTTTGGCCAATGAGAACATCTTATGAACCAGGAGATAAAAACGTCTTGTACGACCCCTTAGTTGATCCTAACTTCCACCCCTACACATCAAGTTGGGATTAATGAAGAATTTTGTCAAAGCCATGGATAGAGAAGGAGAGGGATTCAAATATTTGACTGAACTTTTTCCTCGACTTAGTGGAGCTAAGATCAAAGAAGTTATTTTTACTGGTCCTGACATAAGAAAAGTAATTCGTGACCCTGAATTGAGAAAAAGCTAAACAAAAAAGAGCTAGCAGCATGAAAAGCATTTATGAAAGTAGTAAAAGGATTTCTTTGTAACATAAAAGCAGAAAACTACAACATTTTGGTTGAAAATCTTTTGAAGGCTTACAAAGCCATGGGTTGCCGAATGTCGCTGAAAATACATTTCTTACATTCGCATATGGAGTTTTTCTCCAAGAATGTAGGAGCAGTAAGTGACGAATAGGGAGAGAGGTTTCACCAGGATATTAAAACCATTGAGGCAAGATATCAAGGCTTCTGGGATCCTGCTATGATGGGAGATTATTGCTGGTTTTTGAGAAAAGTCGATTTGACGCCACATACGAGGAAAAAGTGAATAAAAACTAAACCAAACCTTAAAAAAAGGTACAAAAGTAGTTTTTTTGCTTTGACATAGAGTGAAATAGATGTATCTAATAGATTTAGTTTAGTAAATAATAAATATATTCATTGTACATTAATACATCTGGATTTGAACCATTTATTTTCAGCCCTTTCAAAAACATTTAGGAGATAACTGTAACAAAAAAACTGTACGTGATACAGTTTTTCGTTGTTATTTTCGGATTCAGCGGTGCAAAATATATGAGAAAAAGGATATTTTATTCGTGTTACAGAAAAAAAATATTTTTTTGTAGACCTGTGTAATTAGAGGCTGGCGGTTGCTGACTAAGTCAGGGCGCACAATGGACACTGTTGCGCCCGTGTCAACTGTAAATGATGTTGGTTTACCTTCCGCAAATCCATTAACAATCAAGTTTCCACTGGTCTTATGTAGCGTGGAAACTGTGTGCTGTTCTGGGGCTTTACTTCTCCAATTGGTGCGATCACTCTCTTCTCTGGGTATCTTCTTCTCCCGTTGGAAGTCTACCTGTAGATGACCACGTTTTTCACAGTTGTAACATTTCGGTCTTCTGTCTATTTCAAATCGTTGCGACTCTCGTGAACTTTTGAATTGTTTGTCCGACAACATTGTTTTTCTGCACCCATCGTAACGGCAATGTGATACAGGGATCTTGTGACTGCGACGTGATGGCACAAACCCATTAATGTAGCGAGAAGGTGACTTGGCAGCTTCAAACTCTAGGGCGTGAACAAGAGCTTCTGAGCTATTTCGTTGTCTTGCCATTCGTAACACTTGCTGAACTTCACAATCTCCAATGCCATCAATGAATGTCTGCACCGCAAACCTTATTCGAAAGTCTTCTGGTGCTTCAGGATAGGCCAATCTAATCAATCTGTCGATACTTGCTTCAAACTCTTGAAGACTCTCCCCGGAACGTTGTCGTCTTGTTCTCAACTGAGCGTAGTACACCTCTCGCAAATGTTTATCACCATACCGTAATTCCAGAGCTTTTATCAAATCGGCATTGGTATTTCGGCTGTCAGGTGGGACTTTCTGTATTAGTTCCGTCGCGGGTCCTTTTAATGCGAGAACGAATGAGACTGCCTTGTCTTTCTCCGTCCAATTATTTGCGCATGCAGCAGCTTCGAATTGGCGTAAATACAGTACGTCGCCCAGTGCGTGCTTCCATCAAAGGTTGGGGCCTTGACATAAACTGTCCCAACCGCAGGCGAGGTGACCTTCTCTATTGACTTATTTTCTGAGTCTTTCTCCGTCTTTATCATTGGTACAGTCTGTTCACAAAGTTGTTTTGTTTGTAACTTCATGCACTGCTCGACTTCATTTTTAATCTGCTCTTTTATATTTGTAATCGAGTCTTCTATTTTTGTTGACATAGCTTTTTCCACACTACTTCAGCTATTTTTAATGTCATTGATTCTTGTACCTGCGATATTTTAGTAACTTGTTTATTAAGCTCACCTCGTAGGAGACCCAACTCTCCAGGGGTTTGTTCTTCTGTCTGCTTTTGCTCCTGTACTAACTCCTTGATGTCTTCTGTTTCACGCTTCCGTTCTTCTTTTTGTCTTTCTTCTGTTTCAAGCATTAGTGCTTTCTGACGTTCCTCTGCTTCTTCTATTTCTTGTCTTCGTTCTTCTTTTTGTCGTCTTTCTGCTTCTTCCTGTGTCTGCCGCAGCAGTGTTTGTAAAGCTTCCATCATCTGACTGGCATCCGTGTTTACCGATTAATTACTAATTACACTCGTCTTGTACAAAGTGTCCACTGTTTCCACTGTTACCCGTTCTATCCCAGTTCTGACACCACTGTTACGACGGTCTACTTGATAGTCGTAGGTACAGTGGAAAACAAAATAAGTACAAGACACCAATTAAGTCACTAATTACCAGCTTTAATTTCCACAGTTAACAGTTCGTAATTAACAACATTGTCTCTACAACAAATCAAATAAAAATTGTTCACACGCAATAAAATGTCCACAAAAATTATACACAATTGTATTACAATTACCGTCCGATTATAAAACACAACACAACTAATAACCACTTGAACGCGCACAGTAATTTCGCCCGACAATAACTCTCGAACCGCGCTGTCAATATATCGCACTAATCCTGAAACTTAAGGCCGCTGCCGCAATGTATTTATAGCCGCCGAACATCTAGACGATTCCTAATTGCGTCTTAGCGTCCGTATGAACTACGTAATTAACTGCGGCCTTGACACAGTCCGCACGGCTGGCGGCATCGAGAAGACTCCCACAAATGTGTCTGCATGCACGTACGCCACACGCGTTACATCGAAATTCTTCTGGCACATTCGACAAACACGTAGATTGTTCTGTGATGTCATAACAGTATTTAAAAAAAATCTGTTCCCTCGGGAAAGTGTAAACTCTGTTGTTCATAGAACGTCTGAGGCTACCTCGTACAACCAGTTTGGCCATCAATGTTTAGGTTCCTCAAAGAGTCGGAATCTGGTACGGTGCAAACATCACATACGATAAAGGACAGCGACATTTTATGCACATGCAGGCGGTGAAGATGGGTTTATTTCCGATGTTCAGTTAGTGTTTATGGCAAAGATAGACCCGTCGTATTACCACGAAGAAATGAACAGCACACGATTCGAAACATGGTTCGGTAAGAAACTGTTCCCATCGGTTCCGGACGGAAGTGTTGTAATGTATAGTGTTTGTATAACGCTCCATATCACTTTAGGAGAAAAGAGGAAACAGTGACGACAGCGTGGCGAAAATAAGATATTAAATCTTTGCTTAATTAAAAAATTGTGAACACCCCAGGCAACTGCTTGAAAAAGCAATTACTGAATGAAGTTAACAAAATAAAATATAAATGTTCAGATCGAGTGGTCGATGAAAAGGCGAAAGACAAATATCGGTATGGAGGACCGTACATAACTTCCATGTTCTAAGATTTATAATTATTTAAAATCATTTTCGAAATGAAATATTTCCATAAAAACTACTTCTTTATACTTCTTGCTTCAGCCTTAACCACAGTACTGTGGTCACTAACGTATACCACCTCACGTTAGTGAACTCGATTTTCACTGATGCTGGCAGTCGATAGCACTGCCGAAACGTCTGGTTGTGAGAAAACATTGGACCACGGCCAAACAGCCCGGGAAGGAATTTTAACAACAAACTACTTCTTTGTTGCCGATAACGTAGTACACATGACATATAAATAAAAATTCTCCCCTCCCCCTTCAACTATAATTTTCATGAATAGAAAATTACCCCCACCCCGTTCACATAACCTCTTCATTTATAGATATTTCATCTACGTTTCTACAGTGGATTATTATGAGCTTCTTATCAGGTTACTTTATTTATCAAAATTAAGTACTTTACTCTTGTTAAAACATAAAACGTTGCAGGTAAACTACCCCTTTCTCTTAACCGATCTTCACCAAAATCAATAGGCCTTGAGTTTTCTACAATTCAGGAACGTACACACAAAAATATTTGATTCTGTTTGAGTGTGCGGCAATTATCGCATTACGTTACGACAATTACGTTCGTCATAGAAAAAATTACCGTTGTTAAAACATAAGTGTCCCTTAACCGATCTTCACAAAAATGAAAAGATCATGAGTACTTAACAATTCAAGAATGTATGCAAAAAAATATTTGATTCTGTTTGAATGTGCGGCAGTTATCTTTCGTCTTAGAAAAAATTACCCTTGTTAAAACATAAAACGTTGCCGGTTAACTACCCCTTTCTCTTAACCGATCTTCACGAAATACAATAGGTCTTGAGTACTCTACAATTCAGGGCTGTATGCAAAAAATTATTTGATTCTGTTTGAATTTGCGGCTCTTATCGTTTTCCATAGAAAATATTGGTATGGAGAACCATACATGACTTCCATGTTCAATGATTTATATTTAAAATCATATTCGAAATGAAATATTTCCATAGAAACTACTTCTTTCTACTTATTGCTTCAGCCTTAACCACAGTACTGTGGTCACTAACGTATACCACCTCACGTTTTCGCACTCGATTTTCACTGATGATGGCAGTCGATGGCACTGCCGAAAAGTCTGGTTTTGGAGAAAACATTGGACTACGGCTAAACAGCCCGGGAAGGAATTTTAACAAAGAACTATTTCTTTGTTGCCGATAACGTAGTACACATATGATATATAATTAAAACCCTCCCCCTTCAACTATAATTTTCATTAATAGAAAATTACCCCCCGTTCACCTAACCTCTTCATTTATAGATATTTCATCTACGTTTCTACAGTGGATTATTATGAGATTCTTATCAGGATACATTATTTATCAAAATTAAGTACTTTACTCTTGTTAAACATAAAACGTTGCAGGTAAACTACCCCTTTCTCTTAACCGATCTTCACCAAAATCAATAGGCCTTCAGTTCAGTCCTCTACAATTCAGGGATGCATGCAAAAAAATATTTGATTCTGTTTGAATGTGCGGCAGTTATCGTTCGTCATGAAAACATTTCTCTTGTTACAACATAAAATGTTGCAGGTAAACTACCCCTTTCCCTTAACCGATCTTCACCAAAATCAACAGGCCTTGTTTTCACTACAATACAGGAAATTATGCAAAAACTTATGTGATTCTCTTTAATTTTACGGCAGTTATCTTTCGTCATAAAAAAAAATTAAAATATTGTTTCTTTCGTCTTGATAAAACATAAAATGTTCCTGGTAAACTACCCCTTTCCCTTAACCGATCTTCAACAAAATCAACAGACCTTGAGTTCTCTATAATTCAAAAAGGTATGCAAAAACGTAGTTGATTCTGTTTGAATTTACGGCAGTTATCGTTCGTCATATAAAAAATTACCCTTGTTAAAACATAAAATGTTGCAGGTAAACTACCCCTTTCCCTTAACCGATCTTTACCAACACCAATAGGTCTTGAGAACTCTACAATACAGGGCTGTATGCAAAACATTATTTGATTCTGTTTGAATTTGCGGCTCTTATCGTTTGCCATAAAAATACCCTTGTTAAAATATAAAACGTTGCAGGTAAACTACCCCTTTCCCTTAACCGATCTTCAACAAAATCAACAGACCTTGAGTTCTCTATAATTCAAAAAGGTATGCAAAAACGTAGTTGATTCTGTTTGAATTTACGGCAGTTATCGTTCGTCATATAAAAAATTACCGTTGTTAAAACATAAAATGTTGGAGGTAAACTACCCCTTTCCCTTAACCGATCTTTACCAACACCAATAGGTCTTGAGAACTCTACAATACAGGGCTGTATGCAAAACATTATTTGATTCTGTTTGAATTTGCGGCTCTTATAGTTTGCCATAAAAATACCCTTGTTAAAATATAAAACGTTGCCGGTAAACTACCCCTTTCCCTTAACCGATCTTCAACAAAATCAACAGACCTTGAGTTCTGTATAATTCAAAAAGGTATGCAAAAGAGTAGTTGATTCTGTTTGAATTTACGGCAGTTATCGATCGTCATAGAAAATATCGGTATGGAGAACCATACATGACTTCCATGTTCTAAGATTTATATTTAAAATCATATTCGAAATGAAATATTTCCATAGAAACTACTTATTTCTACTTATTGCTTCAGCCTTAAACCACAGTACTGTGGTCACTAACGTATACCACCTCACGTTTTCGCACTGGATTTTCACTGAGATGGAAGTCGATGTCACTGCCGAAAAGTCTGGTTTTGCAGAAAACATTGGACTACGGCTAAATAGCCCGGGAAGGAATTTTAACAAAGAACAACTTCTTTGTTGCCGATAACGTACCTAGTACACATAAGAAATTCCTCCTCCCCCTTCAACTATAATTTTCATTTATAGAAAATTACCCCCCACACCGTTCACCTAACCTCTTCATTTATAGATATTTCATCTACGTTTCTACAGTGGATTATTATGAGCTTCTTATCAAGATACTTTATTTATAAAAATTAAGTACTTTACTCTTGTTAAAACATAAAACGTTGCAGGTAAACTACCCCTTTCTCTAAATCGATCTTCACCAAAATGAATAGACGTTCAGTCTTCTACAATGCAGGGATGCATGCAAAAAAATATTTCATTCTGTTTCAATTTGCGGCAGTTATCGTTCGTCAGGAAAACATTTCTCTTGTTACAACATAACATGTTTCTGGTAACCTACCCCTTTCCCTTTACCGATCTTCACCAAAACCAAGAGGCCTTGAGATCTCTACAATTTAGGAACGTTTGAAAAAATTATTTGATTTTCTTTGAATTTACGGCAGTTATCGTTCGTCATAGAAAAAATTACCCTTGTTAAAACATAAAAAGGTGCAGGTAAACTACCCCTTTCTCTAAACCGATCTTCACCAAAATCAATGGACCTTAAGTCCTCTACAATTCAGGGCTGTATGCAAAACATTATTTGATTCTGTTTGAATTTGCGGCTCTTATCGTTTGCCATAGTAAATACCCTTGTTAAAATATAAAACGTTGCAGGTTAACTACCCCTTTCCCTTAACAGATCTTCATTTAAATCAACAGACCTTGATTTCTGTATAACTCAAAAAGATATGCAAAAGAGTAGTTGATTCGGTTTGAATTTACGGCAGTTATCGTTCGTCATAGAAAAAATTACCCTTGTTAAAACATAAAATGTTGCAGGTAAACTACCCTATTCCTTAACCGATCTACACCAAAAGCAGCAGTTCTTGAGAACTCTACAATTCAGGGCTGTATGCAAAACATTATTTGATTCTGTTTGAATTTGCGGCTGTTATCGTTTGCCATAGAAAAAAAATTACCCTTGGTAAAAAAAACGTTGCAGGTAAACTATCCTTTCCCGTTAACCGATCTTCACCAAAAACAATAGGTCTTGAGTACTCTACAATTCGGAGGTGTATGCAAAAAATTATTTGATTTTGTTTGAATTTGCGACTCTTATCGTTTGCCATAGGAAATACCCTTTTAAAACATAAAACGTTGCAGGTAAACTACCCCTTTACCTTAATCGATCTTCACCAAAAACAATATTTCTTGAGTACTCTACAAATCAGGGCTGTATGCGAAAACTTATTTGATTCTGTTTGAATTTGCGGCTCTTATCGTTTGCCATAGAAAATACCCTTTTAAAACATAACACGTTGCAGGTAAACTACCCCTTTCCCTTAACCGATCTTCACCAAAAACAATAGGTCCAGAGAACTCTACAATTCAGGGCTGTATGCAAACAATTATTTGATTCTGTTTAAATTTGCGCCTTTTATCGTTTGCTATAGAAAATACTCTTGTTCAAATATAAAATGTTGCAGGTAAACTACCCCTTTCCGTTAACCGATCTTCACCAAAAACAATAGGTCTTGAGTACTCTACAAATCAGGACTGTTTGGAAAAAATTATTTGATTCTGTTTGATGCGGCTGTTATCGTTTGCCATAGAAAAAAATCTACAAACACACAGACACACGCACAGACACTTTTCGAAAAATGAATTTTTTCATGTTTTTAGTGTCGTACAATCAGAATCTGCAATAATCTGGAACACGATTTTTTTTGCCATCACCATACTTCCAATTCCTTAAGGAACATGGAAGTAAAAATTACCCTTGTTAAAACATAAAAAGTTGCAAGTAAACTACACCCTTTCCCTTAACCGATTTTCACCAAAAACAATAGATCTTGAGTACTCTACAATTCATTGCAGTATGCAAAAAATTTTTTCATTCTGTTTTTAATTTTCGGCTGTTATCGTTTGCCATATAAAATACCCTTGTTAAAACATAAAACGTTGCAGATAAACTACTCCTTTCACTTAACCGATCTTCACCAAAAACAACAGGTCTTGAGAACTTTACAATTCAGGGCTGTATGCAAAAAATTATTTGATTCTTTTGAATTTGCGGCTGTCATCGTTTAACATAGAAAAAATATCGGTATGGAGAACTATACATGACTTCCATGTTCTAAGATTTATATTTAAAATCATATTCGAAATGAAATATTTCCATAGAAACTACTTCTTTCTATTGCTTCAGCCTTAACCACAGTACTGTGGTCACTAACGTATACCACCTCACGTTTTCGCACTCGACTTTCACTGATGATGGCAGTCGATGGCACTACCGAAACGTTTGGTTTTACAGAAAACATTTTACTACAGCTAAACAGCCCGGGAAGGAATTTTAACAAAAAACTTCTTCTTTGTTGCCGATAACGTAGTACACATATAAAAAATTCTCCCCTCCCTCTTCAACTATAATTTTCATTAATAGGAAATTACCCCCACCCCGTTCAACTAGCCTCTTCATTTATAGATATTTCATCTACGTTTCTACAGTGGATTATTATGAGCTTCTTATCAGGTTACTTAATTTATCTGGATTTTCACTGAGATGGAAGTCGATGTCACTGCCGAAAAGTCTGGTTTTGAAGAAAACATTGGACTACGGCTAAACAGCCCGGGAAGGAATTTTAACAAAGAACTACTTCTTTGTTGCCGATAACGTACCTAGTACACATAAAAAATTCCTCCTCCCCCTTCAACTATAATTTTCATTTATAGAAAATTACCCCCCACCCCGTTCACCTAACCTCTTCATTTATAGATATTTCATCTACGTTTCTACAGTGGATTATTATGAGCTTCTTATCAAGATACTTTATTTATAAAAATTAAGTAATTTACTCTTGTTAAAACATAAAACGTTGCAGGTAAACTACCCATTTCCCTTAACCGATCTTCACTAAAATCAATAGGCCTTCAGTTCAGTCCTCTACAATTCAGGGATGCATGCTAAAAAATATTTGATTCTGTTTGAATGTGTGGCAGTTATCGTTCGTCATGAATACATTTCTCTTGTTACAACATAAAATGTTGCCGGTAAACTACCCCTTTCCATTAACCGGTCTTCACCAAAATCAACAGGCCTTGAGTTCTCTACAATTGAGTTATGCATGCAAAACATTATTTGAATATGTTTGAATGTGCGGCAGTTATCGTTCGTCACAGAAACAATTACTCTTGTTAAAACATGAAAAGTGGCAGGTAAACTACCCCTTTCCCTTAACCGATCTTCACCAACACCAACAGGTCCTGAGAACTCTACAATTCAGGGCTGTATGCTAAACATTATATGATTCTGTTTGAATTTGCGGCTGTTATCGTTTCCCATAGAAAAAAAAATTACTCTTGAAAAAAAAACGTTGCCGGTAAACTACCACTTTCCCTTAACCGATCTTCAACAAAATCAACAGACGTTGAATTCTCTATAATTCAAAAAGGTATGCAAAAACATAGTTGATTCTGTGTGAATTTACGGCAGTTATCGTTCGTCATATAAAAAATTACCCTTGTTAAAACATAAAATGTTGCAGGAAACTACCCCTTTCCCTTAACCGGTGTTCACCAAAAACAATAGGTCTTGAGAACTCTGCAATTCAGGACTGAATGCAAAAAATTGCATTGCTGTTTGAATTTGCGGCTGTTATCGTTTGCCATAGAAAATACCCTTGTTAAAAAATAAAACGTAGCCGGTAAACTACCCCTTTCCCTTAACCGATCTTCACCAAAAATAATAGGTCTTGATAACTCTACAATTCAGGGCTGTATGCAAAAAATTATTTGGTTCTGTTCGAATTTGCGGCTGTTATCGTTTGCCATAGAAATATCGGTATGGAGATCCATACATGACTTCCATGTTCTAAGATTTATATTTAAAATCATATTCGACATGAAATATTTCCATAAAAAACTACTTCTTTCTATTGCTTCAGCCTTAACCACAGTACTGTGATCACTTACGTATACCACCTCACGTTTTCGCAATCGATTTTCACTGATGATGGCAGTCAATGGCATTGCCGAAACGACTGGTTTTGCAGAAAACATTGGACTACGGCTAAACAGCCCGGGAAAGAATTTTAACAAAAAACTACTTCTTTGTTGCCGATAACGTAATACACATATAAAATAAAAAATTCTCCCGTCCCTCTTCAACTATAATTTTCATTAAATGAAAATTATCCCCACCCCGTTCAACTAGCCTCTTCATTTATAGATATTTCATCTACGTGTCTACAATGGATTATTATGATCTTCTTATTAGGATACATTAGTTAGCAAAATTAAGTACTTTACTCTTGTTAAAACATAAAACGTTGCAGGTAAACTACCCCTTTGTCTTAACCGATCTTCACCAAAATCAGTAGGCCTTCAGTCCTCTGCAATTCAGGGATGCATGCAAAAAAATATTTGATTCTGTTTGAATGTGCGACAGTTATCGTTCGTCATATTGACTATTACCCTTGTTAAAACATAAAACGTTGCAGGTAAACTACCCCTCTCCCTTAACCGATCTTCACCAAAACAACAGATCTTGCGATCTCTACAATTCAGGGGTGTATGCAGAACATTATTTGATTCTGTTTGAATATGCAGCAGTTATGTTTCGTAAAAAAAATTACCCTTCTTAAAACATAAAATGTTGCTGGTAAACTACCCCTTTCCCTTAACCGATCTTCACCAAAATCAATAGACATTGAGGTCTCTATAGCTCATGAAGCTGTGCAAAACATTATTTGATTCTGATTGAATTTACGGCAGTTATCATTCGTCATAGTAAAGATTACCCATGTTAAAACATAAAACGTTGCAGGTAAACTACCCCTTTCCCTAACCTGATCTTCAACAAAAACAATTGGTCTTGAGAACTCTACAATTCAGGTCTGTATGCAAAAACTTATTTGATTCTGTTTGAATTTGCGGCTCTTATCGTTTGCTATAGAAAATACCCGTTTAAAACATAAAACGTTGCAGGTAAACTACCCCTTTCCCTTAACCGATCTTCACCAAAAACAACAGATCTTGCGAACTCTACAATTCAGGGGTGTATGCAGAACATTATTTGATTCTGTTTGAATTTGCGGCAGTTATCTTTCGTAAAAAAAATTACCCTTCTTAAAACATAAAACGTTGCTGGTAAACTACCCGTTTCCCTTAACCGATCTTCAACAAAATCAACAGACCTTGAGTTCTCTTTAATTCAAAAAGTTATGCAAATATCGGTATGGAGAACCATACATGACTTCCATATTCTATGATTTATATTTAAAATCCTTTTCGAAATGAAATATTACCATAGAAACTACTTCTTTCTACTTACTGCTTCAGCCTTAACCACAGTACTGTGGTCACTAACGTATACCACCTCACGTTATCGCACTCGATTTTCACTGATGATGGAAGTCGATGGCATTGCCGAAACGTCTGGTTTTGTAGAAAACAGTGGACTACGGCCGAATATCCCCGGAAGGAATTTTAACAAAAACTACTTCTTTATTGCCGATAACGTTGTACACATATATATATATATATATATATAAAAGATATGCATAAAATTAATGGCTTGTATAAGTTAATGATTGATCTCCATTAAGTAGTGCTCAAGTTTCCAAAGTTTTAATATTATGACGTCCGTAATTAAAACATCAGAGCAGGTTTAGTGTGTATGAGGGTACACCGTGGACAAAAATTTTCAACATTTCCTATTGAGCGTTGCTTAGAATAAAGCTGCGAATCTACAGTGTACGTTTCACAGAACAAACACGCGGAAAAGATGGAGCGCTCGGAAGTCACTCATGGACCCTCAGCATCTTGCAGAGGGTTCATTCCCTAAAGACGAAAAGTCTGTCTATGAATCGTTCCTCTGTAAACACGGGCAGTTATACTGCCCAGCGATCCACAGGAGCAAATCGCTATCCACACTGGACACTTTTTCGTCTTGCACGCGTTATGTTGGTATGGGTTTCGGCACTTTCCATTTAAAAAGCGTGCAAATGTAAGAAAATAAACATGAATGAGGCCAGAAATAACGCGAATTTTGTGTGTGTGTGTGTGTGTGTGTGTGTGTGTGTGTCTTCCCTGCCTTTTTATTGCGGTAGTCATAATAATAAAATGGAAACGTAAACAGTATATAACTGAGATATGCTTGCCTGCCACGCACGATATATTTTCTCTTATACATGATTTACATTAAAATGAAAAAATGATAATTTTATTGCCTGGCAACAAAATTATTTTATTTTTAACAATTACCATTGTTTGAAAAAGTTTAAATGAATTTTCAAGTACTTTACTCTTGTTAAAACGTAAAAGGTTGCTGGTACACTACCCCTTCCCTTTAACCGATCTTCACCAAAATCAAATGGCCTCGAGTTCTCTACAATTCAGTGACCTATGCAAAATATTATTTGATTCTGTTTGAATATGCGGCAGTTATCGTTCTTCATAGAAAATTACCCTTGATAAAAAACGTTGCAGGTAAACTACCCCTTCCCCTTAACCGATCTTCACCAAAACAACAGGTTTTGAGTACTCTAGAAATCAGGACTGTATGCAAAAATTATTTGATTCTGTTTGAATTTGCGGCTGTTATCGTTTCTCATAGAAAATACCCTTGATAAAAAAACGCTGCAGGTAAACTACCCCTTTCCCTTAACCGATCTTCTCCAAGAACAAAAGGTCTTGAGAACTCTGCAATTTAGGGCTGTATGCAAATAATCTTTTGATTCTGTTTGAATTTGCGGCTGTTATCGTTTGCCATAAAAAATACCCTTGTTAAAACATAAAACGTTGCAGGTAAACTACCCCTTTCCCTTAACCGATCTTCACCAAAAACAATAGGTCTTGAGAACTCCATAATTCAGGGCTGTACGCAAAAAATTATTTGATTCTGTTTGAATTTGCGGCAGTTATCGTTTGCCATAGAAAAAAAATCTACACACAGACACACACAGAGACACTTTTCGAAAAACGACTTTTACTTCCATATTCCTTAAGGAATGGAAGTATGGTGATGGCAAAAAAAATCGTGTTCGAGATTATTGCAGATTCTGATTCTACTACACTCAAAACATGAAAAAAAGTCGTTTTCCGAAAAGTGTCTGTGTGTGTGTCTGTGTGTCTGTAGATTTTTTTTCTATGGCAAACGATAACTGCCGCAAATTCAAAAAGAATCAAATAATTTTTTGCATACAGCCCTGATTTGTAGAGTACTCACGACCTATTGTTTTTGGTGAAGATCGGTTGAGGGAAAGGGGTAGTTTACCTGCAACGGTTTTTTTTATCAATGGAAATTTTTTTTTTTGGCAAACGATAACAGCCGCAAATTCAAACAGAATCAAATAATGTTTCGCATACAGCCCTGAATTATAGAGTTCTCAAGACCTATTGTTTTTGGTGAAGATCGGTTAAGGGAAAGGGGTAGTTTACCGACAACGTTTTTTTAACAAGGGTATTTTCTATGGCAAACGATGCATACAGCCCTGAATTGTAGAGTTCTCAAGACCTATTGTTTTTGGTGAAGATCGGTTAAGGGAAAGGGGTAGTTTACCTACAACGTTTTTTTAACAAGGGTATTTTCTATGGCAAACGATAACAGCCGCAAATTCACACAGAATCAAATAATTTTCTGCATACAGCCCTGATTTGTAGAGTACTCAAGACCTATTGTTTTTGGTGAAGATCGGTTGAGGGGAAGGGGTAGTTTACCTGCAACGTTTTTTATCAAGCGTATTTTCTATGGCAAACGATAACAGCCGCAAATTCAAACAGAATCAAATAATTTTTTGCATACGTCAATGAATTGTAGAGGACTCAAGGCCTTTAGATTTTGGTGAAGATCGGTTAAGGGGAAGGGGTAGTTTACCTGCAACCTTTTACGTTTTAACAAGAGTAAAGTACTTGAAAATTTATTTAAACTTTTTGAAACAATGGTAATTGTTGAAAATAAAATAATTTTGTTGCCAGGTAACAAAAATAAAGTCATTTTGATTATAAAATATAAATATTTACAACAAGAAATGAATTTTCAGTTTTCAGAATTTAAATATATTTTTATAAAACAATGGGTTCTTCATTGAGGTGGGGACCATGTCACTCACTCCATCTCAAGGCTCTCCCATTTTGCAGAAAAAGAGGACCCTGTCAAAGCTGATACTTTGACCACAGTGACAGGGCTTTCCACCAAATTCAGCAGAGTGACAGGTAGGCCCAGCTCTGATTGGCTCCTCAGATTTCCCCAACATTAGTAGGTTCTATGAAAATATTTTATTTCAAAAATGATTTTAAATATAAATCTTAGATATGTTTTATAAATCTCATGTTTTATGTTTTAACATGGGTAATTTTTTATATGACGAACCATAACTGCCGTAAATTCAAACAGAATCAAATAATTTTTTACATATGTGCCTGAGCTATAGAGAACTCAATGTCTGTTGATTTTGGTGAAGATCGGTTACGGGGAAAGGGCAGTTTACCTGAAACATTTTTTGTTGTAACATGAGTAAAGTACTTAATTTTGATAAAGTATCCTGATAAGATCTTAATAATCCACTGTAGAAACGTAGATGAAATATTAATAAATGAAGAGGCTAGTTGAACGGGCTGGGGGTAATTTTCTATAAATCAAAATTATAGTTGAAGGGGGAGGGGATAATTTTTTTTTATATGTGTACTACGTTATTGGCAACAAAGAAGTATTTTTTTGTTAAAATTCCTTCCCTGGCTGTTTGGCTGAAAATGATTTTAAATATAAATCTTAGAATATGGAAGTCATGTATGGTTCTCCATAGCGATATTTTTTCATGTTTTGAGTGTAGTACAATCAGAACCTACAAT
Organism: Magicicada septendecula; assembly: GCA_034769895.1. Classification (NCBI taxonomy): domain Eukaryota; kingdom Metazoa; phylum Arthropoda; class Insecta; order Hemiptera; family Cicadidae; genus Magicicada; species Magicicada septendecula. Next base: position 112,062,319 of record CM068370.1, read on the forward strand.
AATCTCGAACACGATTTTTTTTGCCATCACCATACTTCCATTTCCTTAAGGAATATGGAAGTAAAAACGTAGTCGATTCTGTTTGAATTTGCGGCAGTTATCGTTCGTCATATAAAAAATTACCCTTGTTAAAACATAAAATGTTGCAGGCAAACTACCCCTTTCCCTTAACCGATCTTCACCAACACCAATAGGACTTGAGAACTCTACAATTCAGGGCTGAATGCAAAAAATTATTTGATTCTGTTTGAATTTGCGGCTCTTATCGTTTGCCATAGAAAAATTACCCCGATAAAAAAAATGCATGTAAACTACCCCTTCCCCTTAACAAATCTTCACCAAAAACAATAGGTCTTGAGAACTCTACAATTCAGGGCTGTATGCAAAAAATTATTTGATTCTGTTTGAATTTGCGGCTCTTATCGTTTGCCATAGAAAATACCCTTGTTAAAATATAAAACGTTGCAGGTAAACTACTCCTTTCCCCTAACCGATCTTCAACAAAATCAACTGACCTTGAGCTCCGTATAAATCAAAAAGGTATACAAAAGAGTAGTTGATTCTGTTTGAATTTACGTCAGTTATAGTTCGTCATAGAAAAAATTACCCTTGTTAAAACATAGAATGTTGCAGGTAAACTACCCTATTCCCTTAACCATCTTCACGAAAGCCAAACCGTCGTGAGAACTCTACAATTCAGGCTGGTATGCAAAATATTATTTGATTTTGTTTGAATTTGCGACTCTTATCGTTTGCCATAAAAAATACCCTTTTAAAACATAAAACGTTGCTGGTAAACTACCCCTTTCCCTTAACCGATCTTCACCAAAAACAATAGGTCTTGAGTACTCTACAAATCAGGGCTGTATGCAAAAAAATATTTGATTCTCTTTGAATTTGCGGCTCTTATCGTTTGCCATAACAAATACCGTTTTAAAACATAAAACCTTGCAAGTAAACTACCCCTTCCCTGTAACCGATATTCACCAAAAACAATATGTCATGAGAACTCTACCATTCAGCTCTGTATGCAAAAAACAAAAATTTATTTGATTCTTTTTACATTTGCGGCTTTTATCGTTTGCCATAAAAAATACCCTTGTTAAAATATAAAACGTTGCAGGTAAACTACCCCTTTCCCTTAACCGATCTTCACCAAAACCAATTTTTTTCTATGGCAAACGATAACAGCCGCAAATTCAAACATAATCAAATAATTGTTTGCATACAGCTCTGATTTGTATAGTACTCAAGTCCTATTGTTTTTGGTAAAGATCGGTTAAGGGAAAGGGGTAGTTTACCTGCAACATTTTTTTTTTAATTAAGGGTATTTTCTATGGCAAACGATAGCAGCCGCAAATTCAAATATAATCAAATAATTTTTTGCATACTGCCCTGAATTATAGAGTTCTCAAGACCTATTGTTTTTTGTGAAGATCGGTTAAGCGGAAGGGGTAGTTTACCTGCAACGTTTTATGTTTTAAAAGGGTATTTTCTATGGCAAACGATAAGAGCCGCAAATTCAAACAGAATCAAATAACTTTTTGCACAGCTTCCTGAGCTATAGAGACCTCAATGTCTATTGATTTTGGTGAAGATCGGTTAAGGGAAAGGGGTAGTTTACCTGCAACATTGTATGTTTTAACAATGGTAATTTTTTCTATGACGAATGATAACTGGCGCACATTCAAACAGAATCAAAGATTGATTTGCATACGTTCCTCAATTGTAAAAGACTGAAGGCTTGTTGATTGTGGTGAAGATCGGTTAAGGGGAAGGGGTAGTTTACCGGCCACATTTTATGTTTTAACAAGAGTAATTGTTTCTATGATGAACAATAACTTCCGCACATTTAAACAGAATAAAATAATTTTGTGCATAGCTTCCTCAATTGTAGATAACTCAAGGTCTGTTGATTTTGTTGAAGATCGGTTAAGGGAATGGGGTAGTTTACCTGCAACATTTTATGTTGTAACAAGAGAATGTTTTCCATGAAGAACGATAACTGCCGTAAATTCAAACAGAATCAAATAATTTGTTACATATGTCCCTGAGTTGCAGAGGACTCAAGGCCTATTTATTTTGGTGAAGATCAGTTAAGGGAAAGGGGTAGTTTACCGGCCACCTTTAATTTTTTAACAAGAGTAATTGTTTCTATGATGAACGATAACTGCCGCACATTCAAACAGAATCAAATAATGTTTTGCATCCATCCCTGAATTGTAGAGGACTCGAGACCTATTGATGTTGGTGAAGATCAGTTAAGAGAAGGGGTAGTTTACCTGCAACGTTTTATGTGATACCAAGGTTAATTTTTTCTATGACGAACGATAACTGCCGCACATTCAAACAGAATCAAATAACTTTTGCATACATCCCTACATTGTAGAGAACTCAAGGCCTGTTGATTTTGGTGAAGATCGGTTAATGGAAAGGGGTAGTTTACCTGCAACATTTTATGTTGTAACAAGAGAAATTTTTTCATGATGAACGATAACTACCGTAAATTCAAACCGAATCAAATAATTTAATACATATGTGCCTGAGTTGTAGAAGACTGAAGGCCTATTGATTTTGGTGAAGATCAGTTACGGGGAAAGGGCAGTTTACCTGAAACATTTTTTTGTTGTAACAAGAGTAATGTACTTAATTTTGATAAATAAAGTATCCTGATAAGAAGATGTTAATAATCCAGTGTAGAAACGTTGATTAAATATCTATAAATGAAGAGGCTAGTTGAACGGTGTGGGAGTAATTTTCTATAAATGAAAATTATAGTTGAAGGGGGAGGGTATAATTTTTATATGTACTACGTTATCGGCAACAAAGTAGTAGTTTGTTGTTAATATTCCTTCCCGGGCTGTTTGGCCGTAGTCTAATGTTTTCTGCAAAACCAGATGATTCGGCAGTATCGTCGACTGCCATCATCAGTGAAAATCGAGTGCGATAAGGTGTGGTATACGTTAGTGACCACAGTACTGTGGTTAAGGCTGAAGCAATAAGTGGAAAGAAGTAGTTTCTATGAAACCTTTCATTTCGTAAATGATTTTAAATATAAATCTTAGAACATGGAAGTCATGTATGGTTCTCCATACCGATATTTTCATGTTTTGAGTGTAGTACAATCAGAATCTGCAATAATCTCGAACACAATTTTTTTTGCCATCACCATACTTCCATTTCCTTAAGGAACATGGAAGTAAAATTAGCCTTGATTAAAAAAGAACCATTGCAGGTAAACAACCCCTTTCCCTTAACCGATCTTCACCAAAAACAATAGGTCTTGAGTACTCTACAAATAAGGACTGTATGCAAAAAATTATTTGATTCTGTTTGAATTTGCGACTGTTATCATTTGCCATAGAAAAAATCCACACACACACACACACACACACACACACACACACACACACACACACACACACACACACACACACACACACACACACACACACACACACACACACACACACACACACACACACACACACACACACACACACACACACACACACACACACACACACACACACACACACACACACACACACACACACACACACACACACACACACACACACACACACACACACACACACACATACACACACACACACACACACACACACACACACACACTTTTTTTTTGAAAAATGGCTTTTTTCATGTTTTGAGTGTAGTACAATCAGAATCTGCAGTAATCTCGAACACGATTTTTTTTGCTATCACCATACTTCCATGTTCCTTAAGGAACATGGAAGTAAAAATATACACATAGACAGACACCCAGACACTTTTCGAAAAATGACTTTTTTTCATGTTTTGATGGTAGTATCTGCAATTATCTCGAACACAATTTTTTTCGCCATGACCATACTTCCATTTCCTTATGTAACATGGAAGTAAAAATTATCCCCTTTCCCTTCAACTATCATTTTCATTTGTAGAAAATTACCCCCTCCCCTTCAACTACCCTTTTTATTTATAGATATTTCATCTACCTTTTTACGGTGGATTATTAAGACCTTCTTTTCAGGATACTTTATTGATCAAAATTAAGTACTTAATCTTGGTAAAACATAAAACGTTGCAGGTAAATTACCCCTACCCTTAACCAATCTTCACCAAAATAATAGGTCTTGAGTCCTCTACAATTCAGGGATATATGCAAAAAATTATTTGATTCTGTGTGAATGTGCAGCATTTATCGTTCGTCATGGAAAAAAGTTACCGTTATTAAAACATAAAACGTTGCTGGTAAACTACCCCTTTCCCTTAACCGATCTTCACGAAAAACAATAGGTCTTGAGTACTCTACAATTCAGGACTGTATGCAAAAAATATTTGATTCTGTTTCAATTTGCGGCTCTTATCGTGTGCCATAGAAAAAAATCTACACGCAGACAGACACACACAGACACTTTTCGAAAAATTACTATTTTTCATGTTTTGATGGTAGTACTATCAGAATCTCCAATTATCTCGAACACGATTTTTTTCGCCATGACCATACTTCCATTTCCTTATGGAACATGGAAGTAAAAAAATTGAAATTAAAGAGAGCAGGTAGGCCTACACCAGACCTTTCAAATTTTAATCAAAGTGTAAAATCAGGTAACAGAATATTTAATTGTAAATTTAAAAAAGATTCATACAATAAATATTCGTGGTTACTTGGGTGTGACACTAAAATTGCATTATTTTGCTTTCCTTGTTTATTGTTTGGAGGCGAGGAGACTTGGACATTTTCTATTCAGAGAATAAAACAATTTAATACCATTCAACCCAACTGCAACCCCAAAAGTTTTCAACCACCAGCCGCCACTGTTGCAGACTACAGTAGTCTTATTTAATTTTTGCAGGTTTTGTTATTGATTGTATAGTACAGTGTTGGATGTTGATTTCTCTGGTCCAGTCCATGGGGGTCCTTCAATCTTTATAACAGTAGATTTGCAAAGCTCTTATTATACTTTCTGACCTGATGTGAACAACCTATTTCTACAACTGAGACACTGTCTCATTTATCTGAACCTCTTTGTTTTACAATCAGAATGATCACTGTTGCACACCACTATATAAAAATATTCCGATTAGCGCTTTCAAGCTTCACAGCCCATCGTCAGATCGAAATAGACAGGAAATATGTAACAACAAACCCTTCACCCCTCTCCCCCACCCTGCTCACACACAACAAGCTATAAATTAATGACCCTTCCCCACCCCCTAAACCCTGTCCCACCATCTGTACAGGTACATATTTTTCTAGCAAATTCCTTGTGTTTCAGTGTTTTGTGTGTGTGTGTGTGTGTGTGTGTGTGTGTGTGTGTGTGTGTGTGTGTGTGTGTGTGTGTGTGTGTGTGCATCCTTTTAAACTACCCTCTTCCTCTCCACACACGTGGGTCAGTCACACACTCTTATTTTAAAACAACCAATTAGTACTATGCAATATAATTCTTAATCTTATCTATCTGTCCTCTATCATTTACTTCTTAATCATGTTATAAAATATTTCTTCATTATCAAATTTAATTTTAATATTAATTAAATTGTGTAACCCTTTTTCTCTTTCTTTCAATATTTCTAACTCCTCTCTAAGCTTCCTTTCAACTGTGTTATTTACTACTTTTACAATTTGGAATGGTTTGGTTTGTTAATCCTTTGGAAGAATACGAAATTGTAAAAGTAGTAAATAACACAGTTGAAAGGAAGCTTAGAGAGGAGTTAGAAATATTGAAAGAAAGAGAAAAAGGGTTAGACAATTTAATTAATATTAAAATTAAATTTGATAATGAAGAAATATTTTATAACATGATTAAGAAGTAAATGATAGAGGACAGATAGATAAGATTAAGAATTATATTGCATAGTACTAATTGGTTTTTTTAAAATAAGGGTGTGTGACTGACCCATGTGTGTGGAGAGGAAGAGGGTAGTTTAAAAGGATGCACACACACACACACACACACACACACACACACAACACTGAAACACAAGGAATTTGCTAGAAAAATATGTAACTGTACAGATGGTGGGACAGGGTTTAGGGGGTGGGGAAGGGTCATTAATTTATAGCTTGTTGTGTGTGAGCAGGGTGTTGGAGAGGGGTGAAGGGTTTGTTGTTACATATTTCCTGTCTATTTCGATCTGACGATGGGCTGTGAAGCTTGAAAGCGCTAATTGGAATATTTTTATATAGTGGTGTGCAACAGTGATCATTCTGATTGTGATTTCAACCACTAACACAAATTTCTTCATTAAACCTCTTTGTTTTAATTGCTGAAGATTTATGGTTATGCCAGATTAGTATATGCTTCAGTAACATCACATCTGAATTCAAATTTCTGTACTGAAGTTGTCTCAGATAAATAAATTTGATTGTAAAAAATATTTTTCCTTTAATCGTCTTTACAAAACAATTACCAATACAGTATTAAAAAAAAAACTTTTCTTTGATTGGTAGTTCTATACAGATATGTAATTTTATTTTTTTCTATTAGTATCACATCATGTAACAGATGTCGAACATTATCCTGGTAATTATAACCTTAATTTGTTACTGCTCAAAACAGTTGTAATACTGTTTTCCCCCATATCATACTCAGGGCTTGATTTCAGGGGGAATGCACGGGAACGGCAACGGTGGTGTTCTGGAACCTCTTGTATCCAAAAATAAATTACCGAAAAAATATATGAAAAGAAAAAGCTAATTATTACAAATATTTACTACTACTTTTTAAATTGTGCCCCTCATCAGCCCTACAACAAAACTAAACATTTGTCAAAATCAAACACCAGCAATAATCCACCTTAACCAGCACCAGCACCTTAACTACTATCGTTCATTTTTTTTAAAATGCATTCTACCTGAAATCCTCTTGTAAGTAGAACGTTTTTAAAAAAATTTCAACAAGGGTCACTCGAAGATGACATTAGCATTTAGTGGTGTCGACACGAAGCAACAACCGATGTTTATCTATGCACTCCAGAATTTTTCTGGAGAGTCTTCCTACCTTTAAATATGCTGTTGAATCAATAGCAATATCTTAAGTGAATGTGAGAGGAGTTTTTTGCAAATGAATATAATCATTACATCTTTAAAAGCATTTCTAAAGACAAAGACTGTATCCAGTCTCTTATTTGTGAAAATTAATAGACCTCCTCTCCGTTTATTTGATCCATCAAAGTACATGGATTCATGGCTGATTTCTGGCTATCATACAGCATGGGACACAAAGGGCAAGGAAAGGTCAAGAAAAACAAACAATATGATGACACAATGATGAAACTATGGAAACTTTTAAATGTCCGAACCACTGAAACCATCACTTAGAGTTTGATTGAGGCTCCGGGATGACGCCATCATGAGTGACATGTTTTGGATTGTCATGTGGCTAACCTGATGATGTAGCTCTGTAGAAATATCAGTAAACGTTATTATCGTTTTAGATACAAGTTTATACGTATGTTACATATTTTTTATGAGGCTTTAAAAATGCAGACCTCCTTTGTAATAACCTGATGTAAACTTATACACTAATATAAAATTTAAGTATATTTGTGTCTGTACAACTTTTGAATTGATGCGTTCCGGCACTTATAATTTTATAAATCAACCACTGCTCATACTACTATGTCAGATTTTCTTCCCAACATGAATATTTGTCTCCTTCCTGGACCTTGTGTTCCCCCGATCTTTGTTTATATGAAAAATATTATTCATAGTATGTCTCAATACATGGCCAAAACAAGCCAACTTTTGTATCTGTATACTTCTTACAACTTTTATATGTGTTTCCTTTTGATTCAGGACTTCAACACAGATGATGTGAACTGCCAAAATAGTCTTGAGTACATGTTGATAGGCCCATATTATGAATGACTCTATCCTCATGGCTTTTGTCAATGTCCACGTACCTTACTGTAAAGTAATATGCAGAATGTATAATATTTTATTATACTTAGTCAAAATTTTAAACTACTTAAGACAGAGTTTCAAAAGACACTTCTCACATGTAGAAAACATTAGTGACTCTTTCACTTTGATAGTGTACTTCTTTTGTATAGCACCAATGTTGTTTATTACTACTCCATTAAAGTGGATACCATCGTGTATGTTTCCAAATGTATCATAAAGTAAATGTTCAGAATATGTACTGAACAGGAGTTATGACCATACACAGCCCTGTCAGACCCCACATTGGAGCTCTGTTTCATTACTCAGTTCTCTGTCTACCCTTACTGTTGCTGTAAACTTAACAATAATCCATATAGAGTGGAGACTAGGGGGAACCGTAAAGATATACAATGCTAGGAGGTTGGTCAGAATGAAAGTGTTAAGTTGGCATGCATTGTCATCAGAACGATGGAATTATTACTGACAACAAAAAATTATGAAAGCGTTGATACTATTTAAAAGTGGCCAAGAACGTTTAAGCAAGGAGACTGTAATTTGAGATTAAAAGTGATGTTTCATTGTTATGAGGTGTCTTGTTTATATAGACAGGAAAGACAGATGTGTCAACATAGAAGATAAATAAAAAGATATTGAGAAGATAGATAAACAGGTGTTTAAGGATTTGAAAAGAAAGACAGTCAAAAATTATTAAATCTTATGTGTTTTGTTGATGATCTGATATGATTAAAAAATACTGAAAGGAAGTTTCAAATATCACTATACACTCTCAATCAAATTACAAAACAATGGTGTTCTGTGGTAAAGAGCCAGTGATGTATAAAGTATATACGTATAGATAATAACATTGTTGAACAGGTATCCTATTTCAATTACTTAAAGTATTTCATAATAAGAATAGAACCTTACAACTAAGTTGTATAAATACCAAGGAGTTTGTGGTCCACTAACAAGAGCGCTTGGGAATAAAGTAAAAAAATAAAAAGATATGAAAATGAAATTTTGTAAAGTAATGAATGGCAATGACGGTATTGTTGTATGGCAGTAAAAGCTAACTGGGACTGATCAAGGCTGAAGTATCTAAAATAGGCTTCAAAATGAATTCCTGAGGCAGGTTGAGGGTCACACTTGAGAATACTGAATATGAATGTAAAACAGTAGGAGAGAATTGGGAGATCCATGAAGAATTGGGAACCGCTTGCAAAGCAGATGAAGAAAATAAGATTATCCAAAATTGTCAAATATTGTGGATCGGAGGGAAAGAGATTGTAAGTAAACCAGGAAAAGGTTTGCATTAAAAATGGAAGAACAGGCAAACTGCCGAATCTCTGGAGTGGGGAATAAGAGGAGTCAGTTGAGAATAATGAAGAATTAATATATGGGGTCAAAGAAAATGGAAGAACATTGCTAAAAACATTAACTGTTCTATAGCGTACAAGAGGAAATTTACAATAGAATCTTATATATGTATTTCAACCTGTCGTAATGGCAATTAGAATAAAAAATCATATCATCTCAACTGTTGTTATGTAAACTGTACGTTAATTACCATTGTTTCAGAAAACAAAAGATTAAACCTTGACATTATCAGTTTCTTTTTCTGTTATGTTTAGGATTATAGTTTTTGTTACTCTGAACTTTTAGCCTTATATAAGCAGTTATATAATAGTGTGTGTAATTAAATTACTGTTGTAGTCATTAATTTACTATTGCATTGAAAATTTGTATATATTGAAAGCTTCTAATTTCCAAATTCTCAGCTCATTAACGGTTAACTGTAGAGACCTTATCGTCTGAGTTATAGTCATTGAGTAGTAATACGGAGTTTTTTTTTTTAAGTAATCTGTTTTCTTCCTCACAGTCCTTACAACATGTATATTTTTACCTGGAAACTGTAAATAATTTATTTTTCAGCCAACAATTCCTTCTCTATATTTTCCTTTTTCACATTAAAATAATTCATGATAGTTGCCTGTCTACCATCAGACTCATCAAAAGCAAGACTACGTAATATTAACTTTTTGTTAGTAACAACCAGTTCTCTAGCTCTTATTTTTTCTTGTCCCGACTTATGTAAACAGGCTTTTTGTGAACAAAACGCTGTCTTTAGTAGTAAGATATCTTTAGCAGTACCTTTGTTACTAGCATCTACAGTTAACTTGTTCAAGAGCTTTCACTTGTTCAACTCCAGCTTTCATTAGAGTTGTGCTGTTGTGGAGCACTACTAATTTCAGAATGTGGGAGTGCTTTGTTGACTATATCTAATCTGCCTTAATGCCATTGAATTTTTAAGAGTCCAACAGACAGAACTGTTGATTTATAACTGACTGATTAGTGATCAGTAGCTGGATTTTAAGCAGCAGATCAGAGTGAAAGTTGTACTGTAGCATGTATAGGCTACTATCGATTCGAATAGTTAGAGAAAGTATCTGCAGATACACCAGCTATATATATTCCTGTATAAATAACTCGTTGAGTTTCTGCAGATTCTTATATATTATATAAATTATCAAATTATAATTACTTCTGCAAGTAGATTGTTACTATGTTTTATCATTTCAGTGCAATAAAAAGTAGCATCAATCTACTTACAGAAGTAATTTTAATTTGAGTGTGTATATATATTTGTAAGACCAGAGTTCTTTGCCATAATACTCGATCTTGTTTCAACAAGACTGTATGACTGTGTTGGAAAAGCTTGAATAGCTTTATAATAGCTTGAATACCCAATTATTCAGTACAAAGTAATAAAGTAAAGAAATAATACAATTTATAACTATTTTAAATGTTATACATAATTCTCATATTAAAACATTTGAAGTAAATAAATATAATTAAATCTGTGGCATACCCAAGGAAAGGTCAACCCTATTATAGGATAGGGGGTACAACCCTTCATTGATGGGTCGCCGCTGAGGTCTCATATGTAAAATCTGTAACAGGCTGTTATACTGATAACAGTCAGTGATATAGAATATACAGCTGACTATAATTGGTGAATTTCCTTCCCCTGCTTTATCAACAACCTGCCACAGTGAAAAAATCCTGTTTATAACCCCCTATGGAAAAATGTCGGTTGAATAACATTCCCCCATGGAAAAATTCTGGCTATGCTACTGAACTAAGCAGTAAATCACAATATGAGCCAAAACTTATGAACTGTTAATGACTTGAAGTTGCAATTCTGTTACAATAAATACAATTCCAAACATAATAAGAGTAATCTTAAATTAATTCACTAATAAATCTCTGAACAAAGTTTAAATCTATTTTCTTGTAATAGCCTCTTCTTGTACAGGCCAGCTTTTACTATGCTCCTTTAAAGGCTGTTCTCTTTTATGTATGTATCTATGTACATATGCCTACAGCCTCTATGTGTATACTTAAATATGTCTTCATTTGTTAAGCAAAATTTAAGTTCGGTGAAACCTCTTTTAACTGACCACTCGGAGGGTGGTCTTCTTATAGAGTGTTAAAGTAAATACATATACGTAGTACTGTAATACTAATCCTATTATTAAACCTAGGGCTTGACACTCTGTTCTATACATACTCATAGAATGTCAGTTCAGGACATTTTTAGGCATTTAAATGTAGTGAAGAAACTCTTTGTTAAATATTCAATTTGGTAGTGGAATGTAGTGTCTTTGTGTGTTCAATGTATCTCTGTTTGAAGCAAACACTATCAAGGCACTATAATAATACAGTTAAGATATTAAATAACTTAGCTATACTGCCATTTCATCAATAAAATAATATGTCCTAAAGAATTCTGATATGGGCACCTGCACATACTTCTTCACATGTTTATTTGTGATCACATTTTCATACTCCTTTTCCACATTGGCAAGTAAGTTCATTAACATTGTAATACCAAGTTATTGGGCAGAGCTCTGTGTTTAGTGATACTATTGTGGCAGTACAAAAAGTAGAGGAAAGGAAACACCCAGGGTCGCCACCCACACTTGATAGACAACTTGTGGGAGCCGTATCACATTCCCACGGACAACAGAGATGCTAAAAACTACTTACCAGAAGATGGGGAGGGCAAAATCCGTTTAGTTGGATCCACAACACAAGTTAGGTCAGAGTGGGGTGACAAATAAAAACGCTTAAACTATCATTATTTATTTATCTTAAACTATCATCGTTTAAACTATTAATCGCTTAAACGCTTGAACTGTCATTTATAAATAAACAAACACTTATTAATGGCGCCTTCGTCTGCCTCTTCCTTCTCACACCTGGCTACCAACTACATAGGTACACCTATATTCCTATAAGCACTACTCTTCCTTCTACGTGCCAATCGACAGTACCAGTGAGAGTACTAAAGAAGAGTTTAGAGAAATACATGAAAAAATAAATAGCATAAACGAAAGCATAAATGAAAGGATAGACAGAATTAACGAAAATACAGATGAGAAGGTAAAATAAATCAATGAAACAATTAAAGAGTCGACCGAACAAATGAGGTACTTCTATTGTTCAAAGAGAATATAACTACCCAAGTAAAGAATGCCGAAGATAACAACAAAATTCGTATAACACAGATACAGGAAGAAACACGAAAGAAACTAAACAAAGTATAGGAGACAGTATCCGGTCAAATTGAAACCATCAATAGTGAAGTAGGCCAAGTAAAAGGTCAGGTAGGCCACATCCAGGAAGAACTGGGAATTCTCCAGAATAGGCCAATGCATTGTCATCAAAACATCATGCCGGACCATAGAGAGACTATTAATTTCAGAGAATACAAGAGAAACCCTATGGAGTTCCTTGAAAGGGTAAGTGAATGGCTTAACCGAACAAGGGAGAATAGATGGGGCATTATAAAGAACTTCCTAGCTGAAGGATTTAAGGGGATTAATGACAATTGGTGGTCAGCCATCAGAAATGAAGTGCACAACTATGATGGATTTAAACAAATGTTTCGGGAGAAGTACTGGTCGGAGTCGTTCTAGAACATCATAAGGGACAACTTATGCAACGGTAAATTCAACACAACCTGAGGCCAGGCACCAACCGCATACTTCCTAGGGAAGGTATGTTTAGCCCGTAACTTAGAACCAAGAATCCCTGAGGAGTGCCTGGTGACAAAACTATCCTACCATTTTGAAGAGAGTATAAGCCGAGCTCGACTGTGGACAGGTGAAGACAATAGGAGCCATGGAGGCACTATTGGGTAATTATGAGCAAGAGGGATACTACCGCAGTTCTCGGAGGCAATATGACAGGCCAAACACAAACAGAGGGGACCAAAATCGGGACCAACGCCAACGTGTAAACTATGGCCGAGGCGGAGAAAACAGTAATAATAATAACCATTTTAACAATAATAACACTTTGTTTTTTCGTTATTCATATAGACACATTTCGTGACATGTGTCACATCATCAGTATCCTTCGTCAAGTGTTAAAATTCACATAAAAACAAAAATAAAATAAAAGAGCCAGTAATCAAGTCAGGGTAACATAATTTCGGCAGTGTTTGTGGTGACTCAAGAGCTACCATTTTAAGAAATGACCGAGTGTAAGATGCTATGGCTCCACTCAGCAGTAATATATTGGCTCGTCAACAACACACGCGGTTGGACCGGTCCAACGGAGCCGAACTTATATCGTATTATGTGTGTGCTGTTATTGTGACTTAATATAGTAAATTTGTGTATTTAAATGTTTTTATGTGAATTTTAAGGCTTGACGAAGGATACTGATGATGTGACACATGTCACGAAACGCGTCTATATGAATAATGAAAAAACGAAGTCACTGACGGATACAAGGTAATTAAATTATTTTGAAAATTGTGACTTGGATACTATACAAAGCAAAATAAAATAATAACACCCGTAATAACAATCATACTAATAATCAAAACCAAAATAATAATAATCATTATAATAATAATAATCACAATGGATACAGAACAATTAGACAAAGCTTTAATAATGAACCAACCCACCGGACTCAAGAAAGATCAGAGGAGGAAAGTGGGCACCAACAGAGAAGTGGTAGCACTGAAGGTAATGGACCCAGAAGATGGGACCAAAGGAGGGACCTACCCTCTGGAAATCAACAAAGTAACAACCAGGGAACCTACCAAGCCTGAATAAACTATATCATGGCTGATGAGAGGGACTCGAGGAGACACGATGACCAGCGACGAAGAAGTTTGGATAACCAAGATAACCGTCGTGGCAACCATGAGCCTAATCCCGACTCCAGGAACAATGATGGAAGGAATAGAAGGAACGAAGACGACATTGAACCGTATGAGTATGATCCATGCTGTGACGATCCCATAGAGAGATTTGTAACCGCATATAACTTACGGAATCCACTGGAAAAACATATAGCGGAGCAGCCCGGTTCGTGGCAGATACTAACCACGGATAAACCAAATGAAAATACCATCGAGAAAAGGGACTGATTTTGTGTTGATGAACATTTAATTATTTTAGTTAATGGTTTAAATACTTGGGTAAATTATGTAATGAGTTTGGTAGACAATGACATATGATATGACGCAGATAGTATATAATTTTGTATTGGTGTTAGATGTCGTAAAAAAATTTGGTTATGTTGTTGTTATGTACATTGTATTTTATGTAATCAGTTTATGGGTTTGATTGAGTTTATGACAGTAATAATATTTAATTTTTTTGATTGAACAGTTAACAGTATGTAATTATATATTTTTTTATGATGGAGTTAAATTAATTTGAAATGGTTTAATTAATTTAAAATGTGGATCTTGGTAGTAAATTTGAAAAATTTATTTTTTGATTTGAATTGTATAAGAAATGAAAAATGATTAACATTTAATAGTTGAAATGTTTAATAGAGAATCAGAGTTGAAGTTATAATGTAACAAGTGGAATATTTAATAGTAAATGAATATTAAAGTTGTAATGTTTGTAATGTTTATCCAAATTCAAATTTGAATGTTTATTGTAGTGTGATGTTGGTAATGTTTAGTTTGAGATGTGGTATTTATGAGAGATACCACATGGTTGTGTAAAACATTTATTTGAAGATGAAGTATTGATGGAATCTAAAACCTATATAATAATAAGGTTAGTAATGGTGTAGTGAAATACATATTTTGTTGACTATGTATTTGTTGTACTTAATAATTTGCTGTTTTATGTAATCAGGTTTTGTATTGTATAAAGATGACAATAGTAATCCGAATTGGTAATGAAGAAATTGAGATATAAAAGGCAATTTTTAAATGGAAAAGTAAGAAGAAATTGTTATTAAACTGAATTCCTAATTGAATTGGTGAATAATTTTTTGGAGTTAGAATTAAGACTTTTAAATGTATCTTAATGTTATATGTTTTAAATAAAATGTATTAGGTTGTGTTAAGGATATATATTAAAACAATGTTATTTGTGCATTTAGATAGTTAAGATAAAAAGCCAGTACTCGAAAAAAGCAAACCAGTGCGGCTAAGAGGAAACCAAATCAGTTAGGGATATGGAATAGTGAAAGGCCATTTATTGACATTTTAATTGATTGTTACAGAGTATGTTGGTACTGTGGAGGCGTACCTGTGCTGGCCAGCGCGTCAGGGCAGGGGCATCTAGTGCGTGTCTGGCTTTATGATGTTGGGATCCTGAGGCAGGAAGTCCAGTAAAGTCATGCAGGTGCGGCCTCAGCCACCAGATTAGGGGGGTGAGTAACCCATGGTTTTAATAAGGAAGTAAGGGGGGTCGTGGCGCCATATCCTCGCTGATCCTCTTAGGTGTAGTCAATGAGAGTTTTTATGTTTAAGGACCTAAAACCTCTCATTGGGGGGGGGGGTATTGTAACGGGACAAAATGGACTGAATCATTTTGTATTAATTATTTTCAATAAAACTATCAATTTGTAATAATCCATTGTTTGGAGTTGCATGGGGAGCCAAAACAAAGGATACGTGAGTCGCAGTAAAAGTGCGTGGCCATGCTACGTAATAAATTCACCACATGTTGGCAATGTAAAATGACTTTCCAGCTTCTCGAGAGATCTTGAACTTTCGATAAGCCAATGAGAGAAGGAGGTACGAGGTAGGCATCCATTTGGTACCACGTGGCGAAAAAACACAAAGAGCGGATATCGTCACCAAGCTATCTTGGCTCGGCCCAGTCGGCAGCATACATTCAACCCGGTCAGACGTTATAACCGTAGCCTTGGAATTTCGGTAGGCCGAAGCGGTTACAGTAGCGGAAAGAAACTTGTGGAAATGTAAAAGAAGAATATAATGAAGAGGGAGTGAGAGTGACATAAGAAGAATACGTAAAATTGAATAATTAGAACAGTGTTAGTTGTGGCGAAAGTGAAAGTGAGCTACGAGTGATGGTGGAACTTCGTGGATAACACGTGCAGTTAAGTACAGTAGAAAAGCAACTATTTTGTCCCAAAGTGAAGGAAAGTACATAAATTATGAAATAAGAGCTCTATAAATAAAACGGGGGGGGGGGTATTCCGAAATGTAAAGAGCGTGAGAGTGTGTGTGAGGGAAAAAGGGAAGAAATAAAAAGTAAAAGAGTACTGGTTTGTAAATAGAGATTATTATAGGGAAATTTTATATAATAGAGAATAGTGGAAATAACATATAAAAAAGAAAGAGAAAGAAAGAAAGAGTTTAATATTGCGTAAAAATAAAATAGTTTGTTTTAATAGCATAACCATGTGTTAGCCTAGTCATTACGCCTAACTACCAAATTGGCTGTGCCGAAAAACACACCTAAACGCACCTGTAAGAACTTCTGAGTTAAGGAATTAAATATTTATCTAAATTAGTCCTTGGGAAAGAGTGTTATGGTTTATATATTTTAATCCTCAAAATATATTGGCGGCCCTGTAATTTTCTAGTGGAGTCTAAGGTAAGTGCGTATAGAAGATCGCGGAGGTAAGTAATATTCTGGTGGTAATTATTTGCAAAAATAGTTTGAACATTTACACTCTCTTCTTGCTTGAGATGCTTCATTAATTTGTATGCCAACATTTGGCATCCACGTATGTCGTCCTCTATATTACTAACACGTCTATTCCATGATTTGTCATGCGCTTCCCGGATAATGTATTTCACAGCATTATGTTTCTGCTTATAAATATCCAGATCTTCACTGGTTCTTGTCTGAAGGTATTTGTGATAAACTGATTGCTTTTCTATCTCTTCATTCCATATTTCTTACCTCTTTTCTGAGTATTTCTTTCTTTCTAAGCATTTCATTGCCCATTTTTTCCAAAAGATTCCATATATTACTCAATTCTTATTCTATGTTGTTACTAATAGGGCATTGTGAATATTCTGTTAACCTCTTCTGGTACAGATCACGGATACTCTCTTCATGTAGCAGATAAACCTTAAAAGCTTCTTTCTGTGTGTCCTAGAAATATTCCTAACTTTCCTGTATCTTGTCCAAACCTCAATTTTAGAGACCACCATATAATGATCAATGTGAATCTCCGGCCCTCTAATGCATATCCCTGACTTGCGAAGCTGTATTTAGTTAACAATTATGTAATCACTTAATAATTGAAACCTCTGGCTGACCAAGTGTATTTGTTAACTAAATATAATTAATTCACTACCGACTCGGAACACAAAGTTTTTTACGGGTAAAAACGTAAAAGTTTTATCTTATAGCCTCAACCGTTTTTCGCTTTTAAAAAGCTTGTTCATAGGCTGCCGATGGGAGCACTGTCCGTCTTGTTCTTGGGGACGGTATCGACTTTTGAATGCTCGATGTTGTGTGTGTGTGTGTGTGTGTGTGTGTGTGTGTGTGTGTGTGTGTGTGTGTGTGTGTGTGTGTGTGTGTGTGTGTGTGTGTGTGTGTGTGTGTTCGAATAATGCGTGTGATTTGAATTGTGTCTGTTTGTTTAGGATGTCGTTTTTATGTGTTTTCGTGTGTTTGTATATTTCCAATTGTTCTAGAGTGTCTAGTTTTCAAAGACTAAAAAGATGAACTAAACACGATAAAATATCTAGCAGAATCCCAGAATCCAACGGATACAACAGAACAATAGTCAATAAACTCCTACACAAAACAAACAACAGACAAAGACACAAAACAACAAATTCATAACACTAACATACATCAACAACCAAACTGAAAAAATAGCCCAAAAATTCAAAAAAGCAGGATACAGAATCGCATACAAAATGACTAACAAAATAGAACCCACACTATCAAAACACACCCAAAACAAATTCAATCTACCTGGTGTTTACAAACTAAATTACTCAGATTGCAAAAATTCTACATAGACCAGACAGGACGTAGCTTCAAACAAAGATACATTGAACACACAAAGGCACTACACTCCACTACAGAATCCACCTTTGCAAACCACCTCATTGAAGCAAACCACACATACAAAAACATTGACAATAACATGGACATTCAACACGTACACACAAAAGGCTAAAAACTAGACAGTCTAGAACAATTGGAAATATACAAAAACATAAAAACCACATCCTAAACGAACAGACACAATTCAAATCACATGCATTATTCGAACATATCACACCCCACACACACACAACATCGATCATTCAACAGTCAATACCGTCGCCAAGAACAAGACGGACAGTTTTCCCAATGGCAGCCTCTGAAGAAGCTTTTTAAAAGTGAAAACTGGTTTAGGCTATAAGGTAAAGCTTTTGTGTTTTTACCCGTAAAAACCTTTGTGTTCCGAGTCGGTAGTGAATTAATGATATTTAGTTAAGTAACGGACACGTCATGGACAACTAAATCCAAGAATATATTTGTTAATATCCTTTTTCCTAAAAAATATATTTATTACTTTAAGTTTATTTGTGTTAGTGAATTCTCTCAATGTTATCCCATTTTCATTAATAGAGTGACTCTTCAAAAAGACCAAAAACATTTCCAATAGCTTGGTTACCAACTCTAGCATTCAGATCACCAGCTATAACTATATAATCCTTGTTAATGTCCATATCTAATTGCTCTGCAGCTCATCATAAAATAAATCTGACTCTTCCTCCTTCCCATTCTCTGGAGCATATACACCAATGACACAAAGGCAGAAAAAGTTAGGGTTTAAACTTCTCTACCTGTATTTGACTGTAATAGCTGAAAGTACTGTTAAGGTAAGTGTATAACATTCCTGAGGTAGAGGCCGCCAGTTGGGAAAACAGGTGGTCCTCTGGTAGGGCTCAAACATTCATTGGGCTTATGGGAATATAAATCCATTTGATCAAGTATAGGCCATAATGAGGAAGGCCACCTTAAAGGGGTGGTCATCTGGAGAGAATAAACTATATCTAAAAAAAAGGAATAATCACCTAAGCGTGTATATTGTTAGTGAACTATTTTTATTTGCTAAAATGACATGGCTGTTTTAGGTGAATCTAAGAATGATAATGTTTTTTGTTGAGTATGTGTTTAATTTCTTTAAACTGTATAAATGTGGATTGAATTTTAATTACGCAGTTTCTCATACAGCAGATATTCTTACTGTTAGTTAAAAATTATGTTTATCTTTATGGTGGTTCAAGTTTGTTTTAAACGGTCAATAAGTATACTTTCTAAAACGGTGTGGTATCTTTAATGAATAACTAACAGATTTGAGGTACATTTAAGGAGACCAAAAATAGAAATCAGCTCAGATTTTATATTATTTTTGAGAATGATTGATTACCCTTGAATTTAGAATGTTAAGAAAGATATATATATAGAAACCAATCAGCAGAGAAGTGTTTTCTGAAAACCTCGAGACTCTTCAGGAAAAGAGAGTGTGCAGTGTGATGACATCAGAAGAGATCTGAAAAACCACTATTTTAAGGTAGGTATAGGTATTTATGTATAGGTAGGAGGAATTATGTAAAACGTTTTCTAAGAACAATGTATGGTCTATTCAAATGTATGAGCAGGAGAAGCAAATAAGTAGTAGAAGATCTGAAACAGATCTCTAACCTAATAATCCAAATATGCATTCATGGCAGTACTGCAGATAATGGTGACGATTTTTACAATAAGGATAGCAAAAATATAGACCACAATGGCATGTCTTATCCTTCTTTTATTGTTGTAAACATTAACTTTTGTATGTCTAATAGAAGAGTAGTTCTGAAAACCCAGGAGTAATGTTTTTTTTAATGGCTTTGTTCAATTATTTTATTAACTCTGTTGTTATCAAAAGTGTTGATAGTGATTATCCCATAAAAATTAGTGTATCACTGAACTGAACTCTCGTGCATTCTGCTGAAATTAAGTTTCTAGTTTTAGACCCAAGGTTTTGTTTATTCTGGCCAGTTGAAGGTTGTTTGGTAGTTTTTTTTTTAATTAAAAGAAGTTTATTCTAATGTGTTCATAATCTTGCCTATAAACAAATTAATTATTGAGGTTATCTCTAATTCAAAGTAATAATTTGTTGTAGTTACATATATTAGTATAAGATAATACGTGCTATTTATTAGTAATCCAACAGTTCTAATGTGTAGCCTATAGTTTATACATTCAGTTTAAACTGTACTGGGAATTGATGATTTATTGTATAAACACATTGTGGCAGAATTTTAGAGTTCATTGTAAATTAATAAATCATCTGTTGAGGATGCCAAAGGTTTATATTAGTTTGAAAATTCTTCATAGTTAAATTCACATTGTAATGTATTAAATAAATCTCAGAGCTGCACCTGCCTGTTTTTCATTTGGACATTTTGGTTTTTTTAAACGTTGTGCTGGGTAAGGTTTGACTGCACAATTTCTGAGTCGAAATTAGGAATTTGCAAATAAATTAAAGATTTTATTTGTTGATAAATGATTTTAAAATTAAAAGTTTACACAAAATAAAAATTTGGTGTATCTAGAAGAAACAATAAACTATTATGATCGTCTACTTGATCGTCGTAAGCACAGTTGAAAACAAAATACAAGACACCATTTAAGCCACTAATTACCAGCTTTAATTTTCACAGTTAAACAGTTCGTAATTAACAACACAGTCTCCTACAACAAATCAAATAAACATTGTTCACTCGCAATAAAATGTCACTAATATTAAACACAATTGTATTACAATTATACCACCCGATTATAAAATGCAACACTTTACTAATAACCACTTGGACGTACACAGTAATCTCGCCCGATAATCACTTGTACCGCACTGTAAATATATCGCAACTATAACTGAAAACTAAGCCGCTGCCGCCCAGTATTTATACATCTGCGCACAGACCAGAAGATTCCAAACTACGCCTTATCTCTAACTACGACGTAATTAACTGCGGCCTTGACACAGTCCGCGCGGCTGGCGGCTTCCAGAAAAGTCTTGCGAATGTGTCGAGAATCACGTATGTCACACACATTAGAGCGAGATTCTTCTTGAACATTCGACAAACACATAGACTGTTCTGTAATGTCGTAACACTGCCTCCTCTTTACGCCTCTTCGTCACGAACTGGCAAACCGTCTCTGAAGTAATACTCGACCAGGCGATCTAGGTGGACGTCCTTGCGAAAGATAATTCTCCAGTTCTTCGAATTCAGTCTCGTGTGATCCGAGCATCACTTTCCCAGGAATGCGAGTCTTCCGCTCAACCACTAGTTTTGTGGAATCACTCCCGTTGCGTCATGTACTGATGATCTAAACACCACTGGCTGATCCAAGTCTGTTTGGTTCTCGTCAACAACCTCTTGTGTAACCTCATCTTCAGCCACTTTTCTCTCGGGCGCTTCTATCACCTCAGGAACAAGCAAGAGTTTTGTCTCGACACCCATAGTTGGCTTTCCAATCACTTCTTTTGTCGTTACACTTATTTGTATTTCCTCTGCTAGTTCTTCCTCCATTTCCGCTTGCAGTAGGGAGGGTTCCTCTTGACCAGACCTGTTGACTTTTTCTTCGACTAATGCCACTCGCTTAATCGAACGGTTGGTACACCTTGTCATTTTAGCCATGCAAAGCTTTATCTTCTCTTGCCCAACCTTCAGGACATTCTCTCTTAAGTCCACAACAAATCCATATGCATTCATAATAGGGAATCCGCTCTTTTATATTTGTAGTCAAGTCTTCTATTTTTGTTAACATAATTTTTTCCACACTCGTGACAGATCTTTCTACTTCAGCTATTTTATTAGACATCGATTCTTCAACACTCGAGACAGCTTTTTCTACTTCAGCTATTTTTAATGTCATTGATTATTGTACCTCTGATATTTTAGTAACTTGTTTATTAAGCTCACCTCGTAGAAGACCCAATTCTGCGGTACTATGTTCTTGAATATGTTTCTGCTCCTGTATCAATGCTTTGATGTCTTCTGTTTCACGCTTTCGTTCCCCTGCCTCATGTCGTCGTCGTTCCTCTGTCTCTTCTCTTTCCTGCCTGCGTTTTTCAGCTTCTTCTGCCTCCTGCCTGCGTTTTTCATCCTGTCGTTTCTCCGTCTGTAACAGCAGCGCCTGTAAATTTTCCATCATCTGACTGGCATCCATTGTTTTCCGATTAATTACGAATTACACTCGTCTTCTGCAAATTGTCCACGGTTTCCACTGTTAACCGTTCTATCCCAGTTCTGACACCACTGTTACGATGGTCTACTTGATCGTCGTAAGCACAGTGGAAAACAAAATACAAGACACCAATTAAGTCACTAATTACCAGCTTTAATTTTCACAGTTAAACAGTTCGTAATTAACAACACAGTCTCCTACAACAAATCAAATATAAACATTGTCCACTCGCAATAAAATGTCACTAATATTAAACACAATTGTATTACAATTATAACGCCCGATTATAAAACGCAACACTTCAGTAATAACCACTTGAACGTACACAGTAATCTCGCCCGATAATCACTTGTACGTTGTACCGCACTGTAAATATATCGCAACTATAACTGAAAACTAAGCCGCTGCCACCCAGTATTTATACATCTGCGCACAGACCAGAAGATTCCAAACTACGCCTTATCTCTAACTACGACATAATTAACTGCGGCCTTAACACAGTCCGCGCGGCTGGCGGCTTCCAGAAAAGTCTCGCGAATGTGTCGAGAATCACGTATGCCACACACATTAGAGTGAGATTCTTCTGGAACATTCGACAAACACGTAGACTGTTCTGTAATGTTGTAACAATATACATATTACGTCTCGAAATTGGAACTATCCACTTCAACATAATATGTCTACATTCATTTTAGCTTACAATTCCATTAAATTACAAAGAAAGTAATTGTACGAATATCAATAGATAGTGCTTATAAACTGAAGACTATCATTAAATTAGGAAATAAGATAAAACTTAATGCATTAAATAACAAATTAAATAAAATATAATAGAGATGCCCAAGAAGCCTATGTCCAAAAACAAACCTAATAATGGTAAAATAAAATTCACAGCCTTTGTTTATTATGGTAATATAAAAAAACTAAATTATTTAAAGATACAAACCTAAAAATAAATCAGACATTTATATTAAAAATGGAACATGAGTTGTGTTCAAAAGCACTGAATCAATCTGGCCATATTTTTTTCTACAGAAGTATTTTAATGTGAGAAGTAAAACTTGGCAGAACACAGCAGTAGTACCTAGTATGTGTGTGTGTTTTTTTTAACCTTGTATAGCATGTGAGATGCCCGGCAGCCAATTGTGTTGTTAGTGTAAGATTTGGCTGTTATATTTGTCCTCTCAGCTTTCAAACTGGCAATGTGTTGGTGGTATTTGATCCTTGGGATACAACCAGAAATCATGGGTTGCGATGTCTGGTGAGCCTCGCAAATCTGAGGATTTCCATACTTGACCAAGAAATCCTGGATTATAGATATGACAAATGGATATAGGCATTATTGTAACGCAACTATTGTTTGTGTGATACCAATTGGTCTGGTGTCTTGTGCCAAACTACAAGGGCTATTCAGAAAGTAAGTTCCGATATGGTATTAAAGGAAACTAAGAATATATTTACAAAACATTTTTATTGCTATTTTAAGTGCACACCTTAAACTACGTTTCTATAATTTTATAGTTTTCATCATTTTTGAAACAGGGCGACAGCGAGGTACCAGACGTTGTATACCTTTGTTGTAGAAATTTCCTGCCTGTAATTTGAACCATGTATTAACACCTTGTTTGACATCATTGGCCACCAAGGAAGGATTTCTCATGCTTGAAAAGGTGATATTCGCTTGGTGTAAGGTCTGGATTGTAAGGCGGATAATCAAATTGTTGCCAGCCAAACTTTGTGAGGAGATGTTGCATTGCAGCAGCAGTGTGTGTGTGTAGTGCCATGATTCATCGCAGTGTCCTAGGTAAGCATCCTATGTCGCTTACTCTGGATAGGACTAAGCAAAAAGTTGTATCCATCTTGGTACCATTGAATTGCTCACTGCTTCTTCTCCATAAACATTGAAAATCTGACAGTAAATTTCAATAGGTTTAATGCCTTTCGCATTCAAGAACCGAATCACATACCTACTTTCACACACAGCGAGTGTCTTGAATTTCTTTGACATTATAAACACGTCCAACGAATCTTACTCAGTGCACAGTTGTTTACAAATAGTGTTGTTGGCTTGCCAACGAATCGACAAACTGACCACGTATGCGGAATAGCGTGACAGCATCGATACCACAGCAAGATTTAAAAACGGAACTTACTTTCTGAATAACCCTCGTGTATCAGAAAGATATCACATCTCCACCTAGTATTGTTTATTGACAGTTTGGACTTCTGGTGATTATACATGATGCACATGTCTGCAGTAGTTGGAAAAACACTCAGCACCATTTTCACTTGGCTCCTCACTTGCCTTGCTTTCTTTGACTTTATGGATAATGGTGACTTCTACTGTGATGACTGAGCTTACTGTCGTTTCTGGGTCATACCTGTATGCCCAAGATTCATCACTAGTTATCATAGTCTTAAGGAAATGAGAATCACTGTATGTGCACGCCACCATATCCTGAGCAACACAAAAACGGATCTCTTTTTATTCAAGGAAAGGAGCTTTAGTACAAAATTCAAGCCACTCTGTACTACCTTAAACTGCTATTAAAATCATACATGCAGAACTCTTACTGACCTCAGTGTGATTTGCAATTTCTTGGATGGTCTGTCAACAATTTTCTGTTATTATTATGTATGTTGTTAATGACATTTGTATATCAGCTTGTTAACAATGTCCCAGCACAGTGGTCTTTAAAAGTGTTTTTTTTTTCCACTTTGAAAATGGTTATATACTACTCTTTAATTGGTTTAACCCCCCGTAGCATCATTCGTAAATCCCTGCTTCATTTTATGAATTGTTTCACTTTGGGTATCACCAAGTTTTTGGCAGAATTAG
Source organism: Magicicada septendecula (assembly GCA_034769895.1). Taxonomy (NCBI): domain Eukaryota; kingdom Metazoa; phylum Arthropoda; class Insecta; order Hemiptera; family Cicadidae; genus Magicicada; species Magicicada septendecula. The sequence goes on from CM068370.1 coordinate 112,087,547, forward strand.
ATCCAGTTACATTGTCCAGCATGTTTCATCATTATGAACAAAATAAAAATGTGACAAGAAACAAGCACCAGTTATACTAACACAATGGTTACTGAACACTGACATGCTGTAGGAGGTTGCAAAATATCATGAACACTAGATACCACTACTGGGCTGTGCCAAGTTTTACTGCTCATATTCAGATATTTTTTTTTTAGGAAAAAATGTGGCCGCATATTTTTTAAATGGCCTCGTATACAAAGCAGAATGCCCAGATTGCAGTAAAATTTTATGTAGGATGGAAAAGAAAAATCGGCATGATTGACATTCTGAACACCACAATGTGTTTTTAAAGCTGCATATCTACAAGTCTAATTTAACTGTACACACTGTCTAAGTGATAAACACCAGTTTCCTGACATTCAGAATACTAGTCTAATAAAAATTATACAAAAAGTTAACAAAATGAGTATACAGGAAAATCTCAATACAGACAAACATAAACGAAACAACATTAATTCATCAATTAAAGAATCATATAAAATAAAAACAAAACAAAATTTATTAAAATGCTTAATATAACCATCAAGCAGGTGATTACAGAAACAAACGTTACAATTATCAAAATATTTAAATAATATTTCTGGACAGTTTTTCATTAATTTATGTTAATAACCTCTGGTGATAAGCTTATGTATGTGAAGAATTAGTAAGGTAACAAAATAAAGTATGTGAGTAGAAGAAATTTATTATTATTGTGTTTATACAATAACACATAATTTCCACAATAAACTTCAGAGTTACAACAAAGAAAAAGATATGTAAATCACACACACACACACACACACACACACACACACACACACACACACACACACACACACACACACACACACACACACACACACACACACACACACACACACACACACACACACACACACACACACACACACACACACACACACACACACACACTAAAAGTGTATGAATGTAGGATGTCCAACTATTGGATATTAGGCCTACATGCAGATAACATCATACATAGACAGTATTATAAATATTAATTAAAGAAAATAATAACAACTTTGATGCCTTGGCTCATCAGAAACTATGATTTCTACAACGATCTGAAAAAGGTTTGGTCAAACAACATAAATTGTGTAAATTATTATCAGATTACTCAAAACAAAATACACATAATTTCATAGAACAAAAAGAAGTTAATATTGTTACGAGAATCCTACCCGAACAATCTGGAACATTCTCCACTCTTCCCCTCCCCCCTGTCCATTGTGGCAGGTGTTGCTCAGTCAAGGCTGCTCTCAAGTGGGTTCTAGTATATTCAAGAACACTTGAGATACCATTAAGCCAGCATGGAGTAAGGAGGGAAAGCTGTACTGGACCTCTGCGCTGCCTATATAAAGCCATAGCAGCCGGCTTGTCAGTTCAGTTACATGAGCGATTTTTGTTAGCGCGGATCGAGTTTTTGTCTAAGTGAAGAATTCTTGTGTTAATAATTGTGTGGAACTCTATTAGTGGACATTATTGTTGCCTGTGAACAATTTTTATTTGATTTGTTGTAAGAGACTATCTTGTTGATTACAAACTGTTAATTGTGATAATTAAAGCTGGTGATTAGTGACTTAATTGATGTCTTGTATTTTGTTTTTCCACTGTATTGTTTGATCAAGTAGACCATCGTAGCAATATATTTCTTATTTGAGCTTATGGTGATTTCCACAAAATAAAGCAAGTAAAACATTGGTTTGGCTGAAATTAATTTTATTAAATTCTAACTGAACCTCAACAGATAATTTATACAGAAAATTATGATTACTAAGTAAGTCTGTAAGCATCTAAAGTGATAATGCAACAACACAACTGAGTAATCGCAAGAAGTATAGTGCAAATAGATATTTAATTAAATGTGACTTTTTTTTTTTATGAGAAAGGAATTTGTTCTCTCGAGTGCAGAGGTCAACCATGTCACTATATATTCACCAAATATTATATATAGCATGTGTAATTAGAGTAACTCCTCCCTCGTCGATATATCAACAATTAGAATGAAAAGGTCAATTTACAGACAGTGATAAATTACTAATGTGATAATAGGATTTAATGTTTTTGGCAAATACTTTAATTTTTAATGTTTTTTTGTAATGTTTGCACACGGTTTATTCTCCTTTTTATATCCATTTTTTAACTTCATTAACCTGTGTTGCACTATTTGCACATACTTCTTCACTACATGGTTTTATAATTGGTTTATTGAGAGTATGTGTGCTTTCCATATCTTGTTTGCAGAATATAGAATAGAAATAAACACTTAAAGGTTTAATATAAAATGGTAAAAATATAAATTTCATGAAAAGAGGTTACATCATTTTCTGTGCTTGAACATATTCAAAGTATGGGTGTGTATAGAATCACAAATAAAATGCTGTAAATAATAATTTAAAAAATAAAATTTGTCAAATGGCCAAACAAACCTGGGAAAATCTGTCAACATTTGAATCATGATGGACATATACACATTTTGTTATGGGTCATGTTTGATAGTGACATTTTGACAAGGAACCTTGCAAACTGGGAATTCTTCTGGGAACCTGTTCTTCGCCATTCTTCTGAATGGCTTATACCTTCCAGCTCCCATCAATAACTCTAAATCATCTAAATATTTCCTCCTCAGCTGATTTTTCCTTGTCTTCTACTAAAAGTTTTAATTAATATTTGTCAGAATGAAGTCATTATGTTTTGAATATATGAGGGCTATTAGAAAATTAACCTCCAGCTGCATGGTAAAGAAAAATGAAAATAGAGAAAAATATTTTGTTGTATGCAAAATTTACATATGTTATATGTCTGTATTACTTTTGCAAATAATCACCACTCATATACAAGCATTTATTACCTAATGTTTCGCCCATTCAGCTGGCCCGCACATCTGGGGGTACGAATCATCTACTGGGGCATCCACTATGTAACTGCAACTTTTATAATATGATTTCTTTAACAAACGATCTTAGCTTATTTGTATTCTCCATAAAATTTCAAGAAAATGACCAAACACGACGTGGTTGTGATATATTTTAGATGTACAACTAAGTCTAATTTAATAGCCTATTCATTTTAGCTTTAGAAATTAGTATTTTTCAAACGTTATTTAATTTTTGTTGATAATCACGCACAATTTGACTTATCTTTATTGTAATAAAGTGTATTATGTGTGTACATTACATATATAAAATAAAATTTAATGCTGTAGGCTTCGAAGTAGTTCAAAAACATCTTTAAATGTAAAATATTTTCCCGAAACTACCCCATGAGTCACCAACTAAGAAAACAAGTCTTAATATGTTTCTTCGGAGTGGTTCAGTAACTGACTAATCTTTGAATGTAAAGTATTTTTCTAAAACTACCCCATGAGAAGTCACCAGCATACTTATAACTTTATAATAAAATCTTTATTAAGTACTGCAATTCTGCGCTTGCTTTAGAAATCCCTAAAATACTCATATGTATCAAATTATGTGTTGTTTGGATTCATTTTTCTCACAATTTCATGGAGATTACAAAAATTATAGTTTACTTTGGATTATAAGCTAAATTAAAAATGTTATAATTTTGAATTGGACCGTATACTTATACCTGAACCGCCAGGCCGGGGCAGTTGATAGTGCATGTGCGAGAGTAAGGGTTTTCTAATCCCTTAGGTGCCATCCGGTTTAGAATAACCTATAGAGTTTGAGTAATGATTATTTAAAACCCTAACTATTTCAAAGATGAGGGATATAAACATTTGAAATTGGGACACCACAAAGAAACAGTTTGATCCTATTTTATACTGTCTAAAAACTTTAGTCTCTCTCACATTGCCTTCTACTTTTTAATTACTATTTACTTTATCGGTAATAGATATGTATGACCATATAAATTTGTAGGCACTATATGGAAGAATCTATGTGTTAACTTCAATTTATTAAAAGCTCCAATATCTGGATTTATTAAACAGCAAGATGATTATTTTGCAGAATCCTCTCACATCATTCTGTGCTTCCTATAGGTTTATTTTCTACTTTTGAATTATTTGGACAATAATGTATATTGTCCAAAATATCAGTTGATGTTTATTATTTATTATTTATCTAGTACTGTTTGGAGTTTATCATAGAAAATTATGGACTTGTTAGGCTTCCTTCTTCAGATGGGTAAATTGCAAGAATGTTACATTTATTATTTCTTCATCACAGTTAACACTAAGATGTCTTCATTTTCTTAGTTGTAGTCTTTTATTTTATTTTCCCATTTCTTGTGCATGTAGAAGATTGCTGCTGTTATTACTTACTTAATCCAGACGCGGATCCACGGTGAGGGAAAAGGGGGAAATTTCCCTTCCCAAATGGTCACTTCGCTTTTTTTTCATCGTTTTATAATATAATAAACAAATTTATAACACTTTATGTAGGTTTATAGTTTTACTCTATAATTACTTCAAATATTAACTGTACCTTACCAGCATGTTAATTTTGTTTGATACATACCATAGAAATAGTTATAGTAAACTAGTAATGTGTGTACCATAGTAGTTTGTATTTTAAACTATAAGTGAATATTATTAAAAGGACAATAAACTGACAAACACAGATACAATTTTGTATTTGTACGTCAATAAAATAATGCATTGATAATAACAGACTGTATTTGTGATCTTCACTCATTCCTATAATTTATACTTTAGGTATTTAAATAATGGTCCAACTTTCCATAATCCTCCTTCCCCTACAGGCAACTTTTCCCCACCCAAAGTTGCTTGCTGGATCCGCTCCTGCTTAATCTCACTGCACTTTTCCATAGTAAACAGTAAATTTCTCCTACACATTGTCTTAGTTATATCAGGAACATTAAATTCCATCTTATTCAATATACAGTAAACTCCCAATTGATTATTATCCGTGAGCAGTTTATCCATGTTGTGGTTTATCTGCGGGAACCCACAACTTTTTTTTTAATAAGCAGAAGTAAATTTTAGCTTAAAATAAAGCTTGTGTTCCACTAATATTAACTCACTATTTTATTAACTGTCATTAAAAATAGTGTACCGAAATTATTGTAATTGTATCATAATTATAAGTTACACAAACGTGTGTCCACGGGACGGAGTGTGTCACTGCTCACGTCAGGTTGGCCTACAGTATTCTTTGTCACTTGGCAGCTGGCTATCATGAGCGTATGTAGCCTACTTTACTGCGACTGTGGGAACTTTAATTTTCTCAGTATGTGTACCTTTATGTTTGTGCAGTATAATTGAAAGCCGCTGTACTCTACTAGCTTAGTTAACGGATGTGAAAATTGGTTATTGATGTTGAACGCCAGCTGTGATGTTTGCTGACAGATCATCAGTGACTTCACTGACATGTATTTTTCTGACATTTTTAATTCATATGTTTGCGGTAATTCATTCCTAAATCTAATCTCTGCTGCACATGGAGACTTTCACATGGACTTTGTATATACCTATATAATTTTTATACGTGTGTAAGTAGTAACTTCAGAAATATTCAATGTAGATGATACACTGATGACACACATAAGACAATTTATCAGTACAGCTTCTGACGAAATGTCAGTTCGTGTGAATTAATATTTAAAGTGCATAGAAAATGTGATTATTAGTTACACAGTTTCAGTAAGAATATATTGCTACTTGGTAATATAGCGCTTAATATGCGGTTTTCACGAGGTCCCTTGATGAGCGTTTACGGGGTTCTACTGTATTGCTCTACTTCAGATAAACAGCTAATGTTAATAACAGTTTTATTATTTTCTGCCCTTTTTTGTACACATTGTGGTTTATCTATGAAATTCGGTTGTCTGCGGTGATTGTGCCACCCAATTCTGCAGATAATTGGGAGTTTACTGTATTTACTCATTCTTGTTCCTCCCCAGCTTATTCCCTCACATTCCATGTCACAACTTAAATTGTGTAGAAATCCATTTTCGTTTGTCCTTTTTATGGCCACATCCTTCACTTATCTGCAGTCCAGGTCTGTTTTCAAGGTTACTTCAAGTATTAAAAGTATACTGCTACGACAGTACAGAACAATCTACGCGTTTATCGAATGTGCCAGAAAGATCTCGATGTAAGCCTGTGGTGTACGTGCTACTAGACGCATTTTGCGAGAATTTTCTCGACTGTGCCGGGCTTCGCTCGGGCGCTCGGACTGTGTCAAGGCCGTAGTAATTACGTAGTTCACGATAGATAAGGCGCAGTTTGGAAGCTTCTGGTGTGTGAGCGTGACTATAAATACATCGGGTAGCGGCCTTAGTTTTCAGTTCAATGCGAGATATTGGATAGTGCGGTTCGAGTTATTACTGTGTACGTTCAAGTAGTTAGTAGTGAAGTGTTGCGTTTTATATTCGGACGGTATAATTGTAATACAATTGAGTTTTAATATTTGTGGACATTTTATTACGTGTGTACAATTTTCATTTGATTTGTTGTAGAGACTGTGTTGTTAATTACGAACTATTTTTACTGTAACAATTAAAGGTGTGATTAGTGACTTGATTGGTGTCTTGTACTTATTTTGTTTCCACTGTACCTACGACGATCGAATAGACCGTCGTAACAGTGGTGTCAGAACTGGGATAGAACGGTTAACAGTGGAAACAGTGGATACTTTGTACAAGACGAGTGTAATTCGTAATTAATCGAAAAACAATGGATGCCAGTCAGATGATGGAAAATTTCCAGGCGCTGTTGTTGCAGACAGAAGAACGACGACGACAGGATGCAGAGAAAGCGGAAGAGAGACAGAAAACCCTCCTGCTGGAAGCAGAGGAAAGACGCAGACAGGAGGCGGAAGAAGCAGAAAGACGACAAAAAGAAGAACGAAGACAAGAAAGAGAAGAAGCGGAAAAACGACAGGATGAAAAACGTAAGCAAGAAGCAGATAAAACGGAAGCTCTCTTTGAAGTTATGCAGAAACAGTTGCAAGAACACAGTACCACAGAATTGGGTATCCTACGAGGTGAGCTTAATAAACAAGTTACTAAAATATCGGAGGTACAAGAATCAATGACATTAAAAATAGCTGAAGTAGAAAAATCTGTCTTGATTGTTGAAGAATCGATGTCTACAAAAATATCTGTTATAGAAGAATCTGTGTCAAATAAAATATCTGCAGTAGAAAACTCAATGGCAAACATAAGAGAACAAATTAAAAGTGAAGTCGAACAGTGCATGAAGATTCAACCAAAACAAATTTCTGAACAGACTGTACCAGTGATAAAGACAGAAAAAGACACAGAAAATAAGTTAATAGAGAAAGTCACTTTGCCTGCAGTAGGGACAGTTCATGTCAAAGCTCCAACCTTTGACGGAAGCAGTCACTGGGCAACGTACCTCCGCCAATTTGAAGCTGCTGCTTGCGCAAATAATTGGACAGAGAAAGACAAGGCTGTTTCACTTGTTCTTGCATTAAAAGGACCCGCGGCAGAATTACTACAGAAAGTGCCACCTGACAGCCAGAACATCTATGCCGAGTTGATAAAAGTTCTAGAATTACGCTACGGTGATAAACATTTGTGAGAGGTGTACTACGCTCAGTTGAGAACAAGACGACAACGTTCCGGGGAAAGTCTTCAAGAATTTGAAGCAAGTATCGACAGATTGATTAGATTGGCCTATCCTGAAGCACCAGAAGACTTCCGAATAAGGTTTATGGTGCAGACATTTATTGGTGGCATCGGAGATTGTGAACTTCAGCAAGTGTTACGAATGGCAAGACACCGAGATAGCTCAGAAGCTCTTGTTCACGCCATAGAGTTTGAAGCTGCCAAGTCAGCGTCCTGCTACATTAATGGGTTTGTGTCATCACGTTGCAGTCAGAAGATCCCTGTATCACATTACTGTTATGATGGGTGCAGAAAAACAGTGTTGTCGGACAAACAGTTCAAAAGTTCAAGAGAGTCGCAACGATTTGAAAAAGACAGAAGACCGAAATGTTACAACTGTGGAAAACGTGGTCATCTACAGGTAGACTGTTGGGAGAAGAAGATACCGAGAGAAGAGACTGATCGCACCAATTGGAGAAGTAAAGGCCCAGAACAGCACACAGTTTCCACGCTACATAAGATCAGTGGAAACTTGATTGTTAATGGATTTGCGGATGGTAAACCAACATCATTTACAGTTGACACGGGCGCAACAGTGTCCATTGTGCGCCCTGACTTAGTCTGTAACCGCCATCCTCTAATTAGCTCTTGTACAATACAGACTGTGACTGGAAGCCCCGTCAAGGTGCTAGGAAAGGTAGACGTACGTGTGCGCCTGGGTCTTCTTGAGTTTAGCCACCAAATGCTCGTTGCAGACATTGTCGATGAAGTGATTCTTGGCACGGACATTATGAATGCCTACGGATTCGTTGTGGACTTAAGAGAGAATGTCTTGTATAGCATGTTATGATACACCATATGATATGACTGGTGACTCCTCTGCTATCACCACCATCACCATTGTAATACACTTTTAATAGGCCTTACTACTATTTCATGTTACAACTTTTCATACTACTTGGCCTACGAGCATGTATTAAGAGTTTATCAAGCTAAATTACTCAATGACAATATTAATATTTATCACATACTAATTCTCAGCAACAGGATGTCACACTTACTTTAGTGTACCGACTCTTAAGAATTATCCCAGGGCGCCAGTAATAATTAAACACAATTTGATTGTTATTAATTAAGTTTTTTAATAACTATTTGCATTCTCATATTACAAAATTTATAAGTCAGTACTTTAATAAATTTACTATAAAATTTGTTCGTGCTTATTTCTTGGCAATGGATTCTTAGACTTATTGAGTCACCAAATATGATTTACATAGATTTAAAATTAATAAGCAATAGTAAAATGAGTGTTCATTTTATTATTTACGTGTATGTTGAATTCACTCTGCGATGTGATGTCATCAATTCTGCAGGTTCTAGGCTGGTCGTCCGACGTTGATCGTTGAACAGTTATCCTTAGTTTGCACTATTTTTACACTGGTTTCACAGGTATTACACAATTCACTTAGTTAACTTAGTGGCAATTACACAGGTGCCGTATACTAATACACTTGTTGAATACTCAGTATATCCTTATTGCATATCTACACAATTCACTTAGTTAACTTAGTGGCAATTACACAGGTGCCGTATACTAATATACTTGTTGTATACTCAGTATATCCTAAGTGCGTCCAACACCGGATTGATAACTACTCTCGACCGACTGTCCCGTACTGTGATGTTTGACACATTAAATTTCACTATGTATTTCGACATTCAACGATTGATGTTGTACTAAGTAAAACTTGGATATATTACTTGATTTTAATTTATCTTCTCTGGTTACTCTGAAAATTATTCTTGTCAACGCTTATTAAGTGTTTATGATACATAACTTCCACAAGGCTTAATATCGCGTTACTGTAACTGACCCTTTCGTTGCGCTTGAAATATACTTATTTAATTTACTAACAAATTTCTTAATACACTAAATACGAGTCTTTGAATTGTAATCTCCCCGTAGACTAACTTAACTTCCTACACTTCGTTTTTTTATACATTGCTACGAACTACCCTCACCAACTATATACAAAATACACGCCGATTGGTCTGACATACCGCTAATTTCAAATTTACCCAATCTGTCTAGTGAACACATCCCGCGTAAAAAATGATGCTTTCCGTTATTCGTCAACTATTTGCGCGTGAAAACGTAGTGGGAAAACATAGCGTCTATCTCCATCTCGCTCTCATCTCTCTCTGTCTAACCTAACGGTTCTTTTGTTAGATGCACTTAACTTTTTACAATCTTAGGGAAGTCTTCTGACACCCTTGAAAATAATACAATTTTATGACGGTTCGTCCGCTATGTTACTTTTTCATATTTTTAGCCGACTTACTGGCATCAACTCAAGGTCGTCTTTATGAACAACTACCGCGCCTTACTACAACATTTTAATATTTCTTACTTTGAAGTACCACCGCTCTAATCGGTAGTTTTAGTTTTATTTTCTCCCCGCTTTTTACGAATTTATATTTCTCCCTGGGTACAACATGACTTTGTCCCCATAAAATTGTTGAGAGTACAATTTTTACGTTATACCATTTATCATTGACCCCCCACCTCCCATAGAAAAGTTTTGGCTATTTCACGGTTACAGATAATACAAAATGTATGTCATAATGTAGAAGGTAAAATTGTTTTAAATACAGCTCCTAAATATGTTGCAGACAAGCCGATCGAGCTTAAGGATGGATCCAGCTGGTGCAGCATCATCGTCATCAGCAGGAAGGAGTGGAGGTGGAGGGCCAGAGGAACCTGGTCCAGACTTAATTAGACAAAACCAGGAATTACGCAGACGACTAGAAGAAGAAACAACAAATTACAGACGAAGACTTGATACATACAGACAAGCCCAGCAACACCAGGCTGCTCTAGTTAGTAGACTGCAAGCAAAGGTAACTGTCTTGAAAATATAAGAAAATCTACTGTATTGAAAGTATATTTAACTACAGTAGACTTGTGCTAATCAAAACATTTGTGGAACTGAGGGTCTGTCAGAGTAGAAAATATTCTGTATTAACCCAAATTACATATATTTAAGATCTCTTTAATAAGCCATCATCAAAATATGACATAAAACTTGATTGTAAAGTCAAGTACATTTAATTTACTGAATTAAAAATATAAAATTAATACATTTTACTGAGTGTCTACAACCCTCGGCTGGACATGGAATCGATGGAGATCCTCAAACATGGTTCTGATGCTATGAATCGAAGGGGAGGAAGTCTCCTATTAAATAGGTTTTGGCATGCTGTGCTCCTGAGCCAATCAGGTAGTACTTGATGCTGACTAGTTGATGCTGCTTTCCAGTTAGATCGTGCTGGTTTTGAAATTTATTTCGGCTATTCTCTGGGAAAATACATAGTCTCTACCTCAGCACTGAAGTAATTGGCGAACACTGCGCAAATTAAATCCAATTAAAGAGTGAGAGAGGGAAGAAGGGAGACAGTGAGTGAAATGTAGTAAGAGAGAGAGCGAGTGATAGTGATAGTGAGTGATAGAGCGATTTCAGGTTAGAGTGAGAGGCTGTGAGAAGGACTGGCAGGGGGAGAATGGGTGAGAGAGGGTGTGATTGTACACATACATAAATTACATTATTCTATAGTACTCTGGACTATATTTTACAATATTATTACAATTATTATGCAAATTTACCTGTTAGTAAAATTTACCATAAACGTTTGTTTGTAACCTTTGTCAACTATCTGATGTAAGTCGTAATGTTCTACAGTTATTGTGTAAATTGTATGTTTCTAAATTATGATTGTTTGTTAATACCAGTAAGGAGTGAAACATGGTAAAAATAACTTTTAATAATTACGTAGTGAACATCCCCTAATCTGTTTTATGAAGAAATTTGTGTTAGTGGTTGAAATCACAATCAGAATGATCACAGTTGCACACCACTATATAAAAATTATCCCGATTAGCACTTTCAAGCCTCACAGCCCATCGTCAGATCGGAATAGGCAGAAATTATTTTAAAAACAAACCCTTCACCCCTCTCCCCCACCCTGCTCACACACAACAAGCTATAATATAAATGGCCCTTTCCGCACCCCCTAAACCCTGTCCCACACCATCTGTACAGTTACATATTTTTCATATTTTACATAGTTTGTTTATACCTACAGCAGTCAACATATAGCAAAGTAAAATATATTACCTATAACTAAAACAGATTACAATCAGAATGATCACAGTTGCACACCACTATATAAAAATTATCCCGATTAGCGCTTTCAAGCCTCACAGCCCATCGTCAGATCGGAATAGGCAGAAATTATTTTAAAAACAAACCCTTCACCCCTCTCCCCCACCCTGCTCACACACAACAAGCTATAATATAAATGGCCCTTCCGCACCCCCTAAACCCTGTCCCACACCATCTGTACAGTTACATATTTTTCTAGCAAATTCCTTGTGTTTCAGTGTTGTGTGTGTGTGTGTGTGTGTGTGTGTATGTGTGTGTGTGTGTGTGCGTGCATCCTTTTAAACTTACCCTACTTCCTCTCCACACACATGGGTCAGTCACACACCCTTATTTTAACCATCCAATTAGTACTATGCAAATAATTCTTAATCTTATCTATCTGTCCTCTATCATTTACTTCTTAATCATGTTATAAAATATTTCTTCATTATCAAATTTAATTTTAATATTAATTAAATTGTCTAACCCTTTTTCTCTTTCTTTTAATATTTCTAACTCCTCTCTAAGCTTCCTTTCAACTGTGTTATTTACTACTTTTACAATTTCGTATTCTTCCAAAGGATTAACAAACTTATGGTTGTCTTCTATGAAATGTCTTGCATATAACGAATTGGTTGTTCTATTACCTTCTCCACGTTTGTGGTCAGACAACCTGCATACGAATTTTCGTCCTGTCTCACCTAGGTACACTTTGTTGCAGTCTTTACATTTTAATTTATAAATTCCGCTTTTCTGTAATACTGGAATTTTTTCTATATTCTTATTCCTTATCTTATCAAATACCGTTTCACATTTTTTAATAGCTATATCTACTCCATATTTATTAAAACATTTTATAATTTTTCTAGTATGTGATCCTATGTATGTCAATGACCCTGCATAATTCTTTTGTTCTGGTTCTATTTTAGCTTTTTGTATGTTAACCCTTTTCATAACTGTATCCACTATGTTGGTGTTATAATTATTATTCCTTACAATTCCCTTTATCATTTTTAACTCCCTATCTTTTGATTCGGTCTCTTTTAAACACTTCTGAGTTCTGTAACAAAATATATTGATTGCCGCCATTTTATATCTATATGGGTGGTAAGACTCTCTTGGTATAATTATATCAGAATACGACTCTTTCCTAAATATCCCAAACTGTAGTTTCTCATTATCCTTAATTTCTATGTTCAAATCTAAGTAATTTATTTTCTTACCTCCTATCTCTTCTTTAAATTGTAAGTTTTTATCCTTATTATTTACCTCATTTATAAACTAATGCACTTCTTCTATGCTTCCTTCCCAAATTACTAATACATCATCAACGTATCTAGACCATAATTTTATATTGTCTTTATACTTAGTGGAAGTTATTAATTGCTTTTCAAAATCATTCATGTATATTTCAGCAAGAATAGGGGATAATGAAGACCCCATAGGTAAACCTTTTTTCTGTATATAAAACTTGTTATTAAACCTAAAATAGTTCTGCTTTACACATTCTTTAATTACTTTCATCAACTGCTTTTTATACCTGTATTCTCCCATATTATTATCGTTTATTAACTTAATAACTTTATTTACTGTGATATTGGTAAACATGTCCTTAACATCCAGTGATATCAATTTTGTATTCACATTAATCCTAATATTTTCTAATTTTTCTATCAAATTTACATTATTCTCTATGTTGTATTTTGTCCCAAATTCATATTTCTCTCTCAGTACTCTGCTAACTTCCTTTGATAATTTATAAATAGGTGCATTAATAAAAGAAACAATCGGTCTAATTGGTTTTCCTTCTTTATGTATCTTAACCTGACTTTTAAAAGTTGGTGCTGTTGGATTACTTTCCAATAAATACTTTTTCTTATTTTCTTCTATAAATGTTATCTGTTTCATCATTTGTTTTATCCTTGACTGGTACTTACTTGTATAATCATACTTTATTTCCTCGTATGGTCCTTCCCTTATAAATTCTTCCGTTTTCTTTATGTATTCATCCTTTCTCAGTAGTACCATTGTATTTCCTTTGTCCGCCTTCGTAACTATAATATCATTTTTCTTTATTTTATTCTTTAGTTTAGTTACAGTCGATTTGATTTTTTGTTCATTTTTTGAATTATACAAACTTTTCTTAAATATTTTATCTACTACATTCCCTACTTCCCACCTTATTCTTTTTTTATCATTTTCATTTCCTAGTTTTTGTATTATGCTTTCGCATTCAATAATCGTTTTTTCTTGATTTAATTCTGGTGGCGGTGCGTATTTTAAGCCTTTTGCTAACATTTCTTTTTCTTCTGTATTAAAATTCACCTCTGTAAGGTTTACTCTTTTTTCATAGTTATTCTTAGAGAGGTGTTCCTTTTTTACTTCGTTCTTTCTTATTAATTTATTTAACTTATCTACCATTTTTTTATTTTTCTTTTCCAATTTCTTTTCTACGTACCCCAAACCAAAATTATATAATATTTCTTCTAACTCTACATACGAGTATATTCTTAACAATTCTATGTGTCTGTCATATAATTCCCTATTATATCTATTGATTAAGCCGTAGAGTGACCTTATTTCCAGTTTTATCCACAACTTCTCGCTTTGTTCTTTTACTTTTTTGGCTACACTGTTCTTATTTTTAATTTTAACTTGAGCGTACTTTGGGATGACATTATTATCCAGACATTGTTTATTAAACCATATTTTACTTAAAACCCTCTTCAATTTAACTTTTAACTTAAGATATTTAAAAACTTTACTTACCTTATTGTTGTCGTTTATTACCTCATTGTTGTTGCCCATTACCTGTAGTCGATTGCACATCTTAACAGACGTTTAATGAAGAAATTTGTGTTAGTGGTTGAAATCACAATCAGAATGATCACAGTTGCACACCACTATATAAAAATTATCCCGATTAGCGCTTCCAAGCCTCACAGCCCATCGTCAGATCGGAATAGGCAGAAATTATTTTAAAAACAAACCCTTCACCCCTCTCCCCCACCCTGCTCACACACAACAAGCTATAATATAAATGGCCCTTCCGCACCCCCTAAACCCTGTCCCACACCATCTGTACAGTTACATATTTTTCTAGCAAATTCCTTGTGTTTCAGTGTTGTGTGTGTGTGTGTGTGTGTGTGTGTGTGTGTGATCATATTTTACATTTTACATATTTTTACATATTTGTGTGCAACTGTGATCATTCTGATTGTAATCTGTTTTAGTTATAGGTAATATATTTTACTTTGCTATATGTTGACTGCTGTAGGTATAAACAATTTATGTACCAATCTAATATCCAATTGTTGATTGCTGTTTGTTTAATTAATTAAAATATCATTACATTTAGTAATTTAAATTGTAATACTGTATAAATTAAGTTCTCTCATACTATAATTTGCTCGTTTTCTTAAAGATAATTTGAAGATGTAAACAAACTATCATAAGTCTTCACATATAAAATGATACATACATACGCACGCACACACTCACAATACGTTCACCCAAATATTTAATTGTTTCGTTATGTTTGATATTTCTATTGTATTTCATACACAGGTCCTGAAGATGACAATAAATATTGTTGAAACGTCGACGCAAAATAGCTAAAATTTGTAATATTGACCGATCCTCACTAACCATCCACTATAACATTCACTGCGCCAATTGTTTCTGGCACTGAAGATGGCCTCCAATGGAGGGGGGGGGGAGCTAAAACGTCAGTCCTGCAAACAAGCAGTAGACCACGGCCCAACAACAGCCCAGCAAATAATAGTTCCAACAGTGTTGATGCTGGCTGTAAAAGTCTAGTGAAGTTGATAATGCACTTTAAATTTTTTCCATCTGTGAGATGTGTTTGAAAAAAGAGTAAATTTTTTCAGTTGCATGTTAACCAGTACATAGTTTGTTGTGTGTATATTTACATTTGTGGAATACACTAGAAGCATGTTTTGAACATGAACTTGTGTTTACCCATTCTGCTATGAGCAATGTAGTCTTCACCTACATCTGCACATGATTTTTTGTTGGCTCAATGGCAACATGACAATGAAAGATCGTGATAAAGAGTGCATGTGTTGAGTTGATATTTTGCCTCAAACTTCATAAAAATCTTACAGCTACATACCAGTTGCTTAACCAAGTATACAGAGACATTTGTATGAGCAGAACACATTGCTACGTGTGGTTTAAGCATTTTAAAGAGATTAGAATGTCAATTCGTGAACAACCTAGGCCAGTTTAATAGCCATGCCTGTAAAGTTTGCAATGTGATTCATATAAATCATCATTTAACTGCCTTAAAAGTTGTGGAGAAGTGGGCATCAGTATAGTCTCTCAAATCAAAGTTTGATTGACAAACTTGAGACACATCACATCACTACAAAATTCATTTTGCTCATTTTTCTCACAAATTCATTTGTTGACGGCTATTTAGAAAGAGAACTGTGTTGAAATAATTCAGGAAGTGCATTCCAATAAGGACTTTAATGAAAATATACTAATAATAATTAAATCACTGCCGACTCGGAACACAAAGTTTTTTATTGGTAAAAACATAAAAGTTTACCTTATAGCCTGAACCAGTTTTCACTTATAAAAAACTTTGTGTTCTGAGTCGGTAGTGATTTAATTATATTTGATTAATCAACATCATGGACAACAAAATCCAAGAAATGTCTCTTTAAGAATTTTACCAAGTTTTCAGCAACATTTCTTACCCATGTTCCAAATCACTATCGCTATCATATGTTTTTCCAAATTGCTGTTCACTTTGTCACAATCCAGTAGAATACCTCTTAGCAGAATGGGGTAAAAGGCAGTATGTTATAAAATTGTTGCAAGGTACATTCAATAGCAGGAGTGTGCTCTATATATCAGTTCGCATGCTATTTGAAAAGTTTGATCTTTTTTTAACATACTTTGTATATAAGGAACTGTTTGAGAAGTATGTAGAGTCGTATAAGTATGAGCCCCAAACACACCAGGCACTAGACCATTCTTTCCCTGCTTCGTCCCAGTAAGATACTTCTCACGCATATTCTGTACTGCAGTCTTCGGATCGATGCCAAATCGTTGAAGAGCTTCTGTACACAACCGCCCAAGTGTACTGGTTACTCATCATCGTGCATCCAAGTTTCAGAGAAAGCAATAATGTCGCTATTCTGTATACTGGATCACTCATTATATCGTCTTTATGAACCTCTAAACACTGCAGGTTCAAGTACGATATCACCGGTGAACATTGATTTAAACTAAAATTGATAGCGATGTCGACAACAGTATATATTAGCTTAATTATTTCTATATATTGTATGCGCATACGACGCTTTATTCTAGCTTTGACATTTTCGCGTTTACTCATGTTGTTCGCTAAAAGAGCTGCTAAAAATTATCATCAAATTTCCGCGCTCAGTGACACCCGTACTGTACAGCATGACATCACCCTGCCCCTGACTCATCCATTACTTTTATACTCGATAAAAGATTATCACTAAAGTTCTGCTCTAAATGACACCCATACTTGCCAGACAATGTGACCGAAAAGACAAACATTTTCAATGTTAAAGCATAGGAGAGGCCTGTAATCAGAAACAGGGCTTATTCGAAACAAAAGAATTTTTCTTGTACATTCCATACACAAGAATTGTTACATTTTTCATATTCTGTACTGCGAATTACATGTATGTTTTCAAATTATAAAGTCTTTAGAAGTGCTGGTAACATTATATGATTATTATAAATATTTAGCAGACTGTTAGTGTTATAAAGAATATTCCTAATGTGTGAGTGACTCCACTGCAAATGAATGACTTTAAATGTAACAAAATATGATGATATAATTCTACAGTAAGATTAATTTGCAATTCTATTTAATATAATATATATATATATTGTAATGTGACATAATGAGAGTCCCAAAACAATTAACAAAAATAGTCCGAATAATAACAAAAAAGTCAGAATAAATGAAATCCAGTATGTAACCATTTAAAATAAAAAGTACAACACAACAGTGTGACCAATAATAAACTATGTATTGTAAAAAAATAAGATAAAACTTATGAAAAGTGAATAAGTGTAAAAGTGAAAAGTGAAAGGTGAAAAAACAAGGGTGATCATTAATCACACAGATGAGACTGTTAAGATTAATGATCCCTATAATTCCATTAAGTGTGAAAAAACCCAAATAGTTCAATATAAGAGGCCCAACTCTTATAGGTAATATGAAAGGACAAACATACTAAATGTTAAAGTATGAACAGACCATTGTAGTATTGTAACATTGTTTATTGAAAGGTTGTATAATTATTAATCCCATGTTTGTTTTTCTTTAATTAGGCCAATGCCAGTAATTGTTAGCATTGATAAACTATGTGTAAAAGAATATAAGAAAAATATTAAGCCTGTAGGCAAGAATAGAAAGTATGTGTTACGGCATAATACCAAAACACTTAAATAAAGGCCCATAAACAATATAATAATGGTCCATGATTAGAACCTGATAGTATGAGAATGAAAATGGTATTATGACCAATTAAATAATTTATGTTATTGTTTGTAAATGAATGAATCAAATCTTGGCCATGAAGGCAACATTTTTAATTAGTATGTTAAGGGTTTTGTGTTAGTTAATAAACATTGTTAGAAATAAGTTAAAGAAAAAAAATGTAGTAATCTTTAAAACAAATGTAATCAGGCAAAAGGGTTCAAAACAGAAAACAATTTAATAATTAATGTAATTTAGAAAATGAGTATGAAGTCAAATTTGAGGCCTAGGCCGAACATGAAATATAAAATAAAATAATGTCAGGAATGATTAAGTTATCAAATCAATATAATACAATAATAACAAAATAGGATCAAAATTTAATAATGGACAAGTCTTAGAGTAGTTGTGTATCAAATGAAATTAATCTAATGAAAATTAAGTATTGTATCATAGTGAATGTAAGGGCAGTGTTATAGTCCAGATTTATAGATTTTGTAAAGGTGGAAGGACACCTAATATGAAGTTAACTTATACAAAATTACATACCAAAATGTAGACCTTTAAAAAAGGAACAGAAATATGTAAACCAATTTTAGTTTAAACAAAAATTAACAAGGGAGTATTTTTTGACTGTGAAGGCAAGGATATAATTTTAGTAATATATGCCGCTTGACCTCAAGTTCATGAAACTGACCAATCAGAAACGGAGTTTACTGGTCAAAAAGCCGTTACAAAGACGAGACGAAGGAATTATTGTATTGTTAGATGCCATGCTGAAGAGATGAGTCTAATAGCTGACGCTTGTGTAAAAATTAAAACAATCAAGTAATACTTGACCAATGTTCTAAAATAAACCAGAGAAGTAAGAAAAACACTCCAAGAAAATTATAAAGAATTAATTACTGACCAATGGAAGCATAATTCTACACCAAACCCACAAAAGGCGATAGCAAGGAACCGCTGGCAGTATTCCAGGAACGTAATTATAACTCGAAGTATTTTCATTACCACAATACACACAGATCAACTTCACTACACCATATAAACAATTTACAGTGATAATTGGAATACCCATTGATCATTAATACAATGATTAATGATAATAACAGTTTTATTTAAAACAGAAAAACCTTCAACTACATGACTTTGGTTAACCGATTAAGCGGCCATCTTGTTTATTATTATATTTCCAGTGCTAACCGAGTTCGTTACCGCTGTTGGTGAAAAAACTTACATTTTATATTTGTAAACATTAATAATTCAGTTTTATTATTTTATATGTAATTGTAATGTGTTGTACTCCTTTTAAAGCATTTTCTGACTTCATAACTAGCCCAAAGAACCCAAGCCATGAGATAAATATTTTATATTAAATTTACTTGCAAACCATTGAAGAGCAGATTCGAAGACGAATCGATTATTAAACTGTTAAGGTCGATTCAAGACCTAACCATTTGTTGTTTTGATAAATAAGCTGAAAAAATAATAAAAGAAACCAATGATTACCGATTCCAGAGTTGTTATTTTATGCATGAAAATAGAATAAGAATTTGTTCACAGGCATTAGTGGGAGAGAGCAGGTACGCAGGGCGAATATAACCTCGTCAACAACAGAAAAATAAACTAACCTACAACTGGCAACATACGGTTAGCGGCTATCGCTGAGCCAACCAGAAGTGCGGGAAAATTTGAAGGCACTAGTACACGAATACAAACACTTTCTCTGATAACAACATTATACAGAAAACACTCGTTATAGAAATACGCATCCTACGTGCGGCAAAATAACCGTATATACAGAATACGCACAGTGGTAAACGTATTATTACAAATTGGCGCATACCAACGTGGAGCTTATTTAAACCCCAAAACAAATTTACATTACAAAGTTGACGCCTACCATAGGTGAGGCATAAATCTACACAAAAACACATATATAAAAATATTATTACAAATTGACGAATCCAACGTGGGGCATAATACTACGGGGAATCATAAAGTATTATTACAAATTGACGAATCCAACGTGGGGCATAATACTACGGGGAAGATAATATATATATATCTTGTCACCGGACAAAAGGTTTGCCGCATGACAAATGGCGCCAATCGTACACTATAGTTATTTTGGTGGCCCTAAAAAGGACCGAGTGGCGAGAACGGTGATGTTGGTTGTGCCGCGCTAAGATGTTCGGCGGCTGCGCCTGTTGTTCGTGGCGTACCACAGTCCTCCTCTTCTTTCGGCACCGGTTGTAGAGTCGGCTGCCGGCCCAGCGAAATCCATCGCTGGCGCGGAACTGGAGGGCGAAGACGCAAGAACGCCGGTTCTATTCTTCGGCCGTTCCTTCCGGCTGACTCCGCGCCGATGTCGTCCGAGAGAGGAGAGGAGATGAAGTGCGTCCGATGGCGTGGCGATGAAGAGTGCGTAAAATTTTCTGCCGGCCCGGGTTTTATTATCTAACCGGGATCGCTGATTGGCTCGCCCCGAATACGCAGTTGGTCACGTCTGGGCGGCTGCTGATGCCGGATTGGCTCGCTCCGAGCACGTAGTTGGTCACGTCTCGGCCGCTGTTAACGGAGAGCAGATGTTCGTATACCGCTGCCGTCACAACTCCACCGGGTCTTGAATGGTCTCCGGTAGCCAGCCTACTGCTCTTCTCCAGAAGTTGTGGAGGTGTCTGTTGGGCGCCATGTTGATTGGTGTGCCGGCTGGTAGCTCGCTGGCGTGGCTGGATCTTGCATCCGCAAGATGATCGCTGCCCCACGTTGGGCGCCACTTGTCAACGGACAAAAGGCTTGCTGCATGACAAATGGCGCCAATCGTACACTCTAGTGTTTTTGGTGGCCCTAAAAAGGACCATGTGGCGAGAAGGCTGGTGCTGGTTGTGCCGCGCTAAGATGTTCGGCGGCTACGCCCGCTGTTCGTGGCGTACTGCAGTCCGCCTCTTCTTTCGGCATCAGTTGTAGAGTCGGCTGCCGGCCCAGCGAAATCCATCGCTGGCGCGGAACGGGAGTGCGAAGACGCAAGAACGGCGGCGGTTCTATTCTTCGGCTGTTCCTTCCGGCTGACTCCGCCACGATGTCGTCCGAGAGAGGAGAGGAGATGAAGTGCGTCCAATGGCGTGGCGATGAATAGTGCGCAAAATTCTCTGCCGGCCCGGGTTTTATGCACTAACTAGGATCGCTGATTCGCTAGGTTCGAACACGCAGTTGGTCACGTCTCGGCGGCTGCTGATGCCGGATTGGCTCGCCTCGTCCACCGCTGGTACCGGAGAGCAGATGTTCGCATACCGCTGCCGTCACAACTCCCTCGGGTCTTGAATGCTCTCCGGTACCCAGCCTACTGCTCTTCTCAGGATGTTGTGGAGGTGTCTGTTGTGCGCCATGTTGATTGGTGTGCCGGCTGGTAGCTCGCTGGCGTGGCTGGATCTTGTATCCGCAAGATGATCGTCGCCCCACGATGGGCGCCACTTGTCACCGGACAAAAGGCTTGCCGCAAGACAAATGGCGCCAATCGTACACTAGTGTTTTGGTGGCCCTAAAAAGGACCGAGTGGCGAGAACGGTGATGTTGGTTGTGCCACGCTAAGATGTTCGGCGGCTGCGCCTGTTGTTCGTGGCGTACTACAGTCCTCCTCTTCTTTCGGCACCGGTTGTAGAGTCGGCTGCCGGCCCAGCGAAATCCATCGCTGGCGCGGAACTGGAGGGCGAAGACGCAAGAACGCCGGTTCTATTCTTCGGCTGTTCCTTCCGGCTGACTCCGCGCCGATGTCGTCCGAGAGAGGAGATGAGATGAAGTGCGTCCGATGGCGTGGCGATGAAGAGTGCGTAAAATTTTCTGTAGCTTGTAGCTAATGGGGGGACGGGCTCAAGGCCCCTGGATGGTAGCAGCGCCCGGAGTGACTCCTCCGATGACTGCAAGTAGGTCGGGCTCTCTCAAGGACTTTCGGAAAAACAAGATCGAGTGGGTGGGATGGTGTGCTCCTTTTGCAGTTGGGTATGGGAGAGGATCTCACAAATGAGGTGCTCAGCCTAGCCAAAGTCTGGTAGGGTTTGGGCCCTGAAGCCAGGGGTGACGCGTCCGAGTCACAGCGGAGAAACCTCCCGGTACATATGAGGACTGGTTGGCCAGCGCTGCTGTCTCCGACGTGGCCCCACTGTCCGCATAGCGGTGATCAGCGCAGGCCCGTTGCGTATCCAGTGCGGGCGCCTGATGAAAGAAGGCACTTGCACAATTAACATAAGACAACCCCGCCGAGGCCGCAAATGACCAGGGCAGAGTGAGGTTTAAGGCGATGTCTATGGTGTGGTAGGTGATCTGTTGGAGGTAGTGTACTGGCGGTAGGGTGTTGACTCCCTCAGGAGAAAGGCCCTATGTAGGAGACTATGGGGGGTCGTCCAGCAGAGTGCGGGGTGTCTTGACTACGTGGCAAGGGGAACCTTCGTCCCTGGCCAGGTCACGGAGGTAGGGGTATTGGGAGTCTGCAGTCCGGAAGTTGAGGCCCACAGAGAGTCTGAAGACAAACTTTTCCACCGTTTGCAGACGGTGGCCCGTCCTGATAGCTCTGTTACAAACAAACCAGGGCGAGTTGGAGAGGATACGGACGGAACTGTTCCAGCTTACGCTTCGTTGTGGCAGATAAGAGGGGCCACCACGCTGGGGCTGCGTAGGTGAATACTGTTCTGATAAGCAGGAGATAAAGGGTAAGTTTAGTGTGCAGTGAGAGGGGACTTCTGCGCGAGATGAGGGGAAATATTTTGGCTCTGACGCCACGGGCTTGTCGGAGTTTGGTTTGGACGTGGCCTGCGAAGCTTAGTCGACTGTCGATAGACACTCCTAAGTACTTCACAGACTTCTTCCAAGCGATAGGGTTCCCATGTAGGGTTAGGGGCTGGCATGCGGTCCGCTTGCGCGTGATGCAGATCGCTTCGGATTTCTCCGCGTTGATCGCCACGCGCCACTTACGTAGCCAGGGAGGCAGAAGGTCGAGTTGGCGTTGTATCACTGTGCTAGCAAAACCAGGGTTCTGCGAGCTGTAGTGATACATGGCATCGTCAGCAAAAAGGGAAAGAGTGACATTGGGATATACGGGCAAGTCGTTCGTGTACACGAGGTACAGAACCGGGCCGAGGACTGAACCTTGGGGAACGCCAGCGTCTATGGGGCGGTCAGAAGAGACCGCTCCATCTACGCTAATGTGAAAAGTCCGGCCGCGGAGATACGACCAGAACAGTCTCACAGTAGATGCGGGAAGGGGCGTGTGTGCCAGTTTATAGAGCAGACCTTCGTGCCAGACACGGTCGAAGGCCTTACTAACGTCCAAGAGGACGGCTGCGGTGTGCAGCTTTTTGTTTGCAGCGTCAGAGAACTGGGTAACGACGCGGACTAGTTGTAGGGTGGTTGAATGCTCCCTGCGAAACCCATACTGTTCGCTGCGGATGAAACCATCAAGCAGCGGTACAACACGGGCGTGCAGGAGGTGCTCAAACACCTTCAATAACACGGGCAGTAGTGAGATGGGGCGATAATTTTCAGGGAACATGCGAGATTTCCCGGGTTTAGGGATCATGATTACCCTTGCATTTTTCCACAGGCGAGGGAAGTAGTTGAGGTGGAGACATGAGTTGAACACGTCCAGGATATGGTCAGTGACAACTGATGGGGCATTCTTTAGGGCGGTTGCTCCTATTCTGTCCGGGCCGCAGGCCCGTTTAGGATTCAGCCGTGCGATAGCATGGACGAGATCGGCTTTTTCAAAGGGGGGTGGGGGATCCGTCAAAGGTTGGGCGAGATAGTTTTCGGGGAAGTCCTCGACGCGAGCCATGTGGTCCGCATCGAAGACGCCTCTGTGAGGGGTAAATTGTTCCTCAACGGAGTTTGCGAAGACCTCAGCCGTGCGCTCCGGTGAATGAACAACACCCGTCGGGGAGTCAAGGGGGTGGCGAGTTCTCTTTTTGCCAAGGAGGCGACCAGTAGCCTGCCAGACGGAGGCGTGGTCGACTTCCAGGGATTCAAGATAGTTGTCCCAGCTATGCTGATTGACATCAAGCAGGAGTTGCTTTACGTAATCAGACTGTCGGCGATCTGCCGCTTGACAGCGGGATCGCGAGTGTTTTGCCAGCAGCGGCGAAGGCGCCGCCGCGGGCTGATGGCTTCTTGGACTTCGACAGGGAGTTGAGACTTCCTACGATGTGCTGGGACAGTGTAAGAGTAGGTATCCATGCAGTGGGTAAGAGTGTCATGGAGATGTGTGACTTGGCGGTCCAGCTCCCTTCGAGAGGGCGCTGGGGCCTCGGGGGCTGATGGGAACCTACGGCACAGCTCGTCGTGGTAAGAGCGCCAGTTGACTCTCTTACGAGGACGGGCAGGCAGGGAGTCGCTTGTTCGTCGGAGCGTCACAACCAGCGGATTGTGGTCGGACGATAGGGCTGAGATGGCCTCGACCAGGATGGGGCAGACAGCGTCTTTGACAATAACTATGTCGAGAACGTCTGGCTGGTTGGCAGGTTGGCGGGGATGAATGTCGGTTCGGCTGGGCCGATGACGAGGACGTCAGGCCTGGTCGAGGCGTATTGGGCGAGAGCACGACCGCTTTGATTAGTCAAGCGACTATTCCAAGACGGGTCTTTGCAGTTCATGTCTCCGACTGCAATGGTTGGTAGATCATGGTTAAGGAGCGCGTCAAGCTCCTGGGGGTTAGGCACCAGGCCAGGTTTGTTGTAGACGGAGACCAGCCGAAGCTCGGTTCCCGCTACGTTGATTGCGACCGCAGTCGCTTCAATGTGGGTAGTCGGGGGGGGGGGTAGAGGTCGGTGAGATAATCGCCTGTGGATGAGAATGGCTGTGCCGCCAGATGCGGCTCGGGTGAGTGGCACTGGGCAGTCCGTACGATAGGTAGCGTAAGCTGGTAGGTTAAATCGGTGTTGGGGACGCAGGTGGGTTTCAGAGAGGAGGACTACGTCCGCGTCATACTCGCTCGTGAAGCAGGCCAGCTCAGCTCGCCTCCCGGCTACGCCATTTGCGTTCCAAGCAACGAGTGTGAGAGGCCTAGCCATTACGGGCGAGCAACAAGGACGTAAGGGAGGTCATGATTGTGACGACCAGAGAGTTCAGGTCGCGCGCAGCAACTAGTTTGGGCAGGAGATCTTCCATCCAGTCCTGCAACTCCGTGATCGTTAGCACGCCTTCATCGGGCTCGCTCACGGCCGCGGGGCGGTGGACAAGCTGGGGAGCTGGCTTCGAGGTTTCAGGGGCTGCCTCGGGCTTAGGTGGTTGGACCGATGGTAGTTGCTGAGCGGTGGAGGGTTTTTTAGAAGGAGCTTTAGCAGCTGGGGCTTGCTGTTTGGGCTTTGGAGCCTTCGCGCGTTGAGGCGCGGATGCGGGTTTATATGCGGCAGCTGCCGCGAATGACTTGGCGGTGGAGGGAGGCTCCGTAATAGTAGCAGGGGTAGGGTCGTCACTGGGACGACGAGGTTGGACGGGCGGTTGGTGGGCTGGGGCAGCCGCCGGAGTGGCGGTCTGCTGGACTTTGATTTGGCGCTGAGGCCGGGTCGGGTTGCAGTGCCGGATCTCGTCCATCTCCTGCTTCCGCTCAAGGGCAGATTGATAATGTTCGCAGCCTCTCCAGTTGGCTGGATGGTTTTTCTGGCAGTTAGCGCACTTTGTGTCGGCGTTAGGGTCCTTCGTGCAAGCGCCCTTAGGATGACCTTTGCCGCAGCGTACGCAACGGGGTGCCATGTGGCAGTTGTAAGAGGCGTGGCCGTACCTCTGGCAGTTGTAACACTGCGGAGGGCCAGTGGGGGTGTTATATCTGGAGACTTCAATCCAGAGGCATAAAAGCTCCCGGAGGGAGTAGATGAGTTGGTAGTCTCCTACCTTCTTGAGCTTAATAAAAAAGACGTTGACATTGCGCTTTTGGCGGTCAACAAGTGGAATGCAGGAGGTTGGAGTGAAGCCAAGGCTCTCCAACTCCTCGATAATGTCTGTCGGGGTTACATCGTGGGGGATGCCACGGATGGTTACTTTGATTTCTTTCTCCTGAGGGAGACCAAAGGTGTGGAATTGAACGTTGGAGTCAACGAGGGTTTTCTGGACGAACCGAAATTCGTCGGGAGTCCTGGTTTTGATGCAGAGAAGCTTCCCCTGGTGATAAATATCGATAGGGAAAGCTGCCACCTGCTTGATTGATTTTGCAAAAGCATGCCACGCTTTGGGGGCATCAAGAACTATAGGTGGCATGCGGAATGGTTCTGAAGACTGAGGGGTTGGCTGAGCACCTGCCCTGGTAGTGGGAGCCGAGCCACCACTGGGTTCCGGCCTGCCCGAGGAAGAGGAGAAGGTCCGTTTCCGGCTCTTCACCTTTTTCCAGGCAGGGCCGCTGTCAGTGGCGCCGGGCACAACAGTACCAGGGTGGTCCTGAGAAGGACCTGGTTCGGAAGGCGGACTTGCCGGGGAGTCCATCTCAATGAACTCACCAGCGCAGTCTGCCGCCGGGTTGGGTGCTGTCGGCCCTAAAAAGGTCCGATCAGGGCGAAGGGTAGAGGTAGCTGCTTGGGTACCGCAAGCGGTACCCAAGGAGCGATCGGATGTTTGAGAGGTGGACATGCCACCTCTCAAAAGCGGGTAGGGAACAGAGATCTAACAGAGGGGTAATGTACGGCTTTGTTAGATACCGAACTTTGTGCAGTGTTCGGTTTCCACCGTACTCTTTACCTCGGAGGTGTCCAAGGTCGGTTACCACTGGTGGGGCCTTCCAAGGATCTCTCGGGGCAGCGCTAGCAAGGAAGCGAGAGAGCCGACGTCCACTCACCTGAGGAGTCTATCTCTAGATAGACAGGGTATCAAATCTAGCGGTACTTATAATTGAAAATGACATTGCTGTGCCTTTAGATTATAGTGATATAATAACCGTCTTTTCAGCAATTAAACTAGGAAAGTTACATTTTAAAATGTCTCGTTTTAAATATTTATTAAATATTAAAAATAAATATTAGGTGTTTATTAAAAGAAGACGGAACAATTAACCTTTAATGGTAAGTGATTTATTTTATTACTTTTAATATAGTTCTTTGTTTAACTTTATGTTGCTTTTAGGATATTGTTTTGATGATGCGCTTTAGACCTACAAGGAATTTGCATGTTTATTACAACATTTTTATGTTAAAAATTGTCTATATTACTACGTTTTTATCATCTACATTTGTTACAAATAAATGTATACAAATTATAAATGTATACTGGTAATATTATGATGTGTAATTTCTAAATTTTCACTTAACAAATATTCTTAAGACATTTCCTGGATGTGCTTTCATACAGAAATCTAAGCATTTGCATTTATTAAGTACTTTGTTCACTGGATGAGTCTTCATTTTTGGTCTTTTGTCCCATTTTAATTGTGAAGGCGATGCGACCGATGATCTCCTTGCCCCAGGCGCCAAAAAGCCTAGCTATACCACTGGTTGTTGGTCAAACATTGCTTCACAAAAAGTGCTATGTGAACAGGTGCATTATCCTGATGAAGAATGAAACCATTTTTCCACAGTTGGAAAAATGACTGTGATGTTTCCAGTTGTGGTTGTTTTTTATGACTCTTCTCTCAGTTTTGTCTAAACATACTTATAATAAGGATAAGCTGGTTCAGTGTTGTGTATTCTGAAACCCAGTCTTCACAAAATTGCACCTTTGACATCAAAAAACACAGTGAGCATAGTTTTGAATTTGGGTTTGATTTAACAAGCTTTTTTCATTTGTGGTGATGCCAGTGTTTTCCAGTGCATTGCCTATCGTTTTATTTCAGGATCATATTGGAAGATCCAGGTTTCATAGTAATGATTTTTTTTTTTTAATAAAGTTGGGGTCAGCATCAAATTGCTATAGCACATGAGCACAAATTATTCTGGCACACCAAAGAAAACACAACTGCACTAAATGATGATTCACAATCAACTAAACGGACAAGAGTGTTGATGTTTAGGTAGATTCAGGTATTTGCAAGGTCACCAAAGAACTCACAGTCAGCTCTCACTGCTTTTTATAAGAGGTAGAAGCACAGTCTCATAATAGACACACCTGATATTCTACAAAAGGTATTGAGTTCTCATTCTTTGTCATTACATTTCTACTTATATACTCTTCTTCCTCTGTTATGGAGCCCTGTGAAATGCGTTATCCAGTATCTGTTCTTGTATCAATTATTTTTTTTGTGTGTTGTCCTGTAATTTGCTGCTGCATTTTTAAATTGTGTTTGCTCTCTCTTTGTATCTCCTGAGACTTCTTTCAGTCCATTACTGTCTTTAATTTTTTTATTATTTTTATACCCTCATTTCTTATTCTCTTCTAATCTTAAAAGTAATTTTATTTTATTGTTCTTATCTGTTTCATTATTTCTTTTTTTTCTATCTATGACTGCTCACAATTTCTGTAAAACTAATTTGTTTACCCCATTCTCTGTGTTTCTAAGGCCTTACTTGTAACCTCAATAAGGCTGTGTTTTATTTCGTTTAATTGCATTCTTGATCTGATTCCTCTTCTGCTTCTTTTACTATTAGCTTCGCCCCACTTCACCCATGTATTCTCTTTTTTCATCATACATTTCAAAGCATTCCATCTTTCTACCATCTTTTCCTCTTGAAGGCTCCAACACTTGTCTGTACATCCAAATCCACTTTTGCCACTCTTATGTTTCTACAGCGTTCATCATTTCCTCCCTTGTGAAAACATAATCTGTCTGCTTTCCAGTTATCTTCTCTGGTAAATTCCATGATTATTTAATTATTTCCTGTGCTTGCATTTAGTGCTCACTATGTGTTTATTTCAGCTGCTAGGTTCCATTAGTCTGTTCCATTATCATGGATTGTTTTGTGGATCATGGATCTCTCATGGATTGTTTCTTTTCCACCAGCATTCCTTATTTGTTCCATTCCTGTCAGTACATAGATGATTATTGTACTAAAAATACTTCCAAATACACTATGTACAAACTACAGATGATATAAAATGTCTGTTTAAATTATGTCTGCTTCCTAACACCAGGTTCTTCAGTATAAACAGAGGTGTCATGATCTAGAAAGTCATTTAGAAGAAGGTTTCAACATTATGGAATCACCTCCTCCTCGTACTGTGACTGCCGTTCCTGGTTCAGCACTAGATACAGCCCAACAGCATCTCAGAGAAATGCGTGAAGAACGGATACATGATCTTGAGACTGCTTTACACAGACTTGAAGAGGAAAGAAAGAGGTATGGCATCTGTATATAATAATAATTATTTTTTATTGTATAAGTTTAGTCAGTGTGTATGAATGAGTGGGGAGAGAGGGAAAGAGTATTGTTTTGTTAGAACCACTATTCTTTTTTCCTCGTGTTTCATATATCAAGTGTATAACGTAGAAAGCATTATAAATTTTAGATTTGCGAAGCTTCTTATCAAAGGATTTATATTTGATTTATAATGATACTTGGTGTGTGTGTGTGTGTGTGTGTGTGTGTGTGTGTGTGTGTGTGTGTGTGTGTGTGTGTGTGTGTGTGTGTGTGTGTGTGTGTGTGTGTGTGTGTGTGTGTGTGTGTGTGTGTGTGTGTGTTCAAACACTTTTTGCTACAGTCTGTTTCTTGATGTATATAATATATTTAATATTTATAATGAATTTACCTCAATATATTTTTTCCTTGTTAGGAACATGTTTTGGGAAGCATTGTGTTCCTGTCTTCAGCCTTCCTGATTTTGAGTCTAGTGAAGTACTTGTGTGTTGGTAAGTTGTTATTGTGGTTTCCTGTTGGCCTCTGGTACTTTAAATTGGTATTATTGTGTGTGATTGTGTTGTATGTATTAGTATTTTGTGAATTTTCGATGTTTTTATCGATGTAAATTTTCAAAGCACTCAACATCGAAAATACACAAAATACTAATACCAACAACACAATCACACACAATAATACCAATTTAAAGTACCAGAGGCCAACAGGAAACCACAATAACAACCTACCAACACATAAGTACTTCACTAGACTCAAAATCAGGAAAGCTGAAGATGGGAACACAATGCTTCCCGAAACATGTTCCTAACAAGGAAAAAATATCTTGAGGTAAATTCATTATAAATATTAAATATTATATTATATATATTGTAACGAAACAGAATGCTGTAAGAATAATTATAAATGATAATAATGAAACCCTATTCAGGGATGGAACCAAAACCAATTATCAACAATTAATCAACAGAAACCATCAAATTTTGAAGATAATGAATGAACCAACTTTAACTCAACAACACCAACCATTGACCTGACTATGACTAAAACAATATAACCAGACTTTACCCAGTAGGATTGGGCAGTAAACAAATAAAAATAAAATAAGAACTATAATCATAAACTTAATAAAACAATAAAGAGTACAACCATTTCATAATATAAAATGTGTGTGAACTAGAGATATAATAGGCCAATAAAAATCTGTCTTATTATAAACTAAAGTGAGAAAAAGGGCACAACCCCTTATAGTGCTATAAGTGATAATAAACACAGAAAAGGTGGCCTAATAATAATAGTCACATAAACTACAGTTGAAAAGTGTGCTATTATTTAGACTATAATAAACACAGAAAAGGTGGCCTAATAATAATAGTCAAATAAACTACAGTTGAAAAGTGTGCTATTATTTAGACTAAGAAGTGGTCTAATAATATATATATACTTTCACTTATGAACTTACTATTGTCACTTCCCAAACGTTTCAAGATGTTGTTTCTCTTCTTCAGTGGGTTGAGTACTAATTGTCGATTACAGAATAACCGTTACGGAATGGAGTGTGTGGTGGGGGTTGATGGTGGGAGGGGGTTGGCGCTGAGGTTCGAATTATGTGTGTGGATCAGTGTGTCAAATAGTGTATGTGATTTGTAATGTATCTGTTCATTTAATATGTTGTTTGGTTGTAGTGTGTGATATCTGTATATTTCAAATTGTTCAGCTGTGTTTAGTTTTCTACTTTTTGGTAAGTAGTGTAATATTTCCATGTTGTGTTCTATGTTTGTGTAGCTGTGGTTTTCGTTATGTAAATGTGTGGCAAATGTGGAATGTATGTAGTTTGTGGTGAGGGCTTTTAAATGTTCAGAAAACCTGGAAGAAAAAGATCTTCCCGTCTGGCCGATGTAGAATTGTTGACAATCATTGCAATTTAATTTGTAAACCCCTGTTTTGCTGTATGTGTCAATGTCTTTGTTATTATTGTTTATGTGTTTTCTAATGGTGTTGTTGGTTCTGTAAGCTACTTTATAATTTTGTTTCCTAAATGTGTTTGCAATTTTATGTGTATTGGAATTGTAGTATGTAAGTGTTATGTATTTACTGGGTTGTGTGTTGTTGGTCAGATGTGTTTTACTTTTTGTGTTGAGGATTCGTTTATGTAGTTTATTTATTAATTCAGGGTTGTATCCGTTTTTGACTGCTATGTATTTAATTGTGTTTAATTCCTCTTGGTGGTCATGTGTGTTTAGGGGTATTGACATGAGCCTATGGAGCATGTAGTTGAAAGCTGCATGTTTGTGTTGAGTTGGGTGGTTGGATGTGTTGTGTATGACCATGTCTGATGTGGTGGGTTTTCTGTATATTTTGTATGTGTGTGTGTTGTTTGTTTTGGTGATTGTGAGGTCTAAAAAGTTTATGCTGTTGTTTAATTCTATTTCAAGTGTGAATTTTAATTTATGGTGTAAAGTGTTAATGTATTTATGGAAATTTTCTATTTGTCTTTTGTTGCCGTTGTAAAGGAGTAAAATGTCGTCGACATACCTGTGCCAATATATTATTTTATCGGTGTATTTGTTGTTGTTCAGTATGTGTTTCTGTTCTATGGTGTGTATGAATATTTCTGCTAGTATACCTGATATAGGGGAGCCCATGGGTAGTCCATCTGTTTGTGTGTAATACATGCTATTGTGTGCGAAATAATTTTGATCTGTGATAATTTTAGTTAGATGGATGATCTCGTTTATGTGTGTTTCGGGTGTGTTATTTATTTTTAGTAATTGTTCTAATATGATTATGGTTTCTTTTATGGGAACATTGGTGTATAGGTTTGTTATGTCGAATGAAGCGAGTGTGGAATTGTGGGGAATGTGTACATGTTGAGTTTTACTCACTAGATCTATATTATTTTTGACAGTGGTGTTGTTTGTTAAATTTATGCTATTTCTGATCAATTTATCTAAATGTCTAGCTATTTTGTGTGCAGGTGCTTGTGTGTTGTTTATAAGTGGTCTGATGGGAATGTTGGGTTTGTGTAATTTCGGTAATGCATTTAGTGTAGGGGCTTTTGGTTTAATTTGTTTTAGATATTTGATGTTGTCAGGTGATACTATGTGTTTTGTGTTATTTAGGGTTTTGTTTATTTGTTTGTGATATTTAGGGGTGGGGTCTTTATTTAATTTAGTGATGTTGTTTTCCTTAAAAAATGTTTCAATTTTGTTATTTAAAGCCTGTTTTTCTATTATGACATTAATATTACCTTTGTCTGCTTTGAGTATTGTTAGGTTATGTTCGTGTAATTTGTGTTTTATGTTTTTTAGTGTTTGGATTTCATTATTGTGTTGTTTATTTTCGTATTGTTGTGTGTGTTGTAATTTACGCTTTATTTCATAACGTATTGTATCATGGTCTTGGTTTAGTGTGTGTTGTATGGCTGTTTCAGCGTCTAGGACTATGTCACGTGTATGTTTACTATTACCGTTATTATTTGTATTGGTACCTAAATTGTGTTTTAGACCTTTATCTAAGAGGTTTATTTCTGCGTTAGTGAAATTGGTAGTCGTTGTATTTACAGTGCGTGTGTGAAATTTATGTGTCGGTGTCGGGACAGTTACGTTCCTGCGTGTTAATATGTAATTGATTTTTCTGTTATGTACTTCCTGTATTTTTATTTGGATTTTCTCTATGATATTTCGTGTATGTTGTATTACGTGTTCGAATTCAATGTAGTGTAATATTTTTGTGAGTTTTACGTGTAGGTTATATGCCGTTTTGTTTAATGTATCTTTTTTATGGTATAAATCATTGATGATATTGTCTAGGTGTATTATTTCGGCTTTACGTTTTGTTTTTGTTGCTGCATATGTATTATTTTTTATCGTGATTTGTGCATGTGTGGGTATAATGTTGTGTTTACGGCAAGTTTTGTTGTAAGCGATGTTCAAGGAGGTTTTCGTTATCTGTAATCTAACATTTCTGTACTTGTGGATGTAATACGCTGTGTTGGCGGTATAAAAATTATCTTGTTGATGCATCCTCTTCGTTCACTTATTAATTTAATAATATATATATACTTTCACTTATGAACTTACTATTGTCACTTCCCAAACGTTTCAAGATGTTGTTTCTCTTCTTCAGTGGGTTGAGTACTAATTGTCGATTACAGAATAACCGTTACGGAATGGAGTGTGTGGTGGGGGTTGATGGTGGGAGGGGGTTGGCGCTGAGGTTCGAATTATGTGTGTGGATCAGTGTGTCAAATAGTGTATGTGATTTGTAATGTATCTGTTCATTTAATATGTTGTTTGGTTGTAGTGTGTGATATCTGTATATTTCAAATTGTTCAGCTGTGTTTAGTTTTCTACTTTTTGGTAAGTAGTGTAATATTTCCATGTTGTGTTCTATGTTTGTGTAGCTGTGGTTTTCGTTATGTAAATGTGTGGCAAATGTGGAATGTATGTAGTTTGTGGTGAGGGCTTTTAAATGTTCAGAAAACCTGGAAGAAAAAGATCTTCCCGTCTGGCCGATGTAGAATTGTTGACAATCATTGCAATTTAATTTGTAAACCCCTGTTTTGCTGTATGTGTCAATGTCTTTGTTATTATTGTTTATGTGTTTTCTAATGGTGTTGTTGGTTCTGTAAGCTACTTTATAATTTTGTTTCCTAAATGTGTTTGCAATTTTATGTGTATTGGAATTGTAGTATGTAAGTGTTATGTATTTACTGGGTTGTGTGTTGTTGGTCAGATGTGTTTTACTTTTTGTGTTGAGGATTCGTTTATGTAGTTTATTTATTAATTCAGGGTTGTATCCGTTTTTGACTGCTATGTATTTAATTGTGTTTAATTCCTCTTGGTGGTCATGTGTGTTTAGGGGTATTGACATGAGCCTATGGAGCATGTAGTTGAAAGCTGCATGTTTGTGTTGAGTTGGGTGGTTGGATGTGTTGTGTATGACCATGTCTGATGTGGTGGGTTTTCTGTATATTTTGTATGTGTGTGTGTTGTTTGTTTTGGTGATTGTGAGGTCTAAAAAGTTTATGCTGTTGTTTAATTCTATTTCAAGTGTGAATTTTAATTTATGGTGTAAAGTGTTAATGTATTTATGGAAATTTTCTATTTGTCTTTTGTTGCCGTTGTAAAGGAGTAAAATGTCGTCGACATACCTGTGCCAATATATTATTTTATCGGTGTATTTGTTGTTGTTCAGTATGTGTTTCTGTTCTATGGTGTGTATGAATATTTCTGCTAGTATACCTGATATAGGGGAGCCCATGGGTAGTCCATCTGTTTGTGTGTAATACATGCTATTGTGTGCGAAATAATTTTGATCTGTGATAATTTTAGTTAGATGGATGATCTCGTTTATGTGTGTTTCGGGTGTGTTATTTATTTTTAGTAATTGTTCTAATATGATTATGGTTTCTTTTATGGGAACATTGGTGTATAGGTTTGTTATGTCGAATGAAGCGAGTGTGGAATTGTGGGGAATGTGTACATGTTGAGTTTTACTCACTAGATCTATATTATTTTTGACAGTGGTGTTGTTTGTTAAATTTATGCTATTTCTGATCAATTTATCTAAATGTCTAGCTATTTTGTGTGCAGGTGCTTGTGTGTTGTTTATAAGTGGTCTGATGGGAATGTTGGGTTTGTGTAATTTCGGTAATGCATTTAGTGTAGGGGCTTTTGGTTTAATTTGTTTTAGATATTTGATGTTGTCAGGTGATACTATGTGTTTTGTGTTATTTAGGGTTTTGTTTATTTGTTTGTGATATTTAGGGGTGGGGTCTTTATTTAATTTAGTGATGTTGTTTTCCTTAAAAAATGTTTCAATTTTGTTATTTAAAGCCTGTTTTTCTATTATGACATTAATATTACCTTTGTCTGCTTTGAGTATTGTTAGGTTATGTTCGTGTAATTTGTGTTTTATGTTTTTTAGTGTTTGGATTTCATTATTGTGTTGTTTATTTTCGTATTGTTGTGTGTGTTGTAATTTACGCTTTATTTCATAACGTATTGTATCATGGTCTTGGTTTAGTGTGTGTTGTATGGCTGTTTCAGCGTCTAGGACTATGTCACGTGTATGTTTACTATTACCGTTATTATTTGTATTGGTACCTAAATTGTGTTTTAGACCTTTATCTAAGAGGTTTATTTCTGCGTTAGTGAAATTGGTAGTCGTTGTATTTACAGTGCGTGTGTGAAATTTATGTGTCGGTGTCGGGACAGTTACGTTCCTGCGTGTTAATATGTAATTGATTTTTCTGTTATGTACTTCCTGTATTTTTATTTGGATTTTCTCTATGATATTTCGTGTATGTTGTATTACGTGTTCGAATTCAATGTAGTGTAATATTTTTGTGAGTTTTACGTGTAGGTTATATGCCGTTTTGTTTAATGTATCTTTTTTATGGTATAAATCATTGATGATATTGTCTAGGTGTATTATTTCGGCTTTACGTTTTGTTTTTGTTGCTGCATATGTATTATTTTTTATCGTGATTTGTGCATGTGTGGGTATAATGTTGTGTTTACGGCAAGTTTTGTTGTAAGCGATGTTCAAGGAGGTTTTCGTTATCTGTAATCTAACATTTCTGTACTTGTGGATGTAATACGCTGTGTTGGCGGTATAAAAATTATCTTGTTGATGCATCCTCTTCGTTCACTTATTAATTTAACAATATATATATACTTTCACTTATGAACTTACTATTGTCACTTCCCAAACGTTTCAAGATGTTGTTTCTCTTCTTCAGTGGGTTGAGTACTAATTGTCGATTACAGAATAACCGTTACGGAATGGAGTGTGTGGTGGGGGTTGATGGTGGGAGGGGGTTGGCGCTGAGGTTCGAATTATGTGTGTGGATCAGTGTGTCAAATAGTGTATGTGATTTGTAATGTATCTGTTCATTTAATATGTTGTTTGGTTGTAGCGTGTGATATCTGTATATTTCAAATTGTTCAGCTGTGTTTAGTTTTCTACTTTTTGGTAAGTAGTGTAATATTTCCATGTTGTGTTCTATGTTTGTGTAGCTGTGGTTTCCTTTATGTAAATGTGTGGCAAATGTGGAATGTATGTAGTTTGTGGTGAGGGCTTTTATATGTTCAGAAAACCTGGAAATAAAGATCTTCCCGTCTGGCCGATGTAAAATTGTTGACAATCATTCATGGTCATACACAACACATCCAACCACCCAACTCAACACAAACATGCAGCTTTCAACTACATGCTCCATAGGCTCACGTCAATACCCCTAAACACACATGACCACCAAGAGGAATTAAACACAATTAAATACATAGCAGTCAAAAACGGATACAACCCTGAATTAATAAATAAACTACATAAACGAATCCTCAACACAAAAAGTAAAACACATCTGACCAACAACACACAACCCAGTAAATACATAACACTTACATACTACAATTCCAATACACATAAAATTGCAAACACATTTAGGAAACAAAATTATAAAGTAGCTTACAGAACCAACAACACCATTAGAAAACACATAAACAATAATAACAAAGACATTGACACATTCAGCAAAACAGGGGTTTACAAATTAAATTGCAATGATTGTCAACAATTCTACATCGGCCAGACGGGAAGATCTTTTTCTTCCAGGTTTTCTGAACATTTAAAAGCCCTCACCACAAACTACATACATTCCACATTTGCCACACATTTACATAACGAAAACCACAGCTACACAAACATAGAACACAACATGGAAATATTACACTACTTACCAAAAAGTAGAAAACTAAACACAGCTGAACAATTTGAAATATACAGATATCACACGCTACAACCAAACAACATATTAAATGAACAGATACATTACAAATCACATACACTATTTGACACACTGATCCACACACATAATTCGAACCTCAGCGCCAACCCCCTCCCACCATCAACCCCCACCACACACTCCATTCCGTAACGGTTATTCTGTAATCGACAATTAGTACTCAACCCACTGAAGAAGAGAAACAACATCTTGAAACGTTTGGGAAGTGACAATAGTAAGTTCATAAGTGAAAGTATATATATATTATTAAATTAATAAGTGAACGAAGAGGATGCATCAACAAGATAATTTTTATACCGCCAACACAGCGTATTACATCCACAAGTACAGAAATGTTAGATTACAGATAACGAAAACCTCCTTGAACATCGCTTACAACAAAACTTGCCGTAAACACAACATTATACCCACACATGCACAAATCACGATAAAAAATAATACATATGCAGCAACAAAAACAAAACGTAAAGCCGAAATAATACACCTAGACAATATCATCAATGATTTATACCATAAAAAAGATACATTAAACAAAACGGCATATAACCTACACGTAAAACTCACAAAAATATTACACT
This sequence comes from Magicicada septendecula, assembly GCA_034769895.1. Taxonomy (NCBI): domain Eukaryota; kingdom Metazoa; phylum Arthropoda; class Insecta; order Hemiptera; family Cicadidae; genus Magicicada; species Magicicada septendecula. The sequence continues at coordinate 112,125,493 of CM068370.1, forward strand.
ACATTGAATTCGAACACGTAATACAACATACACGAAATATCATAGAGAAAATCCAAATAAAAATACAGGAAGTACATAACAGAAAAATCAATTACATATTAACACGCAGGAACGTAACTGTCCCGACACCGACACATAAATTTCACACACGCACTGTAAATACAACGACTACCAATTTCACTAACGCAGAAATAAACCTCTTAGATAAAGGTCTAAAACACAATTTAGGTACCAATACAAATAATAACGGTAATAGTAAACATACACGTGACATAGTCCTAGACGCTGAAACAGCCATACAACACACACTAAACCAAGACCATGATACAATACGTTATGAAATAAAGCGTAAATTACAACACACACAACAATACGAAAATAAACAACACAATAATGAAATCCAAACACTAAAAAACATAAAACACAAATTACACGAACATAACCTAACAATACTCAAAGCAGACAAAGGTAATATTAATGTCATAATAGAAAAACAGGCTTTAAATAACAAAATTGAAACATTTTTTAAGGAAAACAACATCACTAAATTAAATAAAGACCCCACCCCTAAATATCACAAACAAATAAACAAAACCCTAAATAACACAAAACACATAGTATCACCTGACATCAAATATCTAAAACAAATTAAACCAAAAGCCCCTACACTAAATGCATTACCGAAATTACACAAACCCAACATTCCCATCAGACCACTTATAAACAACACACAAGCACCTGCACACAAAATAGCTAGACATTTAGATAAATTGATCAGAAATAGCATAAATTTAACAAACAACACCACTGTCAAAAATAATATAGATCTAGTGAGTAAAACTCAACATGTACACATTCCCCACAATTCCACACTCGCTTCATTCGACATAACAAACCTATACACCAATGTTCCCATAAAAGAAACCATAATACCATTAGAACAATTACTAAAAATAAATAACACACCCGAAACACACATAAACGAGATCATCCATCTAACTAAAATTATCACAGATCAAAATTATTTCGCACACAATAGCATGTATTACACACAAACAGATGGACTACCCAGGGGCTCCCCTATATCAGGTATACTAGCAGAAATATTCATACACACCATAGAACAGAAACACATACTGAACAACAACAAATACACCGATAAAATAATATATTGGCACAGGTATGTCGACGACATTTTACTCCTTTACAACGGCAACAAAAGACAAATAGAAAATTTCCATAAATACATTAACACTTTACACCATAAATTAAAATTCACACTTGAAATAGAATTAAACAACAGCATAAACTTTTTAGACCTCACAATCACCAAAACAAACAACACACACACATACAAAATATACAGAAAACCCACCACATCAGACATGGTCATACACAACACATCCAACCACCCAACTCAACACAAACATGCAGCTTTCAACTACATGCTCCATAGGCTCACGTCAATACCCCTAAACACACATGACCACCAAGAGGAATTAAACACAATTAAATACATAGCAGTCAAAAACGGATACAACCCTGAATTAATAAATAAACTACATAAACGAATCCTCAACACAAAAAGTAAAACACATCTGACCAACAACACACAACCCAGTAAATACATAACACTTACATACTACAATTCCAATACACATAAAATTGCAAACACATTTGGGAAACAAAATTATAAAGTAGCTTACAGAACCAACAACACCATTAGAAAACACATAAACAATAATAACAAAGACATTGACACATACAGCAAAACAGGGGTTTACAAATTAAATTGCAATGATTGTCAACAATTCTACATCGGCCAGACGGGAAGATCTTTTTCTTCCAGGTTTTCTGAACATTTAAAAGCCCTCACCACAAACTACATACATTCCACATTTGCCACACATTTACATAACGAAAACCACGGCTACACAAACATAGAACACAGCATGGAAATATTACACTACTTACCAAAAAGTAGAAAACTAAACACAGCTGAACAATTTGAAATATACAGATATCACACGCTACAACCAAACAACATATTAAATGAACAGATACATTACAAATCACATACACTATTTGACACACTGATCCACACACATAATTCGAACCTCAGCGCCAACCCCCTCCCACCATCAACCCCCACCACACACTCCATTCCGTAACGGTTATTCTGTAATCGACAATTAGTACTCAACCCACTGAAGAAGAGAAACAACATCTTGAAACGTTTGGGAAGTGACAATAGTAAGTTCATAAGTGAAAGTATATATATATTATTAAATTAATAAGTGAACGAAGAGGATGCATCAACAAGATAATTTTTATACCGCCAACACAGCGTATTACATCCACAAGTACAGAAATGTTAGATTACAGATAACGAAAACCTCCTTGAACATCGCTTACAACAAAACTTGCCGTAAACACAACATTATACCCACACATGCACAAATCACGATAAAAAATAATACATATGCAGCAACAAAAACAAAACGTAAAGCCGAAATAATACACCTAGACAATATCATCAATGATTTATACCATAAAAAAGATACATTAAACAAAACGGCATATAACCTACACGTAAAACTCACAAAAATATTACACTACATTGAATTCGAACACGTAATACAACATACACGAAATATCATAGAGAAAATCCAAATAAAAATACAGGAAGTACATAACAGAAAAATCAATTACATATTAACACGCAGGAACGTAACTGTCCCGACACCGACACATAAATTTCACACACGCACTGTAAATACGACTACCAATTTCACTAACGCAGAAATAAACCTCTTAGATAAAGGTCTAAAACACAATTTAGGTACCAATACAAATAATAACGGTAATAGTAAACATACACGTGACATAGTCCTAGACGCTGAAACAGCCATACAACACACACTAAACCAAGACCATGATACAATACGTTATGAAATAAAGCGTAAATTACAACACACACAACAATACGAAAATAAACAACACAATAATGAAATCCAAACACTAAAAAACATAAAACACAAATTACACGAACATAACCTAACAATACTCAAAGCAGACAAAGGTAATATTAATGTCATAATAGAAAAACAGGCTTTAAATAACAAAATTGAAACATTTTTTAAGGAAAACAACATCACTAAATTAAATAAAGACCCCACCCCTAAATATCACAAACAAATAAACAAAACCCTAAATAACACAAAACACATAGTATCACCTGACATCAAATATCTAAAACAAATTAAACCAAAAGCCCCTACACTAAATGCATTACCGAAATTACACAAACCCAACATTCCCATCAGACCACTTATAAACAACACACAAGCACCTGCACACAAAATAGCTAGACATTTAGATAAATTGATCAGAAATAGCATAAATTTAACAAACAACACCACTGTCAAAAATAATATAGATCTAGTGAGTAAAACTCAACATGTACACATTCCCCACAATTCCACACTCGCTTCATTCGACATAACAAACCTATACACCAATGTTCCCATAAAAGAAACCATAATCACATTAGAACAATTACTAAAAATAAATAACACACCCGAAACACACATAAACGAGATCATCCATCTAACTAAAATTATCACAGATCAAAATTATTTCGCACACAATAGCATGTATTACACACAAACAGATGGACTACCCAGGGGCTCCCCTATATCAGGTATACTAGCAGAAATATTCATACACACCATAGAACAGAAACACATACTGAACAACAACAAATACACCGATAAAATAATATATTGGCACAGGTATGTCGACGACATTTTACTCCTTTACAACGGCAACAAAAGACAAATAGAAAATTTCCATAAATACATTAACACTTTACACCATAAATTAAAATTCACACTTGAAATAGAATTAAACAACAGCATAAACTTTTTAGACCTCACAATCACCAAAACAAACAACACACACACATACAAAATATACAGAAAACCCACCACATCAGACATGGTCATACACAACACATCCAACCACCCAACTCAACACAAACATGCAGCTTTCAACTACATGCTCCATAGGCTCACGTCAATACCCCTAAACACACATGACCACCAAGAGGAATTAAACACAATTAAATACATAGCAGTCAAAAACGGATACAACCCTGAATTAATAAATAAACTACATAAACGAATCCTCAACACAAAAAGTAAAACACATCTGACCAACAACACACAACCCAGTAAATACATAACACTTACATACTACAATTCCAATACACATAAAATTGCAAACACATTTGGGAAACAAAATTATAAAGTAGCTTACAGAACCAACAACACCATTAGAAAACACATAAACAATAATAACAAAGACATTGACACATACAGCAAAACAGGGGTTTACAAATTAAATTGCAATGATTGTCAACAATTCTACATCGGCCAGACGGGAAGATCTTTTTCTTCCAGGTTTTCTGAACATTTAAAAGCCCTCACCACAAACTACATACATTCCACATTTGCCACACATTTACATAACGAAAACCACGGCTACACAAACATAGAACACAACATGGAAATATTACACTACTTACCAAAAAGTAGAAAACTAAACACAGCTGAACAATTTGAAATATACAGATATCACACGCTACAACCAAACAACATATTAAATGAACAGATACATTACAAATCACATACACTATTTGACACACTGATCCACACACATAATTCGAACCTCAGCGCCAACCCCCTCCCACCATCAACCCCCACCACACACTCCATTCCGTAACGGTTATTCTGTAATCGACAATTAGTACTCAACCCACTGAAGAAGAGAAACAACATCTTGAAACGTTTGGGAAGTGACAATAGTAAGTTCATAAGTGAAAGTATATATATATTATTAAATTAATAAGTGAACGAAGAGGATGCATCAACAAGATAATTTTTATACCGCCAACACAGCGTATTACATCCACAAGTACAGAAATGTTAGATTACAGATAACGAAAACCTCCTTGAACATCGCTTACAACAAAACTTGCCGTAAACACAACATTATACCCACACATGCACAAATCATGATAAAAAATAATACATATGCAGCAACAAAAACAAAACGTAAAGCCGAAATAATACACCTAGACAATATCATCAATGATTTATACCATAAAAAAGATACATTAAACAAAACGGCATATAACCTACACGTAAAACTCACAAAAATATTACACTACATTGAATTCGAACACGTAATACAACATACACGAAATATCATAGAGAAAATCCAAATAAAAATACAGGAAGTACATAACAGAAAAATCAATTACATATTAACACGCAGGAACGTAACTGTCCCGACACCGACACATAAATTTCACACACGCACTGTAAATACAACGACTACCAATTTCACTAACGCAGAAATAAACCTCTTAGATAAAGGTCTAAAACACAATTTAGGTACCAATACAAATAATAACGGTAATAGTAAACATACACGTGACATAGTCCTAGACGCTGAAACAGCCATACAACACACACTAAACCAAGACCATGATACAATACGTTATGAAATAAAGCGTAAATTACAACACACACAACAATACGAAAATAAACAACACAATAATGAAATCCAAACACTAAAAAACATAAAACACAAATTACACGAACATAACCTAACAATACTCAAAGCAGACAAAGGTAATATTAATGTCATAATAGAAAAACAGGCTTTAAATAACAAAATTGAAACATTTTTTAAGGAAAACAACATCACTAAATTAAATAAAGACCCCACCCCTAAATATCACAAACAAATAAACAAAACCCTAAATAACACAAAACACATAGTATCACCTGACAACATCAAATATCTAAAACAAATTAAACCAAAAGCCCCTACACTAAATGCATTACCGAAATTACACAAACCCAACATTCCCATCAGACCACTTATAAACAACACACAAGCACCTGCACACAAAATAGCTAGACATTTAGATAAATTGATCAGAAATAGCATAAATTTAACAAACAACACCACTGTCAAAAATAATATAGATCTAGTGAGTAAAACTCAACATGTACACATTCCCCACAATTCCACACTCGCTTCATTCGACATAACAAACCTATACACCAATGTTCCCATAAAAGAAACCATAATCACATTAGAACAATTACTAAAAATAAATAACACACCCGAAACACACATAAACGAGATCATCCATCTAACTAAAATTATCACAGATCAAAATTATTTCGCACACAATAGCATGTATTACACACAAACAGATGGACTACCCATGGGCTCCCCTATATCAGGTATACTAGCAGAAATATTCATGCACACCATAGAACAGAAACACATACTGAACAACAACAAATACACCGATAAAATAATATATTGGCACAGGTATGTCGACGACATTTTACTCCTTTACAACGGCAACAAAAGACAAATAGAAAATTTCCATAAATACATTAACACTTTACACCATAAATTAAAATTCACACTTGAAATAGAATTAAACAACAGCATAAACTTTTTAGACCTCACAATCACCAAAACAAACAACACACACACATACAAAATATACAGAAAACCCACCACATCAGACATGGTCATACACAACACATCCAACCACCCAACTCAACACAAACATGCAGCTTTCAACTACATGCTCCATAGGCTCACGTCAATACCCCTAAACACACATGACCACCAAGAGGAATTAAACACAATTAAATACATAGCAGTCAAAAACGGATACAACCCTGAATTAATAAATAAACTACATAAACGAATCCTCAACACAAAAAGTAAAACACATCTGACCAACAACACACAACCCAGTAAATACATAACACTTACATACTACAATTCCAATACACATAAAATTGCAAACACATTTAGGAAACAAAATTATAAAGTAGCTTACAGAACCAACAACACCATTAGAAAACACATAAACAATAATAACAAAGACATTGACACATACAGCAAAACAGGGGTTTACAAATTAAATTGCAATGATTGTCAACAATTCTACATCGGCCAGACGGGAAGATATTTTTCTTCCAGGTTTTCTGAACATTTAAAAGCCCTCACCACAAACTACATACATTCCACATTTGCCACACATTTACATAACGAAAACCACAGCTACACAAACATAGAACACAACATGGAAATATTACACTACTTACCAAAAAGTAGAAAACTAAACACAGCTGAACAATTTGAAATATACAGATATCACACACTACAACCAAACAACATATTAAATGAACAGATACATTACAAATCACATACACTATTTGACACACTGATCCACACACATAATTCGAACCTCAGCGCCAACCCCCTCCCACCATCAACCCCCACCACACACTCCATTCCGTAACGGTTATTCTATAATCGACAATTAGTACTCAACCCACTGAAGAAGAGAAACAACATCTTGAAACGTTTGGGAAGTGACAATAGTAAGTTCATAAGTGAAAGTATATATATATTATTAAATTAATAAGTGAACGAAGAGGATGCAACAACAAGATAAGAAGTGGTCAATCATAATTGACAGTAGTGATGTAGGATTTATCACACAAACAATTGTTTAACAGTGTGCAATTAGTTAAGGTAGTAAATTATAATTGTTAATATAAAGAGTATCATTAAGAGTTTTGTTTTATATTATAAAAGTTTCATGTTACCAGCAAATCAATTTAAAATAATGTTATATCAATGGGTCATAGTTAACTGTCATTCCACCATTATAAATTGTTTAATAAGATAATTGGAAAATCCACTAAATACTAAATTTTACAGGACTAAACCAGGACATGTTTAGTACCAAATGATTTGTAATTTTAATTTTATTCTTATTAACCACATAAACATTGTATTAACTATTATTGTATAATGATAAAATAATAAGTTAAAGGCAAATTATAAAATGTAATGTAATTAAGGGGTCTTGGTCATATAACATTTGAACTGTACCTGATGGGCCAATCAAAATCCAGGAAATTTTGGTCAGTGTCTATGACAAAAAGAAGAAATTAGACACTTGATTGTTAACCACGATTGAATACGGTTGTGGAGTGTTCGCAGAAGAATATTATGTAACAAAGTTTAAAACCAGGAACCAAACTTAGAAGAAAAAATTATAAACAAAAATCAGAAAATAATGAAATTATTACCCAAAGTCATCTAATTAAATATGAACGACTACCAGTAAGAAAATAAGAAAATATCAAGTGATTAACAAGAAGAAGCCTATCTAAACCTAACTATGAATTGTAACGTATTCTACAATTATTTTAACCAAACAACTTTAGTAATCCAACATGAAGAATCACTAGTAACACCAATAACTCACACCACAATTAATGACTGATGGACGTTCTATAAAGAAAAGAAAAAACAGTATATAAGAAGTAGTGAATACAAAGTGAACATATTTATTTAAAATACATTGGGAATGATTTCACACACATTCACCGACCACGAGGCGGCCATATTTATGACGTCATGTCATGACCAGAATGCATTGCACACGTAACGAAATGAAATATCGAAAGCCACTTTATTCAACATTAACAATTATTTATAATATCACATTAGATCATAAGTATTAAGATTATATTGTAATATCACTATTACATTAACGACTCGGAACACTGTATTGTAATGTACTCTATATTGTTTGTTAATAATTAATGAAACTTTTCGTAGCAGCCAAAAGAATTCACACTTTATATATTTAATTCATTTTTACTATTGATCCTGAGATAAAGAATCGATTGTTGCTAGCGTGTATCTCGAAAATGACAATTTTCCTAAATTGAATTAATTTTGAAAGGATTAACTATTAAAATTATAAAAATCATATCCATGTGTTTTATTCCTTGAATGTAAGGTACAATCAAGATTCGTTCTATATTCACGGAGATCCAGAAGACGTCTGTGAGCCGCAAGAATATTAGAAACTACAAAACAAAAATTAACCTCAACAAATAGGGTTAATATGAAGATCAAATGTAAACGTTGAGAAGTTGTTTTGGGACAGTCCAACCGTTACATTCAAATTAGAACAGATGGACTGAATAATTCTCTTCAGTCAATCTTCGAATTAATAAATAAAGAAGAGTCATTCAGATATAAAAATTATATTTTAATAAATTTAAACAATACGAAGAATAAACACGCAACATAAATATTCACAGAATCAACAGATACACTTTGAGCAAAAGTTTTTTGTAATTAAAAACCAGAGTTTATTACATCTTAAATAAATTTAATTATACACGGAAAAACGTTTAAATATACGTAATATATATCAATTTAGAAAAGCTCATGACTTAACCAGTATCTGCATTCCATTCACTTCTGCAGTTCAAGGCATAATTTTTTAAGTTTCTTGTTTTCATAGCCCTTCATCCAATTCTTTTTCAGCCTCTGGCTCTACTTTTCTGTCCTGGAGATTTTGTGTGCACACTTCTTTTGCATAGTGCACAGAAGTCCGTTCTCTTGTTTGTGCATTATGAAGCCATACCAGATGAGTTACTTTCTCTTTATTTCCCATCTTCTGGACCCTTTAACACTCATGACTTGTTTAATGATTTCATTACTAACTCTTTACAAATTGGATTGCTGTTCGTCTAATTATATCCACTTCAACAGCTTCTACTTGCTTTTTTATATTTTCTGTTAGTCTCTTCGTCTTTTTCCATATAGAGTGCTTCAAATCATGATTTGTAATATTTGGCTTTTTTTTTAATTCCAGCTATTGTATTTTGTAATTCCAGGCATTCACAACCAATAGCTTTTTTTGCTGTCATTTTTCTCGATCTTAATTCTCCTTCATCTTTCCTGTGATTGTTGACAGGGTTAACCTAACATATTTTTATTCATTTCATGTTGGTAGTTATCAATATTTTTCAGCCTAATGTTCTCATCTTTGATTGCTACATATACGGTAGATATTTTATTTGCTGCCTGTAGTTTTCCAGTAGGCCTCCCCTAGTTGTTCCATTACTCTCTATCCAGGTTGATATCTTGATCCTGGACATTTCACCAAATCATTCACCCATGACATCGAGCATCTTCCCCTTCCTCTCTTATGCTACCAAACTCCAGTGCTCAATATGTTTTTCTATTTGTTGTCAGGTTATCTAATGTTGTGCTCCGCAAAACTCTTCATTTCTGATTCAATGCTTCTTTGAATGTGTTTTAATCCAGTTCTACTTCTGATTCACCATTTCCTCTACTGACTGATTGTTTTATATTTAATATTTGACTCTATGCATGCACTTTGTCCATGTTTGTTGACACTGTGTTAAAATAGTGACATTGAAATGACTGAACACCAGAGAAACCACTAACTGCAACTTTAAATGACAAGTGAAATAAACAAAACAACTCAATAACCACTCATCTATAATAAATAATACAAGTAACTAATTACAGATTTCTGCACACAATAATTCATAATAATCACTTTACACTAAATGACAAGACACAATAAATAGCACTCTGAGAATGCACATAAAAGAAAACTGGTTGGATTTCGGACGCTCCGAATCTTCATTTATACCCTGCCAAGGTGAGATGAATCTGCCACTTTTGGGGTTATGTGTCAAGAAAAATTGTATAGTTGAAGGCGCCTAGGAAATACTGAAATATTCTGTACTATGTCATTACCGATCTTGCACACATCAATATGTTGCATACACTACACAGGTTGCTTATCTCAAAGAATTCAGAGAAATAACTAAACAATACATTTACTGCTCAAGCGATAGTTGTGCGTGTTACTGTAATTGTATGTGTGATAAATAAATGCTGTTTGTTGACTCACATTCTAGGAATTCGGGCCGATTCACACTGAAAGTGAAGCCAAGATAAGATTCCTTATGCTGCACTAAGTTTTGTCAAATTGGTTTCATCATAACATTCACTGTGAACTGACCTTTAAAATGATATAATTGCCTTAGCGTCGCCAACAGATCTGATCATGTAAACTGTTTGTACATGTATCTCTGGTCTCTTTGAATCAAGAATAGTTGTAGTTCACTTCTGTGAATATGTGCATAGAGAGATATGAAGATTCAAAGATAATTCTTCCAATATATATCTACACAGATTTTTGTTGCAGGTGTGAAAAAATTATGCAAATAAATGCTTCTTTGAGAGACCAACTAGAAGAAGCGAATCAGAGTAATGAAGCACTGACAAATGACTTACAAAAACTAACTTCAGATTGGGAACAAATGAGAGAAGAAATGCTGATGAAGGAGGAGGAATGGAAGGAAGAAGAACAGGTAAATATGAATATGCACTAAAAATAATAAATTTTACTTGTGGCTGAAAAAATAATAGTTGAATAAGTCAAATACAAATTTTTTAAAGTAAATTTTGAGTAAATATAATTAATTCACTACCGACTATAAAAAAGTAAACATTTTTTTACCCATAAAAAAACTTTGTGTTTCGAGTTGGTAGTGAATTAATATATTTAGTTAAGTAAGGGACACGTCATGGACAACAAAATCCAAGAATTTAACACAGCAAGAAGAGCTATAGTCCAAACCTACAAGACCACAGTACTAAAGGCTAGAAAGATCGCTAGGCTATAAGGTAAAACTTTTATACGTTTTTACCCATAAAAAATTTTGTGTTCCGAGTCGGTAGTGAATTAATTATACTTAGGTTAAGTAACGGACACATTATGGACAACGTTAATCCAAGAATTTAACACAGCAAGACAAGCTATAGTCCAAACCTACAAGACCACAGTATTAAAGGTTAGAAAGATCGCTAGGCTGTAAGGTAAAACTTGTACGTATTTTACTCATAAAAAACTTTGTGTTCCAAGTCAGTAGTGAATTAATTATATTTAGTTAAGTAATGAACACGTCATGGACAACGAAATTCAAGAATTTAACACAGCAAGACAAGCTATTGTTCAAACCTACAAGACCACAGTACTAAAGGTTAGAAAGATCATTGTAAAAATAGCCTTTACATTAGAAAGGCTGTAATGTAAAACTTTTACTTTTTACCTATAAAAGACTTTGTGTTCCGAGACGGTAGTGAATTAATTATATTTAGTTAAGTAACGGACACATCATGGACAACGAAATCCAATAAATTTTGAGATAAGTGATATAAATTTGTGAATTTATAGGCTATTATCCTGAACCTGGCTGCCACTTAGCTGTGTGTCTGAGGCAGTAGTAGCATAAACCTCATTTTTATATTAGTTGAGAAAATCACTTTTATTTAAATAGTGATTTAAATAACCAATGCAAATATAGTTTTTTTTTTAAACATAAATTTGTAAAACTCTTTATTTTCTTCACCTGTGTCGTACTGTACTGTAGTTCGTATATGAGTATACCTGAAAAATTCTGAACTTTGCAAATAGTGTAAATGGTGAGTGTAATATGCTGCCACCTTGCAGCAGCATTGGGAAGCAGCCTAGTGAAAACCATAATGCAATATTTTGCTTAGTCATAATAAAAATTATATGAAATTCACGTCCTATGACGGTTGACGTATGTGACCTATCTAATATCCGACAGTCCAGTAAAATTACAACCAGTCCAATTTACTTTAAAATTGTCAATAATAATTTGTAAAAATTCAGTATTAAATTAATATTGTCTGAAACTTAAACATGTTAAATTCCACTAGGATACACACACATAATTCTTGGTTAGGAAGCTTCTGATTCATTGACATATGCCTATTATAGAACTCTTAAATACAAAAAGTACAAATTTTCTCCAATCTACTATTATAAATAGATGGTAAGAATTTTTTTCAAATGTTATGTTATTCTCACATCAGACAAAAAAAAACACTTCTATTATAATTTGATGGCACTTTGTCCTATCAGAGGATACCAAAAGTATTTATTAGCAAACATTTAAAGTACACTAAAAACTTGTTTATCCGAATTTTATGGGACCGCGCCCGTTTCGGATAAACCGAAACTTCTATTTAAATGATAATACATATGTAAGTACAGTGGAACTTTATTTAATAATAATAATAATTTAAAAATTACTTAGAGTGAACAGTAATCAATCATAGTTTTTTGGCTAAGCTTTGAAGCTCATTTGCTGGCTGGCCGATCTCAAGTCGTTTCAGTGTTACAAGTTCTGCAGGGGAAGTTTTGTCTTGTCGCTCCAAATACGAAAGGACAGGGAAATGCTTTTGTGTATTTTTAAAATTTACTAAAAATTGTTTTGGATAAACCGGATTTTCGGATAAATGAGTTTTTAGTGTATTGGATTGCAAACTTTTTCTTTGTTGGATACAACTTCCTTTTACATCCATCAATAAAAGTTGGTAACGTTTAATAAACTTTAATGTGTTTCAGTTCTTTAATGATTACTACAATATGGAACATTCACGACTTTTAGGGATATGGAGGGATGTGGTGGCAGTTAAACGATTGTTCTCGGAAATGGAAACAGCCACACGCAGAGATTTACTTAAAATGCAGAATGAAGTTTCGTCAACTGCTCGAGAAATGAGTGAAGTTTATGCTGGAGTAGTTGCTCGAGCAAGTGTATCCGCTTCATCTGGGGTGAGATTTTTGTTTAAACACACACACACACACAATTTTCATACTATTTTGAGAAAAGCTAATATCTGTGAATACAGTACTATAAGACATGATACTTGAAATCTTTTAAAGATGTTTGTTTAGAAGCATGTAAGATTAAAGATCAAGCAAAAACAAAGTAAAAAACACAAGTATGAAAAGATTCATCAAGGGACAAAAATTAACTCCTTCTACTAAGGAAAAGTATTGTATCTGTAAACTTCATGTTATAAGTTTTTAATTATTTTTCTGACATTTTTTAGCATGGGGAAATCAATGGGCAAATAAATATGTACAGTGGCGTTTGCCATATGGGCTTCAAAAGAGCCATGGGCCGGTCTCAGATTTTTACAGATACTGCATGTTTCCTTCCTCAGCAGGATAGTAATAAAGACTTTCCAAATTGAGCTGCAAGTTACTAACAATATAGACAATGTTCACATAATATTTACAAATTGAGAAATGTGCACTTTTTGATTGTTATCTGTGTGTTGTATTATCTACTGTTTTCTAGAAATTAACAATCATAGTGTACAAACAATATTTTTATCAGTCGAATTATATAATTGTACAAAAGTTCTAAGTTAAAAAAAAAATTATAGATTTTTATGCATATTTTTTTAGACCATGGTCACACAAAGCATTGTGTGTGTTGTAAAGATACTTCTTTTTTCCTTTTTTAAAAAATACTACACTCATCATATAATACTCACCGCTGCCAGAATTTTACTTACCGTCATTGTCCCCGTTAAACTTACCTTTAGAAACTGCCCAGGCCGCCACGATATTTTTTATGGTTATATATCGAAACCTTTACACTCTTGCCCTTATAAAAATCCCACTATTTGACTGCATTTTAAAATTTCAGAAAACCCCCGATTACGTTAGACGAGCTTATCAGCACAGAATAGGAAATGGTTATGGCGTAATAACTACACTAACACATGGTTATGCTACGAAACAAATATTTTACTGTTATCTTGCTTCAACTCAGTTAACATCTTAGCAACTTTAACATCTTACAGGATAATTTACTTTTTCTTCGAGCAATACAACAATAGAAAATACAAATAATTAACGTTTACTATATTGTATAGATATATTTTTTAAAACAGAACAAAACAACCCAGTAATTGCATACACACATTCATTCATCCAAACTTTAAAATTTCCCTTATTTAGAGCTCTGTACATAAAAAATAAAAGTTCATTATTGTCTGGTAATTGATTTACTCACGGCGCCTCCCTGGCTACGTCGCACTGTGCACATGTTTGTATATTTACACTATTAATATCTTATCAGCCCGCCAGCCCGTTATGTTCCAACGGCCGCTGCCGCCTCGCCACCCCACCACTACTGCTTTACATTTTGGTATATAGTGAAGACGAAAATTTGTGTCCAGTCGGCGGACGCATTACTGTTTGCGTCCGGCGCTTTAAGATGTTATTGTCCGACTCCTTTTCATGCGGGCGGACATCACTGCCTTGTCTGCGAACAAATTTCGTCGCTGTTCACAGCCTTCGTTGCTAAAGTCTTAGCAGTTGTTCAGGTAACACGTGTTATTTGTGGGTGTTGGCAGTGGACGAAATCTAGTGTTCACTGGTTGACGTCATTGGAAAAGGCGTGTCCTTAATCTTATATCTGCCTTGCCCCAAGCACATTGTTGAACAAAATTCGCACAAGCCATTTTGTGCGACTTGAGTTTAGCGTGGGCTCTGCGCTCCGCCGATGTTAGTGCGTTTGGGCGCATTACACGGTACTACCATTCTGAGAATTTTACAGTTGTGGGCAACACGCACATTCCATTGTACTGACTTCACCTTGTTGTTCTTTGTTTGCTACGATTTATATTGCCATGGGATGGACCATGCAGATGAAACTGAATTGTTACAAATCTTTAATAAAATAAAAACCCTCCCTTTTGCCCCGTTACAGTGTGTGACTTTATGAATGCATAATGATATCAGGAGGGATTGACATGTGTGGTTTTGTTTATACTTTTGTAATTACAAGTTTACACGTACATGTTTCAGCTTTTACATATCTGTTTCAGATACAAGAGAAGCAGCAGCAAGTGTCAGCCGAATCTACAGAACTAAGATCACAGATAAACTCATTAAGAAGTGAACATGAGTCAGCAGTACATCAGATCAGGCAAAAGGAAGATCGAATCCAGCAGCTAACAAAGGAATTACATAATTTGGTATGTTATATATATATATATATATATATATATATATTGTAAGTATCCGCGGTGTGTCCGCTACTGTTCAGTCCCCGCGATGGAAACCAATTTGTAGGTAAACCGATACGTACGGTCTAAATTCCCACTGTTGTATTCGTCAATTGTGTTGTATTAATTTAATTGTATAAATTCTCGGAAATATTTGGAGTTGTGGAATATATGGATGTACTTAATTAATGTTAACTTAATTCCTTAATAATTATCAGTGTTAGTGTGCCTAGAACTTAAATAACTTAAGATTTATTCTACAATTTCATCCAACCCTATTATGCCTTGAAGAGTGTTCTGTCTAATTTTATAATTTTACGCTCCCTCTTTGGTGTCAGATAATTCCGCTATAAGCGCTGTAGTATCGGCTCAACGAAACTTATAGGTTATTCGATGTTTATATTAACCATTTATTCTCTACTTATTCAGTTACTTTTGTTCCAGTTCACTAAACCATACTCCAAATAACAAGGTGTGACAAATATATAAAGGTTCTTTATTTTTGTATTCAATTCACATTAACTAAGATATATTCTAATTAGTATATGTTGGGACTATAGATTCAGGTATCGATTGTTGATTATTTAATCCTTTGTTTATATTTGGTTATATATTATATTTGATTCGTATTTTATTTATTTCAGGGTGTGAAGGTTCTTGTAACTGTGGGGAAGACTAAAAATACATAATAAGAATGCAAGATTTACAAAAATTATGTGTTGTGTATTTAGTATGATTAATATAATATAACTTTACCAGTCTCTAACGAAGCAAATCACGTAGGCGGTTGATCGCTGAATTCGTTGTTCTGGTCAATTATGAAGTACAGTTTTCTTTCTTCAGTTTAATAAAAGTAATTCTTGTCCTGTCCACTTCGGAATACAGCTTCTGACTTGTTTTACAGCCCGATGGATGTTTCTTCTACACCGTCAGGATCCAAATAGGTTCTTCCTTCGGTTGAAGCAGGTAGTGTTGTTCCGTATATTTACAAGGTTATAATTTCTGGTGTTGTGAATATTATGAGTTGTGTTACTATTAATTCTTTATATTTGATTAATTTTTCATTAATTCCCTTCGGACATGGGACAGTCCAAGTTTCTTCTTGTAGAATTTGGTTATTTGTTCTCGATTATTATTTCATAATGTATCGTTATTTTATTAATCTGTGTTAGTGATAGATGTAAGTATTATCATTAGAATTTTGTCTTTTTTATAATCGTATCTGTTGATTTCGAATATTACGATTCAATATATTCTTCTTGGGTTTTTAAAATCATCACGTTCAGTTTTTACAAAGCAATTCTTGTTATTTTATAAATCAACAACCTTCTTCTTAATTTTTTCCCTAGCAACCTATATTAATTTCCGCTTCCACATGTTTTGACTATATAGTGTTTCTTTCATATATTTTTTTGTCTATTCTTTGTCAATTTGCTGTCCTATCGGAATGTAATTTTACCGATAGCTGGTTTATTATTTTATACACATCTTCTACTGGTTTTTTGATAAAATTCCGTTTTTTCCTTTTTTATTATATTTAATCCACCTTCGATATTATTTTTTACCAATCGATATTATGGCATTATGGTATTATTATAATTTGTATAAATTTTATTAAATATTATTATTAACTTAATGTTTTTTCTTCTTTCTAGCTCTTCATAGTGCATTTATTAATTATTATTAATTGATGTATCTAACCTTTAAGTTATAAGTGTTTATTTAGTATTTTTGGCTGTTAGGCCTTTTATTGTAAATTGATCTACCTGTGGTTATGTCTGTTAGGCATCTATAGTCCCTTTTATATAAATTCGTACATACAATCAAAACTTAATTATTAACATTTGTATAAACAATTATTTTTCTACATCTAATAACAAATTTATCTTGATCTCTTGATCACATACAACAAAATTCAAATTTATGAACATTGGTTAACTGCCTCACACTTCATTCTATGACAGTCATTGAATAACACTATTTGTTTCATTATTTTTCATGAACTCAACACATATTTGATATAACATCACATAAACTTTATCATAACATTTTTGTCATAATATAATACTTTTTTAACACAAAATTCTTATCTGTTATTACCATAAATTAAGTCATTGTTTCATTTTTCTGTTTTGTTTTTTATTAAACATATATCATTAGCTATTATTTATTTTACAGGTTCGTTTATTCTATTCAACACTACCTTGCATTCTTATTTAATTTTGTCTATGACTATAATTGTCATAATTGGGTCTCTGTTCTATTATGGGATTAAGTATCAATTTATTTATCAATCTGTGAATCTTCTTTTATGTAACAGAAATGCGATCATTTTTGTTGCGCTACAATATATATATATATATATATATATATATATATATATATATAGTTAATATATTTAACTACTTATATAATTTTACTATTATATACACTTTTGAAACAAATATTTGTTTTATTGTATTTCTTAAGTACACATTGTGTAACAGTTTTACATGAAACATTTATATTACATCTAATTTAGTAGTTTCTGTACACATATAGACATACGTACACAGTACACACAAGCAGACACACGTATGTACGTGTTTTTTTTTATAGCTGTTAAATTTAGTGGATTTTGTCCAGCTTATATTTATGTTACAGCTTTATTTATGTTAGTTGCCACTCTTACTTTTTATAACATTTTATGTGTATGTCATTCACTTCAGATTCCTTTTTTCACACCCCCTTTTATAGGTCTAGAAGAATTCTTGGGGGAGTCCTGACTACTAAGAAATGGTTAATAGCCACTATAAAACTCTTGTTCTGACTGGAGATAACTACTTTCTCTGGTGAATAAAACTCTTCTATAGCACGTTCACTCCCAATGAAGTATCTAAACTCAAAACATACCCAATAGAACCCTGTTTATAGATTGCCCAACTCAGAATCTCCTTGAGAACTTATAGCATTCTTTGGATACTAACCATTCCCTAGTAACACCTTGAATAGGAACACACCCTTGACTCCCCACAGTCTGGAAATGCTCTCAGAATCTCTTGAGCTGGAATCTTGCTAGAAGTTCCTGTATTGAGATTAGACACTTTATTTATTAGCTACACAGAGTATGCTGAACACTTCAAGATCTTCTGTGTCAGGCATCTCATGTAGGTACCCTGTCATGATTCATTATAACCTGTTGGCTCATTATATCCTGGTATTGTATAGCCAGAATGCACCAGTTGGCCGATAAATTGGACATATCTCCCTCAGAACCTCTGTTTCTGAGAACTTTTCATTGGAATGTTACTTTTCCTTCCTAGAGTCTCTTTCACTGAGATATCTTTCCCTTCCACAGGACTTGCCCCTACCTAAAAGTTATGTCTTCCTGAGTATGTATTTCAATTAAGCTGCATAAAATTTGGTTACAAAATACATGATATACGTGTATCCAGCATTTATTCAGTAGAATTGGACACTAAAAGCCACATTGATCAGTAAATATGATGTTTTACTGCGTAAGATTTCTGAAGTAGTGAAAACGAAAAAAAAAAAAAAAAAAACGATGTGTAAAGCCTTATGAACTTACTGGCCACATTATAGTATGAGGAAATTTTCAAAACACCTCCAAAAATCTAGCATGAAAATTTTACATTTCTATCTCCTTAAACCTCCACATATTCTTTCAGCAAGGTCCATGTTTTGGACCCATACATAAAATTTGATCTGACAGTAATTTGGTATGCTTCAATTTCAAATTCTTACTCAGATTTCTTGTTTTTAATATCTTTTGTGTAATTACATGCAACTACTTTTACCCACATTTATTCTGTCCTATTTTCAGTTATTAGTATGTACTGATATTTAAAGCTTTAAGAATTTTTTTAATGAATGGCAAAAAAGTGATACTTCAGTTTTGTTAAAATAAATCTTTTTTTGCTTTGAAAGCATAAATTTTGTTCTGTCTCTTGGCGGTAAGAGTGAAGAAAATAAAATAACAGAAATGCAGATGTGTGGTAGACTTGCAAACAACAGGATCAACTTAATCAACAGTAATGTGAACACATCGAGTGTGTTGTGGTGGCAGATTGCACTTTGATGATATTAGATAGTCTAGTATCCTGTTTTCAAGAATGGATTAATCAAACTATTTCCGTGCCTTCCTAATAAAATCTTTAAGGAATTTCAATATACTTGTTAATCATTTGTGTTTTTTCCAGGAAGAACGGTGTGTGCAAGCAGAATCGGGTATTGGCCAGGTATCAAAACTCCAAGAGGAAGTTGATCTGCTCCAGAGTGCATTGCGAGACATTGCACATGCTGTCCTACAGGACGCAGAAGCTAGGGATGCAGACACACAGCCTCCTCATGTACACCTTACACCCGCACCTGCTGTTCCACCAAGGTACTCTCACTCTCACCTCTTATCTTTGTATAAGGTATTACTGTATTCAGAATACAGTGATCTGAAGATGATGTGGAATTATGTTAAATTTTTTTTTTTTATATTTTGGCTAGTATCAGTAGGTAAGAAAATATGTGAACTAGATGTTTTAAAACAGAATATCAAATCATAAGAATATTCATACATACATACATTTATGTTTATAGTTGTCACAAACTTTACAATAATTAATAAATTTGCTTTAAAATCTAAGTCAAAGTTCCTAGGATACATTGTTATTACCTGATGAAATAACCTTGACCTGAGGAGGAGTCTTCACAGAATAATCCATAATCTGTCCAATTTGTATTCAGATTTAACATTTGCAAATGTAATAGTGAGCATAGTGATTTGGTGTTCTTTCAAATACACATTCATGACTGTTGTTTGTCACAGCCCTTCCATATCATCAGAAAAAACGTTGCCAATTCATGTAGTCAAATACAGATGTCTTTTTGTCAGTATGAGCAGTGCATTCCAGTTTGAATGTCAGAGTTTGTGGTTTGTTTATGTGCACTTTTGTATTTTAATGTGGTAACAATTTTAGAGTTCTTCTGTAGTAAGAGACGATTGTTCTACTAATTAAAGAACAAATACAAATAAAAACAAAACAAGACGATTTATTTAAAAATCATACATTTATTAGAATAATAAAATAAACATTAAATAAATATATAATATATAGCTACTACATAAACATTAAAACAATCGATAATAGAATTGAAGTTAATTCGATTATCCATTAGCTATATTGTAACCGAAACATTCAATTACAATTCAAACAAACCTCTGAAGTTACAGAATAATTTTGTGAAACATACATCAGGTGAAAATAAACGTACTTGCAGTATAATTATTTGAAGATATTAATTAACTATTATATAACACTACCGACTCAGATCACAAAGTATTATTATTAAAAATGTTAAATAATATTAGGCTATCAGGTAAAAATTTAACATTTTTATCAATAATAATTTGTGATTTGAGTTTATAGTGTTATATATAGTTAAGAAATTATAGGTTAGGTGGTATTATTGTTGCCAAATGTTTCAGTGGGAGTCATCATCTGTGAAACACAGAGAAGGTCTTATTGTCAACAATCCAGCAAATGCTGCAGATCATCATCATTACTGCAAATGGACACTAAACAGTGTTGTCGGACCCCTAGGCTGAAGTATCCCTTGTTGTTGAGAACAAGTATAAATATCACTCCATGTCCATCACCTTTTTCAGCTAAAACGTTTCACTGACGTTAAGTTGGAGGTCACAATTTCTAACCTCACTATTAACCTTAGGTCATAATTACTAATAAACATATTCCATAACTTATAACTCTGTTAATAAAAAACTTATTTTAATAACTCCATATTTTCTTATAGTATTCCATTTTATTAAAAATAACAGTATAAACCTAACAAGAATAACACAGGTTCATTGAAAACATATGCATTTTGGCCTGTTAACAATTTGAACAGTTTTTGAAACATTAAAAAATAAGGTTAATCAAGAAAAATCTGAATCTTGTTTTAAATAATATAGCATTTACATGAAAGTAAAGTTATTATTTACTACAGTAATTATTGTAATTTATTTTATTACTGTTTAGAACTACATATAGACAGGACAAACTATTTAACAAACGTACGCTACAATGCACTTATTGATTTGTGTGTCACACAGAATGTAAATTTTCGTGTGGAAAGTATTGTGTTGAATCCCAGTAGATGAATATACTATACTATTTCATTATACTATATTTACACATGTTACAATTTATCTTGTCAACAGCTAGCTACATGCGACTATATTTCTGTATACTTTCTCTGTATTATTAGCAAGGATGTAGGAATATGATAAATTTGTAGTTCTCATAAGACAAACCTCAGATTGTCCCACCAATAATGTGGGATTTTGAACAAAGTGTCCCTTTCTCCACATGTTCACTTTGGCTTGAAATATCCTGCTACTACAGGACATATCCTGCATTTTGGCAGCACTAACACTGAAACCTAGTCTGCAGCATAAGTAAGGTGAATGGCATGAGTGTGTTTGCAGTGTTTGGTAACAAGAAACAAGAAGTTTCTTATTAATCCACGATCCTGTAACCCAGAGTATTTTATTTCAGTTTTCACACATACACACTGATTATTATGTTTATATTATATTTTTTCAGGTCACCAAAACGGGGACCTTTGAGGGCTCCAACATCTCCAGCCTTTGCTGAGAGTACAATCTCAGCAGTACAGGCATCTCTTCACAAATATCAGTTACAAATACATGAATTGCAGGTACATCAGAATAATGTTATTTCTATATATGAAATTAGTTGATAGTAATTATAGTTATGTCTTTAAACTTATTACAATGAACGCCAATAAATTTATGGTGTCTTCAAAATGGATACACATATACAAAGAAAGTAACAGTGGTTTGAGATGTTTTACTGTCACAGACACCGTCAGTGCACATTTAGAAAATATTCACAATACAACACAAAGGCAAAAATTCTTTGGTAAGCTTGTTTGCTTTTCCTGTAAACTATAATGAGGGCCATTTCATTTTAACATAAACTTAAAGTTATTTTTATTATGTAATCTTATAATAAATTTTAGTTCTTTGAACAGAGTGGATGTAGTGACACCAGAAGTATTTTATTGAAAATATTTTTATAAAATATATTTTTCATTATCACCCAATGATAGCTCTTAAGCAATGTTACCTGTTCTCAGGCACATACTGAATTACCTACACAAGGATCAACAATGTAGCTACAAAGGTCATGCAATATAGAAACTGAAACAATGCATTAGAATGTAATTCCAAATAGTATGGTGTTGTCGTAACGGAATGTGTTGACTGACGCATCAACTAATAATTTAATGCATGGGACAGTCTAGAAAATTACAAGTTAATTAAGAAAATTCTGCTGGCAATAATATTATTTGTGCATCGTTGTGACTGTATCTTGATTGCAATCTACATACAGCAAACGTTTTCTCTGTCTAAAATTTAATAATGTTACATAACTGACAAACTGACAAAGTTTAAAGTTGTGACTCAACAGTAAAATATAAAATATTTGAAACTAGTTGTGCTGTAAGCTGTGTGTGTGTGTGTGTGTGTGTGTGTGTGTGTGTGTGTGTGTGTGTGTGTGATTTATATTATCACAAGTTGTTAAACATGTAGTGTTCAGAAACGTTTCATCTCCATTTTCAATTCAATTTAGAGTGTCTACATCCTAAAACTTTCCCAAATTCTAAGCCTCAGCTTCTCAAGGCTGAAGCTTCAAATTTCTCAAGGCATCAGCGTCTATTTTACAGAAATTGTAATATTATAAAACCATTAATGTTATTATTTTCTGTAAACAATATGCTTCCTTATAAAATGTAACACATGTTGAGTACCATTATAATAAACTAGTGGAACACAGACAATGTAAACTCATTGGATATGTCTTCTTCTTCCCATGGTTCTACTACGCTGGTGAGCTGTGATATTTCTTAGTTCCTGCTTCCATGAAGACTAGATTTTTACTTGCCATTTTGTCTCATGCACTAATTCTTGAGCATGCTCCCATAGGCCTATATTATCTAGCTAGACATTGTCAATTTTTTTTTCATTGTCCTGTCTCGTTAAGTTGAATTTCATATGATTTGCCTAAATTCGTGTCATTATATAGTTGCTTTACTTCCTCAGGCCCATATATCTTCCTTAGGACTTATCTTACAAAGGTGGGCAGTATTTATTGAGTTTTGTCTGTCTTTGTCCACGTTTCACAACTGTAGGTAAATTATTTTTATCAGTGCTTTGTATATTCATATTGTCTTATTTTTATTTATAAATTATGACTGAAGAGTTTTATTTGAGGTGTATAAAGCTTAATTTCCTTTAATTGTTCTTTGTCAAATTGTCTGTTATGTATGATTTCAGTTGTTTATTTTCCCTCCAGATATGTAAATTTCCGTACTATTCTTAAATTGTCCTCAACTATTATCCATTTTAGTCCAAGTACTCTCTTCATTTTGGTTTTAGAAATGTTTGTTGAATCCAACTTCTTGAAACATTAGTAACATTCTCCTGGTACTCTCATTGACTTTCCTACAATGTTGATACAATTGTGTATACAATGTTTTGTTGTTCTTTTGTTATAATTATTGTTACTGTTATGACAGCATTCTTTTCAGTGTTTGCCTTATGTAATGCTGTGTTAAATGTGACTGGAGCAAGTATGTGTGTTTACTTAAATTAATTGGAAAATCATAGATTCATATTGTGTATATATATCATCATTTTCTATATATAAGTAACTCGACGTTTCTTGCAGTAATTATATAAATTTGTGATGTAATTCAATTTGTTTCTTCTGCAAGTAGTATAATTTTGTATATTCTTTTTAACACCTGACGCACGTTTCACTGAAAAATATCAGTATCATCAGAGGTTTCTAAGTAAATTAATAACAATCAAAATAATTCTATTAATATAAAATTAATGAATAATCGAATTTGTATCGATTTTAATGTAAAATAACTGATAATCGATTTAGGTACACTAATTAAAATCGATACAAATTCGATTATTCGTTAATTTTATATTAATAGAATTATTTCGATTGTTATTAATTTACTTAGAAACCTCTGATGATACTGATATTTTTCAGTGAAACGTGCGTCAGGTGTTAAAAAGAATATACGAAATTATACTACTTGCAGAAGAAACAAATTGAATAACATCACAAAAATATATATATAATTCATAAATCATATAATATAATTTAATTGTTATATTATTTAATAAAAAATAAATAAACCTCTGTTCAACAGTCCATAAAGGACCAAGGCATACTGCATGGCTTTTGTGTTTAGTGGAACGGTTGCATGGCTAGTACAATGCGTTGCTAGTCCTAGTTGCGGTATTCACTGCTAGAATATACCGTTTATAATTATGCCATGTTATATTATTTAACTGTCTGTAAAATTAACAAACTTAAACACTGTCTCATATAAATATAATTAATTTACTACCGACTCGGAATACAAAGTTTTTTGTGGGTAAAAACATAAAAGTTTTACCTTATACCCTGAACCAGTTTTCGCTTCTGAAGAAGCTTTTTAAAAGCGAAAACTGGTTCAGGCTATAAGGCAAAACTTTTACATTTTTACCCATAAAAAACTTTGTGTTTCAAGTCTGTAGGGAATTAATTATATTTAGTTAAGTGACGGACACGTCATGGACAACGGAATCCAAGAACTGTCTCGTATATTTTCCTGACATGTCACTTTGATTACAGTGAAGCCTTGATATAACAGTCTTCTGCGGACCAGCTAAAAAGCGCTTTATATCGAAGGTTGCTTTATATAAAGGTCCCAAGTTTAACTATTTGCCAGGACCATGAAAAATGAGCGTTACATCAAGGGTCGTGTTTTATCACAGGGGCATTATATTGAGGTTCCACTGTATTGCCCACTGTATACCACATATGACTACATTGTTCTGAAATATGTGTCTTTGATTTCATTCTCTCATACCTGAAATGAAGAACTGTTTGTTCAACCTTATTAAACGCAGTATATAAATGGTATGCTCTACTATTTTAAAACGATGATAATAAACCAGGTAATGTGTATGATCTGAGCTCTGAGAACTGAGCCAGTATCTGTTTTAAGGGCTTTTCAAAACATTATTCACAACACCCTTGACTGTGACTTTATTGTAACCATGGTCCAGTTTAAAATAAAACCCTTAACATTTTATTACACAGTTCTGTTAAAACATACACTCAATGTTAACAGGTAAAACTACAGGCCACTAAAGAACAATTGGTACAGTCTCGTAAGCAGTATGAACACTGTGATGAGACCCTACACGCGCTTGAAACTAGAATCGCTGAACTCATGTCACAGTTGGACGCATCCAGAGCTCATGCCACCCAGCTTAGCCAAGAGAAGGACATGCTCATCAAGTCACTTGACTCTGCACGTGCTGAGAAAAACGCTTTGGACAAAAATAGACTTGAACTAAATGCTATGGTAGTGTATTTGATTTTGTTTTGTATTTTCTGTTACTTATTACATGACTTATTTCTCATACATTGAGTGAGACGTGTAAATATTTGAATGTAATTTATATATTCTGAATATAATTTATTTTTTGTTATTTTAAATCTGCTGCTGTGAGTAAAGAACTGTAATTGTATAAATACAATCCTATCAACAATAAATATTTCTATTTTACAATTTCTGGATATTTTCTTTTACTTTCTGTACTATTACAGTTTTACTGTTACTATGAGAGTTGTCTGGAAAGAAACTTCCATTTAGATATTAAAAATATCTAACAAAATGTTACAAAAATGTTTATTAACTATAACTTTAATCTGTTTTTCTATATATTCTTTAACCCAATGATTTAAGCAGGGGTGCCGATCCTCCCTTCCCCCAATTTTATATAAAAATCCCCCCCATTTTCTGACAAGACCTTTTCTCTCTTTTACAGTAAAATTTCTTACCTAATCGAGCAGAGGCCGGGGCTTTCTAACTCAAAACTATTACAAAATATTACCTTTTACTGAAACGATATATTGATTGTAGGTAGTTATAAGGTAGTTATAAACTAAAATAATAAGGGTTTCTAATAGTAAATCACAAATTAATATTTTCAGTAAAAAGGAGTAGAAGACTAGATCCTTTTTTCCGTGCACACCGCGCCTACAGCCCGCTCGAAAAAGTCAACTGGGTAGATTTATTGTGCGTCTGATACATGTTCGTTATAAGTTTTTTACAGTTTTGAAAAATTGGGGAATATTTTTCATGCAATAGTAAGAACAAATCCTCCCCAAAATTTTCTAAATGTCGCCAATGGCGACACGATACCTCCCTGTAGGCACCCCTGGATTTGAATCACTCTCACACTTGATTGCAACTGTATGCCATCTTTGCTGTCATCAGAGAGCTGCATTGCCACCGATTTTCTGTATGCAGAAACAAGTGGAAATTTCTGGCAAGATCTAGAATGTAAGAAGGATGATCTAATGCACCACTCTAACATTGCAAGTACTCACAACCATATATGGGAGCACCATTATGAATGAAGACAATTTAAAAGCTCAGCATTCTGTGACTTTTTTTGTAATAATTAAGTTTCACATTAGACATCTCAGTTCGCAGCAGTGTCACAACCTATAAACACCACCAATATTAAACTTGTCTGCCAGCACACATTTTCCTGTTTTCTTTTCTTCTTTAAAAGGGGACTGTGACAGCCTGATTTTTACATCAACATATATGTGACTTATGTTTCATCACCATGTGGTCAAAAAATGAATTGTTACTGTTATCACCATAACGATCAATGAATGTGCCCATTACTGTCTGAGTAGCTTTTCCATTACAACTTACAGCTTTGTGAAAAATAGTATGAGAAATGTTAAGAAAATCATTTAAAATTGAAAATGGTAAAGTGGCAATTCGCAGAAACTTTTCAAATTATTTTCTCCACAAATTCATCTGTCACAACACTGGGCTAGCCACTTCTTTCCTCATCTTGAATATGCTTCAACTGTTTTCAAACATATGGCACTGTTGCCTCACTCCCCTTTCTCTCATTTCATTCTCGCCATAGACTTAAAAAAACTGCTGATGAAAGTCAACTCCTTGGCAGTTTTCTTGCTATGAGAAACCTAAAGAGCATTTTACAGCCAGCAGAAATATCAGTTGCAATGCTCATTTTTAACAAGTATTTATGAACAGCAACACAAAGTCTCCATTACTACTGGATGGATACTGAGTTACACTACATCTAATGCAAAAATTGGGGCCCATTACTTCATGTCTTATACGCTAGCATACATGCCTATAATTTTCTGAATAGCCTTCATGTAAACTGTGTAAATGATAAAGTGTATAATATTATCATGACATAGCCTTTCAGATTGTTAAGACAAGGCCATTAAAGCAGATATAACTTCAGGTATGTGACTTACTATAATGTGAGATGTATCAATATAAGCTTCGAGGCGACTGCGGTATTGCCATGTCGCTTCACTCCCCGCCCTCCACGCCTTTGCCTACGCATAACCAAGTGTAACGTGCGACAACGCTGGAGGGCGAGGGGCGGGGAAGAGCTGTTACTATTGCGTAACCTCGAAGCTTACAATACTAAGTCCCGTACTTTAACAAAAACTTCAGAAAATTTTGAGTAATTAAGCTGACAGAGGGCTATAAACCATTTGAAAGAAGACCTGTGTTTAAGCCCATTCAGAGATGGTTGCTGTGAAGAAGGCAAAACAGGCCATTAACCAATACTATATGATGATGATGATTAAAAAGAAATTATGCTTTAATGTATATACTGTGATTAATTGAGAACACACACACACACACACACACACACACACACACACACACACACACAACAAAAAAGAGCCTGTCTGCATTGTATATTTAAACATGTGTATGTGCATGCGAGATTGATTTTGTTTGGGTTTTGTACAGTACAAATATTTCTCTGTTTTTCTTATGTAGATTTCATTAGAATATTGTCTAATACTTTTTGTTTTATATTTAAAATTTAAAAAATTTATATTTACTATAATTATTTATAATGTAAATACGAAAAATTTCTAACAACTAAAACAGTTGAGGACATAATAACATACAAGGAGGCCAAAGCAGTGGTGTGAAGAATGATAACGCAAAGGAAAAATGAAATGTGGGATAAGAATTGTGCCGTACTGGATACTTATATAGGAGGCAGGCAATGCACTGAAAGTTGGAAATTCCTAAAGTCGATAAGACGGGGGAAAAAAAGATTTAATATCGCCAATATCTCTACAGAAATGGGACGAATATTTTATTAACCTCCTAAGAGAAAGCAGACCAGATTTTCAAAATAACACCGACTATGAATTCAACAACACTAGAATGACTTCATCACCTGTAAGGTTAACCACAGAAGAGATAAAAGAAATATGGCAACATCTAAAAATGGTAAAGCCCCCAGACCTGGCAACATCCCGGCAGAACTGCTCAAATATGGCACAACAAAATTATATGAACATCTCACGAAACTATTCCATAGATGCATAAATGATAAACAAATACTGCAAGAATGGAAAAAATCTTTTGTATCAACCATTCACAAAAAAGGTAAAACAACTGAATACGACAATTACCGTGGAATTGCGGTGACGAGTTCAATCAGTAGAGTGTATGGAAAACTTCTGAAGAAAAAAATTGAACATCAATACTCGGACATGGAAGCAGAGGAACAAGCTGGTTTTTGGGCGGGGAGATCAACCATAGATCACTTATTTTGCTTGATGCAAATCATAGAAAAGAAAACTTCTGTAAACAAAGAAGTGCATTGCCTATATGTTGACCTTAAGAAAGCGCATGATAGTATTCTGCACACCAAACTTTGGCTGGCACTTCAGCAAACAAACATTGCCTCCACTTTAATCGAAGCAGTTAAGACTTTATATAACGGATTGAAAGCGCATGTAAAAATTGGAAGTCAAGTCTCAAAAGGATTTAATTAGTAAGGGCCTGAAGCAGGGATCTTGTCTCTCACCGACGCTTTTTAAGATATACTTGGAACAAGCCCTCAAAACCTGGAAAAAGAAATGCCACAAAATGGGGATACCTCTAATTGACAATATAGTGTACACACTGTGTTTCGCTGACGACCAAGTCGTGGTACTGCAGGACTATCACAACATGGAGTACATGACACGAAAACTTATAGAGGAATATAAGCTATGGGGCCTTGAAGTAAACACAAAGAAAACGGAGTATATGTGCATTGGTGGGGAACAGAAGAATTTAATTTTAGAAGACGAACAAGAAATAATAAATTGCAGTAGCTATAAATATCTAGGAGCAGCAGTTACACAAGATGGTAGGTTAGATAAAGCGATAAGAGAAAGAAATAACTTTGGAAGAAAATCAATAGCATTGCTGAACAACATATTGTGGGACCAACAAATATCAAAACAAAATAAACATCGTATATACAATGCAATTGTGAAACCAATTACGTCATACGGGTGTGAAATATGGCCAATAACACAAAGAACAGAAAAGTTGTTGGAGGCTACTGAGATGGATTATTGGCGAAGAGCGGCAGGGAGGTCAAAACTGGAAAAAGTAAGAACGGCAGAATCCGGGAGATAATGAGGGTACAGTGCTCTATTGTTGATGACATAAAAACAAAAGAGCTAAGATGGTTTGGACATGTGCAAAGAATGCCGGATAATCGACTCCCCAAGCAACTTTTGGGATGGACACCATATGGTTGTAGGCGAAGAGGAAGACCTAGGTTGAGTTGGAGAGAAGGCATCAATCGGGCAATGAGAGACCGGGAATTGCAAGAAGAATCCTGGTTGGATCAAGACCAATGGAGACTAGGGATCGGAAGACATAGGATAACATTATGAACCGATTTATATATATATATATATATATATATATATATATATATATTATAACAATACAATAACATAAATTTTATATAATGTAATTTATATGGCCCCACGTTCTTGGGATGCCAATTTATAACAATACAAATTTAAATTTGTGGAGCCCCACAATTTTTGGAGCGCCAATTTACAACATAGCAAATTGATGTTTTTATTTAAATTAATTTAACTTGTGTAGCCTCATGCTCATGGGAGACAATTAATTATACAAAGCAAGTTAACCAATTTAAATGCATTTATATATTGTATTGAATTCATGGGTGTAATCATAATAAGAAGATGATACGTTATTTACGTTTAAAATCCTTCCATTATTTATTTATTTAAACAACATCTCTCATATCGGATATTAAACAATAACTCATTATTAAATCGTTTGTACAAAGTTTTCGTACATCACTTATTGCTAGCAAATTACATACATAAGTTATATACAACTCTTATTATCTAATTGTAATTACTTTAAAATGTTTATTTTGCTCTCGGCTTACTCATGGTGTGTTCATATTTTTGCAATTGCTGATTCATTAGCTTCAAAAAAATGAATTTACTTCTATTCAAACTTCTTTTATATTACTTTGTTTTACTTTCTATTGCATATGCATTTTTTTTCTTTATCATCAAAGACTTTACTAATTGCGTTAATTCAAAAATTACTTATTTCTCTTATTATGTATGTTACTAATTTCTAAATTTGATGCAAGAAATATTATTCTAATTTTTACAGTTTTTACATTTATGTATAATTTATTATTTTTAGTATTGGTTGAATGTCTTCCATTCAAACTTTAATTAATGTCTTTCAACTGTCTGTAATTAAATGTTTTTTTATCACCTCGTTTGATGTGGTTATTCATCTGTGCGTCCTCCGTGTCCTTCTGGTTCTGGTCCTCTGGTCGTGTCCTCCGTGTGTGCTGATTAACAGTCGTCTCGTCTCACGTCATATGCTGCCGGTGTGTCCATAGACCTCATCGTATGTATTTTGCAGCTCTGGCTGTATAGCTAGTTGATCTGGTGACTCTTACGATAATTGTGAATTTGTGTCGTCGACTGACATAGCCTCCTGCAGCAATGGTTGAATCGAGAAGAAGAAACTTTATTAGCGCGACCTGGTATTTATAGTCAGGTCGTGCAAAAATTCCTGTCTGAACACTGTTCAATTTATCAGATTCTGTTAAGGCATCACTCCCCCCCCCCCCACTCTGGTTCAATTCACTATTTTCGCCTATTTTTGCGAATTACGAAGTTTGTTTCACTTCACGCGATGTTCAATCGATCACTAATTTTTATGTGATTACTATACGTAAATTGCACTTCTTTATGGTATTCACAAAAGAGTTATTTATTTTTTACGTATAGTAATTGCACTTTTCGTCACCTCTGTATGGCTTTCTAACATTTTATTTATCTATAATTTCTACACACTTTGGTGTCTTTTGTTTTATCCTATCGTACATACTTTTCTTATATTAACAATAAACATATAACTATTCTACTTGAAAAGGGTTGGTTACATTTCAGGAACGGACAGGTTTCACACACACTAACAAAATACGCACGTACACAACGCTAGTGACAGGTGTGTCGAAACTGCATGTCCATGCATGAATTGTGTACTCTCTATTTTTACTACGATTCAGCTTATGCAATCTGAATCGTGTTTATTAATTTATATTTATTCATTTTTATTATTTTATTTTATTTATTTGGGCAATGCACAGTATCATTACTGTTTGTACTGTTGCATTATTTCCCAGCTTGGTGAAAAAAAGTTTTTTAATATAAAAATAAAAATATTTTTTTTCTCTGCCTTTTTATTAGACAAATAATATGTATTGTTTTTTTATTTATCTACATATTTATTTATTTTATGTGCGATTAATAATGAGTATTCGATTTTTCAATTGTACCCTTAATTGGAGGTTTTTAAACAAATATTCCCCCCTCTATGCGAGTAGAGTTGATGCATTTATTGTAGGTACAGTCGCCGTGTTGTTTCGTAACATCCGCTTTAGTCATTGTTCCCCTTTATTTGTTCTAGTGACCCAGTTATTTATGAATGGAATTTTCTTAAAGTTCTCTCCTATTTCTCACTCTGGAATTGTACACCTTGATCGCTCAAGACCTTTTTCATTTTTTTATATGCTGGAATATATTTCTGCAGTAGTATCTTTAGAACAACCTTCGTGGTGGGTCGCATAATTGGGTACAGTCTAACTGCCTTGGAAAACACATTGATACATACCAATATGTGTTTCACACCTCGCCTTGATCGTGGTAGTGGTCCCAGAAAATCCACTGCAATTAGCTCTCCCTTATTTTCTTTCTGGATGCTCTGCATTTCTACGTATGTGTGTAAATTCGGTCCTTTCGCCATTTGATACTCATAGCATTTCTTCACCTCCTTCTTGATATTTTGAAACATATTATTAATAGTAAAATCCTCTCGCAGACTCAGGTAACATTTCAGAGCAGCAGCATGCACTAAGCTCTCGTGTGATGGTCGGATTAACTTCTGCAACATTTCGTTAGTCAGTACTATCTTCCAGTCTTGTCTTACTAACGTGAAAAGGATTCCATTCAGTACCTTATAATGATCCGGTAGCTGTTCTCGATCTTGCATCTCCCTTATGGTAACGTCCAAACTTTGTTGTTGTGCTAAATTTTTTAGCATTTGTTTTACCTCATCATTCGCTTTAAATTTAATTGATAGCAATTGTACTTCTTTCTTCTCGTTCTCGTATACTTCTTCACATTCCTTTGTGATGTATTGGCTTAATGTATCAGCTACAATATTGTCTTTACCTTTACAATATTTATAAATGGTGAATGAGTATTCACCAATGCCTAGAATCCACCTTAATAAGCAGGCATTTGTTACTTTGCATTTCAATAGGAAGGATAATGTTTGATGGTCGGTGTGTATCTCGAAGTGAGTACCATAAATATAATATCTGAATTGTTTCAGAGCGTATACTATTGCATGGATTTCTTTTTCTGATGTGGAATAGTGTCTTTCTGCGCCTTTGAAGACTCTACTGGCGTATGCGATGACTCGGTGCTCTCTCGTAGTATCTTGTTGATACAGTATACTCCCTACGGCATAGTCATTGGCATCAGAGTAGATTACGAACTTTCCTTCACGTTGAGGATGGTGTAACATAATATTTTCCATGAATAATATTTTCACTTGATTGAAAGCATCTTGGTGTTTCTTCTCCCATTTCCACTTCTGTCCTTTCTTCGTCAGCTCCAGTAATGGTTGCGTATTCTTCGCATACAATGGTGAAAATCTTCTGTAGTACCCCGTTAATCCTAAGAATGCTCTTAACCCTTTGAGATTTCTGGGTATAGGAAAGTTAGTTGTGCTGGCTACTTTTGTAGGATCAGGTTAAATACCAGAGGAAGAAATAATATGACCTAGGAATTGAATAGAGGATTTGATAAATTCACATTTGTCTAGGTTAAGGGATATATTCGCTTGTCTAAACTTGTGGAATATCGTGCTTAGATGTTCTATATGTTCGTCTAGTGTTTTAGATATTACTAGAATATCATCTACAAATACTATGGTGTACGGATCCACCTCAGATCCTAACGCTCTCTCCAGACACTTTACTATTGCAGCTAAACTCGTGCTTAGTCCGAAGGGTACCACCCTGTGTTGGTAGCATTTACTTTTATACAGGAAGGCTGTATACTTTCTGTCCTCTTTATGAATTGGAATCTGGCAGAAACTTGAGCGTAAATCCAGCTTCGTCAGATACCTCGCTCCTTCACACTTGGAAAATAACTCATCCGCAGTAGGCGCACAGTCATACTCTTTTAATACAATGCTGTTCAGTTCCCTCATGTCAAGGCATAGACGTATCTCACCACTCTTCTTCTTCACCACCACTAGAGGAATCAGGAAGTTGCTGTTCGCTGAAGTTGGTGATCGCTCTATGACTCCATTTTCTATCATGCGACGAATTTCCAGTTTAACCTCTTCCTCATATCGCATTGGGATAGGATACGTTCTCCTGATGACTTTCGTAGGGTCTGATACAACTATAGAGTGCTCGTATACTGTCGTCTGCGTCGGTACTTCACTAAATACTTCACTGTACTCTTCTATTAATTCGTGCAGTTTCTCTTCTTCCTGTCTTGTCATCCCTTCATCTGCTGCATTCACATGTCGAGTTGGACCATATTGTATTTGTGGTTTGGATAAAACAATAGGTGTTTCACTTACCTTAGATTGCTCATGATCTTCATTCATATTTATCTCATACTGAGTGCCTTTATAATTACACTCTATCTTATTCTTATTAATATTTATCTTAACATCTAGCACATTCAACAAATCAATTCCTAAAATACCATCGTATATTAATTTATTCATAATAATCATGGGGTACGCCAATTCTAGATTTTTATATGTTAAAGTTACATATGCTTGTTATCTAACTTTTTCTTTTTTATTTGTGGCTGTGGCAATGTTCATATTATTTACGGGTAATATCGCCGTATTTTAAAAATATTTCTTATTTCGCTGTATCCATGCAGAATTTAAAACTGACATCTGACTACCTGTGTCTACTAACAGTTTTATATCACAATTATTAATTCGAACAGTAACAATGGGACATTGTGTTTGTTTCTCCACTTGCTCTACATCCTGGTCCGTGTGTAACAGTTCGTTGCGTATATCGCTAGGGTAAACATTGTTTATTGTACAGCGCCTTTTCCGTCCGCTCTGTCATTGTTTCGATGTTGACGGCTTATTGTTCGCTTCCATTGTTCCTCGCTGCATTGAACTGTTGCCGCTTCCTTTCATTGCACTTACGCCTTTGTCGTATGATTTTGGAAAACGTTTACGATTAGACGACCACCCACTGCCTCCTTTATAATTTTTTCCGTCATGCAGCTCTGTTTTCATCAGCTGATAGGCTTCTCCTCATTGTTTAGCCATGTTCATTCATTCGGTCTCTGTAGCTGTGCGCGTCATTGTGTTGTGTATTGGTGGCGTATAATTCATTTTATAATTATCACGGTTTTTTGTAGCGTTTTGTATTTATGTCTTGTCATCACGGTGATAATTATAGTGGTGATTAGTGTGTTTTGGTTCCCAGTGGTGTGTGTTCTTACCTTTATTGATATTCTCCAACTGTGTTACAAGGATTAAAAATTCTTCTATGGTTTTAATTCCCTGTGTATAAACTGCTAACTGAATATCTCTCTGGAAATGGTAAGATAACTTTGAAACAATTTTTTACTCTAAGAATTTAGGTTTAAGATGCTTTACGCATTCTATTTGCGCAATTATGTACTGTTCTATACTCTGTTGTCCGTGTGCGTTAAACTTTCCATACTCGAGTTGATCACGTACCTGTCATTGAGTATGTATGTTCCAGTATCTGTTCTCAAATGCCTCACGAAACTGCTGATATGTACTGATGTTATCTCTAATAATAGAGTACCATTGACTGGCTGAATCTTTAAGATATCGCGTGACGAAGTCTATCTTCTCGTCGTCATTTATCAGTACTGCCAATCTTGTCTATTTCTTTCTACACTCCAGCTAGGAATTCCATACTGTTCTCCCATTTACCACGTGAGAACTTTATTCTGCTCCTTTCTTCCATTGGTGTAGGAAACATCATCATTTGATTCTGTCGTCTTCTTAATTCACCTCATAGCTGGTTCATTTCCTCTTGGATCTCCTCTTTCATATGGGATACCTCTCCTGAACGGTCTTTTGTAGTCTCTTCAATTTTATTTTCAATAACTACGGTATGCGTTTCTATTTCTCTAATTTTACTGGTATTTGCTTGTGACATATTATTAACAGTTTGAATTGTATCATCCTGTTCTCACATTATAGTAGTTAACTTATTATTTTAATTGTCATTTATTTGTTTATGTACTTCTTTTATATCTTTTCTCCATTCGAGATGCAATTCTTTTTGTTTATTTTCAATCCTCACTGCTTGTTCATGTAAGGCTTGTTTAAAATTATTCTCTAAAGTATCAATACGTATGTTGGTGTCAACAATTTTTTCTGTTAACTCTTCTAAGCTTTCCGTTATTTTTGTGGTGTCCTGTTTAAAATTGTCAGACTTTTTCTAATTTATTATTTATTTCGTCCTTCAGCTGGACATTGTCTTGTCTAAGCTCATTTAAATTTGCTGTTAGATTTTCTGTTAGTTCTTTAAGTTTAGCATTTATATTTTCTGTCTGTTTTGTGCTTATTTCATCTGCCCAAGCATGCATCATGGTTTGAAGTGCTTCCATGTTTAAGCTTTCTGGTGTTGCCATAATGAATATTTTGTATTTATTTATTATGTTTTAGAATATTATTCTTATGGAACTGAATTACTAATTTTATTTATTTATTTATTATTATTATTATTAATTATTACTTTTCTTATTACCATTACACCTTTACACTGATATTATTTCGTTGAGCGCCAGTTTGACTTAATAGACAACAATTAACATAACATACAATTAATGTTTAATATAAATAATTATCACATATAATATATTTTTTATTTAACACATTTTTATTATTTTTTTTTTTTAGAGCAACCATTTAGCTACAAAAAAAATTTTTTTATATATAGTCAAATGGTCGGGATCATGCCACACGTTCATGGGCGACAAATTATATAACAATACAAATACATAAATTTTGTATAATGTAAATTATGTGGCCCCACGTTCTTGGGACGCCAATTTATAACAATACAAATTTAAATTTGTGGAGCCCCACGATTTTTGGAGCGCCAATTTACAACATAACAAATTGATGTTTTTATTTAAATTAATTTAACTTGTGTAGCCTCATGCTCATGGGAGACAATTAATTATACAAAGCAAGTTAACCAATTTAAATGCATTTATATATTGTATTGAATTCATGGGTGTAATCGTAATAAGAAGATGATACGTTATTTACGTTTAAAATCGTTCCATTATTTATTTATTTAAACAACATCTCTCATATCGGATATTAAACAATAACTCATTATTAAATCGTTTGTACAAAGTTTTCGTACATCACTTATTGCTAGCAAATTACATACATAAGTTATATACAACTCTTATTATCTAATTGTAATTACTTTAAAATGTTTATTTTGCTCTCGGCTTACTCATGGTGTATTCATATTTTTGCAATTGCTGATTCATTAGCTTCAAAAAATGAAATGCAATCTGACTCATGTTTATTAATTTACATTTATTCATTTTTATTATTTATTTTATTTATTTGGGCAATGCACAGTATCATTACTGTTTGTACTGTTGCAATATATATATATATATATATATATATATATAATGTCAGTTAGATATTTTATTGTTATATGGTTTATTTGTGTATGTTATATTAAATGTTTCTTTTATATTATATAATATTTGGTATAGAATTTAAAGTAGTCTTATATACTGCTAATTGAAGTTATGTAACTTGTATTATTAATGTATTCATAAATTGTTATTTTATGTGCAGATTTATTATTTTACTTTTATTCATAATAAATAGTATTTTTTATTTCTCACAAGAATACCACTTTTAATTTGTTTTACACTGTTTTAGCAGTATTTTTATGGTCATCTTCAGAAATATACAAAGAAATAATTTAAATTTTAAAGAAAAAATATCGGTT
Organism: Magicicada septendecula; assembly: GCA_034769895.1. NCBI lineage: Eukaryota > Metazoa > Arthropoda > Insecta > Hemiptera > Cicadidae > Magicicada > Magicicada septendecula. Next base: position 112,163,906 of record CM068370.1, read on the forward strand.
ATTAGATTTCCACGTGTATATTTTTGTTTGTTTTGCTTGCTGTCTAAGAACTATGTCTGTATAAAATTGTGTTACTTGAAAACTATTGTTTCAGTTAGAAACCCTAAATGCTGACTTTGAAAAAGTACAAAAAGCAAATGTTCGTCTGCAGAAAGTAACAGAAACACTTGATGATGAAAAAATGTTCCTACAAAGTGAAGTAGAGAGACTGAATAAAGATGCAGATATAAGGTAACTAACTTTGTTTATGTACATATATAAACACTTTATGTGTGCTTGTGTATACGGATAAAAGTGTAAACACTTTGTGTGTGTATGTGTAGGGGAAGGTGAATAAATATTTGTGATTGGCTCATTTGTATGGATTGGCACACTTGTGTGGCATTGGTAATACCACTGTATCAACATCACCATCGTCATATAGTATTCAGATGTATGGCAGGTCCCAGACACACCACTATCTCCATTAGTATCTATACCAGTTTTGGCTCTCCATCTTTTCATATGACATCCCACCTGGTTTGTCATCCAAGAGTTTCAATCTTCCCCTCCTCCCTCTTTTCTTTTCTGCATCTGCTGTTCCCTCAAAAGTCATCATTTTTGTTCTTCTACCATCAGCGGACAGGCAAATTATCTTTTCTAGTCCCGAAGAAAATACGTCCACTTCACCAACAATTCCTACATCTTCCTATTGTTTTTGTCCAATAAGCTTGTATTGCCGAACTTTCTTAGGCAACCTGTCATTTGGCATCCTATTCAGATGAGCAATCAATCTATCTTTATTTTCTGCAGTGCAATTTTGAATATTAAAAATTTCCAATTCTTTGATCACAAGAATCTCATCTCTGATGTCTACATCCTCCTCAGATGTTTCTTCAGCAGGACCCAAGTTTCAGAACCATATAACACTGGCACAGCTATTGTCTTATAAAATTTTAGTGTGACTCTCTTTCCTTGTTTTCCTAGATCATACTTGACAAATTGTGCAACATATTGAACGAAACTAGGCCAACTTATGATCAGTATCATAAGTGATGTTACAACCAAGATAATGGAAGTGTGACATCTGCTGCATATTTTTACCCAATACAGTCTTAGTTCACAAAGGGTATCTGACCATATTTGTCTCATACACAGAAATTTTTATGTTGAATTTGAACAGACTTGTAACTGCAATATTAATCTCTGGAGCTCACATTTATTGTTGTGGATGATTACTTGATTATCCACAAACAGAGTTGTATTCAAGTATGTTCTATTATTTATTTTTATTCTTTTGTCTAGTATAAACAATACTAAACTTGTATGATAATATAAGCTTATTACAACATCTATAAGATATTTCAGAGGACTTCTCTTACACATAATTCCCACAGAATAGATCTGTAACTCACATGCTTTATCATACTCAGTGAAGGCAAGGTGTGTCTCCAAATTTAATTTCCTTATTTTATCAATCAGTATTTTCAAAGAGAATAAATCATCAATCCAAGATCAACCCTTACGAAATCTGCCTGTTCATCAAGAAGTAAAGTATCTTGAGATAGAATTAAGTCTTTCATTAATACGTAATTTTCCTATATAACTTGAAAGATGTATTTATCAGGCTTATACCTCTATAATTTGATGTTACAGTTCCATCACTTTTCTTAAAAACAGCAACGACCTTGGCCTACTCTCCATTCATCTGGGATTGTACACCTTATCCAGTACAAATGTAAATGATGTACTAGAGTACTGTAGCAGTTCTGAGTTTATCCCATCCAAATCAGCTGCTTTCTGATTCTTTATGGATAAAAGTCCCATTTCTAGTTCTAGCCAAGTAAGACTAATTAAAAATAGCAAATTTCCAGAAACAGCATCTTTTGAGCTGATTTTTTTTAAAATGGTAGGTATAGTGTTTAGTTAAAAGTTTATCCAAGTTCCAGACTTCGGAGCCCCCATTTTCCCCGACTTTTCACTTCCGACAAACAACGGAGCACGAGTTACTAAAGTTTTCCTCAATTTTTCCAATGATTACTTCACCAAATCAGAAAAATAAAAATACTAGCATGTTCCCCAGAAAATTTCCTATCGATCTGTTTAGTCATGCATTTTTTAAAGGCAACATATATATACACAAATAATGCTCTGGCATATGCATACTCGATTCAGCCCACGCGGCCATTCGCTGTGTAAAAGCGCAAAAAAGAAGGTAAAAATTATTATTTGGGAAGCTATGAAAGAACAAACTTTTTCACTAGCTGATAGAGCATGAAAATACGAGTATTTAAAAAAAACTTTGTCCTGTGATGTCAGGGTGATGACTGGACCCAATTGTGAAAAATTTCCCTTTTCAACTTGAAAAATTTATTGTGGCTTAATGAAAAAATATTTCGGAATAAAAATTAATATGGAAATTCGTCTATTAGAATACTATATTCTACAATTTTTTTATGAAGAAAAAATTATTATTTCACTCATTATTAACGGAAATCTGAAAATGCACATTTTTGCAAGTTTCAATTTTTTTGTAGGTTATGTTGACTTTAAAAATGCACGACTAACGCAGATTGATAGGAAATTTTCCAGGGAACACGCTGGTATTTTTATTTTTCTGATTTGGTGAAGTTATCATCGGAAAAATTGAGGAAAACTTCAGTGACTCGCGCTCTGCTGTTTGCCGGAAGTGAAAAGTCGGGGAAAATGGGGGGTCCAAAGTCTGGATTTCGAATAAACTTTTAGGTAAACACTAAACCTATCGTTAAAAAACAAAATCAGCTCAAAAGATGCTGTTTCTGGAAATTTGCCTTTTTTGCCCTTTTTTCGATAGTCTTACTCGGCTATTCCTCAAATGTTATTGAATCTACACCTTTGTTCTCTCTTATGTCTTCTATAGATCCCAGGGAACGATAGGATCATACCATTCCCTTGGTTTGGTTTCAGTAATAACTGCAATATTTATTTTCCTCTCTTTCAGTCTCTTACAAAAATTCTGTGGCTTTATGAGCAAGGCCCCTCACATTTCATATTGCTAAATTGAAGCTATTGTTTGTTAGTAGCCCATTTGTTCCCTTTCTCCTCTTTATAACCTGCAGGAGTACCACCATTAATTCTTTCGGGCACCTCTTCATTGGTTGTTTCATAGCTTATTCATTCTATCTCCCTCCTAGTACACATTTCCAGTTCCTCAGTACTATAAGTTTTGTTTTCCTCGTTGTCCTTGTCTGTGGCCCATAATGTAGATATCTCTCTATATATATAAAACAGGTCACCATTCTCCCCCCCCCCCCCCCCGAACCAAGTTATATAAAATAAGAAAAAATGAGACATGGCATGTAGAACTTATTTACTCTATTAACTCTGTTTACCATAGTTTTACTGGTTCATTAAGAACATCAACAATCTTAGTAAGAGGTTGCTTTTGGCTGGTATTTTTATGTCAACCGAAATTATTTTGTCACGCTTCGCAGCACTGTGTATTGTACCAGTTGTATGTGTTAATTACCATCCTAGGTAATTAAAATTATAAGGCTCCTCTAACATTTGATTATCTGAGACTAATTGTATTCCAGTTAGATGTTTTTAAGTGCCATATTTCTCATAAATGTAATTTCATAGTATGTAAAATATGGTAAATATGTGCCTTAGTGACGGTCCTATAACTATCTTCATTTATACAGAATTACGTTTTATTTATTTATTAATTTATTCATTTATGTTCATTTATTTATTACGTTCATTAATAGTATCTTTTGAAGTAAGAAATTTGAATTTATTATACTACTGTTTGATATTTGTAAGTGCAACAAATATCATATTGTTACGACGGTCTATACGATCGTCGTAGGTACAGTGGAAACAAAATAAGTACAAGACACCAATTAAGTCACTAATCACACCTTTAATTGTTATAGTAAAACAGTTCGTAATTAACAACACAGTGTCTACAACAAATCAAATGAAAATTGTTCATACGCAATAAAATGTCCACTAATATTAAAACTCAACTGTATTACAATTATACCGTCCGAATATAAAACGCAACTCTTCACTAATAACTACTTGAACGTACACCGTAATAACTTGAACCGCTCTGTTATTATATAGCACTAATACTCTCGAACCGCACAGTCAAAAATCTCGCATTGAACTGAAAAACTAAGGCCACTACGCGATGTATTTATAGTCACGCTCACACACCAGAAGCTTCCAAACTGCGTCTTATCTCTCATGAATTACGTAATTGCTACGGCCTTGACACAGTCCGAGCGCCTGAGCGAAGCCTGGCACAGTCGAGAAAATTCTCGCAAAATGCGTCTAGTAGCACATACACCACACGCTTACGTCAAGACCTTTCTGGCACATTCGATAAACGCGTAGATTGTTCTATGCTGTCGTAGCACTGCCCCCTCCTTAAGCCTGTTCATCCCGAACTGGCAAAGCGTCTCTAAATTTGTACTTAGCCAGGCGATCTAAGTGGACGACCTTGAACTTTCGCTGTCCTTCCTGTTGAATCCGATAAACAACATCGTTAATTCTTTTTTTCACAGTGTAGGGTCCTTCCCAGTTAGACTGAAGCTTAGGTGAGCGACCACGACGGCGCTTTGGATTGAACAACCAGACCTGATCTCCTTCTTGGAAACCCACACTATTGCTGCGAATGTCATACCGAGTTTTCATTTTATCACTGGCAATCTTCAGCCGTCCTCTTACCAAACGATTCATTTCTCTCAGTTGGTTTTCTAATTGCGAGGAATAGTTCTTTGGCTCTTGGGACTGAGTCTCAGGTGATCCAAACATCAAGTCCCCAGGAAGACGAATCTCCCGCCCAAACACCAATTTTGCTGGAGTCATGCCGGTTGTGTCATGTACTGATGACCTATACGCCATAAGGAATAGTGGTATACGTTGGTCCCAGTCTGTTTGGTTCTCGTCAACAACTTTCGAAAGATGCTGCTCAAGTGTCCTGTTGAATCTCTCAACCATCCCGTCCGACTGAGGATGCAGAGGCGTTGTCCTGGTCTTTCGAATTCCAAGTAGACGGCATAATTCTTTAAACACTCCTGATGCGAAATTTCTCCCTTGATCCGTATGGATTTCCATAGGGGCTCCATAACGGCAACAGAAGTTGTGAACTAACTGCTTTGCCACAGTGGTAACCTCCTGATTTGGAATTGCGTAGGCTTCCACCCACTTAGTAAAGTAGTCACCTACAACCATGATGTACCGGTTTCCATCGTCAGTAACTGGGAATGGTCCAGCAATGTCTATGGCAATTCTCTCGAAAGGTTGTCCAACGTTATACTGTCTCATTTTTCCCCTGCTTCTGGTTTGTGGGCCCTTGCTTGCAGCACATATTTCACACGTCCGAACCCATTCCTCTACATCGTGGCGAAGATGAAGCCAATAGAATCACTTCCGTATTTTGTCAAGGGTTTTGTTAACGCCAAGATGGCCTCCAGATGTTCCATCATGCATCTCCTTCAAAACAGATTGCACTTTACTTCGGGGAACTATCAACTGCATGACCACGTCTCGTCCATCTGCACTTTCCCAAGCCCTTTTCAGCAATCCGTTTTCTAAGGTGAGAGATTCCCATTGTGCCCAGTAGCCCTTCAGCACTTCGGAACCATGGCAGATATCTTGCCAATCCGGGCGGCGACCTTCCTCTTTTGCTGTCAAGATCGGTCCAATGTCTTCATCAGTCATCTGTTCTTGTCGACAGTCTTGTGTTGTCCAGCCATCAGCCAGGAAATCTACAGTGATGGCTTGAACATGTTCGCTTGAGTTTTGTTCTTCCTTTCTGTGGCAATGTCGGCAGTCTTCCGGGCACGGTCTTCGTGATAAGCCATCTGCATTACCGTGCAGGCGCCCCCACCGATGTTGTACCTTGAAGTTGTACTCTTGCAGACGTTCGAGCCACCTTGCCAACTGTCCTTCCGGATTTTTAAATCTCAAGAGCCATGCAAGTGCAGCATGGTTGGTACGTAGTGAAAACTCTCTCCCATAGAGGTATTTATGGAAGTGCTCCAAAGCTCTGACAATTGCCAACAACTCTCTTCTTGTAACACAATAATTTCTCTCTGGTTTAGAAAGCGTCTTGCTGTAATACGCTATTACTCGTTCTTCACCGTTCTGCACTTGAGACAAAACTGCTCCTAGACCAGTATTGCTTGCGTCTGTGTCTACGATGTACTTCCCTTCGGAAGCTGGAAAAGCGAGAATTGGCTGCGAACATAATGCAATCTTCAACGTTCTAAATGCTTGTTCACACTCTCTCGACCATTGGAAGTTTCGTTTATTTTCCGTTAGCTCATGTAGTGGTTTAGCAATAGTAGCGAAGCCTTTCACAAAACGTCGGTAATATGAGCATAACCCCAGGAAACTCTGAACTTCGTGTTTATTCTTCGGAACTGGCCAGTCTCTTACGGTGTCTACTTTATTAGGATCCATGCTAACGCCCGCTGCCGAAACCAGATGGCCCAAATACTGTACTTCCTTCTGGAATAGAGAACACTTCTTCGAGCTCAGCTTCAGTTGTGCACCGTGAATTCTAGTTAGAACTTCCTTAAGGTTTTCCAAATGATCTTCGAAAGTCTTCCCGATCACTATGACATCGTCTAAGTAAACAAGGCAAGTTTTCCACGTCAGGCCTCGGAGTATCAGGTCCATCAATCTCTCAAATGTTGCCGGTGCATTACAGAGTCCAAATGGCATGACGTTAAATTGGAATAAGCCACTTGGGGTCGAGAAAGCGGTCTTTTCCTTGTCTTCTTGATGAAGACCCACTTGCCAATATCCACTCTTCAGGTCCAATGTGGAAAACCACTGTGCTCCGGACAACGTGTCGAGTGTATCGTCAACGCGAGGTAATGGATAGCAGTCTTTCTTTGTAACGTCATTTAACCTCCGGTAGTCTACGCAGAAACGCAATCCACCATCCTTCTTCGCTACCAGCACTACAGGGGAAGACCAAGCACTTGACGAAGGTTCAATTACTCCCTCTGTCAACATGTCCTGTACTAACCGAGACATCTCCTCTTGTTTAGATAATGAAGGCCTTCGAGGAGGTTGGCGTATCGGTGTTGTGTCCCCGGTATTGATGCGATGTTGCACAAGAGAGGTTCTTCCCAGTGACTGTCCCCGAACTGCAAAACAATCTTTGAATTCGTGTAAAAACTGTCCGAGTTCTTTTACCTCACCACTTGAGAGGTCGTTAGAAGATCTGTTCAATAATTCTTGCAGTTCCTCTGGTAATTTAGAAGTATCCGAAGAACTGGGTCTTCGTTGCGTTATTCCGGCTACCCAGGCCACAGGAGTCAATTTGCCTAGGAGCGTATTGCTTTGTAAAGTGATAGCTTGATCCAAAATATTCGCCACTCTAATAGGTACATTTCCGGTTTCGTCAGGTTTTACTAAACTTCTGGCAATTAGTATGCCCGGTGTGCTGACTACCTGGGGTTCGAATATAGAGCACTGATTGCCCCTAGTATCTACCGCAGTTCTAACCATGATGATCTTTTCGGAGTTTGGCGGAACAGTTACGGACACTTGGTTTACGACGTCCATCGATTTTTCTGCTGTCGTCATTGTTGATAGCATTACCTCTTCGCCTCCGATTCTCAAGACATTGTTTTTGAAGTCGACTATAAATCCGTATGCGTTCATAACGTCCACACCAAGAATTGCTTCATCCACAATGTCTGCAACAAGTACTTGATGATTAAACTCAAGTCTACCGAGGCGTAGGTGTATCTCCACTTTTCCATACACTTTTACAGGCCGTCCAGTAGCTGTTCGCAAGCTGCAAGAGCACCAGATTGGCTTGAGATCTTTCACCACGTCGGGGCGCACAATAGAAACTGTTGCGCCTGTGTCAACTGTAATCGAGGTTGGCCTTTCTTGAACAAATCCGGTAACTACCAAGCTCCCGGTGTTTTTCTGAAGCGTAGAAATTGCGTATTCTCTAGGGGCTTCGTTCCTCCAGTTAGTCAGCACACGCCCCGTTGCACCGACTATTGCTCGTTTCCCTGCTGCTGAATTCTAACCCGACAATCTCGTTGTAGATGTCCAGGTTTCCCACATCGATAACACTTCGGTCTTCCATCCTTTCTTATTTTATTCTGTGGCGCCGACCGTAGAGTCTCTGTTCCTTGTTCTTCTTCCTCATCGTCTGTGCCGTCGTGATCTTTTAGCTCGCGCACTTTATGACTTGTCCAACCAGACGCTGATTTGGCGGCCTCAAATTGCAAAGCATGTACCAGGGCGTCCGCACTGTTCTGGTGTCTTGCCATTCGTAACACTTGCTGTAGTTCGTTATCTCGGACACTGGCAGTAAATGTCTGCATCGCAAAACGCGTTCGAAAATCTTCTGGCGCTTCAGGATAGGCCAGTCTAATTAGTCTGTCGATAGTGGCTTCAAACTCTTGAAGACTTTCCCCGGAATGCTGTCGCCTTGCTCTCAACTGGGTGCAGTACACATCTCGCAAATGTTTATCACCATACCGTAATTCCAGAGCTTTTATCAACTCGGCATAGGTGTTCTGGCTGTCAGGTGGCACTTTCTGTAGTAGTTCTGCCGCGGGTCCTTTTAATGCAAGAACAAGTGAAACAGCCTTGTCTTTTTCTGTCCAATTATTTGCGCATGCAGCAGCTTCAAATTGGCGGAGGTACGTTGCCCAGTGAGTGCTTCCGTCAAAGGTTGGAGCTTTGACATGAACTGTCCCTACTGCAGGCAAAGTGACTTTCTCTGTTAACTTATTTTCTGTCTTGATCACTGGTACAGTCTGTTCAGAAATTTGTTTTGGTTGAATCTTCATGCACTGTTCGACTTCACTTTTAATTTGTTCTCTTATGTTTGCCATTGAGTTTTCTACTGCAGATATTTTATTTGAAACAGATTCTTCTATAACAGATATTTTTTGTAGACATCGATTCTTCAACAGTCAAGACAGATTTTTCTACTTCAGCTATCATTGATTCTTGTACCTCCGATATTTTAGTAACTTGTTTATTAAGCTCACCTCGTAGGATACCCAATTCTGCGGTACTGTGTTCTTGCAACTGTTTCTGCATAACTTCAAAGAGAGCTTCCGTTTTATCTGCTTCTTGCTTACGTTTTTCATCCTGTCTTTCTTCTGTTTCTAGCATTAGTGCTTTCTGACGTTCCTCAGCTTCTTCTCTTTCCTGCCTGCGTTTTTCATCCTGTCGTTTTTCTGCTTCTTCTCTTTCTTGTCTTCGTTCTTCTTTTTGTCGTCTTTCTGCTTCTTCTGCATCCTGTCGTCGTCGTTCTTCTGTCTGCAACAACAGCGCCTGGAAATTTTCCATCATCTGACTGGCATCCATTGTTTTTCGATTAATTACGAATTACACTCATCTTGTACAAAGTATCCACTGTTTCCACTGTTAACCGTTCTATCCCAGTTCTGACACCACTGTTACGACAGTCTATACGATCGTCGTAGGTACAGTGGAAACAAAATAAGTACAAGACACCAATTAAGTCACTAATCACACCTTTAATTGTTATAGTAAAACAGTTCGTAATTAACAACACAGTGTCTACAACAAATCAAATGAAAATTGTTCATACGCAATAAAATGTCCACTAATATTAAAACTCAACTGTATTACAATTATACCGTCCGAATATAAAATGCAACACTTCACTAATAACTACTTGAACGTACACCGTAATAACTTGAACCGCTCTGTAAATATATCGCACTAATACTCTCGAACCGCACAGTCAAAAATCTCGCATTGAACTGAAAAACTAAGGCCACTACGCGATGTATTTATAGTCACGCTCACACACCAGAAGCTTCCAAACTGCGTCTTATCTCTCGTGAATTACATAATTGCTACGGCCTTGACACAGTCCGAGCGCCCGAGCGAAGCCTGGCACAGTCGAGAAAATTCTTGCAAAATGCATCTAGTAGCACGTACACCACACGCTTACGTCGAGACCTTTCTGGCACATTCGATAAATGCGTAGATTGTTCTGTGCTGTCGTAGCAATATATATGTTCACAAAGGTACTAACTTAATGTTCATATAATTATTTTTTCATACAGAGAAATGAATCTACGAGCAGAAGAAGACCGCTGTAGTAGATTACGAGAAGAACTATTAACTGTGCGTGAAGACTTGAACAAAGCCTACCTGGCAAAGGATATGTTAGAACAGCACAAGTCAGAAGCAGAAGCTCTCCTGGCCCAAGTTGAAAAGAACAGAGGTCAGTGAAATTTCATATTTTCCAGAATAGCCAATTTGTCCCATGTTCAACAGGGAAATCAGTAATTGTTTCAAACCATGTATTAGTTTAGACATTTATCTTTAAGCTAACAAACGTAATAGGATTAGGCCCATATATATATTCTCAATGATACTTGGCAGTTAGTTTCTAAATTTCTATGTTCTTGTCTGTTTCCACTTGCTGTAGCTGCTGATTTAAACAATTCTGATAATACTCACATCCCGCAGTAGATGTATTTTAAATACCTCCTCATTCGACTTGATGCGAGGTTTATTTCTCTTCTATCAACTAAACATGACAACTTAGGGTCATTCCATGTCAAGTCACCCAGGTCATGACACCCACCTCCTCAGATTTTGATGAAACTTGACACAATTGATTCTATTACTATCCTGATAACACCTGCAAAATGTTTTTGCTCTATCATTTATAGTTTTTTTTATTAATTTTTTAGTTTTTTTAATTTGGCGCTATCCGACGCCTCGGAAATCGCGCCTTTAACGTGCACTCACAACTTTAAAAATATTTTTCTTGAAAACTATTCAAGATATCATCATGAAATTTTGCAGGATGTTTATGTGTTATACCTAAAAGCAGCAAAAAATGCTCTTATTAACCTATTTCAATCCCTCAAAAAACTAAAAATATTTAAATATAATTTTTTAGAAATTTAAGAAACTGGTGTTTTGTTTTACAAAAACCACAATATCTAGAGTCTCAGACATGATAGAATGCTCAAATTTGTTTTAAAATACTCTTATATGTATAGGCTATTAGATAATTAAAAAATATAGTTGGCTTTTTAACATGTTTAATTACTGTGCACAACAGAAGAATATCTTTTAAAATTCAAAAGATGATTGAGTACTTACGTTAAACACAATTTATTGTTCAAAATACACATTCAATATTGTGAGTTGTTTGTCTTTTTAATACATGTTAATGCTGATTGAAATACTTTTTCTACTTCATCCAACAGCTTTCAGTTTTTTTCACACAATCTTTTTTGAAATAATACATTCTTCCGGTGCCACTTGATTGAGGTGTGTATACTATACTGATGATGTGTTCCAAAGGCACTATGCACGAAACTTCTCTTTGAGGCCAATAAAAAGATGCAGCTGGTCCTGAAGGGTGGAGAAAAAGAATTTCCGCATCTTCTTCTTCACTGAAGGTAGTTTTTACTAGTCCAAAATACCAGTTACCATCATAATTTGCAGCCACATAATTATTTGAAGATGGTTGAACACAAACCCATGTAACTTTATTAATTTTGGATATTTGATCTATTCAGATTAAAACTCCCACTTACCTTTCATCTTTGATCTGGCCGGATCGCATAGTGTGGACTAACCCATTTCGTTCGACGAACTCTGACGATACATATAACGAACTAAGGTTTTGAAAGAATTTTAACTCGCAATTTTGTAGAAGAGAAATTAGATTTTTTAATTAATCAGAATCATATTTAAATTTTGTTCAAAAACTTTTGATCATTGTTTTACAGATTAAGTTACAGTTTTCTTTGTTCGGTTAGCCTCTGCTACATGCTACTTATTCTAAGAGCTTACCTTAGTGATCACTATACAAAACAAATATACAGACAGAGCCCAGCCTGCCATTCACTCATTCTCTCAATTTATACACCCTCCCCTGAACATTTTTATTACCCCGAACCCTTAAACATGTTGTGAAATTCTATAGTCGGCAACGTGGTCATCATTCGCACTCACTATTTAACGCTTGGCAATCACTGGTTTGTCCGGAACTAAACGTAGATATTCTTCACTGAATGGTATTAACCGCGGTTACATGGATTTAAACTGTTATTTCACTTTTGCTTTAAAATAAAACTGTAAGAGTTAGCAGGGCGCACTCGGCGCTGTGTCGGCCGACACGATCAACGACTAACTGGGCAGGAAAACGTCGCAGGTGTAGCTAACGTGATCTCATACTTTTTGATGGAAATCACAGCCTTGGGCTTCGTCGCCGAAGCTTCGGCCCATGCTATGCATGTGGTTTTCGAGTCAATGTCGCACATGATCTTCTATAGGCAGTGGCTGACGTCATTTAAGTGGGCCGGACTTAAAACAGTGCTTCCGGGGGATCTTGAAGAAGACGACAAATATTATTCTCTCTAGCCATCTTGGTTTTTTGTTAGAGCGTCCTTTGAGCGTGATTGAGCAGTTGCGTATGTGCGCTGCCACACACAGGTACAAAGTTCTCAGAATTTTGTGGAGGTGCAGATGCTCCGCCGCATTCCTCAACAACAACTGCGTCTTATAGCGTTGTTTCACTGTTCTGTTACATTGACTGTTATACTGACACATACGTTGCACAATGATTTTATGAAAAGTCCGCCCAAAATGAAATACATAAAAATATACTTGCCCCATACGGTAAAAATAAAAACACCCAAAATTCGACCCGCTACAATACCCCCTCGATGAGAATTCTGCTGTCCACGACAGAAGAAATCTCATCGATGACCCCGAAGAGGACCGGTGAGGAACTGGTGCCAACAACCCCCTGGTTCTTAATCTGTATGGGTACACGACCCCCCTGGCTCAGTGACCATGGACTCATCTGAACGAGATCACTGGACTTCTCCGTAAGAGATCCCAACACCGAGAAATCGATCAGACTCGCACCACAGCGCGCCTCGCCTTCTAACATACTACCCCCAAAAATCCTCAATCCCTGGCTAAAATCATTCCAGCTCCTCCGCCGATATGGATCCCCTTTTTGCAAGCTGGGCTGCCTTTGGCAAATACTGGGCTCACACACTCTAACATTACATATTACCATAACACATAAGAATAAAACTTTCTTTTAAAATTTATCAAAAATTTAAAAAATTCAAAATTCAAAAAATAATCGTTTACCAAAAAATTCTCTTCCTTGTTTTTTCTAATTTTTTGTTTCAAATGACTTAACCTAGACATTTCTAATAATATAAACACATCCTTACTCTAACATGAGAACCACTTATATTCTACCAATACAATGCAATACAATAAAATAAACATGGTTAATGCACACATAATAAAAGAATAATTATCTAACATATTCATTCGCTGGCAGGCGAAAATTCAAAAATTTTTTTTTTCAAAAAATTAAAAAATTTAAAAAAAATTTTAAAATTCAAAAAATTTAAATTTATTCATTAAAAAAAATTTTATTACATTTATTTATTAAATAACATTTATTAAAATTATTCAAATATTGGTTTGAATTAATCAAACAAATTAAAATTGAATTCCTACTCTACAAGCTTAGTAGGTGTATGAACTCATCAGCTGATCATAACTAGGTCAAGTACAAAACCCTTGACCTACATATGTTATGTATGATTTCTGAAAACCCCTTGAACATTTTCAATATCCTACCTTGAAATACAAAACATAATAAACAAAATATTTAAAACAAACAAAATATTAATACAAATAATAAACAGATTGACATTTAAATTATTTAAAACAAACAATTCTTGACTTTACATTATTTTCAAATTTTATCAAAATTCTGTCACTGGTTGAAACAAAAAAATAAACAATTATATATTCTTTATTATAAATTCCTCTTTCTTTTCAGCAATCTTACTTTAATATACTGTGGGTGATGTAAATTATTTATTCTCGTTTTTCTGTATGAGATTTCTATATATTTCTATACACCTAAACTTTCTCCCTTTGACTCTAATATTCATCAACTTCCATGCTTATGACACCCATCTCTATCAAAAATATCTACTAATCAGGACATTCTAAACCCCAACTTATCATTTAACACAATTCGCCGCCTTCTCTACATATATAAAACTCGCTAACCCTTTGTATACATAGGATACGTGTTTCCTTCCCAAAAACTCATTTCCCTTATTTGGCCCCCGGATTTTACCTAAGGCGGCCCCTCCTCACTAAATCTATCCCTATCCCGTCCCAACCCTTGTTGCGGACTCCCCAAATACACTACCCCCTAATACAAAATTGCCATCCCCAAAAATCTCAATCTCATTACCTCACTACAAATACACAAAATAACCTCATTAACTATAAACATAAAGATAGATCATTCAAAACTCTACATAAAGTCTCCATTACCACTGTGTCAGCATTAATACTTCACCAACTCTGTTACATCACATCAATTCAAAACCAACATTACATTATATTCATCTCTGCTCTTGCAAATTCAACTTTTAATTCAACTTGGACAGGTCTGCATGTCCCATAAAACCTTTATCACCCATGAATTATCTTTTATTAATTTGCATATTCTTTTTATCTTTACTTCAAAATGTCTGTAGTACATTAAACATTAATTACTTGTAACATTTACAAACCAATATACCAGTGACGTTATTACTGATCAGCTGATATCCTAGGATAATTAAAACACATCTTAAAATTGAACAAATTACATGGAATATACATATTTATTTTTATTTATTCTCCCTTCTCACCTCATTGTTTCTCACTTTTCTGATTCTGATGCTTCTATTAACCTGCCAGACGATTTACTTGTTAGCTTAAACAAATACACACATAATAAAATTACATCTTCTTATCAATGCTTATCTAATAGACAACAATAAAATAATACACTTAAAATTATAGCATGAACACCTTATATTACGAGTCTGAGCATATAATTATGTGGACAGAGCACAAGCATTTTTTGATTGAATTAAACTTTGAATAAGCAAAACTTTTGCGTCATAAAATTTTAAATTCGTGACTCCTTTGCGTCACCTCCCAGCCACACACTCTATTTCAGATTATGGAGGACTGTCTCGCCCTTTCGCTTCCACAGAGACTGTACATTTTGGAGCAGGGTTTTACCTCTCCGTGTCTCTGCTTCCGCTGTTAAATTTTAACATTGGTGAACATCATCATGTTCTCGTTATAAAATCATGCACCCTTAAACGGATCTACCACCTGGCTCTGCTGTTCCTTCTCGAACAGAGTGGCAGCCGCTGTTCCATAGTTTGGTGATTCCCCTTTTTATTACCCCCCATCAATTTCAAAATACACCTTTACAACGATAACAGCTATGGCCAGTTATGGTCAGCGCGTAATCGTAATGTGCCCCAACCATAGCTGTTAAAGCTAAACCAATTCCACGGTCAGGGTTCGGTGAGGCCGTGACCGCCCGAAAATTTGGGGAATCACAAGTAAAATATCTTTCGTAATATTAAATTAAAATTTAAATGACAATATTAATTTAGATGGGGTTTTTAACCCACTTTATATGGAAGCTTAACCATTATTAACATAAAATATTAAATACAAAATCTACAACCTTCCCCCATAGCAGTTCCACACTACACTGTTATAATACATCACATAACACAATACACAAATAGCAATAAACCTGGATTATTAGCATACATCAAACAAACAATTCTCTTTTAAATAATTTATATAAAAATTTATAAACATTATTATTTAAAATTTTTCATTAACTCTTTTTATTTATCATCATGATGAATTTATCCTGTGTTGTAATCAGATTTTCAAAAATTCTAAATTTATTATTAACATATATTTTTAATCATTATGTTCCACAAAATAAACCATTTAACATTTATTTACTTATTAATTATTATTAAATCAAAATCTCACCAAACAATTTAATTACCTTATAAAATTCAAACACATAATATTCAATCACACTATCTAAACATCTCCACTTATTTACTTCAATTTATTATTAAAATTAAATATTCATTTGATTATTAAAATAACATATTTCAATTATTATCAACATTCTACAAATCATTAACTATTGTCTTCGTAATTATTTTATTTAATTAGAGTGCAAAAATATTAATAATATTATTATTATTAATACAACATTTTCTAAAACATATACACATTACATTTCACAATACACACAAATGAATTCAATATTATTTACAAAATATACGTCAAAACTGTTCAAGTGTATCTCACTTCAGATGTCCAAATCAGCAAGGTCATTACCAGAAATTTATAAAATTCAAACAAGGTCTATACACTGATATTCTAGTTCAGCCACCATCGTCAAAAATTAATCTTGGTTCTAAATAACACTTTTCAATTGTATTGACACACATATTGTTGTCTTGTGTGTCATAACCAAACAATTTCAATTTATCTGTTATACCATAATAATCATTCACCAAGTCTGCGTTAAGTATTTCTGTTAACTCTCCGTCAGTAAATATTTCCAATATCGGGTTAGTTACTTTTGTATTATCAATTACATCATTCGGGTTTAAATATACTTCTAATATTTCTTTCAACTCATCATAATCTCTCTTTAATTCATATAACTCTATCTCTCTCTCAACACACAATTCTCTATTTAAATCACTCTCATCATAACACCACATCACACTCTCCCAATTATTACGGACAGAGGGTACACAATTACTCCACAAAAATAAACACCTCAATTCATCTACCAATACGGGACTCTTGCCCTTCAACCACAACACTTGTGGACTCAATAACTCATCATAAACATCATAAATAATAAAGGGAAAATTTGCCCTCTGTCCCCACTCTACCACAACATTATTTTTCCACTCTCTCTCTAACTCATTAACACACATTAACATCTCATAATCACTACCTTCCACCAACTCATCAGTACTCTCATTCTTTATTTTTACCGTATCAGTCTCCGATACTAATTCTTCAAATACATTACTATTATTCTCATTATTTTCAACATTATTATTTATTAATTCATTGCCTAACACAACACTGTCATTACAACTTTCGTTTGTATTATTCTTACTCTGTTCTACTTTAGTCGAACTAATTTTTGTCATTTCATTGGCATTTCCAAGACATACATTCTTGTCTTGTATGTTATTTATCAACTCGTCAAATTTTATATTTATATTTTGCTGAAACTGAATATTCTGTTTTTTAATTTCATTAAAAATAATATCATTTTTAATATTCTGCTGTTCGCATTTTATTCTCTGTTCATCTAATTTATTGTTAAAATCACTTTTCATCTTGTTTAAAATTATATCATTATCATCAAAACGACTATTCATTACATTGAAATTACTATTCATTCTCTCGAATTGACTGAGCATAACACTCATCATATTTGTTTCCTCTGATTGTTTAATTTTATTAATTGAAACGGGGGTCAATTGAATCCCCGAATCAACGTATATTTCGTTTGGTTGTGGTTGAGACGCAATCGGAGTGGAATGAACTATTACATTACTGCCGCCAGCTGTTTCTGTAACAGCACCCGTCTCCCCCCTCAACATACCACTTTCATCCAGCGATTGCGACTCAAGGCCACTTTCACTCCTAATTGAATTTATTATACTACTTTTTTCTGTATTCTCGGACATTTTTACTTTATCTATTCTTTCTTACGTAACAACTGTCAATTAATAATTTTATTTCAAAACTGATATTTTACCAAATCAATTTGCTTTCATAACCCTACTTCGCTATGCATCGTCAGATGTAGGCCGGTGTTAAAATAACCCCTCTTCAGTTATATTAAATCCTGGAAATCACGGCACCAATTGTAACTTTATTAATTTTGGATATTTGATCTATTCAGATTAAAACTCCCACTTACCTTTCATCTTTGATCTGGCCGGATCGCATAGTGTGGACTAACCCATTTCGTTCGACGAACTCTGACGATACATATAACGAACTAAGGTTTTGAAAGAATTTTAACTCGCAATTTTGTAGAAGAGAAATTAGATTTTTTAATTAATCAGAATCATATTTAAATTTTGTTCAAAAACTTTTGATCATTGTTTTACAGATTAAGTTACAGTTTTCTTTGTTCGGTTAGCCTCTGCTACATGCTACTTATTCTAAGAGCTTACCTTAGTGATCACTATACAAAACAAATATACAGACAGAGCCCAGCCTGCCATTCACTCATTCTCTCAATTTATACACCCTCCCCTGAACATTTTTATTACCCCGAACCCTTAAACATGTTGTGAAATTCTATAGTCGGCAACGTGGTCATCATTCGCACTCACTATTTAACGCTTGGCAATCACTGGTTTGTCCGGAACTAAACGTAGATATTCTTCACTGAATGGTATTAACCGCGGTTACATGGATTTAAACTGTTATTTCACTTTTGCTTTAAAATAAAACTGTAAGAGTTAGCAGGGCGCACTCGGCGCTGTGTCGGCCGACACGATCAACGACTAACTGGGCAGGAAAACGTCGCAGGTGTAGCTAACGTGATCTCATACTTTTTGATGGAAATCACAGCCTTGGGCTTCGTCGCCGAAGCTTCGGCCCATGCTATGCATGTGGTTTTTGAGTCAATGTCGCACATGATCTTCTATAGGCAGTGGCTGACGTCATTTAAGTGGGCCGGACTTAAAACAGTGCTTCCGGGGGATCTTGAAGAAGACGACAAATATTATTCTCTCTAGCCATCTTGGTTTTTTGTTAGAGCGTCCTTTGAGCGTGATTGAGCAGTTGCGTATGTGCGCTGCCACACACAGGTACAAAGTTCTCAGAATTTTGTGGAGGTGCAGATGCTCCGCCGCATTCCTCAACAACAACTGCGTCTTATAGCGTTGTTTCACTGTTCTGTTACATTGACTGTTATACTGACACATACGTTGCACAATGATTTTATGAAAAGTCCGCCCAAAATGAAATACATAAAAATATACTTGCCCCATACGGTAAAAATAAAAACACCCAAAATTCGACCCGCTACACCCAATCAGAAGTTTGATAAGAAAAGATTAGTGCAGGGTTAAGACTGTCAGTAGTCCTTCTAATTTCAAGGTTGTTTGTCTGAAGTGGTTTGAAATTATGAAAACTTCTAGTACCAGGAATAGTCCGGGTTGTTGAAAATCGTTTTTCTAGTTCCAATCGTAGTGAATCAGCATCTTTTTTGTCAATAAAGTGAAAGTGAATGTTTTCAATGTTCTTTTCACAATAGTTGTAGACAGCACTTGCTGTCATAATTTGATCTTCATCTGGTAGCTGGAGGCTTCCTTTCCTTAAAATTCTTTTTGCCGTTCCTCCTAGACCATCACATATTGATTTCCCATGACTTGTAGCAAAAAACGAGTGTTCAGCTTTCATATTGAAGTCTTTCAAATCCTCAGACAGGTTCTTAAAACTATTCCTATTTTTATATTGACCAGCACGGCCATCAGTGAAATAATGAACTGTGTCTATTTCTGGATGATTTATTGCCAGCCATTTTGTAATTTCCCTTTGGACATAGTTAACAAAACTTGTGTCATGCTCAAGATCGTCACTTATAAAACAATGCTTAGAAATCAAAACATTCCCTGTTTCTTAAAAAAATGCCTACTGGATGAAGAGTACAACCCCCTCTATTCCAATGATAACTTTGGATTTCATTTTGAATGACATATGAATAATTTTCACTAAAATCCATTACTACAATTGCTGTATTGGGTGGTGGGTTTCCTTTCAATCTCTTAAAAGCTGATGACTGTGATTTAGCGACAAATGAATGGGGTATTAGCTTTTCTAGTGATCTGCTCAATAAAGAAATATAGTCCTCTACGCTAATAGATTGTTTTACCATCTCTGCTGTCAGTATTCACCCATTGGCTTATTACAATTTCTTCTTCTAAATCATAATCGTCACTTAATTTTTCAGTCAAATAATCGATTAATGCAGTGTTTGCAGGACAGTTATCACAATGGCGCAGCATGCAGTTGGAATTTTCTATGTTACACACAAGCATCTTAATTGGGTCTTTATATGATTCTTCAATTTTGGCAGCATCCAGTAACAGTTTTACATTTTGGTGGATGCAGCAAACACATACAGTATGTGTGCCTGCAGAACCAGCAAGGATACACCATTTAGGTCTCAAACAACAAAATTTTGAAAAGCCTACTTTCACATCTGGATATTCCCATTTAAAACAAGAATAGAGTTCTCTCAAGTTACAAAGGATAAGTCTTTTTTGCATGTAAACATTTTTTTTAACACTTACTTTGTCTTTAGCCCCAGGTAACACTCTTGAACTTTCATCATTTTGATAAAAGTCTGTTACAAGTTTAATTGTATTTTCAGAAAGTGTTTTACCTTTTTTGGGATCAGGAATTGCCAAAATACCCTTTTCACGTTTCAGCTTTCTTGCTTGTCGCACAATCTATTCACTCACATTGAAATCCTTCATCACTTTTTCTTTGCTCTAAGATTCTGGAGCCAAAGTCAAAATCTGGATTTTTTGAGACCCCTCAACAGATAAAATCTTTTCTTTCAAAAGACAAATCATCACATCAAAATCCTGTGCCTTTTTAACCATACTTGTATCTTCTTCCTCGTCATCAGAACTTGGAACATCATAATCTAGTGCTTTTGAAATTTTTCTTTTCACAGCCTTAGTTACATTGTCAACTTTTCTTTTATAACACGACCCCTTACTACGTGATGACAAGGTGTGAAGCTTTATTGGTGTTAAACCTAAATCATCTAGAGCAGTGTTTGTTTGTGAGAGGGATACATTTCTTGATTCTAATGAATCTAATTCAGTCATGAGTTCATCATTTGTTTCATTCTCACTGACTTTTATTTTTATTTTTTCTTCACAAAAGTTACGGCATGTTGAACAAAGCTTTTGCCCAGGTTTTATGTAAATATTTTTTGCTGTCAATTGTTTTGAAAAACTTAAACTTACACTTCTCAACGGTTTTTTAATAGGCTTTTTGTGTTTTTTTAACGGGTCTACACAGATTGTTTGATACTTTTCAGATACGTTTAAAAAGTAGTAGCTGTGATGAGAACAGATATTTTTAAATTCACACAAATTAATTCAAGATCTAAGGCGAATCAAATCTCTTTCTTCGTCACTTAATTCAGAAACACATTGTAACTTTTTTGAAGGTATGTAGATTGTTTGGAAACAGTCAGATTTTTTAAATAGTCCAATGCTACAGGCTTGAATGTCTGCCATGGTGTTTTGCATACTTCACAGCATGTTATGAAAAATTTTTTAAGTATTACTCTTCATATAATACTTCCAGAATATTTTAGTTATTGAAGCAAAACATTTATAAAAAAATAATAGTGATATATTATTTTTAGTAATTAGCAAAAAAAGGGAGTACTTATTAGAGGGTTTTAAACTGTAAACAAACTGCCAGTACTTACAGATTCAACTGAATTATTGTTAAAAAAACATCCATGCCCTCCTTCTACACTCAAATTTACCTTTTCTTCAAAACACAAAGTAAACTAAATAAGTTTATATTCATACGAATTAAATTATCTTCAAAACCCAAAGTAAATTTTAAAAAGTTTATATTATTACTGCCTCAATAACACTTAACTTAAAAACATTAATTTAAACAATCTTTAACTAGGAAACAATTAGTCACTGTAGGTATGTCCTCACTTAATGAAAGATAGGAACAACTGCACTAATTCAACTGTAGAGAGGAGCATGTCACCACAGGAAAAGAGCCTGTTGAGACAGGCTTGGTGAGTCATGTAAATTATCAGCAGCACAGCTGAGCTGCTGATAATTCACCAAATCAGAGTACTGAGATTAAAATCTGAGTACTGAGCTTTTAAATATTACTTTTAGTTACCCTCATTATTACATTTCAAACTTACTAGTATAATCTTTGAGTTGTTTTTATGCAGTAGGTACTGTAAGACTTTCCCCTAATGTTTATAAGTTTGTAAAAGTTATAAAAAATAAAAAGCAAACTAAATTTTAACTTTCCCACGGACTACCTATTTAAAAGCAGTATAGTTTTTTTAGATAGGCCTATATAGTTCTTTATTTTGTATTGTAATTAAACATGTTAAAAAGCCAACTATATTTTTTAATTATCTAATAGCCTATATATTTAAGAGTTTTTAAAAACAAATTTGAGCATTTTATCATGTCTGAGACTCTAGATATTGTGGTTTTTGTAAAACAAAACACCCGTTTCTTAAATTTCTAAAAAATTATATTTAAATATTTTTAGTTTTTTGAGGGATTGAAATAAGAGCATTTTTCGCTGCTTTTAGGTATAACACATAAACTTCCTGCAAAATTTCATGATGATATCTTGAATAGTTTTCAAGAAAAATATTTTTAAAGTTGTGAGTGCACGTTAAAGGCGCGATTTCCGAGGCTTCGGATAGTGCCAAATTAAAAAAACTAAAAAATTAATTAAAAAAACTATGAACGATAGAGCAAAAAAAATTTTGCAGGTGTTATCAGGATAGTAATAGAATAAATTGTGCCAAGTTTCATCAAAATCTGAGGAGGTGGGTGTCAAATTAATTTTTTATTGGGTGATTTGACATGGAATGACCCCTTAGCAATAAAGAGATAATGATCTGAATATATGTCTTCACCTCTGTACATATGGACATCTTGATTTGCTGGATAATCAATTATTATTTGCCAGAACATAGTCAATTATACTCCTACTCTCTCAAATGCTCCAGGTGTACTTATTAATATCTTTTTTCCTAAAAAGGTATTAGTGATTTTCAGATCATTGCTAGTAGCAAATCTTATGTGTTGTGTGTGTTGTGTTCCATATATAAATTTGTTTCTGTAATGTTTCACTTGAAAATATCTAAGATGCGTTTTTAATAATGTTACAGATTACATAATATAATTTAATACTTTGAGGACCGGCATTGAGGTACTTGCAAAAAGTCCCAGGCCGTTTTTGCTGTTTTGTAGTGGCTGTAACTTTTCTTCATCCTCTTCCACATATGAAACATACCTGGGTACAAATGTTTTTCAGGATACAGAATATACGTAGTATATTAATTACTTTCTAAATAAAATATTAAAATGATAATGTGCTATTTGGGCGATAAAATTGTATTCAGGTAATTCCTTGTCTTAACAAAAAAATCTCTAGGACTCCAAACTGCCATAGTTGATTCACTTAGTCCTTAGTCTAACTGTATACAAAAAATTAATAGCCTGTCTCTAACAGAAGGAAAGTTAGTAGCATAAATTTATGTACTATACGCGGCAAAGTCTGTAGCCCAAAACGAAAACACATACGCAACATCAAAGTTTAAATCAGCTTTTCGAAATTAGTACACAATTATTTTAACAAAAACGTTTATAAAACTACACTAAAAAAATGTAGAATTATGATTATTCAATAATATCGGTTATAAAATTAGAAATACAATGAAAAAACAGCATAATCATAACCAACCAGAACGCCAGCAGCAACAAAAAACACGACAGTGCCACTTCAATATGTACTCTGTATAAAAAAAAGAAAATTATGCTAATGGGTGTTGGATTAAAAACTATGAAGGTTTATTTACTATCTGACACAGTGGCAGCACTCAGAAAAAGTTCCTGTAAAAACAGTGGCAATTTTAAATGACGTCCAATATATCAGACGTCGGTCCCCAAAGGGTTAAAATGTATCTCAGATATTCCCAGGTGATTTTATCTTCATCATTTGCTACAATGTATCTTTGAACATACGTGCTACAAGTATTAACTCAAATGTGCTGTCATACTGTTCTTTTTAAAGGCCTGTCCACTTTTCAGAAGCATGCATTAGCAACACAGTTATCACAAGAAATATACTGTAAGAAAAAGTGAAGAATAAAAATGCACTCAGTTTTACATACTGGCAGCAAAAGGTTACAATCATGTAATCTGTAACAGACAAATTAAGAAGAACAAATGTTTGTAGAACACTAGCCAAAAGAAGAAACATGGCTGTGAATTATGAATTATTTAATTTTGAATTATTTAAAGTTAGATTACTGGCCACTCACAAAGTTCCTGGATAATAAACATTTAAAAAAATTAAAGGGAAATTCAGTTAGTTTGTATAGTAATACTACCTACAGAATTCACTTAATTAACAAAACAAGTAGCCTGAACAGTACACTGATGAAACATTGACACCTTACTTTAAGAAAGGATTACTTTAAGAAGGTAATTCTTTGACAGAAGAGACCATGGGCACTCTAGAAAAGTTTCATTACACCAGTGATGCTCACTTTTTCATTTCAGAATAACATTATGGTCATCACCTGTAACTGTCTACCTTATTTATGTTAGTCTTTCTCTTATTTAAATGCTTGTAATCTATCTAAAATTGTCAGCTTTCCAGAAGGCTGGACCTCATGTGCCTCTGTAGTTACTAATTGTTACCACTGGATATGTACAGGTCTACTGGCCCAATTAAATAATGAATAACAAAGTAAGAATGGAGCTGAATTTTAAATTCAGTGTTAGTAATGCAGCCACTGTTACACATCAATGTATCACAAGAAGCATACTTCTGAAATTTTTCGAAGTATATTTGTGCACTGTAAATATGTAACCTATATGTGCAATTTTTGACTCAGGTGAAGTAGAATTAGAGTTGGAGCGAGTGTTGCTGGAACGCTCCGATGTTCATGAAACTCTGGCTAAGGCAGAATCACTGGCTGCTAGCTTGGAACAGGACAAGAGAAAACTTATGGAAGATTTGAAAAAAGTAAATAATCATTATGCATATAATTGAAAATATTTTATCATTATAATTTTTAATACAGTTAACCATATGAGTTCAGTGTTCACATTTTTTATACAAATCTTTTGTTATGCACAGCTTGAGCAGGAGAAAGCAGCACTGCAGAGTCAAGTGGTGGACCAGAACAATGATCTGGGCTCACTACGCAAGGAACTACTGCAGGCTGAGCAGATGCGACTTGACTTGGACTCTGAGAAAGTCTCACTCCACGAAAAAGTAAAGTTCCTGGAGATCGAGAAAGAGAAAGTAAGTACTTGTACCTGATGATTTTCTAACCTGTAATACCTGTTGTGCACTAAGTATAATTCTGGTTGATTATTTTGTATTAACTTATCACATTCTCTATCTTCAGTTTCTAAGAATCTGTTTAGTTTTGTTTTCAAAATTATTTTAATTTTCCTATATACATTTTAAGATATATATATATATTGTTGCTTATGGCCAGCTTGGACTCCTGTTCACTGGCTTTCAGACATCTCCGTATAATTGAACGATGTTTTTTTGGGGTTCTCAGATTTGTATCAAGTTTTTGGCAGTGCGATATGTGTTCTTTATTAATTCGTAAGTTACATTCGTGATAGAGATTATATTCTTCTGACTTCCAGGTCAGATTTTTGAGGTGGCCTGAAAGCAATAATCGTGGACACATTAAATCAAAGGTGGCAACAAAGACCTTGTTTTCTACATTTTTTTTGCACTTTCTTTAGCTAATTGTTCATATTTTTTCTTTACAATATTTTGAGAGTAGTTTTAGCTGTTATAGTATTCAATATTTAATATTTCTGTGGTTTTACGTAATTTTCCGTCCTTTGCTAGGTCACCTGCTACTTTGTTTTCTAATAATACCAGCATGTGAAAGGATTCATTAAAATACAGTGTATTTGTTGCTTTCCTGTATCACATTTGTCATTTAATGGACTTTTAGGGCAGACTTTGTAATTATATTGTAACGGGGCAAAACCAAGGGGTTTATTTTAATTCCATAATAATTGTAACCATCTGCAGTAACCCACGTTGAGCAACATTTTGATCACGAAAGCTTGACTTTTTTGAACACACGGTAGTCAGCCTCGTACCAAGCAGAGTAAGGTACGACACAGCACAGGAATGTTTATGCATTGTTGTATAGCCTAGATTTCTGTTTTAAAGTCTATTAATATGAATATTCTTTATACTTGTGGGTATGGTACAAAAAGGGCTTCAATTTTGGAACCAAAATTTGTTTTATTTTAGCCCATTAGGAAGAGTTTGTAACGAGATTTGGTATGTTTCTGGTGCTAACTTACCATTCTCATTACTATTCTCATATTCTGATCCATCAATTGAAACTGTCAGCCACTGATCTGAAAATACCTCTCTTCTTTTAGTCGAGGGAGCTAATTGTTTGAGAGTGCTGGAGACCAGCCCTTTTGTGTACATCTTCTGAAAGTTCAAGGTGACAGTTGATTTGTGAGTATTCATTTGGTTTAATTGGTGTGTGATATGCAGTATGACAGATAGCAGTAAATTTTGCTTTAAGGTGGTCAAAGATTTGAACAAGAGGATCTGCGTGTACTTTGTTCTATATTGTTATTCGTTTGTATTGGAAGTATTGAATAATGTACTGAATGTTGTATTGAATAATGTTTTAGTATAACCACATACACTTTAAGGCCTGTAATTAACATAATTTTCATGCTCACCATTTCCCACCATTTTAAGTATTGATTTTCATACATTGAATAATATTTTATCAAGTGATGAAGTAAGTACATGTGAAGAAAAACTGGATTCTAATATGTCTCAAGAGTTTAACAATTTCAAAGATCTCTTAAATTTTTGATACATATATTTTTAGAAGTGCAGCAATGTGCCATAAATCGTGGTACACTTAAATTCTGTCTACCTTCATCACTTATGATCTCCGCAGCTGTGTATGTATGGATATTTTATGGGATTCTGGTGTTTGTGTTTGTAATTGGAATATATAGTACCACTGTGAAAATACAGATACCAGCACATATCAGGTCCTGGTTTATAATTAAGTTAATTAATTTTTGTTTACTGCTGGTATACGAAGTTATGTAATTTACTATACCAAACCAACATGGGCTGTTGTGTGACTTCTTATATGTTTGTGTCTTTTTATAGTTTATTTTCAGTGTCAATTTTAATATATTTGCAGAATTCATTTACTAATATTTGATAGTGTAGATTAACAATAAATTACATGTATTATATGAAAATCCTTTGTTTGTCTTTTCGTTTCTTTCAATGCTCCTGTTACAGTGAAAAAAATGTTCTGCATCTCAAGAAAAAATTTTAATTATCATGAAAACACAAAATAAAACTCTCTTGATTTCATTGTCATTCATAATGTTTCAGATAAAATCTTGATATTACAAAAAAAAAGGGGGGGATGTAGAAACAGACAGGCTGTAGGGAACACCCTAAACTGTGCAGGTTCAAAAATGTTAAAGTATTGTTTGTTTATATTAATTATTCTAGAACACATGCTGTTTCACTGACAGTACAATTTGACTGTTTTAGGTAGAATTAGAATTGGGCCAGGTGACTCGGGAACGAGGTGATCTAAGCAACCAGTTATCTATATTAGCACGTAAAAAGGAAGGTCTTAACGAGGAACTGCTGAGGATACGTCAGCGTCTAGAACAGTCAAATGAGACCAATGCAAGAATCAACCGCAATCTAGAAGATTTAGTCAAAGACTGTGAAGAAAAACAGGTTAGCTTGGGTGCTATTTTTTGGGGGCAGAGTATGTTTTAAGTAGCTTACACCCTTAATGTGCATTAGCCAATGAAAAGTCACACCACATAAAACATGTTATACTTATTTGCTATTAAACACCGTACTGCGGTTTTGAGATGTGTGTAATTTTCAGTGGGTCATTTACTGATGGGCTGTGGTGTAGTTAAAGTGCAAATTTAAAGTCAGTGGTGGTAAATATTAAGGAAAGCACAGTAACTGTGATACTAGTCATGTTTATACATGTCAAAAGCTAATTTTTGTCACTGTCTTCTTATGAAACACAAAATGAAAAACATGAAATGGTCAAAAAATTGTTTAGAGAACCCAAATCATGGTGATCTCAGAAACATGTATGCACACAAAACAGCCATGTGTCATCATGCATTTGTCTTTTGTGAAAAAGTGACTCTTGCAGTGAGCTCAGAATGATAGACAGAATGACATCAGAATGATACAAAATTAGATTTGTAGGTGGAAAATCCTTATAACATAAATCTCTTTGTCATTACCTGCAGCATCACTTATTCTCTGGTGGATCTAAGCTCTAAAGCTGCAGTTCTGTTTGCGCATTTGTTGTATGCGATGACTGCATGCAGTGAATGTGTATGACAGACACATTGGGAAAGGGAAGTTTCTGTATACAGTGAACAGGTTTAATTTACATTTATATGATTAGTAATTTTATGACATTAAAAATATTACCATCTTTACGTATATATTAATTATTTTTTATGATTATTAAAACTATGACAGTCCAGTGCAGCAGTTGCATGCAATCTCTAGTGTTCAATGCACAAACAAAACCACTTCAAATAAGCGGTATGGAGAACCATACATGACTTCCATGTTCTAAAATTTATATTTAAAATCATTTTTGAAATGAAATATTTCCGTAGAAACTACTTCTTTCTTCAGAAGCACTGTGGTCACTAACAACGTATACCACCTCATGTTAGCGTACTCGATTTTCACTGATGATGGCAGTCGATGGCACTGCCAAAACGTCTGGTTTTGCAGAAAACATTGGGCCACGGTCAAACAGCCCGGGAAGGAATTTTAACAACAAACTACTTCTTTGTTGCCGATAACATAGTACACATAAAAAATTATCCCCTCCCCCTTCAACTATCATTTTCATTTATTGAAATTACCCCCTCCCCCTTTAACTACCCTTTTCATTTATAGATATTTCGTCTACCTTTCTACAGTGGATTATTATGACCTTCTTTTCAGGATACTTTATTTGTCAAAATTAAGTACTTTACTGTTGTTAACACATTAAATGTTGCAGGTAAAGTACCCATTCCCCTTAACTGATCTTCACCAAAATCAATAGGCCTTGAGTCCTCTACAACTCAGGCACATATGCAAAAAATTGATTCCGTTTGAATTTGTGGCAGTTATCGTTTGCCATAGAAAAAATTCTACATTGACACTTTTTGAAAAATAACTTTTCTTCATGTTTTGAGGGTAGTACAATCAGAATCAGCCTTATCTTGAACACAATTTTTTTTGCCATCACCATACTTCCATTTCCTTATGGAACATGGAAGTAATAAATTCCATTTGACGAGTCATTGTGCAACTGGTGCAGATAATCATTGTATGTGATGACTTCTCAAATGAACACACCTTAATAACTGTTAAGTACTGCTTTATAAAGTCATCAGTTGTCTACAAAAAGATTATAAATGTAATTGACATTCAGTATTTTTAAAATAAATGTGTAAATGGTTGTACCATCTTTGACTAGAGACAGAATGTATGTTATCATTCATTCTCCCCCTCAAGGACATAGTCTGTACAGGCCCACCCAGTATTCCTAAATCTGCTACTAAAGATTGCTGATGTCAGCTAAATCAAGTGTCAACTCACATGGTTTAAAAATTGTAAACTGCTCTCTCTCTCTCTCTCTCTCTCTCTCTCTCTCTCTCTCTCTCTCTCTCTCTCTCTCTCTCTCTCTCTCTCTCTCTCTCTCTGCACATGGTTTACAAGTTTTATTAATTTAAACCATTGACAGAGTATCTTTCTTCATAATTGTAGTGATGTTTATCTCATCTTATTAATATCAGTTTACGACTGATTAGAATTGATCAGGATTGTATCTGCTTTGCACTGTGCACCTAGATGTTCAGTTATTAAGCTGTCAAACTTGTACCAATAATTACATTTCACTATACAATTTTATCACTATTTGGTTTGGATGAAACAAAAGACACACTTTATAATATTTAAAAATCTGGAAACTGTTTTATATTTTGTTTCATACAGCATTTCACATACATACATTATAACATTATAGGTGATGCTAGAAGCAAATGAAAAAGAGCTTCAAAGGTTACAGGAACAACTGGCATCATTGCGCAGCGAAAAGGAGGCTCTTGAAGGTGTTCTGTTTGATACTCAGACCAACCTGGAAACTACTGACACGAAAAGAGCACAGTTAGAAAAAGACCAACAAGAGCTTCTTGTAAAACAAGTAAGTGTATACTTGTGTTATTTAAATAATGGTTCTGACAATTCTCCGAGGGGTTGTATTTCAATTATGCTGTTATGAAATGCTGTTATCTGTTATCCTTACATTCACAACGCACGGTAAGTATTTCTCATCACAGTATTCACTTAGGTCATTATGACAATGTAACAATTCTTCGTCTGCTGATACACCGGAATTCGTTTGTCCAATACATTGATTATTAAATACAAATTATTTATTAACTCAGACTGCTTACAATAAATGGTAATTAAATATAGTTTCTCTTAACACAGTACTTACAAATAAATACTATTTTTTTTTTTTTTTGTATTCTGTGGGTTATCATTGAAATTATTTTTTAATGACATTATCATCACTACTGAAGTATGGTCACGTACAATTGTGGCAACATTGTGTACAGTTGATGTTACCAAACAATGTGATTGGTTATCATTGATTTACAAGGTCATGCCCTCAAAATTATCAGAACTAAATTCTGAAGATGGCGTAGTTTGCAAGATTTTGAAGTGTTCATTCTCTTCAGAAATTCACTTCATAAATTTTACTTACTTATGTACCAATACCAGCCGCAGTATGGAAATTGTCAAGACCTTCTTTCTAGACTTCCCTGGCATTCAAATGACAGCCACTGTTGGGTTATTTTGAAACAATATAAGTTAATTCAATATTAAACTTGTAACTATATTATTTATTTATTATATTAATTTAAGTTTGAAACTTCCACCTACCTTTTAATTCGTATGTGATCTGGCCGGATCTGTAGTGTGGAACTTAACCCATTTCGTACGACGAACTTATCAGTACAGCCAATGAAATAAGGTATTTGAAATGATTATTTGCACTTTTATTAAATAAAACAAAGTAATGAATTTATTATTATAATTCCAATCATAACTCCAACAATTAAATTAACTGTATTTGATATTGAGGTGAAGCCCCTTTTTTCCAGCAATAATTTTAACATATTTTAACATATTACTTATATCTACATTATACTATTAATTACATGCTTAATACTATTAATTAATTCATTCAAGGCGACCCAACTTGCTATTCTCTCACATTCATTCTGTCTTACCTCCCCATTATTTTATTTCTTTAGACATCATTAAATGAAATTATTTATTATATAATTAACGGTCGACTACTTAACTCCTGGCGTCGTCGATGGTCACGCGCCGCACCGATTATATGTCCGAAAGTTTACCACATTTTCACTTCTCTGTCTACACTTTACTCACTTTGAGCTGAGAGGTTGTTTTAGATTAAATTTCTGGTCGATTTGAATTACATTTTTCACTCTTTGAGGATATGCTAGCAAATTTTGTAGTTCGCGAACTTTTTTATGAAACCCCGCCGGGGCGGAATTCCTTCGTCGACTGTTCAAACAACGACTAACCAAATCCCCACCTTGTCTGACTGTTTCCGGTAATACACACTGCCTTTTGGATGACAAAGTTTTTTCTCACTGTACTGGTAACATGGGTTTGCATTGTGCCCAGGTGTTGACAAGGCCAAACGGCGAAAATATTAAGGCTGTGGAAGGCGGAGTCTCTCAGCTACATCCACCGTCACCAAACCATATGGCACAAAACCTTCGTCGTTTCACCATTTTCAACAGCGTCGGTTCGGTCTCTGAGGCGCACAAGCCGCGCGCCCGTTGGTATTGCGCGTAGTCTGTACGTGACTCCATGCTTAATTACCCTGGAATCAGACTCGTCATCGCATTCCATTGCCGCAACTACACATCATTGTTCCTTTGTTTGACGAAACTTTTCTTTAACATGGGACTGGCCACGCAGGTGGAAAATAAAATTATAATTTTTAATAAAATAAAACCTCTCTCCTTTTAGCCTCGTTACAAACTCTTACCTTAGGGTTCTATTCCAGAGTCGTACAGACGAACACAGCTGCAGATAGGTTATTTAGGAAGGACGGTAAAATATAAATACACAGTTTATGTTAAAACAAATTGCTTCTGGTTTATTAAACAAGTTAATTATTTCGTTTTAGGCTACTTTGATAATAATTAAAGTTCTACTTGTTGAATTAAAAATACATTGAATAAGTAACAAATACTATAACATCACACAGATTAACAAATGGAATCTTTCTTAATTCTAACCTAGTACAAATTATATATTTTTTTGTATGAACCAATACGTATTTATATCTCTTCCCCTTCTTATTTTCTTTTATAAAAATAAAAACCTTTCCCTTAGAGATCTCAATTATTTAGGTTGACATGCAACTATCAACATTTTTTATAAACTGATTTTTTAATATGCATATTTAGGGTTAGTTACCCGTCCACCGTGTGTGTCCCTGTGGTTTGTTGTACTGTGTTGACCGTTTTCTTGGTTCTCGCACATTCACGCCACTGTTGGTACTGAGTTTACTGTTTTTGTTTAATTAAGTTCTCACTGCTTTGCTTAATGGTTCCACATTATAAATGTAAGATAAAGTCGGCCAACGTAATTTTACTCGCACTTGGATGTTTTATAGGCTGGCCGCGCTGTTATTTATTCATTGTTAGTTGTTCATGATAGGCCTACTTTAATTTCGGCCTATCTTACACTCCCGAGGCCACCGTTTAACTTGTTACTACACTGTATGCTGCTGCTTACTACTGTTTGATGTTAATACTCTGATGACAATCTGCCTACTGTGATTCACATACAAAGACTGCTGCTGGGGCTATTACATAATACGTCTAGTCTGTCTGTCTAGACATCAGTTGTTTATGCTGACAATGTATGTGTTGCTGGTTACAAAGGGGCACCTCACAGATGGATACTGACAATTAAAAATTAGAACTGGATTGAAATTGAAACTGGGGTAGCACACAATTCTGTACCGTTACAATACCCCCCCCCCAATGAGAGGTTGGATGCCGAAGCATACAAACTCTCATTGCCTAAAACCTAAGAGGATCAGTGAGGATATGGCGCTGCAACCCCCCTGAACTCTCTACTAAAATCATGGTACTTACCCCCCTAGTCCGGTGACTGTGGCAGCACCCATCCGATCTTACTGGACTTCTCTGCTCGAGATCCCAACACCATAAGCTCGGACCGATACCCGCCACAGTGTCACCAGACTCTATAACATTTATGCAAAATATCAACAACGGGCTTCCCATTACTCCAGATCCACAACTGATTCGTTTCCTCTTAGCCGTACTGGTTCATTGTATGCAAAGTATTGGTTCATGTTTGTTACAAAATATAACATGCATTTGACTACATTGTGATATAACTTCTAAATCGTCCATCAGTTTCCTGGATCAATTAAAATTTAACCATCAGGCCCATGCTCACACACTATCACAATGATTTCGACTTATCTTCAACAAGTGACATTGGTTCAACAATATAGCTTAACCCTAGGAGATACAAGGTTAACAGAAAAATATAAGTATCCTAGCCTTAGTACATATGCATTCCAGACAAATTAAATAATATTCCCCGTACAATATTACCCATCCAAAATAACACATTAATTATACAAAATCGCATTAAATCACAACATTTTTTATTATTGTTACCCAAAAATTTCCTTCATTTTCCATTTAAATAAAGTACACATTTTACATCATTATTTTTTCATCAGTTATTTATTTTACAATTATGGTCAACATCCAAATTAAAATAGTTTAAATTCATTACTAAACTTCACCTTTTTAATTAATTTAATTACCAATTTAATTTAATTTAATTTAATTCCTCAACTCCTCATTATATCAATCTCATTTGTTCAAAACAATTTTATTTACTTTCATTACGTTTTTCAAAATGATTTTCCATTACCAAAATCCTGTCACATAAAATTTAACTGCATTATATTCAAAACATTAAGTCATTTCCTTACATTATAAAAAATTATCTTCATTTCAACACATCTTGCATTTCTTTTATTTCATAATAGGGTTTACTCCTAGCAATGATTCAGCAAAATACAACATTCTTGTTGTTGTCAACTTAAGCATGAAACAAACATCAACCTGTAAACATTAGTCACACAACAGGCAACACACCTGTTTACATCAACAGTTGTATGCCAGACTGGTTTTATAAACACTGACGCAGTCTCAACAATCCAGATTACAACACCATAAATACATGTACTTCCTTCAATTTTCAAGTTAGATAACTCTTTTAGTGTTGACATATTAATCAGTTACTATTTATTATAATTCAGATCAAATGTAATTATACTTCATTAATAAAATTAACCTTTTTAAATTACTTTAATAACCACCTACACTCAAGACAATTTAGCTTTAGTTACATTATTTAAAACATTTTTGATTTAAATACACAATACAGAATAAAATTCATTATTACCTCTTGTTCATTATTATTGTTAATTAACAAAATAAAATATTATTATGATTATAACGTACTACAAACATTGTTACATAAACAATTATATACAATTTACCAATATACCCTGACACAATACATTTAACACTAACACATATTTATTTACAACTTTTCGTCAGAATTTTATTATTTACCACACTTCATTACCTAAATCAGCCAGGTCATTACCATAAACTAAAATATTTAAAACTGTCCATTCATTGAGTTTATATTCAGCCTCCATCATCGAAAATTAGTCTTTTCTTCACATAACACTGTTCAATTTTATTGATACACAACATATGGCTATCTTTTGTGAAATAACCATAAAATTTTATATGTTCCATTGTACCATAATAATAATAATACATAGGGTTAGCTCCTATTATTACCTTATCATAAATCAAGTCTACATTAGTATTTTTTATAAAGTCTCCGTCAGTGTTTGTTATTACAATTACATCATTATCACAATATTCTGCTACTACAAGTACATTAACTCTCCCCACAGGTAAATGTTTATCATCAATATACACATTGTCATTGTTTACTACTGAGCAAGGTAAATCTACATTATTTATCATCATTCTCTGAATATTCATCTTCTCTATCAACTCTTTATAACCTCTATCTGACTTAAATACTTGTATCTCCCCATCTACACACAACTCTTTCTCTAAATATCTCTCACCACAATGCCATATCATATTTTCTCTACCATCCCATACAGAGGGTATTACTACATTAAAACAGTTCCTGATTCTTCCAGGAACAATACAAAAATTCAAAAAACAATTACTGGTAGACCACTTATCTACCCAGTATCTTTGTGAAGACTTTTCTTCACCCCCCACAACACCACGTGAAAATTTTACCTTCTGTAACCCTTCTACCTGATTAACATTTATTTTTCCCCCTTTACAACCCATTACTCTCTCACTCTCACTCACTATCTCACTAACTATTTCTATATCATCACTCTCTGATACCACATTTTCAACATCATTACCATTTTCAATATCATTATTATCACTTGTTAACACATCATTATAATCATCGGTATTACTCACCTTGTTATTAATTTCTCCACTATCTGTTATCATATTACTATCTAAACGTTTACTGATAAGGTTAAATAGGGCATTCATTGACATCTCTTTTTCTTTTTAGTTGCTACGGGAGTTGAATTTGCTCCCGCCTCACTAATTACTACAGATTGTGTTAAATTACTTTCATCTAAATTAATTTCATCTATTCGGCTTGGAGTTGTCGCCAACCCCGAATCATTCGCTACCACTGATTCAATTGGAATAATTGGCGTTAAGCCACCTCCTGACTCACTTGTAACTACCGAGTTGGTCAGATTCATTTCATTCTTCTCTACATTTTCCATCTTTGTCAATTAATTTGCATACACAATAAACTATATAATTAACTATATAAAACTTCATTAAACATTTATATTTTTGACAAACACACCCTCACTTCCCAAATAACCCGTTCTGCAGCTTAATTAGGTCTGGTGAATGTAATAACAAATTACACTCGCCGTCCCTGTATCGGGGGCCAATGAAACAATATAAATTTGTGCAAATAATAAAATACTCGAGTCCCTAGTTCGGGGCCAATGTAACAATATAAGTTAATTCAATATTAAACTCTTACCTTAGGGTTCTATTCCAGAGTCGTACAGACAAACACAGCTGCAGATAGGTTATTTAGGAAGGACGGTAAAATATAAATACACAGTTTATGTTAAAACAAATTGCTTTTGGTTTATTAAACAAGTTAATTATTTCATTTTAGGCTACTTTGATAACAATTAAAGTTCTACTTGTTGAATTAAAAATACATTGAATAAGTAACAAATACTATAACATCACACAGATTAACAAATGGAATCTTTCTTAATTCTAACCTAGTACAAATTATATATTTTTT
The DNA here is from genome assembly GCA_034769895.1 of Magicicada septendecula. NCBI lineage: Eukaryota > Metazoa > Arthropoda > Insecta > Hemiptera > Cicadidae > Magicicada > Magicicada septendecula. Next base: position 112,200,209 of record CM068370.1, read on the forward strand.
GTATGAACCAATACGTATTTATATCTCTTCCCCTTCTTATTTTCTTTTATAAAAATAAAAAACCTTTCCCTTAGAGATCTCAATTATTTAGGTTGACATGCAACTTACAACATTTTTTATAAACTGATTTTTTAATATGCATATTTAGGGTTAGTTACCCGTCCACCGTGTGTGTCCCTGTGGTTTGTTGTACTGTGTTGACAGTTTTCTCGGTTCTCGCACACTCACGCCACTGTTGGTACTGAGTTTACTGTTTTTGTTTAATTAAGTTCTCACTGCTTTGCTTAATGGTTCCACATTATAAATGTAAGATAAAGTCGGCCAACGTAATTTTACTCGCACTTGGATGTTTTATAGGCTGGCTGCGCTGTTATGTATTCATTGTTAGTTGTTCATGATAGGCCTCCCTTAATTTTGGCCTATCTTACACTCCCGAGGCCACCGTTTAACTTGTTACTACACTGTATGCTGCTGCTTACTACTGTTTGATGTTAATACTCTGATGACAATCTGCCTACTGTGATTCACATACAAAGACTGCTGCTGGGGCTATTACGTAATACGTCTAGTCTGTCTGTCTAGACATCAGTTGTTTATGCTGACATTGTATGTGTTTTTGGTTACAAAGGGGCACCTCACAGGTGGATACTGACAATTAAAAATTAAAACTGGATTGAAATTGAAACTGGGGTAGCACACAATTCTGTACCGTTACAATTTGTGTCTTTTAAATTAAGGCTAGGCATTTTTCTCTGGTAATTTTTTTTACAAATGTTTCACTAATTTTTAAAACAACCACATTTCTTTCTACAACTTTGTTTATTGAAATAATTAGGCCTCCATTGCACTTCTCTTCTTTGAAATACACATGTTATACATAAGTGGTTGTGATTTAAGAGTAGTTCCTGTTTCAATATTTTTGGAGAAAAACATTGTTACAACTTATATAGTATCACCGTGTTCACTAAAAACATTAACATTTGAGAAGGACATCATCTATACACCACAAACAAAATGTTAATGGTATCATCATCATCATATCACTCTATGGGTAGGATTCCTCCTGTACTGGCCTCATGACTCCCACCATCTTGTGACTGGCCTGCTTAAAATCTTCTTCCAACTGTCTCATACTCATAAGCCAATTTCAGAAAGCAAAAGAATAGTCCATTCTTTCTAGATATTGTTTCCAGGACTTTCTGTAATTCTGAATGAGTTCATTTAGGGAAACTATATCAAGTTCTTGTCTAATGTACTCGTTTCTTGCATGATCGAGTCGCATATATCCCTTTATCCCCTTTACCGATCTCAAATAGCTCATTTCTACAGCCTGTAATTGGCACCAGTCCTTCTTCCTTATAGTCCAGGTCTCGCATCCATATAGCAGTGCTGGTACTGCCATTGTCTTATAGAATTTGATACATGTCTCTTGTCTAGCTTTCCTTTTCAATGTTGTCCTTCTCAGATGTTAATGTTAAAACAAAAAATATTTAACCTTTATAGTTTTAACACAGACACTAAACTTTAAGTAAGCAAACAAGTATGCCATTTTCGAGTCAAGAAAAACTTTTATTGGTAGTAAAAAAAGCTACTTCCTTCTTCACGTAGTAGGCACCAGACACTCATGTGCAAACAAACTAATGTTGTGGCTGTTACACATTACAAATGTTTTTGACATGATAATGTCTTTTAGCTTGATGTGTTTGAAACTTTCTGTAAAATGTAATGCTGTATGACATCATCATTGCGTGATGCTTCCACACTTTCGATTCCCCACAGACTAGAAATTTGATATGTAAACGCATCAAGACAGAAATAATCGCTGCTGACATTGAGTTTACCAAACTTTTAGTGAGAATAAATTTGGTTTACATGCTATTTTGTCTGTACTGCATCGTTTGAAACTTTCTGTAACGTGTAACGCTGTATGATGTCATCATTGCGTGACGTCATCATTGCATGACGTCATTGGGATTGTTGTAAATAAAGGGTTGTTTTGATACGTCGCAATATGTAAATAAAGGTTTGTTTTGTGTTGTGGTGAAATACACTGCTGCTGATATATAGTAACCAAACGTGGCGACTGACTAAAACAGCGTTCGACAATGGATAGCAGCGACGAGAAGGCTCAGATCAAGAAACAAGAAAATGCCGAGCGAGCAAGAAAGTATCGGGAACGAAAGAAGCTCGAGAAGGAACAGCAACGAGCAGCTGCTGTCGGCGGTGAAGCTTCGGTACCAGCGGCCCCATCGCAACAAAAACGAAAGCAAGATGACTTGATGTGCAAAGAATTGAACGAGTACTTAATAAATACGCCATTCGCATCAACGATGACTGAGCAGGAGAAAATCGATGCATTCTACAACATGAAACTGGCAGAGAAGCGAAGGAAAACCAACGAACGAGTAAAACGTTGTAGATTGAATAAGAAAATTGAGATGGCAACTAAACAAGCGAACAAAGGAGCTGAATTTGAACATTTGCGCAAAAGAAACAATCAGTCAGTCAGTAACCATAATAATGTTGCGTTTAGCTGGGGGGGGTAAACGGTACTGTATCTTTTTCTGCGGAGTCAGTGATTACACATACATTGCACTACAAATATGGAAACACATGGAATTAGCAATGTTGAGACCTGTCTGTGGTTGGCTGATTGGCTAACAGTCGGCATTAAAGCTCACATGACTTGAACTGTTACAATCATACTAACAAAGGCCCGAGTTTAGAAGCAGAGACCTCTCTTATACTAGAGGCTATAAATCTTTACTTGTAGGTGTGAATTGTTTATTTTTGGATTTCAGTGAATCAACGAAATAATGGGTAATGTATAACTTAGCAAAGAGAAACATAGAGAGGTAAATTGAAATTGCATTAGACGATGCATAAGATAATATTGTTAACATTGTGTTTATACCATCATTCACTTATTCAGGATTGGATGGGCAAGTGCATGCAATTATTTTACTAAACATAAGTATATCACTACCGACTCGGAACAAAAATTTTTTATTGGTAAAAATGTAAAAGTTTTATCTTATAGCCTGAACCAGTTTTCGCTTATTATAAGCTTTGTCAGAGGCTGCCACTGGGAGCGCTGTCCGTCTTGTTCTTGGCGACAGCGCCGTATTTTGAAGGATCGATGCTGTGTACGTGGGGTGTGGTATGTTCAAATAATATGTGTGATTTGAATTGTGTCTGTTCGTTTAGGGTGTAGTTTTTATATGTTTTGTGTATTTGTATATTTCCCGTTGTTCAAGAATGTATAGCTTTCGGCCTTTTGTGTGTATGTGTAGAATATCCATGTTGTTGTCGAACATACACAAACATCGACAAGTTTATAATAACCGAAAACTGGTTCAGGCTATAAGGTAAAGCTTTTTCATTTTTACCAATAAAAAATTGTGTGTTCCGAGTCGGTAGTGATATACTTATATTTAGTTAATCAATGGACACGTCATGGACAACAAAATCCAAGAATTATTTTACATTCAGAAAACAGTGTAGTCTAAGATAAACTGGAATGTGTTCAGAAATTTGCATATATTCTCATTTCTATTGAAAATCTAATTGCTCATAACATTTAGAAAAAAAAAATTATTTTTGAGGAATGATTGCATACACCCTCCTTCTTTTTAGAATGAGCATAGTAGCATAATATGTGACTATGCTATGTTGAAGAAGTAACTGGAATATTTTGGTACCGGTTTGTCCATATCTCTAATTAAACTTATAATAATGTTTATATAATTGCACAGGAATCTTTAAAAGGACAGATTTGTCGGCTTAACCGAGACTTAGAAAACTGTGAGAAACGATCGAGAGAAATGAAATCTACATTAACTCAACAATCTGCTGTTATGGAGGCTGAATACCAGCACGCGATAGCCAACCTGAAGAAACAGAATGAAGATACTGTCCGTAAACTGACTGAAGAGAAGGTAAGGCTTCTCAATAATACTTTTAGATTATGTTGATAGCTTAGAGAGAGGACTGGATTCGTTATTCATAAAAGTTATTGTATTTTTTTATATTGTCCGTTGTGTTTTTAATTATGTGCTTTTGTTCAAAAGATCATTGTTGTGTAGTGTATTAAATAGTGTGTGTGATTTAAGTTGTGCTGTTCATTTAGGATGATATTTCCATGGGTCTTTGTGTGTTTGTATATTTGTACTTGTTTGAGTGTGTCTAGATTTCAGCCTTTTGATGTGCATATAAAAGTTTCGTGTTGTTAATGTTTGTGTACAGATGGTCTGCATCAATGAGATGGTTTGCAAAGGGGGATTTAGTGGAGGATTGTAATGCTTTTATGTATTCAATGTACCCTTGTTTGAAGCTGTGTCCTGTTGTCCTATGCGAATTTGTTACATTCTGAGCATTTAATGTGTATGTACCAGGTAAATCAAATCTTTTCAACTGTTTGTGTGTGTTTTGATTTGTTTGTGGTTCTATATGCTATATACTGTACCCTCCTTTTTTAAATTTGCAGGGTATTTTGTCAGTGTGGTTTTTGATATATATATGAATTTGTTGTTTTCTGTCTTTGTCTGTTGTTTGTTCATAGGTTTTGCATAGATGTTTCTTAATTATTGTTCTGTTTTATCTGTTGGCTTCTACTAAATACTTAATTGTAAACTGTTTCCGTTCTTAGCTTAATCCTGATGTAAACAAACGCACTTGGCTCATCTGAAATGCCATTGGTCAGGGGCGTTGACACTGTTCACACAGTAAAGTGTTACGCGCAAGTGCAGAATGTCCGTACAGTTATGTGAGAGTTGTCTTTGACACGCTGTTTTAAGGCTTCCTACTTATCACTGTACTCTGAATCCCATTGAATTAATATGGAGCCAATTGAAAGGATGCGTTGCCCATCACAACACAATATATAAGCTCCATGATGTAAAACAACTGATAGAGAAGGCAGTAAATGAGATAACGGCGAACAAGTGGAGTCATTGTGTGGAACATGTATTCAAAGACGAAGACAAGCTTTGGAAACTGGACCAAATTAATGACGCTGCCATGGACAATCTTATCATCACACTGCTGACTCAAGTGATGATTCAAGCTCTGACACAGGTATGGAAGGCATTGACTTACTCTCTGACAGAAACTGATAATACACAGTATGACCAAATTTTGGTCAGGACAAATTATTACAATTTACACGTGTTTATACAGTCACAACATTATATGTAACCTGTGTGTACTCCTTCTGTCAAAGTGGCATGCCTCAATTCAAGCAGCAAATAGCGTTTCAGATGTACCACGCCTGATTGTTTACATCAGGATTAAGTTAAGAATGTAAACAGTATACTTAATTCATCCTGATAGTCTCTCTCTCTCTCTCTCTCTCTCTCTCTCTCTCTCTCTCTCTCTCTCTCTCTCTCTCTCTCCCTCTCTCCCTCTCTCCCTCTCTCCCTCTCTCTCTCTCTCTCTCTCTCTCTCTCTCTCTCTCTCTCTCTCTCTCTTCTAGTAGGATCCTGTTTAGTCTTTGCATCATGGATCTGAAAACTGATAGTTTGTGTTGTGTTGGCAGATTGTTGTATGTATCAATGTGTCAGTTGTAGTGGGTTTTCTGTATATACTAAATTTGTTTCTGTTCCAGCTTTGTAATGGCAAGGTCTAGGAAATGTTATTGTTGTTTTCATGTTCAGCAATGAAAGTTACGTTTTGTGGATTTTGTTGGTGTGGGTCAGTAGCTGTCAACGTTGTCTTGTGTTTCCTTTGTAAGTAGTATGATGTCATTAACATACCAATGCCACTATAATATTTTAAGTGAGCATCTGTCAATGTTTGCAAGGGTTCACACTGTCAAAAAACACATACAAACAGCTAAACAAATTTTATGTACGTGGTATATACAAATTAAAGTGCTCAGAATGTAACAAATTCTATATAGGCAGAATAGGCAGACACAATGTAGTTTCAAACAAAGGTAAATTGAACACATAAAGCATTACACTTCACCACCGAATCTACCTTTGTAAACCACCTCATTGATACAGACAACACATCCATGACCATTAACAACAACATGCAAATTCTACACGTACACACAAAAGGCAAAAAAAAAAACAACTAAGACATGCTCAAACAAATAGAGATATACAAACACAAAAACACATGGAAACAACATCCTAAATAAACAGACACAATTTAAATTACATGTACTATTTGAACAGATTACACAACACACACACAACAGTGACCTTTTAAAGACAGCACCATCACCAAAACAGAACAGACAGCTCTATGATGAAGCCTAGGGGCTAGGGGCAGCCTATGATGAAGCTTGCAGTGAGTGAAAACTGGTTCAGGCAGTAAGGTAAAAATTGAAAAGTTTTTATCCAAAATACTTGTGTTCCCCATCATAATTGTATATTTTGTTTCTTGATAACACATGGATACGTCATGGACAACAAAAGCCAAGAACTGTTTTTGACCAGAACTTTAGTAATGATCTTAGCTTTACTACTTGGAAATAATTTTAAATTAACTACGTACTTGCATACACCTTCAAATACATATGTATGTATATGTAATGTTAAAACCTGTTACAATGTATTCCACATTTGTAAGTATAAAATAAGTATTTCTAATTGTCTGTTGTAAACAGGAACAAGTAAAGATAGGATTAGAGAAAAGACTGCAGTCTACTGTATCACAGCTAGGAGGCGAAAAAGACAATGAAATACAACAGTTACGTGATCGAATCAGCACACTCGAACAGCATATTGAAAACATATGTCAGCAGCATGAAGAGGTCTTGTTGAGAGCTGAAAATGATAAACAACAAGCTCTTCTCTTAGGTAATATGTCTTTTCAGAACTTTTGGCTAAGTGTGTCGGTTGTTTTTTGTTTTGAAATCAGCATTCCTGCAATGTCTGTAGATTTTTTACCCTACTAAACTACTGCAACTAGTGGCAGCTAGTGACTCAGAAACATTGTGTTCTGGAAATTTACAATACTGCATCTTACTTCTCCCTCCGATAGTAAAATGGTAATTTGGTTTGATTAAATTTTGTGAATTAATTATATTGACAGATTCCATTTTCCAAGATTTTTCTGCATACAATTATCACATGTAATTAAGCAGAGTTAATTTTTTTGTTAAATAAACTTTATTGATCTTCAGTATTATTAGGGCTACATATGTCCTCGTTTGTCCCGGACTGTCATCGTTTTGCCACATATAATTTGAGTTCCTAATTAATCGAGTTTTCACAGTTATTTGCTTTAACTAATCTATTGAAAGTCTAGAATAAATCTATGTGCACACGATAAAATCGTAATCATGATTTCGATGTTTGTAGTATATAATGTCTAAGGAAGTAGTGCTGTTTTGGTTGTGTTAGCACACTGAATATTGGCTTATGGTATTTGTATTATTTCAATTGTGTTAGTGAAAAATACGTGAATTTAAATTCCAATTAAATATTTAATTTTTAATAATACTGAAATGAAAATTCAGTCAGCATTTAAAAGAACAGTATCTATTTATTGTGCAGATTGGTGTTTTGGATAAACTTAGGTGTTCAGTTTGCCGATTGGAGTTTTTAGTATATCATAAAGGGAAAGAAAATATTTGAAGAACATATTAATTTAAAAAGACATGTCAAGAAACTACATTTAATGATGTAACTAGATTCAAATAGGTTGGCTTATGGGATAACAAATTACTGCAAACTGATATTGAAAGTTCAGCTGCATTTGTCAACAGTGCAATTAATATTGGTGACTTATTTCATGAAGTTTCTAGGGTTTATAAATTTGTACATATATATACCGATAGTGAAAATACAAATTTTAAACATAAGTATTGCAACGATACAGCCATATGCTGTATTGAGCTTTGTAATGGGTCTAAATTTATTTAATTATTATTGTGTAATTTTGTAAATTCTATAACATGTAAAGATGAGGCCCCTTTGAGGTGACACAAAGTCTGCAGTAAATGAGTCAGTAAGCTCCATGGCCTTATATGGTCATGGTTAAATTATTAATTTAATAGAAAATCTATTTATAGCCAGTGATTAATTCCACCAGTATGTTGTTGATGAGGAACAGGAAATTACAAATTGAAGAGGTGAAACTCGACCCGAACGGAACATTATAATTTACAGGCGAGATGTACGGCGGGGAGCAGGGTGAAGCAGTGTACGACGCACCAAACGGAAAGTTTTGTAACACGGAAGTCAGTCGACATTCACCTCTAGCTGTGTACAGCAGCAGTCATCTCGCCCGCATACAACAGAAAATGTAAATTTGTATATATTTCAAATTACAACCAGTTTGTGGCTAAATATTTATCCATAATAGTGACTATGTGCAAAATTGACAGTTCGACCATAAAATGAGAAAGTGCAACAGAGCAGCAGTGAAATAAAACAGCTACCGTGTAAACCACGAGTTGACGCCCATGTGACGAATTTCTACGCATTTAACAGGAAAGTAGACATTTGTAACGGGACATTTAGGCCTACCTGGGGTAATATAAAAAATATTGTGTTTTAATAAAAAAAATAATGTTTATTATGTAATATTAATTTTGGGGAAACATAAAAAATAATATAAATACGGTAATAATTATGGGAAAAGTAAACAAATATAGAGTTCATGAATTATACAACGTAATAAACCAGCATGTGGATTTGTGTCAAGGTCAGCTCCAGACACTAGTAGAACAGTTATTTTGAGATACGGGACTTACAAGTTATGTAACACAAAATCATACGATGTTACGTCAGCCAAATACGTCATGCTGGAATGTAAGATGCGGTTTGTCCAGCCTCACATATTGGCGTAGTGATACTAAAAAAGACAATAAGATTTGGTCACGTGACCCCGACCACTTCAGAAAATAGTGCAGCTCATCTCGCCCCAGTTCAAATCTACTCGTGATGCCGGCCAGCCGCAAATAAAAGTTCATGAACGTAAATCGCGGGCGCCCGCAGTTCAAAAATGTATTTTAAAATCAAAAGTACATGTAAGTAATATCAGTTAACGAGATTTCAATTGAGCCCAACACGAAGCAAGTGTAAAATGTGATTTAAAGCAATCGAGATATTAGTAATAACAGTTTGGTTTGAACCGAAAGTGAAATACAAAATGTGTGGAGTGAACAAAGTCACGATAGGAACTGGAGAGTGGCGAACCACCAAAGAATGAACAGCTAAGTAACCTTCGGTTATCATCTAACTTTAAAATGAAACATAAATTTTAAAATGAAAAGGTTTTTTTATTACTAAAAAGAATGAGATCTCATTTGGGCATGGGGTATGTAAGACGGAGTGAATGAAATTATGTAATAAATAAGGAGCGCTGGTTTGCTCAATATAGTTAGTTAATGAATTGAATAAATACCATGGTTTCGTTTTCTTTTTAGAATGTTAAACTTTTATATATATATATATATATATATATATATATATATATATATATATAGTGATGTTTTCAATTTGTTTCTTCTGCAAGTAGATAATATTGAATATTCTTGTTAACACCTGACGCACGTTTCACTGAAAAATATCAGTATCATCAGAGGTTTCTAAGTGAATTAATAGCAATCAATAATTCTATTAATATAAAATTAACGAATAATCGAATTTGTATCGATTTTAATGTAAAATAAAATAACATAACTGATAATCGATTTAGGTCGATTAGTTAACGATTGTTTTAATGTTTATTTTCTTCAGCAGCTGTTTTCTCGGTTATATTTGAAATTTTGTTTATATTTTATTCATTTTTATTTTTATTTTTTAGTAAATTTATAATTTTAAATAGATCGTCTTGTTTTGTTTTTATTTGGGTTTGTTCTTTAATTAATAAATTATTGTTATTGTGTTTGTAAATGTTAAGATTTTCCCAAATATTCATTTTTTGACCTTTTTGTATGTTTTTAATTAATTTTATATTTTCAATGTTTGGAAACTGGTGGTTATTATTTAGACAATGTGTGGCTAAATTAGATTTATAAATATTTGGTTTTAAATATGCATTGCGGTGTTGAACGAATCTATCTCGTAGTTTTTTCTTCGTCTGGCCCACGTAAAATTTATTGCAATCTGGACATTCTATTTTATATATTCCATTTTTATTGTGAGTATTGGATTTAGTTTTAGGTTTTATTTTATTAAAAATTATATTATCTGTGTTATAAGATATTTTTAAATTAGTATCTTTAAATATTTTATTTAGTTTTTGAGTTATATTTCCGTAATAAGTGAAGGTTGTATATTTTGTATTATTATTAATAGATGAATTTTTAAATGTAGTGTTTTTAGGAATTTTATTAGTGATTTTATGTTTAATTTTATTTTCTAATTTATTAATAGTTTTTATTTTGTATCCATTTTTAACTGCTATTTGTTGGATAATTTTTCTTTCTTTGTTTCTTTCTGTGTTATTTAATGGGATCCTAAGCATTCGGTAAATCATGGAATTAAATACTGCCATTTTGTGTTGGGGAGGATGATTAGAAGTATTTGGTATTACTAAGTCAGTTTGAGAAGGTTTCCTGTATATTGCGTATTCAAAATTTGTTTCATTTTTCTTTATTGTTAAGTCTAAATAATTTAATTTATTATTAGATTCTTCTTCTAACGTGAATTTTATTTTAGAATGTAAATTATTTATGGAGTTGAATATTTTATTTATATTTATACCATTGTTTTGGGAAATGTACAGAGTGTCATCAACGTATCTAAAATAACATCCTAATGGGTCGTTTAATTTTATTATATTTATTATTTGTTCGTCGAGTTTTTGTAGGAAGATTTCTGATATGATAGCGGAGGTTGGGGCTCCCATAGCAAGGCCATCTGTTTGATAGTACAATTTGTTGTTGTATTGAAAATAATTTTGATTTAAAATTATTTTTAAAGTATTAGTTAACTGTTTAATGTATGTGTTACTTTCGTTATTTGTTTTCAGATTATTTATTATAATATTTATAGTTTCTTCAATGGGAATGTTTGTATACATGTTTGATATGTCGAATGAATATAATTTTGTATTTCTGTTTACTTCTACGTTTATTAGTTGTTCCGTGAGTTCGATACTATTTTTTATATTGTGTTTTGCTGGAAGTTCAATTTTATGTTTTAAGATTTGAGTTAATAATTTTGATATTTTATAATTTGGTGCGGTCCTAGCGTTTATTAAAGGTCTGATAGGTTTATTGATTTTGTGTAATTTTATTAAAGAATTTAATTTTGGTGCACAAGGATTATCCATTTTATATTTAAAGGAGTCTTTAGGATTTAGGATTTGGTTACTATTTTTTAATATATTTGTTATTTGTGTTTGATATTTATTTGTGGGATCTTTATTTAATGTTATGCAATTATTATTAACTATAAATTCTTCTGTTTTATCGTCTAAATCTTTCTGAGAAATTATTATTGTACTATTACTCTTATCAGCTTTGGTTCAAGTGAGGTTATTAGTCGTTAGTTTCTGTTTTATGTTATTAATGGTTTTATTTTGTTTATTTTTATTTTTAATATGATGATTTTGGTTATTATATTTTTTGATATATTTTATTATTTCCATTGAAGCTTCTGTTCTTATTTTATCTTGTTTTTCTTGTTCTACATTATTAATTGCGTTTTCAGTTTCGACTATGATATTATCTATTACATATTTGTTTACATTTTTAAGATTTGTTTTGTTTGATGATTCTAGGGTAGCTATTTCGTTTTCCGTGAATTTAATATTAGATAAATTTACGAATTTTGGGTAAAAAGTGTGGTTATTATTTAATGTGTGTAAATTTTGGTTATCTTCTTTAGGTGTACTATTTATTAGTAGATTTTTAAGTTTTTTATTGATTGTGTTAAATTTAATTGTTTTGTGTTTATTTAGTATTTTAAGCATATTAATATATTTATTATTCCATGTATGATAATCAAGTGTGTTGGCTAAAAGAAGATGTAAATTAATTAATTGTTTATTAATGTAGTCGATTTTTCTGTAATTATTTGATATTTCGTCTTTAATCCATTTATATTGGGCTTGAGTAATATATTTGCTTACTTTATTGTTATTGTTGTTTTTTACTATTATTTTTGTGTATTTTGGAAAAATATTAAGGTGTAGGCATTTTTTGTTAAAATATATGTTTCCAAAACAATTAATTAATTGTTTTTTACGTTTAATAAATTGGTTATAGGAATGAGTTACATCACCTTGTATGGTGTTTTCATCCATCATTTTCTGTATAAGTAACTCGAAAATATAATAACCAAAATCATCATATTAAAAATAAAAATAAACAAAATAAAACCATTAATAACATAAAACAGAAACTAACGACTAATAACCTCACTTGAACCAAAGCTGATAAGAGTAATAGTACAATAATAATTTCTCAGAAAGATTTAGACGATAAAACAGAAGAATTTATAGTTAATAATAATTGCATAACATTAAATAAAGATCCCACAAATAAATATCAAACACAAATAACAAATATATTAAAAAATAGTAACCAAATCCTAAATCCTAAAGACTCCTTTAAATATAAAATGGATAATCCTTGTGCACCAAAATTAAATTCTTTAATAAAATTACACAAAATCAATAAACCTATCAGACCTTTAATAAACGCTAGGACCGCACCAAATTATAAAATATCAAAATTATTAACTAAAATCTTAAAACATAAAATTGAACTTCCAGCAAAACACAATATAAAAAATAGTATCGAACTCACGGAACAACTAATAAACGTAGAAGTAAACAGAAATACAAAATTATATTCATTCGACATATCAAACATGTATACAAACATTCCCATTGAAGAAACTATAAATATTATAATAAATAATCTGAAAACAAATAACGAAAGTAACACATACATTAAACAGTTAACTAATACTTTAAAAATAATTTTAAATCAAAATTATTTTCAATACAACAACAAATTGTGCTATCAAACAGATGGCCTTGCTATGGGAGCCCCAACCTCCGCTATCATATCAGAAATCTTCCTACAAAAACTCGACGAACAAATAATAAATATAATAAAATTAAACGACCCATTAGGATGTTATTTTAGATACGTTGATGACACTCTGTACATTTCCCAAAACAATGGTATAAATATAAATAAAATATTCAACTCCATAAATAATTTACATTCTAAAATAAAATTCACGTTAGAAGAAGAATCTAATAATAAATTAAATTATTTAGACTTAACAATAAAGAAAAATGAAACAAATTTTGAATACGCAATATACAGGAAACCTTCTCAAACTGACTTAGTAATACCAAATACTTCTAATCATCCTCCCCAACACAAAATGGCAGTATTTAATTCCATGATTTACCGAATGCTTAGGATCCCATTAAATAACACAGAAATAAACAAAGAAAGAAAAATTATCCAACAAATAGCAGTTAAAAATGGATACAAAATAAAAACTATTAATAAATTAGAAAATAAAATTAAACATAAAATCACTAATAAAATTCCTAAAAACACTACATTTAAAAATTCATCTATTAATAATAATACAAAATATACAACCTTCACTTATTACGGAAATATAACTCAAAAACTAAATAAAATATTTAAAGATACTAATTTAAAAATATCTTATAACACAGATAATATAATTTTTAATAAAATAAAACCTAAAACTAAATCCAATACTCACAATAAAAATGGAATATATAAAATAGAATGTCCAGATTGCAATAAATTTTACGTGGGCCAGACGAAGAAAAAACTACGAGATAGATTCGTTCAACACCGCAATGCATATTTAAAACCAAATATTTATAAATCTAATTTAGCCACACATTGTCTAAATAATAACCACCAGTTTCCAAACATTGAAAATATAAAATTAATTAAAAACATACAAAAAGGTCAAAAAATGAATATTTGGGAAAATCTTAACATTTACAAACACAATAACAATAATTTATTAATTAAAGAACAAACCCAAATAAAAACAAAACAAGACGATCTATTTAAAATTATAAATTTACTAAAAAATAAAAATAAAAATGAATAAAATATAAACAAAATTTCAAATATAACCGAGAAAACAGCTGCTGAAGAAAATAAACATTGAAACAATCGTTAACTAATCGACCTAAATCGATTATCAGTTATGTTATTTTATTTTACATTAAAATCGATACAAATTCGATTATTCGTTAATTTTATATTAATAGAATTATTGATTGCTATTAATTCACTTAGAAACCTCTGATGATACTGATATTTTTCAGTGAAACGTGCGTCAGGTGTTAAAAAGAATATTCAATATTATCTACTTGCAGAAGAAACAAATTGAAAACATCACAATTTATATAATTACTGCAAGAAACATCGAGTTACTTATACAGAAAATGATGGATATATATATATTGTCACCGGACAAAAGGCTTGCCGCATGACAAATGGCGCCAATCGTACACTCTAGTTATTTTGGTGGCCCTAAAAAGGACCGAGTGGCGAGAACTGTGATGTTGGTCGTGCCGCGCTGAGGTGTTCGGCGGCTGCGCCCGCTGATCGTGGCGTACTGCAGTCCTCCTCTTCTTTCGGCACCGGTTGTAGAGTCGGCTGCCGGCCCAGCGAAATCCATCGCTGGCGCGGAACGGGAGTGCGAAGACGCAAGAACGGCGGCGGTTCTATTCTTCGGCTGTTCCTTCCGGCTGACTCCGCCCCGATGTCGTCCGAGAGAGGAGAGGAGATGAAGTGCGTTCGATGGCGTGGCGATGAAGAGTGCGCAAAATTTTCTGCCGGCCCGGGTTTTATTGACTAACCGGGATCGCTGATTGGCTCGCTCCGAGCACGTTGTTGGATTGGCTCGCTGTGTCCACCGCTGGTACCGGAGAGCAGATGTTCGCATACCGCTGCCGTCACAACTCCACCGGGTCTTGAATGCTCTCCGGTAGCCAGCCTATTGCTCTTCTCCAGATATTGTGGAGGTGTCTGTTGGGCGCCATGTTGATTGGTGTGCCGGCTGGTAGCTCGCTGGCGTGGCTGGATCTTGCATCCGCAAGATGATCGTCGCCCCACGTTGGGCGCCACTTGTCACCGGACAAAAGGCTTGCCGCATGACAAATGGCGCCAATCGTACACTCTAGTTATTTTGGTGGCCCTAAAAAGGACCGAGTGGCGAGAACTGTGATGTTGGTCGTGCCGCGCTGAGGTGTTCGGCGGCTGCGCCCGCTGATCGTGGCGTACTGCAGTCCTCCTCTTCTTTCGGCACCGGTTGTAGAGTCGGCTGCCGGCCCAGCGAAATCCATCGCTGGCGCGGAACGGGAGTGCGAAGACGCAAGAACGGCGGCGGTTCTATTCTTCGGCTGTTCCTTCCGGCTGACTCCGCCCCGATGTCGTCCGAGAGAGGAGAGGAGATGAAGTGCGTTCGATGGCGTGGCGATGAAGAGTGCGCAAAATTTTCTGCCGGCCCGGGTTTTATTGACTAACCGGGATCGCTGATTGGCTCGCTCCGAGCACGTTGTTGGATTGGCTCGCTGTGTCCACCGCTGGTACCGGAGAGCAGATGTTCGCATACCGCTGCCGTCACAATATATATATATATATATATATGAAAAAGTATATAATTGAATGATTATAAATATGGCTAACAACCAATGTTCATAAGGTAACGAAGTAAATACAAAGAAATAAAGGGATATAAAATTAATAAATAATTCATGGGAAACAAGTAAAGTTTTCTTTATTTCGAATAACCATAATCTGTTCTCCTGTTCGCCGAAAAGAACCCTGGTAAGTAACAATTTTTCATATATAGTTGGCAAACCTTAAAGATGGCGTCTGAATGAAATAGACGCTAACAAGTGAAATAGTAAATAAATAATTAAAGTAAAAAAAAAATTAGAGTTACATTGACAACCCAAACAGTGACAATTTAAAATTAGTAGAAGTTATGTTACGAGGGGTAACCCAAAAGTAAGGTCTCCAAAGGACTAGAGCCGCAGGGAAATATTTTGGGCGGCAGTTGGCAGCACTGCTGTGTGCGGCCATCTCCCGTCTTTCAAACAAGCGGTCACTGAGCTTGCTCGGTCGATTAATGTTGGCTTGGCAGCCATTAAGAATGGAGCTCCCAATCGCTGTTCCCGCCAAGTGCGGACTTCGCGAAGTCATTCGATTTCTTAACGTAAAAGGTGTTCAGCCTATTGAAATCCATAGACAGTTGATTGAAGTGTATGGTGCGGGGTGTATGGATGTCAAAAACGTCCGCAAGTGGTGTAGAGAGTTTAAAGCTGGTCGTACAGAAATTCATGATGACGAAAGAAGCGGGAGACCGTCAGTGTCAGACGAGACGATCAGGAAACTTGACGAAGTCGTGCGTGAAGATCGGAGGATCACTATCCACGAGCTCTCTTGTTTCCTTCCTGAAGTTTCGAAATCCAAACTTCAGAGGATTGTGACTGAAAAGTTGAAATATCAGAAGGTGTGCGCAAGGTGGGTTCCGCGAATGCTCACAGAAGACCACAAACGGCAACGCGTCGAAGCTGCCCGCGAATTTCTTGAGCGCTATGCAGACGAAAGAGACGACTTTTTGAATTCCATTGTCACTGGTGATGAAACGTGGGTTCACCACTTCACACCTGAATCCAAACGACAATCACTTGAGTGGCGGCATCCAACTTTGCCAAGGCGGCGAAAATTCAAACAAACACAGTCTCCGGCAAGATCATAGCGACTGTGTTTTGGGATCGGAAAGGTGTGTTGTTGATCGATTTCATGCCTACTGGGACCACAATAAACGCAGACGCATATTGTGAGACACTCAAAAAACTCAAACGGGCGATTCAGAACCGGAGAAGAGGAATGCTCACCAAGGGCGTGTCCATTCTTCACGACAATGCTCGCCCTCATGTTGCCCGCGCAACCGCCGATCTTCTGAACCAATTTGGATGGGACATAATCACCCACCCCCCCTATAGTCCAGACGTGGCACCTTGTAACTATCATTTGTTTACACGTTTGAAAGAACATTTGGGTGGAATGCGATTCGACGACGATGACGAGGTGAAAGATGAGGTCAAACGCTATCTCAATGACATGGCGGGGAGTTTCTATGACACTGGCATACTAAAACTGCCACAGCGGCTCGAAAAATGCATTGAACGTAACGGCGATTATGTTGAAAAATAGTGTGTTCTTATGCTTCACAACCATGTAAAAAGTTTTTATAATACATTTTTTTTCTATTTTTAAAAAATATGGAGACCTTATTTTTGGGTTACCCCTCGTACATTGGCTTCCGAACTTAGGGACGTTTATATAAAAAATATTTTTTTATATAAATGTAGGCCTGCTTGGGAGAACAGAATGGTTGTTGTTCAAGGTAACTAAAAAATGTGTAAACATAAGTAGTAAGGTTATAATATGATAGATAAATGTGTAGTGTAAATAAGTAAGAACTAAATGAGTAAAATGAATACAGTACTAATGAAAATAGTAACAAGGACGTCAGCTTCACTGATAGTCAAACGGAAAGTCAAATAAATAGCGACTCAGGAATTCAAACAAGTGAAAGTAATTTTGACGAGTCAAAAATAATGAATGAAGTTGAGATTCATTCAACATCTATTTTAGCTACTCAAAATAAGAAATCCGATGACGATGATATGTTAACATGGTTGTATAATATGATGTATAACAGTTTAGAAAAACAAGATAGCAATTTTAGTGAATTAAGAAGGGATATTAACATAAGATTTGAGGAACAAAATATTAAATTCGATGTTCAGAATAGTAAATTCAATGAAATAAATAGTAATTTTAACGAAATTATAAATGAAATTAAACAGGAGAATTTCGATTTTAATAAGCATATTAAGGAAATTAATACACGTTGTGATAGTATTAAAGAGGAGATATTAGAATCAATAAGCAACAATTGCAAAGAGAAAATTAACGAGATGAATGAAAGGTTAGACAGGAAATTAAATCAGATAATAAATAAGAAGGTAGGTAACAGTGTTACAGTTATGACAAATAATAATAATGATAAAATAGTGGAAGGGGTAGCATTAGAGAATAAAATGTTGAATAGTGACGATAATTCTGAGAGTATAATGGGGGTAGAGAATAGTGAAAAGTCCGATAAATTCGATGAAAATAAAAACGGTCAGATGATATATAATGAGGTAAGTAGGGGTGAGAATTACGATGATATAATTAAAAATAGTGGTGACAAAATTTTAGAGGAGGTAGAATGTAAAAATGGAATGTTAGTGTGTGTTGATGAGTCAGAGAGAAAGTGTAGGGAGAATTTACAGGTAGAGGGGTTGCATGGGGTAATTGTTTCCCATGGTGTTGTTGGTGGTGAAGAAGGGTCTTTACAAGTATATTTGGTAGATGAAAGATCTACAAATAATCGTCTTTTGAATTTTGGTGAGGTTCCTGGTATGACCAGGAGGTGTTTTTATGATTTAGAGCCCCCTGCATATATTGAGAAAGAGAGTGTGACTTGGCGTTATGATGAGGGATATTTTGAGAGAAAGAGAGAGAGAGAGAGAGAGAGAGAGAGAGAGAGAGAGAGAGAGAGAGAGAGAGAGGTATGGTGATAGGAAGATAGAGTTGTTTGAGATTAGTAGAAATTATACAGAATTAAGAGAGAGAGTGAATAGAGAGAGAGTTGATAATTATAGTGAGTACTTACCTTGTATTGAAGCTGATATAGCAGCAGTAGAAGATGATGTTATTAATGACGAATTTGTAACTTACCTTACTGTAACAGAAAATACTAAAGGAGAAATTACCATACACGATGTCGACAGGAATTTTGAAATACAGTCGACTCTCGATAATTTGACACTCAAGGGACCAGAGAAAAATTTCAAATTACCAAGAGTTCAAAATAACAGGAGTTTAAATAACCAAGAGGGAGGGAGGAAAAAATCAAGTAAACAAGAGTTTGATCAAAATTCATGATTTATTATTTTAAACATTTGTACAATTATTCACAAATGTTCATTTTGAAAAGAAGTCCGTAATTTTCTGTTGAGTGAGCGACTTCAGTCTATCATTGTCCAATGAATTTTCGATAGTGGTGAGAGCTGCGAAGAAATCGTCACTTGTGTCGGTTCTGAGGGCGTAGAAGCGTAGGGTAGTAAGAGATCTCCTTGCCTCGCTCAAAGTGACTGGAATTGGCGGTTGTTCTTCTTTGTTTTCTTCCTCGTCCTCATCCAGAGGGGCCAAATTCAACAGTTCGGCATCGGTTAGGGCACCGTGGACACTGATGTCATCGTCAACATGAGCATAATCCTCAAATGTTAATTCTCCATAGTTAGGTAGAAGTCCCCACCCTGAGTCAGAATTTGTAATTTTTGGCGGCTCCGATGACTGTTCTACGTTTTCGGTTTGCTTAAACCCGCACTTTCTGAAGCAGTTATAAATAGTGGTAGGGTTGACATTTCTCCAGGCCTTATCAATCATGATTATAGCGGTCAAAACTGTTATGATTACCTTCTCACCTTTTTCAATGCTATCCAGCACAAGAGAAACAATTTCTCTACGGTAGAGAGTTTTAACATTTTGAATTATGCCTTGGTCTAACGGTTGCAATCTTGATGTCGTGTTGGCTGAAAAAAAAATCAATTTTACGTGGTCTAATGGTGGTGGGTTATTATGCACGGTGCAGTTGTCCAAAAACAGTAAGATTTTGCATTTTTCCTTTTTCATGTCACTGTTCACTGAGGTCAGCCACTCATTAAACAACTCTGTCGTCATCCACGATTTTTTGTTTGACCTATAAGCTGTGGGCAGCGATTTTATTCCTTTAAAACAGCGTGGTTTTGCAGATTTCCCTATAATAAGTGGTTTCAATTTTTGAGAACCGTCCATGTTATACGCTAAAAGAACAGTTAATCTATCCTTGCTGAGTTTCCCTCCATGACACTTTTCGTCTTTGAACGTCAGAGTGCGATCAGGAAGACATTTATAAAAAAGCCCGGTTTCATCTGTGTTGAATATGTTCCTTGGGTCATAGCCATTCAAAAGTTGGTTTAGTTCGTCAATCCATTGAGAACAAATGGAAATATCCACGCTGGCACTCTCTCCGCAGATTTTTTTAAATGTGATGCCGTGTCGATTTTTGAAATTTGAGAGCCACCCCTCACTTGCTGCAAATCCTTTAATTCCAAGAGACTGCGCAAAAGACTTGGCTTTTTCCTTCAACATGAAACCGCCGACGGGAACGTTTTGTCCTCTACACTGACGAATCCACTTAAGCAAGCACTCTTCAAGACGGGGAAATTCACCCTGGTGTGACCTTTTTCTACTCGCAATTAAGGCACTTCCGGTGATGCGATCTTTGTTTTTCAAAATCATCGACAATGTCGATGGTAAAATGCCAAACTGTTTAGCGACATCTTTTTTTAATTGTCCATCCTCCACAGCTTGAATCACACGCTTTTTTTCACTTATGGAAAGACACTTGTTCTTTCTTGAATTCATTTTAATAACACAAATCAAACATTAACATGACTCACTTTAACGTTTGAAGGAAGACTGGAATGCGAACTGCAAACTCACTCATATCTCATTTATATAAACAATCGACAGGTCTGTACATGTATGTAAACAAACGACAGGTCTGTGCATGATAAACACTTCAAATTATAGAGAGTAGGGAAGCCCGGACTTCAAATTATTGCATGTTGGCGGGCAAGATACTATTCCTTCAACTTCAAATTACCGAGGGAACCAATTAATATTGATTTTATTCAATTTATCGAGTATTTTTCAAGGGACCGGGAAAAATTTCAAATTATCGAGAGATTCAAATTAACGAGTGTCAAATTATCGAGAGTCGACTGTAATGGTATGCGATAATATTTGTATTATCAATAGTATTGATACACTGAAAAAGAGTAATAATGATGATGTGTAATCACTTATTAACACATTTAATTATTAAAATTTAATTCATTGTGATGACTTACCTTTTAGTCCAAGGTTCGTCGCACGAACTGCGACATACAAGTATGACCTTCAGGTTACCTTAATAACGTACTCGACTCGCTTTTCATTTGAAACAAATCTAATTTAATTGCATTCTCTACTTTCTTTCAAATACACACCTTACTCATCCTTCTACCTCAATTCACATATTATTGCAGCTCTTTTTTTCTTTTTAAAACAGATATAACATAAACATTTATTTTAACATTTTAACTTATTCTAATATATTTATGAATCTATCAAAGCGACCCAGATTGCCCATCCACTCACTCATACGAAAACCCCCTTTTATATATTTACTTTAAACCCCCTTTTATATAAAATCATAATAATTTTGATTTGGATACAGTTACAGTTTACCGTGGCGTCTCCGTTGACCGCATGGCGCGTCACACACACTATTCCTGTTTTGATAAAAAATGTTATTGTTCCATTGGTTTTGGAAGCTGCACTTAGTCACTGGTTTATACCACTTTACTTTGATTTATACTTTTTTTATTTATACATACTGTTTCGGTCGGTTGAAATTTCCGGCCCGCTAGCCGGTGGTATTTATCCGGCTGCGGCCATGGTAGTTAGTCGACTGGGGAGAGCGTTACCAAAAAATCTCCCACCCCATCGGGTTGCTGGACAGGAAAACCAATGCCTTCTTGTGTGAAAATGTTCGTCACTGTACCCAAAGTACGCTGTTGTTCATGTGCATTTGGGCTGACGATATTTTGAGGCCACTAGTCACGTCACTCAAGTGGGTGTGGTTTGTCCGTATTTCCGTCAGCATCCCGACCGCATGGCGAACAAATTTTACAAATTCGACATCTTGCTTGGCGTCCCTTCCGCACGCCTGTTGGTGTTCGCGCGCACTAGTGTGTCACACACATTTGATTTCTTGGAATTGTAATGCGTCTTGCCGTGCCCGGTTGCAAAATTACAACGTTGTTACTGCGTTCTTTGTTTGACTGTAACCGTTTTACGTAGGGGACTCGCTGCTGTATTTATACATTGATTAAAATATGAAATAAAATAAAACACCCCATTTTGCCCCATTACAATACCCCCCCCCCAATGAGAGGTCTTTTGTCGAGACAGAAGAACTCTCATTGCTACCCCTAAGAGGATTGGTGAGGATATGGCGCCAACAACCCCCTTTTAATACTTTACACATCATGGGTAAACTACCCCCCTAGTTCGGCGACTATAGCTGCACCTGAACGAGATTACTGGACTTCTCTACTCGAGATCCCAACACCATAAACTCGGACTGGTACGCACCATAGTACACCTAACCTTCTATCATTCCACCCCAAAATCCAAACCCTGGCATTATACCATGTCCTATCCTCCACCGATATGTTCCCCCTTTCATGCACACTGGGTCGCTTTTGGCAAGTACTGGGTGCATACACATACTCATTTCTATATTCTAAACAAATTCAATTTTCTACTAATAAACATACAAATTTTCTACTTCAACTCACTCCTAAAATATTTCGTTTTTCAAATTTCAACTTCTTTTCGCAAATTAACTTTACGTTTTCAACTCAAAACACAGCAGCTAATTAAATTCAAATCATTCAAGTTTCGTTCAAAAATTCATTTAAGTTCAAAATCAACCTGTTATATTACCATTACTTTCATCCAAAAAAATAAAAAATCTTTTACATGAATCTATCAAATCTATCAATTTTCTTCACTACTACTAATAATCATAAAAAACAAATAAACTGAACATCTTATTAAAACATAAATTCACTTATCCTAACATTTGGTTATACATATATCCTAAACAATATAATTCCCTAACCACACTAGTAATACATATAAACAACAATATACTCAGAGAACCGCAAACATCATCTATATAGCAGATATAAAAAAATAAATTTTTTTTTTTTCAAAAAGTTTTAATTTACTAAAATATCTCTTTTATCGATCGAAAAAAAATTTAAATCATTTAATTTAATTCAGGAACGACATTGTGTGAATTAATTATCAGAAAATGGTTCTGTCTCCAACATCAGTCATCAGCTGATCTCTCTGGGTCAAGTGAACGACCTTGACATATAGACACTACACAAAGCTACACTGTAAAATACATGAACATCTTTAAAATTTTTACCTTCAAACATAATACAACATAATAAAATAGAACATTCAAAATTAACATGGTTATTATTATCTTACAATAAACAATAAAATTTACATTTAAATTGACCAAAAATTACACATTTTATAGCTTTATATCATTCTCAAATTCTATTAAAATCTGTCACTTGTTTCAATTATTTTTACATTTTGACTATGACTTTGTTTCTTTAATATTTTCATTCTCAATTTGTTTGGGTGACTCTCAATTATTCAGAATGATTTGATTTTCTAACTTGGCATTTACATATAATCTTACCCCCCTTCTGACTCTAATGCTCACTTAACAGCTTTTATCTAGTATGACACCCATCTATCAACATCTACCAACATTCTCTACCTCTAACTTACTACTCTAACTCATTTCGCATCATTCTATCCTTATAACAAAATACTCTCTACCCCTTTGTACTCAGGATGTGTGTTCCCTTCCCAATGCTCATTCCCTTATTTGGTTCCTGGACCCTCCCTAGGCAACCCTTTCCGGCACATATCGGTTCCCCTCCCGCCACAACGCTTTTCGTTGAGGACTCCTTATCACATCACCCCCCTTACAAATTTCCCACTTATCTAATTACTCTTTAAGCGCATCACTTTCATCTACAAAATATCTCCCTTTATTTATTACCTCAATATATCAATCATTACTCTACATATTTTCCTCATAGCTACTGTGTCACTATCAATACTCAAATTCTACATTACACTTACTCCCACAACAATCTTATTTTGTTCAACGCCCCTTTAAACTTAACTTGTATTGGTTTAATGTACTAACTCAATAATAATCACCCAAATTCTAACATTTACCCCATTTCACATTACATTAAGCATTGAAAATTCAAAACTATTTCAAATACATCTCCATCACTTACTTAAAACATTACAAGTTTATTATTGACACCTTTAATTATTGAAACATCTGCAAATCTGTAACGTTTATTTTGAAAATATTTATAAAATTGTACAAGTAGTAAATAATAGCTAAAAATAATGTGTACTAGCAGTTATATTTGACAAAGAAGTATGTGAGGGTGTGTGAAGGGAAAGTTTGTAAGACTGTCCTTTTGGCATTGTAACCTACAGACAGCTTGATGTGTTACGGCTGTAAAGTTAATTGTTTGACAGAAGAGTGACACTTTATGTGAGACGTTGTATTTCGCATCAGGCAGCTGCTCTGAGTGAAGAAAGGCATAATAACCCCCAGTAAACCAATCTACCCTTTTTAAAACTTTGACACAGACTGAAAACAAAGAGTTTGTCAATTCGATACGGTACAACATTAGGTGCCAGAACAATTGCAACGTAGAAATTTGACGAAAGTCGTGATTACAAAGGAAGATTCGTTCCAGACTCAAAACAAAGCCAGAGTGCAACTTGAAGATAAACAATGGTGCAGCAGATCGAACAATACCAGTATTGTATCTATGTCAAAGCGTAACAGAAATTGGACACTAGGAGACGGCCACGAGAGACAAAGAAATGTCGCCTGATGTACAAGGGGAAAGTGAAACTCACAAATTCTGGAGTGCTTGAATGAGATTCCTAGTAAATAGAGAAAACGGCTGTAGGAACAATCAGGACGAATGGTAGTTCGACAAGAGAATCACGTGTAAAGCAGAGATACTCGAAAACCAATGACGAATATACAATTTGTCACACTGGCTAAAGAACCAATAAGAGTATCCAAGCAGATGGAAGATTCAGCAGAGGTAGGCGGGAGGAGAGTTTACTTGGTAGATCTCAGAACAGAAAAACGGCAGTCTAGTACTCATCTACAAAGTGATCACCACGAGTCATCTTAACTTGGTAACAATGTTTAGTCATCGATTCATTACATAAGCGTGAACAACTACAAGCGTTCGACACAATTTCAGAAGTGCGCATATCTAGAGTCTTGAGAACGGTTACTTCACTGCGAACATTCAATTTCTCAAAGTGAACAATGAAGTGAATACGACAAATCGTACGAAACTCGTTGTTATAATTCTCACTAAATTCTAAACTCATAGCAAGAGAGTTGAACAGTTAATCGCGTTCGACAGACTATTAGTATAAAGTAATATCACGCGAAGTCAACATGTAAAACAGACTTTACAATTAATTAACTTCACCGTAATTTAAACAAAGTGTCGGAGAATACGGATACACAGTACAATACTAAGTGAAGACAAATTCAATTAACAGACATTCTACAATTACAAATAATTCACAAGAAACTATAAACATTACAGCAGCTTTTACATAATACAGAACACATCAACAGAGAGACTCAGTGCATATTCTACAACAGAGACATTAGACATAAAATCAGCAATCTAAACAACTACTTTAAAAAACATTATACATAAACTTTACCAACATCAATTAAGGACACTCATATTCAACACAATACGAGTGCCGTTAAAAGTGAACAGTTCGAGAATTCTTCAATAATTAAACAGTGATCGTGAGGTGCAGTGACCGCGAAGGGATACGTAATCTACAACGACTACGGAGACCAGCAACTTCTAAACACAGAGGACCACATGATGTCACCGAGAGTATGAACTACGAATAATCAACGCTCTCAAACTAATGGTACTTTAGAGTTAAGTCAATAAACTCAATTCATTCAAGTCAAAGAACTCACACTAATAATTAAGTAACCTTGAGAACTGCCTCTCAGTGCTCTGCATTCGACTGAAGCGAAATAAAACGTCAATTAGTAAATTCTTAAAAAAATCATATCTAAACAGTAATCTAAATTTGCCAAATACAATTGTAGATTATAATTTACAATTATAAGTGTTAGAAAATTATTAAATGTTAATTAATCGCGATTTCAGAGATACTCATTGTTAAGATAAGAGAAGTGATTCTACTTAAGGAAATATCCATACAGAGTGTTATATTTGTAATTTGCTACAACTTAATTAATTAAATAAGCATTAGACATAATATTGTTGTTGTGTGTTTGGCAAATGAATCCTTTATATCCACATCCTTGTAGATATGAGGTGGCGCCCGGGAAATTGAAACATTTTGGCAGTAAGTGATTTTTTAATTATTAATTTATTACTTGTTTAACCACCCCAAGTAAGAATTCTCTATAAATCATTTATAAGTGACATATTACATATATAACCCCAGCAATCAGCTGATGTTCCTGGTCAGGTCAATGACCTTTCTATAGATACATTTTAACAATTATATAAAGTACACATTTTTATAATCCTTATCCCTAACATACTACATACAATTAATACAAATACACAAAATTACATAGTTATCATTCTACAATGTTACTTGAATTCATTACAATTAAATCTGGTACTTAAAATCATTTTGCTCTCATAGGGACATACATCGCTACTCATTGAGTCATAGTCATAGCAACAGTTACTGAACAGCTCTTTGGATTGTCAACCCCCCAACTCTCTCTATAGAGTCATGTTATAAGTTGACCGCCCGCTGTTTACAGAGGTCGTCACCCTCTCACTGAATTTTCAGCTACACTCCTATTTCATCATTTACTTAAAGTCCCCCCTTATCCCCCTGGCTTGTAACTGCCATCTCCTTTTCCACACACACTATTGTTTCCTGCTGGTGGACTGTGGCGTCCATTTGCATTCCCAAGAACTGAAGTTTACATATATAAGGTATAGACGCTGCCTATACCGTTCTTGGTTCAGCGTTATATAAAAATTCGGTATTACTGATGTCCGAGGACACCAGTAATCCTACTAAAATGATTCACGCACCCTTATTACGGCACTACCGACACCTTCGACGATAGCCGCTGTTCCATAGTTATGTAGTTTCCCCTGAGTTACCCCCCTGTCAATTTCAAAGTTCACCAATTTAGTATCTACTTACATAATTCCACGGCCAGGGTCTGGTGAAACCGTGACCGCCCGAAATGTGGGGAAACTACCAAAAGACATATAAGGCTCACACTGACACCGTTACTACAATTCACGGAAGGTCAACTCTTATATGTTTGGGTATATTTTACTTAATTTTTTCTTTTATATTCATTCAACATCTCTAAGATTCATATATACATGTACTTTACATTTACACATCAAACACTTTGCTTTATATAAATTGCATTATAAAATTCATACTTACAGTACATCATTCAAAACACATGATTCCTGTCATTGACACAAAATATAAACAACTGTTACCACCATGTATACAACTCCATTTATCTTCTGAAACATTTTAACATTCATAAGATTCCATAATTAAGTACACTTTATATTTACTTATTTCTTCTTTATTATCCAGTTTAAACCTCATACAAATAATTTAAACTCATCATCAAAATCTCTTTATAACAATTTAAATCAACCAAAATATTTAAACATCTCAAATTATTTTAATTCCATCAATTATTAACACAACATATTTTAATTACTTTACTCCAAAACAATTACAATTCATTTATTACCTTCATAATTATTCTTGTTATTTATTTAGTCTACCAAAATATTATTATTATTATTAAATTGATTTCTACTATCAACACACATTGTTTACATTACATACTTGTTATAATACAAACACCATTAATTTCATTAAAATTTATTTACAATTCTTGTCATTATTTTTCTGTTTACCACACTTCATTTCATAAGTTAGCAAGGTCACAACCATAAATTAAAATATTTAAAATGTCCATTTACTTATTTTTTAATCAACCTCCATCATCGTATAATAGCCTTATTTTTATATAATAATTATCGTCCTTTATCACACTAGTTATACTATTATTATTGTAATGACCATTATCAACATAGCATTTAACACCATCATTACCTATTAATTCATAAGACCCGTCTACATTGGTAATTTCAGTTCTGTCTCCATCAGTATTTTTGTTCAATATAAGGTAAGTTATTTTATCATCATATTCATTTACTATATCAATCACAACATCAGGTAAGTTATTATCATTTATAAAGGTATCATCAAAATATTCATCTCTCTATATTTCATACTGTAAGTCACTTTTTTCATCTCTCTCAATATCTAAACTCTGCACTAACATTCCATAACTTCTATTAACCTAAAAAATCTCTATTTCTCTCTTTCTCTTTCTCTCATCACAATACCTCTCATAACCCCCCTGAACTATCTCATTCCATGCAAAGGGCACAACACACTTACTATATGTCTTGGCACTTCCAAGACCATCACAAAAAATAAAGGGACCATTTGAAGACACCTCGTCTTCCAAACAACTACTGGAGGAAACTCTGTCCTCATACAACATTTGTGAAACCTCTGTTTCGCCATAAACTTGGGGAAAACTTGCCCTTTGCCCCTCTAAACTTTCATCACACTCTCTCACACTTTCATCAGCACTCTCTAACAACACTTCGTTACTAAATTCTACTTCAACAAAATCTTCCTTATCACTCTCAACATTAATCACCTTATTCTCTAATACCACGTTTTTACACATATCATTATAATTCTCACTTGTTTTACAGTCATCACTTACATTGTTATTAATTATTTGAGTTGCTTTACTTTTAATTTGTTCCTCTACCGACTCTACCACTCTCTCAATACTCTGTTCTAATCTGTTAAAGTTAGTTTCTAATATTTCATTGTTTTTTTTCTAAATGCATATTAGTTTCATTAATCTGGTTTTTTAACTCATCAAATTTATTATTTTGTTCATCAAATTTGGTGTCAAAACCACTCTTTACTTCGCTAAACTTAATACTTTGTTGCTCTAAAATTAATTGCAACATATTCATTACCTTATCATTACTATCTACCATTTGTTTATTTTGAATAGGTGTCGATTGATGTTCAGTGTTTTTCAATATTTTCGACTCTGTTAACTGGCATTCAATATTACTGTCAGTGAAGCTGACTTCATCATTATTTTTGTTATTCTTCCTACTTAATTTTGGGGTTGTTTGAATCCCCGAGTCATTTGAAACATTTATTTCACTTGTAACATTTAGTTCTATTTTATTGTCCTAACCCACATTTGGAGTCGAATGGACCTCAACATTATTCATAATAGCTGATTCATCAAAATTGTCAACATTAGTTATTTCATTTACATCGTTTTCATTATTTCCTGCCATTTTTAAGTTGTAAATTTACTGATTTTGTGTTTAACTAATTCTTAATTTACACATACAACATCTTATATTTAATCTAACCTTGATTTGTTGTTTTATATTGTTACAAAGATGTTTGTGGCTGTGTTGTTCCTCTATCGTTTAAGCCCCGCGATGGAAGCCACTTTGTAACAAGGATGTTTACTTGTGTTTGTAAAAATTAATTAAAGTTTAAATGTTTAATGTTGTTTGTTGTTAAACGTGTCAAAATGTATGCTCTCAGTCGTGTATGGGTAAACCGTATTCTGCTCTGCCGCATTCAAACGTTGCAAACGTTGCCGCCTCGCCACCTGATTGGCGTACAGCTCTCTGCAGTATTACCCAGCTTGCGTCTCGCTTTAACGCCTTCACTTCAATAATTACTAGTCGTAATTCTAAATTAACGGAATCAAACATACAGCATATTGAGAACATTTATTAATCCTTTAGAATATTTCACTTGGTTTATTATACATCAAAATTCGTTTTCGGCACCGGCTATTACAATTGTGTAGTTGGTACTTGCTCAGCTCAGTTGTTTACAATCAGTCAATAACGCTAGTTTACAGTAAAAATTATCGTTTTTTCTCAGGGGTGTAAAGTCCTTTTGGCTACAGAAATATATACTTACGGCTAACACACAACAAGTTATAATAATTCTTACTATTAATTACATAAATAAATCGATATCTCATTACATTTGACTAAGTAATCACCAATGAAAACTTGTGAAGCAATTTATGGTTATGTTTCATTTGCCAGAAGTTCGTTATTAGAAGATTCGTTAATTATTTATCATAATTTACTTTCTTAATAATTGTTAATTTATTATAGTTAAATAGTGAATTTAAATAAGCATTTATTTTGACTCGGAATAGTGATCATTGATTTTGAAGTAGTTATATTTAATTCAGACCAAAATTTGTGAATATGCTTAAAGGGATAATGTTTATACTCATCAGTTACTTGTTGCTGAAGATCCTGATGTCGTCTTCTTCGATAGATAACTCCTGGGCTGTCGTCTTCTTCTATGGATAATTCCTGTCGTCTGTTTCCCTCGTCTCGGCACTTTTCTTTGCTACTTCAGGCCTCGTAATTCTTCAGTTGGTGTCGTCTTCTTCTTTTAGGAGGTTCCACTGATCTTCATATAGTGTCCGTGGTCGTCTTTCTTCGTCACGGCGTCGCTTCGTCTTCTTTGGATCACTACGGTTTGTTAAATTAATTTTTTATAAATAAAATTTACGTTCAGGATTCCCTGTACTGTTGTACTTGTCTTCTATTAGTTTTAAATAGGTTTGAAATTGTTTGAAGAATAATAATTTAATGTTAATACGAGAGCTACTCGGTCCACCCTCTGGCGTTGGTTAATAATGACTTACTGAAAATCTAACGGTTTTTTGGCGTTATTTTTCTTGTTGCTATGGTTACTTAATAAATTATGCTAATTTTTCATTGGTTATTAACTCAGGTTATTGTTAGGATTTATCGTCTTTTTTCGTCTATTTCTACCAAAATATCTTCAACTGAAGATTACTACTTTGTTCTAATAGCTAGGGTCATCACATTAGTACCATTCTTCCTAATTTTTTATGATGAACATTTTGATACCCCTCATGCCTACTTTTGGATAGCTAATTACATTTTTACTATTTTCCCAATTTTACATCTTACACATATTTTATTCAAAATTAGTTGTTAATCACATATTTTGGTACTATGAATACCCACTTACATGGTTTAATCATTTGGCACGTTCTGCCTTAACTTTGGATTATTATTTGTTCTCAAATTAATAAATTTATGTTCAACAGTTTGGCTTAGAGCCTAGATTCCATTCTACTTCCATCTAACATTTCTTACTAACATTCCTGGTAACTCTAATACAATTTACAAACAAAACAAACAATAAACATCGGTATCCCTAACTCTAATTCTTACTATTAAACATTTCTTTTCAGGTTCTACCCTGAAATAACTTTTAATTACTGTTATCTGCTTACCCTACAATTTACTCTATGCTATGATTTTCTGAACACAAACAAAATTCTTAATACTTACTTAAAGAAACTTAAAGAAACTCTTATAATACTATTGACAAACTGTTCCTTGTATGCTATGTCCTATCTACTATTCCCTTCACTTAAACACCGTGTTAGTCCTTCTTAATTTGCTATACACTCTGATACCTTAACTCTTACCTTAATATATAATCTTGATATCTTATTACCTAAATTAACAATATTACAATTAGTTCAATCTTACCTACTAGTGCACAGTATATCACAAATTGTTTATCTGTTTAACATAGTTGGCTTACATAATATTTAGTTCTACACTCTCACTACACTTTTTCTTTCATTAGAAAGTTTCTATAATTACTACCCTGCTCACTTTGTTTCATTATTTTATACCTATCACTTCACTACTTATTTAGTTTTACACACTTTTGGGCTTATTTACTTGTTTATTCATGGGTTGTCTGATTATTTTAAATCACTGTGTGATTATGGTCATTTATAACTATTTACCTCCAAATCACACTGATCACTTTTGGTCATCATTCTAATATTGCTTTTGTTTTGGGCTCAAAGTATTGTTTATAGCCTTTGGCCATTACTATTACAATTAGTTTGGGGTATGGTTAGCTTCTAACCCCCCTACATTATATTATACAAGTACATTCTTTAAATAATAAGATACATGTGATACTATTACCCTTCATTAATCTTATTGTCCTAGCTACATCTCATATGCTACAGACATCAATTCATTACTAAATTTACAATATTCTGTTCACTTTTTGGGATGACTTGATTGTACTTAAACTTCTTCTTCACTGTCTCTTGGTTTTCTTTTGGTTCCTATCCGATCTATTGTGCCAAGTCTGTCGGGTTAATAGTCATTTGTCATTTATTGGGTTACTGGGTTATTGATCTTTAAGTTCATAAGTTTTTTGCCTTTTACTCTTATTTTCAACTGTTTATTTTATAATTAAATACCATTGAATTCTTGCTACCTTATGTCATGTTACATAATGCATCGCTACCAAAATTGATTATTTCGAAACAAAGATTATTAGATTTTTTCTGAAATCATCAATATAGTTCATTTTATCAAGTTGTTATTATTCAGGAATTCCTCCATCGCTACTTCTTCTGTATTCATTCTTTATTAAGTCATGGTTCATAATATAATAATTGGTATTATTTTTTTTTCTTTATTATTCCCCTTTATGTTCTATTTCCCTAAAATTTTTCTTCTCTCTCCTTCATATAAATTGGTAATAGTCAGAGGGCACGTGTGGCTCTATTACTCTGCTATCCATTTATACACATTTTGAGTTCAGAGGCCTTGCCTATCTGCTCAATAACATATGTTGGACGTATCTCAACATAAAATCATCACATAATAATATTCATAATAATTATAATAATAGTCGTTCATTTCCGACTCACATAATATTAATACAATAAAACACTTTTGGGATTAATTATTCTTTCTTTCATACAATACAACTCATGACCTTTCATTTCAATAACTTATTTGGATTCCTTTGTTTTAAGCTTGTGGCGATATTTAATAGGCATTTTGTATTGTTTTAAGAGCTTATTCTATGTGGTAGTGATTCTATTTGTCATCACTCTAATGCTCATTGATATTTAATTAACATTGTAGCTGGTTTTGACTCATTTATATTTTTTCATTGATAGCTCAGCTAATCTGCCAGTGTTATTTTTTATTTGATTGTTTTGGTTTCTTCTTTTGTGAAACATTAATTTCTATTTATCCCCTTTTTGTGATAGGGTTTGTTAATGATGTTATGTAGCGTCATCATTATTTGTGTAATATTTAATTATTTTATATCTCAATTTTTATGATATTTCATTATACATTTCCAAAATTTACATGTTTTTACACATTTTGTTTCACACTTGGTCGTAAGTTTAGCCTTACTTTGTTTTGAACTTAGCTTATCTTTCTTCTAAATTCCCTCTCATTTATAATAATAATGGTTCCAATCAAATACTTACTGTAAGTTGTGCTTACATTACTTTTGAATTTTGATAATAGTTACCCACAAAATTCTCTTTAATTTTCTGACACTGGTTCATAATACTTTTTTAAAGAAGACTGGTTATAAGTCCCTTTTATCTTTTTAGTTGTGATTTCACTTATGACATAGGTATTATTTTTATTATCTTTCATTATGAGGTAGGGTATTTATTTTGTTATATAATGGACCCTGTTATATACATTCATTTTTCTTATAAGTTAATCTTCTCATTTATTACCATCTCACTACTAGTTCGGGCCATAACTTTGCGGCGTAGTTGCATGGATCATCATCGTCATCCAAATTGAGGGGACCAGCATTAGGTTCTGGGCCATCCTCCGCCAGGACATGGTTTACTCGAACTATCTGGGCTTCCTGGTTGTTATCAGGTTGGTTATTGTCCGTTTCTCTCAGTCTCTCGACTGAGTCGTCATTGTTGAATCTCGCCCGCTCCCGGCTTCTCCTATCTTCTTCCGGACTCCTGCTCCTTCTTCTGTAACCACGTCTTCTGTCGTCTCGGGCACTGACATAATTTACTTGTCGCCTGTGTGGTTGATTCTGTGTCGACGGGTTATTATTATGGTACTGGTTATTTGGTCTGTTGTACCCACCTCCATTTTGGTTGTTTCCCCTGTTATAAGGATGGTTACCATTATTATTGTTATTGGG
This sequence comes from Magicicada septendecula, assembly GCA_034769895.1. Lineage (NCBI taxonomy): Eukaryota > Metazoa > Arthropoda > Insecta > Hemiptera > Cicadidae > Magicicada > Magicicada septendecula. The sequence goes on from CM068370.1 coordinate 112,234,152, forward strand.
GTAATTCTGATTGTGGTTTCTTGGGTAATTATTGTTGTTGTTTTGATTATGGAACCCTCGATAATTATTGGGGTTAGATGGCGGATGGTTGGCCGGGATGTGGTTTCCCTGTGGTCCACTTGGCTGATTTCGGTTGTCATAATTTCTATAGTTTGGTGAATTCTTTTGTCTGTTCAAGACATAGTGTTTCTCCCGCTCGTACTCTCCCAATAATGCGGCCATCTCTTGTATAGTTTTAATGCGTCCGCTTAAACGGCTTTTCGTGATCTCGCCGTCATAGTGATACGCCAATTGCGTCACTAGGCACTCTTCCGGGATGTTGGGTTCGAGGTTCCTTGCTATGCTCACCTTACCTAAAAAGTAAGCGGTTGGTGACTGTCCTAGGTAAGGGTCGAATCTGCCATTGCTTATATTGTTTCTCACCACGTGCTGAGTTGCCTCCGACCAGTATTTGTCTTTGAATAATTTCTTGAATTCATTGAAATTATTTATGTCTGGTCTTACCGCCGTCCACCAATTATCATGGACTTCTTTAAACATGTCATCTATCATGCTCTTGATTATAGTCCACCTTGTCTCTCTGGTTCGGGCTAAGTTTTCCTCCACTCGTTCTATAAACTCAATCGGATTACGTTTATAGTTTTTAAAGTTTATGGTCTCCCTATTTTCACTGCATAACACATGTGAGGTCATGATTGGTCGATCCTTCAATGCGTTGATCTCCTCTTGTAGGCGTAGCTCTCTAGCCCTAAATTCAGCTATTTTCCCTTCTTGGGCGGTTGTGGTGTCCTTCACTTCACTTACTGACGCGTCCAATCTGCTATAGTTCTCTTCTACTCTGGTTTGTATCTGTTCTAGTTTGTTGTTGGTTTCCTTTTGGAGTCCTTCAACCCTCCTCTTACCTTCGCCTTCAACTTCATTCACCTTGATTAAAATTTCTTCTCTGACTTGCATCATTACTTCGCTGGTTTTCTCTATCTTCTCTTCCGTCTCCATTACAGTTTGTTTCAGTTCTTCTCTGTACTCAGTCAACTGTTGCTGCAATGTATCTTGGTTATATTCCATTTTATCATTCAACGTCTCGATATCTTCCTTCATCAGCCTCAAAGCTTCACTGGTTTTCTCATTACTTCTCTCTATCTTCTCACTAATCAATTTATTCTCCTCCTTCAACTTCTGTGTCAGTGTTTCATTTAATGATTCAAACTTCTTGTCTAGTTTTTCATTCTGTTTCTTGGAATTATCTTCAAACTTCTTGTCCATTTTCTTGAAATTGTCATTTATTGACTCAAATTTCTTATTCAATTCTTCGTTATTTTGTTGTAATAATTTTTTATTGTCCTTCATTTCTTCCTTCATTCTCTCTTCCTGCTTCCTGGAATTGTCATTTAATTCTTCCTTAGTTCGGTCCATTTTCTCATTCATTTCCTTCAAGGTTTCATTAGTTTGTCGATTCTCCTCTTTGATTAGTTCCCACAACTTTTGTAAATCCAGGCCTCCCCTGGCTTCCTCCTGTTGTGCGGGTTTATCTATTTCCATGGGAGTCAGTAATTCTTCGACATCTTCTACCGAAGTTATTTCCTTTTCCTCCATTCTGGCACCTTTCTCGATCTCCTTTTCTAATCTCCTTGCTTCCTCTTCCGCCTCCTTTTCGCGTAGCTTAGCCCGTCTTGTGCCGATTGGTTCCCGTTCCATTTCCGTAGTCGCCGCTAGAATCTGTAAAGTTTAAAGATATGTTTCCTTACCTATTCTAGCCCCACGTTGGGCGCCACTTTGTTACAAAGATGTTTGTGGCTGTGTTGTTCCTCTATCGTTTAAGCCCCGCGATGGAAGCCACTTTGTAACAAGGATGTTTACTTGTGTTTGTAAAAATTAATTAAAGTTTAAATGTTTAATGTTGTTTGTTGTTAAACGTGTCAAAATGTATGCTCTCAGTCGTGTACGGGTAAACCGTATTCTGCTCTGCCGCATTCAAACGTTGCAAACGTTGCCGCCTCGCCACCTGATTGGCGTACAGCTCTCTGCAGTATTACCCAGCTTGCGTCTCACTTTAACGCCTTCACTTCAATAATTACTAGTCGTAATTCTAAATTAACGGAATCAAACATACAGCATTGCAGATTGAGAACATTTATTAATCCTTTAGAATATTTCACTTGGTTTATTATACATCAAAATTCGTTTTCGGCACCGGCTATTACAATTGTGTAGTTGGTACTTGCTCAGCTCAGTTGTTTACAATCAGTCAATAACGCTAGTTTACAGTAAAAATTATCGTTTTTTCTCAGGGGTGTAAAGTCCTTTTGGCTACAGAAATATATACTTACGGCTAACACACAACAAGTTATAATAATTCTTACTATTAATTACATAAATAAATCGATATCTCATTGCATTTGACTAAGTAATCACCAATGAAAACTTGTGAAGCAATTTATGGTTATGTTTCATTTGCCAGAAGTTCGTTATTAGAAGATTCGTTAATTATTTATCATAATTTACTTTCTTAATAATTGTTAATTTATTATAGTTAAATAGTGAATTTAAATAAGCATTTATTTTGACTCGGAATAGTGATCATTGATTTTGAAGTAGTTATATTTAATTCAGACCAAAATTTGTGAATACGCTTAAAGGGATAATGTTTATACTCATCAGTTACTTGTTGCTGAAGATCCTGATGTCGTCTTCTTCGATAGATAACTCCTGGGCTGTCGTCTTCTTCTATGGATAATTCCTGTCGTCTGTTTCCCTCGTCTCGGCACTTTTCTTTGCTACTTCAGGCCTCGTAATTCTTCAGTTGGTGTCGTCTTCTTCTTTTAGGAGGTTCCACTGATCTTCATATAGTGTCCGTGGTCGTCTTTCTTCGTCACGGCGTCGCTTTGTCTTCTTTGGATCACTACGGTTTGTTAAATTAATTTTTTATAAATAAAATTTACGTTCAGGATTCCCTGTACTGTTGTACTTGTCTTCTATTAGTTTTAAATAGGTTTGAAATTGTTTGAAGAATAATAATTTAATGTTAATACGAGAGCTACTCGGTCCACCCTCTGGCGTTGGTTAATAATGACTTACTGAAAATCTAACGGTTTTTTGGCATTATTTTTCTTGTTGCTATGGTTACTTAATAAATTATGCTAATTTTTCATTGGTTATTAACTCAGGTTATTGTTAGGATTTATCGTCTTTTTTCGTCTATTTCTACCAAAATATCTTCAACTGAAGATTACTACTTTGTTCTAATAGCTAGGGTCATCACATTAGTACCATTCTTCCTAATTTTTTATGATGAACATTTTGATACCCCTCATGCCTACTTTTGGATAGCTAATTACATTTTTACTATTTTCCCAATTTTACATCTTACACATATTTTATTCAAAATTAGTTGTTAATCACATATTTTGGTACTATGAATACCCACTTACATGGTTTAATCATTTGGCACGTTCTGCCTTAACTTTGGATTATTATTTGTTCTCAAATTAATAAATTTATGTTCAACAGTTTGGCTTAGAGCCTAGATTCCATTCTACTTCCATCTAACATTTCTTACTAACATTCCTGGTAACTCTAATACAATTTACAAACAAAACAAACAATAAACATTGGTATCCCTAACTCTAATTCTTACTATTAAACATTTCTTTTCAGGTTCTACCCTGAAATAACTTTTAATTACTGTTATCTGCTTACCCTACAATTTACTCTATGCTATGATTTTCTGAACACAAACAAAATTCTTAATACTTACTTAAAGAAACTTAAAGAAACTCTTATAATACTATTGACAAACTGTTCCTTGTATGCTATGTCCTATCTACTATTCCCTTCACTTAAACACCGTGTTAGTCCTTCTTAATTTGCTATACACTCTGATACCTTAACTCTTACCTTAATATATAATCTTGATATCTTATTACCTAAATTAACAATATTACAATTAGTTCAATCTTACCTACTAGTGCACAGTTTATCACAAATTGTTTATCTGTTTAACATAGTTGGCTTACATAATATTTAGTTCTACACTCTCACTACACTTTTTCTTTCATTAGAAAGTTTCTATAATTACTACCCTGCTCACTTTGTTTCATTATTTTATACCTATCACTTCACTACTTATTTAGTTTTACACACTTTTGGGCTTATTTACTTGTTTATTCATGGGTTGTCTGATTATTTTAAATCACTGTGTGATTATGGTCATTTATAACTATTTACCTCCAAATCACACTGATCACTTTTGGTCATCATTCTAATATTGCTTTTGTTTTGGGCTCAAAGTATTGTTTATAGCCTTTGGCCATTACTATTACAATTAGTTTGGGGTATGGTTAGCTTCTAACCCCCCTACATTATATTATACAAGTACATTCTTTAAATAATAAGATACATGTGATACTATTACCCTTCATTAATCTTATTGTCCTAGCTACATCTCATATGCTACAGACATCTGATTCATTACTAAATTTACAATATTCTGTTCACTTTTTGGGATGACTTGATTGTACTTAAACTTCTTCTTCACTGTCTCTTGGTTTTCTTTTGGTTCCTATCCGATCTATTGTGCCAAGTCTGTCGGGTTAATAGTCATTTGTCATTTATTGGGTTACTGGGTTATTGATCTTTAAGTTCATAAGTTTTTTGCCTTTTACTCTTATTTTCAACTGTTTATTTTATAATTAAATACCATTGAATTCTTGCTACCTTATGTCATGTTACAATATACGTTATGTAATTTTTTACGTACTGTTACTTAACCTTTAAATCAAACTTGTATTCGCTTGTAGGTGCCGATTTATAATTATTTTACAAATCGAGTCTCTGTTCGCAGCGCCAATTGTGTAATCACTTATTAACACATTTAATTATTAAAATTTAATTCATTGTGATGACTTACCTTTTAGTCCAAGGTTCGTTGCACGAACTGCGACATACAAGTATGACCTTCAGGTTACCTTAATAATGTACTCAACTCGCTTTTCATTTGAAACAAATCTAATTTAATTGCATTCTCTACTTTCTTTCAAATACACACCTTACTCATCCTTCTACCTCAATTCACATATTATTGCAGCTCTTTTTTTCTTTTTAAAACAGATATAACATAAACATTTATTTTAACATTTTAACTTATTCTAATATATTTATGAATCTATCAAAGCGACCCAGATTGCCCATCCACTCACTCATACGAAAACCCCCTTTTATATATTTACTTTAAACCCCCTTTTATATAAAATCATAATAATTTTGATTTGGATACAGTTACAGTTTACCGTGGCGTCTCCGTCGACCGCATGGCGCGTCACACACACTATTCCTGTTTTGATAAAAAATGTTATTGTTCCATTGGTTTTGGAAGCTGCACTTAGTCACTGGTTTATACCACTTTACTTTGATTTATACTTTTTTTATTTATACATACTGTTTCGGTCGGTTGAAATTTCCGGCCCGCTAGCTGGTGGTATTTATCCGGCTGCGGCCATGGTAGTTAGTCGACTGGGGAGAGCGTTCCAAAAAATCTCCCACCCCACCGGGTTGCTGGACAGGAAAACCAATGCCTTCTTGTGTGAAAATGTTCGTCACTGTACCCAAAGTACGCTGTTGTTCATGTGCATTTGGGCTGACGATATTTTGAGGCCACTAGTCACGTCACTCAAGTGGGTGTGGTTTGTCCGTATTTCCGTCAGCATCCCGACCGCATGGCGAACAAATTTTACAAATTCGGCATCTTGCTTGGCGTCCCTTCCGCGCGCCTGTTGGTGTTCGCGCACACTAGTGTATCACACACATTTGATTTCTTGGAATTGTAATGCGTCTTGCCGCGCCCGCTTGCAAAATTACAACGTTGTTACTGCGTTCTTTGTTTGACTGTAACCGTTTTACGTAGGGGACTCGCTGCCGTATTTATACATTGATTAAAATATGAAATAAAATAAAACACCATTTTGCCCCATTACAGTGACTATTATAATTATAATAGCAATATGTATTCAATTGTAAATGAATGGTGTAGTCATAAGATCAGATTATTATATGATGATGGGGGTTAGAAAAAGTGAATGAACATTTTAAATATTTTAGTTTATGGTGATGACCTTGCTAACTTATGAAATGAGGTGTGGTAAACAGAAAAATAATGACAAAAAATTGTAAATAAATTTATAGCGAAATTAATTGTGTTTGTGTTGCTATGTATTCTATTTAAACAATGTGTGTCTGTAGCAGAAATTGATTTTAATGATAATAATATTTTATGAGATTAAATAAATAATGAGAGTTTCCAATAAATAAATTGTAATTGTTTTTGTTTAAAAGGAATAAATCCCAAATGTTTAGTACCAAGCCACGTGTTGTTCAATCAAATATATTGGAACTTACCGTCTGCGGCTTTCCAGAAACAGCGTCTTTATAAATTTACATGTTTCGGGACCCTTGTCCCATCATCAGAATTTAAAAGTAATTGTGTATCATTTAAATATGATACACTTGTCAAACACTTAAAATATTAAAATCCAATATAAAATAACTTAATATAACATAATAATATAATATTTACAGCGAGTACGAAGGTTACCGATGTATATCGTATGAAAACCGACCGCGCACTAATTGATGTCTCGCTCCCACCACGACAGTAGCGCAAGGCAGTGTTGTACAATACATTTGATTTGAAGACCAATTTATCATTTAAAACATGCGGCTTGGTACCAATATGATTGTGTGCTTTATAAATTTCGTATTCTTCAAGAGCGTTCAAATAACGCCCTTTCTTACATATGTGAAGGGGTTTCAAATTAGTTTTAAAATTAGTGTAGCTATGATTTTCGGAAATGAGGTGTTCTGCAAATTTTGACTTGACACTGTCCAAACTGTGAAAATGTGTAGGCGGCCTATGTTCTATAAATCTTTTTAAAAAACCACGTCCTGTCTGGCCCACATAAAAAGCGTCGCAATCGTCACATATCAATTTGTAAACACCAGTTTGTGTTCAAGGCTGGTGGTTCTGCGGACACGAAGATTATTCATAATATTAATAGTGGTCTTATAAGTGACCTTGATATTACTGGTTTTACCAAAAATTGACCCAAAGATCTGTGGCATAAGGTATGTGTACGGTGTTGCAATATATTTGCGTGTTGTATTTTCGCGTGTTTTACGTCCAATAATGTTGCTATGTCCTTTCTTATGTTTTCGAAGGATGTTAGTCACCATATTGACATCATAACCATTAGCGACAGCAATGTGTTTAATGGTGTCTAACTCCTCACGGTATTCTTTATCACCGAGGGGCAAAGATAAAAGTCTATAAATCATACTGTGGAAGGCAGCTAATTTTTGTGATAAAGGATGAAATGACTTAGCATGTATTACAAAGTCAGTCGTTGTGGGTTTTCTATATATGTCAAATTGCAACTTTTTATTATTATTGTCCTTAGCAACAGTCAAATCTAGAAAATTCAGTTTACCATTTTCTTCACTTTCAAGCGTGAACCGCATTTTGTTATTGATATTATTCAAATGATTATGTAAATTATCAATTTGTCTTTGTGTACCTTTGTATATTAAAAAGGTATCATCAACATACCTGCCGTAAAATATTATGTTACTCCTGTGTTTGTTATTAGTAAGAATGAATGAATTTTCGAAATTATTTAGGTATATACCTGCAAGAAGACCTGAAAGCTGACAACCTGAATGTGGCCCACCAACAACAAAAAATGGGCCACATTCACATACATAAATAATAAAATGACAAAACTAACAAAACTATTTAAAAACACAGATATAAAAATAGCATACAAAACTAATAAAAATAAATTACAAATTCTAAATAGCTCACACAACAAAGATAATACAACAACTAATGGTATATACAAAATTGAATGCCAAGATTGCAATAAATGTTACATAGGACAAACAAAAAAACAGCTGAAAAAACGTTATTTTGAACACCTAAATGCATACAAAAAACCAGAAATATATAAATCCAATTTAGCCACACATGCAATAAACACAGGACACGAATTCCCAAACATAACCAATGTATCACTAATAAAACATATACCACACAAAGGCACCATAATGAACATTTGGGAAAATTTACAGTATACAAACATAAAACACAAAACAAACTAATACCAGAACAAATACAAATCAATACATAACATGACACAATATTCAAAGCACTCAACATCGAAAATACACAAAATACAAAAACATATACCACAACCACACACAATAATACAACTTTAAAAGACCAAAGACCAACAAACAACCTTAATAACATCCAGCAGCCAACACACAAATACTTCACCAGAAACAAGATGGCGAAGGCTGAAGATGAGAGAACAGGAACTCTCGAAACATGTTCCAAATAGAAAAAACATCTTGAGGTAAATTTAGTATAAATATTAAATATATTATATATATATTTATATATAATATATTAATATTATATATTAAATATATTTCAATCACTTTCTGCTACAGTCCGTTTCTTGATGTATATAATACTATAATACTTATAACTATTTTACCTCAAGATGTATTTTTTCTTTAGGGACATGTTTCGGGAGATCCTGTTCTCCCATCTTCAACCTTCGCCATCTTGCTTCTGGTGCAGTATTTGTGTGTTGGCTTCTGGATGTTATTATGGTGGTTTGTTGGTCTTTGGTCCTTCAATGTTGCATTATTGTGTGTGGTTGTGGTATCTGTTTTTGTATTTTGTGTATTTTCGATGTTGAGTGCTTTGAATATTGTGTCATGTTTTGTATTGATTTGTATTTGTTCTGGTATTAATTTGTTTTGTGTTTTATGTTTGTAAATCTGTAAATTTTCCCAAATGTTCATTATGGTGCCTTTGTGTGGTATATGTTTTATTAGTGTTACATTGGTTATGTCTGGGAATTCATGTCCTGTGTTTATTGCATGTGTGGCTAAATTGGATTTATATATGTTTGGTTTTTTGTATGCATTTAGGTGTTCAAAATAACGTTTTTTCAGCTGTTTTTTTGTTTGTCCTATATAAAATAAAATCAAATACAAAATAAAAACTGAACAATTAAGAATTAATCAAACTGAACAACACATAAATAATAACAACAACAAAAAATGGGCCACATTCACATATATAAATAATAAAATGTCAAAACTAACAAAACTATTTAAAAACACAGATATAAAAATAGCATACAAAACTAATAAAAATAAATTACAAAATCTAAATAACTCACACAACAAAGATAATACAACAACCAACGGTATATACAAAATTGAATGCCAAGATTGCAATAAATGTTATATAGGACAAACAAAAAAACAGCTGAAAAAACGTTATTTTGAACACCTAAATGCATACAAAAAACCAAACATATATAAATCCAATTTAGCCACACATGCAATAAACACAGGACATGAATTCCCAGACATAACCAATGTAACACTAATAAAACATATACCACACAAAGGCACCATAATGAACATTTGGGAAAATTTACAGATTTACAAACATAAAACACAAAACAAATTAATACCAGAACAAATACAAATCAATACAAAACATGACACAATATTCAAAGCACTCAACATCGAAAATACACAAAATACAAAAACAGATACCACAACCACACACAATAATGCAACATTGAAGGACCAAAGACCAACAAACCACCATAATAACATCCAGAAGCCAACACACAAATACTGCACCAGAAGCAAGATGGCGAAGGTTGAAGATGGGAGAACAGGATCTCCCGAAACATGTCCCTAAAGAAAAAATACATCTTGAGGTAAAATAGTTATAAGTATTATAGTAATATATATATATATGTATGAAAAAGTATATAATTGAATGATTATAAATATGGCTAACAACCAATGTTCTTAAGGTAACGAAGTAAATACAAAGAAATAAAGGGATATAAAATTAATAAATAATTCATGGGAAACAAGTAAAGTTTTCTTTATTTCGAATAACCATAATCTGTTCTCCTGTTCGCCGAAAAGAACCCTGGTAAGTAACAATTTTTCATATATAGTTGGCAAACCTTAAGATGGTGTCTGAATGAAATAGACGCTAACAAGTGAAATAGTAAATAAATAATTAAAGTAAAAAAAAAAATTAGAGTTACATTGACGACCCGAACAGTGACAATTTAAAATTTGTAGAAGTTATGTTACACATTTCAAAATATAATTAAATACTGGCATTTTGAAATTGACCTCAATAAAATAAAAAAGAAATGTAGACGTGTGAAAGAGGGCGTGATTGAGTGAATGACCAAATATAGGCCTAAAAAGAAGTGTTGAGTTTGCATAATTTGATATACGTAGTAGTAATTTGATATATGTAGTTTATGAGTAATCAGTTTTATGCTTTAAGGCGAAATAAGTTTGTTCATAACCTTTTTTATGTTTTCAAGAGAACATAACTAATGTTCTATTTTACTCAAAACACGCATTGTGTTAATCGTATTTGCATATTGTTCTTTGCAAATTTGACTCCATCAAAGGGACAAAGTTAATTACTCAATTACTGAGTAACATTGCATATGGCGCATTGTTATTTGTATTTGCTATAATAAATAAATAATGTTATATTTACTTGATTTGTGTATTGTTATTTGTATTTGTACACCGTTCTCTGCCAAAGTACACTAAACGTTTCCTTGGACCAAACTTAACACATCAAAACAATATTCAATTTAATTACTCAGTACCTGAGTAACACTACAGTCTACAGCTTTGATTTAAATAAATGTAAAATTTGTAAAATTATAATAAGTTTGGGGTAAATGGACATGTCTGGGATTGTAAAAATGTTTCATCGTTATACTAGGGGAGAAATTAACCTGTTCCAACAGGCAAGGTACACCTGCTCGATTGTATGTGTGTTACACATGTATCTTGTGTGTTAGTGATGCATGTACAGACAGGAATCCCAGCAACCCTCCCCAATTAATTACTAAAATAATTATTTGAATTCACTGTGTGAAAACTAATTAGTGTATAAACAAACAAAAGGCACCAAAGTGTGTGTAAATTTTATAGTTATCCACAGTAAAAAAATGACGTTAGTAGGACACACTATGCGAAGTCAGTGCGAAATAAGTGTGCCAAAAATACGCAAATTACACTAAGACGCTCAAATTAATACAATGAGTGCTTAAGCAAATTATCTATGATTTGTGTTATCTCAATTCCGTACAAAACATTGCCATTTGCAAAAAATTGCAAATATATGAAAAGTTTCGGGAGTGGGGGCTATCATGTGATCTGCACGTCTCGACAGGACAATTTCGGAACCAACAGGTGTGGAGTCTCGAGAGGGTATAAATTAAGGGTTCGACTGGAAGCCCTTCTCTTCTTTTCAAGACACAGTTGCAGTCGGACACGCTGTCCGTCGGCAGAACAGTTTTATTTTGTTATAAGACTCATCTACAAACGAATAAAGAAATTTTCAGTAATTATGTTTACACTAGTACGGGAAATGTAGAGTACCAGGACCGTTTAAGTCAGCAAGAGTATCTACAGAGAAGCTACAAAGAGCGATGCGAGATGCTGGACGTTAGGAGATGCTTTTTAGACCCCTAACAGCCGAACGAGATCCACCTTGCAGCCGATATTAATTCTCTGGGACGGACCACACACTGCTGGAGAACGACGCTGGACTCTGGACATATCCAGGACCATGCCAAGCCAGGAGTAACGGTAACCCAACGCTGGACCCCGTCAGTAAGTCGTAAGATCATCAAAACTCGAGGTAACATGCATAATGCATTTATAAATGATTTTTTTAAAAGAGCTCGTAAAGACTATATAAAGAGACAATGAATTAAAACAAAAAAAGTTTATAATTAGGTAAATAATGTAATAGAGTCCTATGTAAATGTTTTAGTCGTAAGAATGAGCGATCGCATATAGATAAATATAGAAAAAAAATAGTTTAATTTTGATATAGTATATTTTTTTTATCAAAGTAAAATAATTGAAATGATTTGATATTTGCATTTTGTAGAAAAGAATAATTTAAATTTTGAATATGAAACAAATGCCAGTCTAAGAGTAATTAATATAATTTTAAATTTATTTTTAAAAAAACATTGGTATAGACTGAGCAAACTGAGGTCAGATCTGATTTAAATGAATTCAATAAAAAATAAAACTTAATTACATTTAAATTTTATTTCTTTTATTAAATCAATTTGAATAAATGTCTAGATTAAGATTATTAACATGTCTAGATGTAAGAGTGTTTTAAATGTGTGTAACACCGTATAGCTTAAGAGATAAACACTTAATAATGAGTGATATCTTGATCGGAGATTATTAACAATGTTTTATTATGTATAATGCTTTTTAAATAATAAACATGAAATTTTAACTACTCATAAATGTACTACTCTTATTACAGTTACACCTGGCATCGTTATATAACGGTTTAAATACAAGGTATCGTTATATAAAATTGGCGTCCCAAGAATGTGGGGTAAATTTGTACCGTTATAGTATTTGTCACAGATATAAATTGAAATTTTCAAAAGTCTAATTTTGATTACAATCAGATCATATTATAAGTGTTATTTTTATTGGAATGGTTTGTATCAGTCTGATAGTTTCATATAATATAACAAAACTTTAAATCCTCTTTTTATGTTTTCTTGTGCAGTCTACATAGCTACTAAAGTGGATTATCTTGCTATAAGTGAATGTAATGTATTGATCTTTGGAGAAATAAATCACATTTTTCTTTAAAAAATAAATTTCCAAGTTTTGAAACTTTATTAAAAATATTATGAATTTATGATTCAACCTACCGTGTTTATAATCACAACATGCACGTGATTTTTTTTATTATTGAACCAATTTAATGTGTGCATAATCTTGTGTGATGTTTAAGTACTTCATAACATACCATGTGGTTAGTTTCTATTGTCAGACAGATCGTTAGCTTAGTAAAATAAAAGAAACTATCATATATTGCTGTTGTATATTCTTTATGTAAATTCTGTTTTTTGTAGTTTATTAAAATTAGCTTAATTCATAGAAATGTTGTACTGGCTTTGAGGAAATAGCTTTGTCACTTTCAGACATTTAGCTTTCCCCTGACATTTATTTTAAGATAAATGTTATGTTAAGATTTTAATGGAATATTTGTCAATTTAATACATTTCAGGCAGGCTCTCCATTAATTTCATTAATGAGTGTGTCTCGCATAGTATTTGTATACGTTGTTATAATTCTGAACACATTTGATAATTTTGGCATTGATAAGAAGTGTGTAGTATTATTGCATTTCACTACACTATAAATATATTTTATGTGTTAGATAAACAGTATATAAGTGTATTGTTTGAAACAGCACACCATGACCAGCAAGCACTGCTTGAAAAGATGGAAGCAATACGACGAGAACTGGATGAAGAAAGAGGCAGTAGTGAGAGACAACGGAGAGAAGCAGCTGCTAAAATGGAACAAGACAGAGCTAGTATTAATCAGCTTAGAGACGAGCTTGCTAGAATTAAAACAAAAATGGAAGAAACAAGGTACACCTAATATTTTCGTACATTAACTAATATTAATTTTTTGTATTACAGTGACAATTGTAGAAGCTTGTAGTGTCCATCACATTTTATTCCTATCAAATCAAAACATTAACCCAACATTATTCTTTAACACCGTAGTTTCTGGATACAGTTATTAGTAATGAAGGCACTTTATTAATAATTTATACCTTTCATTTTCTACTTCATAAATATTTCTAATTCTTTTATAATTACCTCCATGTAAATTTTTTTGTAATTATTATTGTTAATAAGAGTTTATTAGTGTATAGTATGTATTAGTGTATTAGTGTCTGACAAATTTCTATGTCAAGACCAAAGTAGATATTAACATAGTAAGAGAATATTACATATCCTACATATGAATTGATTGACATACCATATTTATCACTCGTCCAATGTTGCATTTACCATTTATTCTTGGAGGGTATTAAAAAGTCGTGGTTGAATTATTTTTGGAGAAATTTATTTCAGTGACTGGTGTTTTGTGTAGTCAGTACTGTATGAAAGCTGTATAACTAGTGAACCCTCATCATTTTTAAAACAACCATGTAATTAGCATATTAATTTTTAGTGATCTACACAAGGTCTAAGAACTGACATCGCTATATTAAATATTGTTACTTAAATAAAGTCTACTCGGATTTTGGAAAAATTAAAATTTATGTCAGTTCCAATAAGTAACTTTAAAAAAAATGTAATAGTTTTTCTACTATTGTGAAGTTATTTTCTTGAATATGTAGCAGAACAGAAACTACAAATTGTATTTTGCCCTGTATAATATTTATAATGTAAACTGAAGTAGGCAAGATGATGTGTTAGCACAATAAAAAAAAAGTTGTTTATTTATTGATTTAATTTTATGTTAGAATTAAAAATGAAGAAGAAAGAAAAAGAATTGAAAATAAAATTGAAGAAACTAGGAAAGAAAGAGATGCAGCTATTCAGGAATGTGAGGAATTGAAAGTGCAGTTACATCTCACAGAAGACCGTGTGGATAATGTCCAGGCACAGCTTCATGAAACAACGCGCAGGCTCAAAGAAGGTGTAGTATAACCTAGGACATATGGTCTACTAACTTTTTAAATATCTTTTTGAAAATTATTAACATTGGTCACCATAATGGAATCAAATGTTAATAAATGTTAATAACGTTAATGTTATTAATATATGAATAATGTTAATGTTAATATTGGTCATAAACAGAAAAACAGTGTTTATATGGTTATAAACTGTGATGTTAAAAACTGTTATATGTTATATAAAAAAATATGTTATATGTTATACATTTTTATATGTTAAAAACTACCAGATGGTTATCAGATAATTATTGTTACTTATTTATGGTGATAATTGTGTTAGTATTGTTGATATGCAATCGTATTCTGTATTTTTAAAAGTGATTTGTAATTCTTTATCTCTTAATCACGTTGGAAAAAACTTATTGATAATTTTGAACTATGTATGTGTAGCTGAGAACACATGCGAAAGCCTTCGGAAAGAACTGACTGATGTTCGTAGACAGCTAGGAGATGTCAGTTTTGAAAAAGAGAAGTACAGCAGTTCCAATAAAGAACTACGAGAAATCGTCAAAAGATGTGAAGGAGAGAAGAGAGAACAAGCCAGAGCTTTAGAAGAGGCATTCCAGAAGATATCATGTAAGCTGTTGATTAATAACTTCAGAAGTACTTGTACAGTACTCAAGTACCATACTGTAATTTGTATGGTTCTAAAGTTTCATGTTTGCCTACAAAGCATTTAGTTAGAATTGAATTATTCAGTGTGACTATCAAAAGTATAGTAATTATGTCTTTTCATAATTATTAACTGACAGCTGTTCCTATCTGCTTATTGTGACTAAACAGTTTGATTGTATCTGCACAATCTTGGAAATAAACAACATTGAAAATAAAAAAATCAGATCTAAGTTGTCACAGTAAAGCTGATACACCAACTAACACTAATACACTAACTTCATGCTTGTATATGAGGTTTGTCTAGAATGGAACCAATTCATTTGCAAATTGAAACTGTTTTTGTCTTATAACTTACTTCATTGTCAGATTAGTCCCATCAGTTTAGTGTGTTAGTTTGTACTTCCAATATCTTTTCCCATCAGAATACATCTTTGAATATATATTATGTACAAATCTTATAGTGACCTTTATTTTTTCACTCCAGTTTGAGAATAAACTTTTCAAAAAAAAAGAATTTATCTTATTGATTAAAAGGAAGTACACAAGAGCTGTAATTATTAAAGAGTAGGAAGGCTGGGGGAGTCTTTGTGCTCTTTTGTAGAATTGTTGAGACATTATCATGTCAAATGGACTACTAAATATCATTTTTGAGGAATGTGGAAAGATAGAAGAAAAGAGGGAGAAGGAAACTGAAGTTCTTCGATGACATACAATGCGAGGCATCATGTGGATAGATTATCAGTCAGGCATGGATCAGATGTAAATAGAGACAGCAGTGGCATCTGGCACTTGCCACAAATATCCAGAAATGTTTGTTCCTGAATCAATCCTCTTCCATTACATATTCTTTATATTCATTCATTAAAACCCCATTCAAGTCAGACTTAATAGCAACCAGTTTGCAGTCTTCGTCAGCAGCCAGTCTTTGTGTAACCTTCTGACAGACATCTGACATTTTTCTGTATGGGTCTCGGTGAACATGCCATATATTTATTACACGAACATGATATTCTGTTCATGTAGTTAAAGCATTGTAGCTTCACTTATAAAGTCACATACCCCATACAAAACACACAGCAGCTCAGTGCCTGGAGACCTCTACAGTTATAGGATAAAGAGAGGATAGAAATTGCATTTATAATTGTTCTGTTCAGTAATCAGTGACAAATGTTCGCTTGTTTATACTTTTCATGATCTCAGAATAGGTTATACAATAATATTTTTTTAAGATGATTTTTTCATCTGCACTATTCCTTACTTGAATTGCTGGTAGCTTCAATGCATCTGGTGAGTAGCCTTAATACATCCACTCAGTTATCCTGTCATATGTGGAAGATCTCAGTAAAAATTTACCTAATTTGCAACAGAATATCATATTGTCTCTTCAAAAGAAAACTGTAATCACAAAATATCATGGAGCTCAATAAAATTACATTCACTGTGCACAGTGAAGATGATTCACATGGCAGAAGAAGATGTCCTGAAGGTGCAAAGTGCAGTGGGTATTGCATGATGTAGACACTATACATCTGCTTATTGTACTGTTTTTACAGTACATGTTCATTTTGGGCAGATGTTATATAATATATTAGATGGTTAAATTAGTATAAACTTATTGAGTTTCCGAAACATATGGTTTCTTTTTTTTTACTAAAACATTTGAAACAATGAAACATTGTAAATATAAAATCTTGCAATCATCCAACAAGGAAAAACTATTAGAAAATAGGGTTCAAGAAGGCAACCCTGTGTAAACCTGGAAAGGCAGAAGATGGGAGGATGAAAGAACAGAAGGAGGGAAAGATGAGGGCAGGCGGTATAGAAGGAAGAGATGAACTAAAAATGGAGGGATGGGATTAGGTGGTATACAGTGCCCTGAAACAGTGTATAGGAAAACATCATCAAGACAATTTCAAGCGGCAGTATATAAAGTTATTATTGCCATGATGATGGCTGATGTTACTGGTGGATATGATACTGTAAAGAAGATAGAAACCACTCTTACATTTGTATATTGGTATCTATGACACCTAGGCCTATTGTTACATCTGGTAGTTTTACATGAATATTCTTTCAAAAAATGACATTTTTATTTATAAAGATATTAGAATATAAAATAGTATAAAATTTTGTGTTTTATTATATTTTTGGTTTACTTATATTTTGTAGGTCTTCAAATTTAAACCTTTGGAATGGTCTTGAATATTGTTAACTAGAATTGTATTCTTTAGAATCTGTATAGAAGCTGATTGCCAAGAATGTGAAATTAATACAGTGTTCTACATTTGCTGTGCAACTGTTGTCACAACAGTGAAATATTGTCTACTGCTTATACCTGTTATATGTTGTACAACTACTGGACATTAAATTCTACAGTCTGTGTTTATACTATATACTCAGCTGTGATTGAGATGAAATCATAAAACATAGTCCATAATTTGGATTTTAAATCACAAAAGAAATCAACAGTTGTTTAAAAATGTGCAGCAGTGGGAATAGTAATGAAGACAGTTGTGTTCGTATGAGATACAATGTGTCTAATTTAACAGAGTCATGAAAGGTTTGTAAAGTTTGGTCGATAAACTGGCCACATTTTAAAATATTTTCGTCTATATGTCAAGATAATTTATTGTCATCTTCAGGGCCTGTACATGTGTAGTACTAAGAATAATTACTAAATATCACATGTATTAACATATGAATGCCTGTGTACAATGTGATGGCATCAAGGTAAAAACATCTGCTCCCTGGTACCACCTGCGAACACCTGGCGGCACGTGACACCTGACGAACACCCAGCGAGCCAGTCAGGGATCAGCAGCTGAGACACCTGATGTGTTAGGAGCGAGCCAGTGGTCCCGGTCAGGGCATAAAAGAGTGCCACTAGAATTTTGTGGCGCACTCCATCGCCACGCCATCGGACGCACTTTATCTCCTCTCCTCTATCGGGTGACATCGACGCGGAGTCAGTCGGAAGGAATAGCCGAAGAGTAGAACGGACGTTCTTCGCATTCTTCACCCTGTACTGCACCAGCAATGGGTTTTGCTGGGCCGGCAGCGGACTCTACAAACCGATCCCGAAAAAGAGGACGACTCCAGTACGCCACAAACAGCGGGCACAGCTGCCGAACATCTCAGCGCGGCTCGGGCAGAACAACCATCACAGCTTTTCGCCACACGGCCCTTTTTAGGGTCACCAAAATAACGAAGAGTTGTACGATTGGCGCCATTTGTCATGCGACAAGGCTTTTGTTCGGTGACAACAAGTAGGTGGTATACGCATTGTACTGTATACGCGTTGTACTGTCCGTGCCCTGAAGATATCAATTTTCCCAAAATATGGACACAAATATTATAAAATTGTGTCCAGCGAATTGGTAGAATCAGACTAAATCTTTCATAGTTAAAATTATTATTACTACCCAGGGTGTTTGGCCGTGGTTGACTATTGTTGTGGACAGACGTTTTGACCCAACCATCGGAGGCCACACTCAACCACAGCCTAGCCTGGCTAGTATTAATAATTTTAACAATTGGCACCGACAACGATGTGAAAGCTCAAGAACTTGCATAAATCTTTCATATAATTTATTAATTCATAGTCACTACTAAAAAAAGGATCTATAAAATGAAATGTTAATCAAACTACTTGTTTGAATAGTTATTCACAACAAAAATAATACAAAGTACCTTTTTGGAATAAGCATCTAGTTTCTGTTACTAAGTGTAATTAATTGTTCGTTTCAGCATTAGAGAATGCATTTGGAACTAGCAGTAGTAGGTGTCCTTTTGCGAGAAAACGTGGCACTGACATGCATAACCTGTTTCTGTGAACCGTACTTGGAATTTCAGTACATGTTTCCTATATAACTCAAATAAATAGTTTTATATTGTTAGTAATATGCACTTTATTGTTAACATACTTGTGCAGATATGGTATTGAGTGAAGATAGTTTTCATATATATACTAATAATAACAATTTTATAAAATTTGAAAAACAGATTAAAACTAAACTTACAAAAAAATTGTTAATGTAATAAAACAATAATAGTAATAATAATTGGACACTTAGATTTTCTACCACTTCTACTCTGCCTTCGTATCTTTCCCATCTTTCACCTGTCCCCATCTCCCACACTTTCTATTCAACCATCCTCCAATCATCTTCCTTTCCCTGATTGCCATCAAGACTGATGAGAGAATATCATAGTTTTTTTATATTTGGACTTAAACTACATAGATCTTTACATCAATAAGACAAATGAAGACTACAATATAAAAATATCAAAAAGTAAAAATTATATTATGGCTGTTAAAGAATATGAACTGGTTTGAACCATAATACGTATTAACAACCAAACATTGGAGCAAGTAAAACACCCTAATTGTTTAGGTAGGTAATAAATTGTAACAGAGAGAAATCTGGACACAGTAAAACAATTAATTTGATATATATATATATATAGGGCGTACAATGACGTACACAGTCGTGACTTCGTGCTAAATGTTCATTTAAATTTTAAATCAAACCTGCTCTACGATACCGCACTAAACCTGTCTACACAATAGCTATTGATAATCAGTGTCCGATCGGTCCGACTCGAGTGCGCACTCAAGTAAAGCGGGTATCTGTGTAATCGTTTTCCAATATTTGTATTTTAATATGTAACGACCTCGCTAAGAGTGAATTTTTATTTTATTTATTTCTGATGACGAGACATATGTCTCGAAATGCGTAAATCAAATCAAAACGCAAAACGAAGTCACACGACGGAAGAAATAAGGTAAATATTATACAGAAAACAATTAAATACAACATATACGAGGGGGTACCCAAAAATAACCGAAATTTTTTTTTAAAGCTATGTATTTAATTTGTTTTACAAAACAACCTTATCACCTTCAAAGTACTCTCCATTACACTTAATACATTTATCCAATCTGCAATTGTATTCCTGGAAACATTTTACCGCTTCCATGTCATCAAAACGTTGTCCTTTCATGTCCCTCTTCAATCGCGGAAACAAGAATAAATTGCACGGAGCGGGGTCAGGTAAGTAAGGGGCGTGGGGCAAGGGAGTCATGTTGTTTTTTGCTAAAAACTTGCGCACTGAAATAGCTGCGTGAGCAGGTGCATTGTCATGGTGGAAAAACCAGTCCCTTGTCTGCCACAAATCGGGCCTTTTTTGTCGCACATTGTTACGCAATCTTCCTAATCTCGTCAATGGTTTGTCGTCAGTCTTCAAGCATGATTCCATGAACTTTTTCAAAATTTTCGTCAATTCTGGAAGTTAATGGACGTCCAGAACGAGGTTTGTCATCAATTGACATTTCACCTTCTTTGAAATGAGAAAACCATTGGTACACTTGAGTTTTTCCCATAGCACTATCCTTGTAAGCTGTTTTCAACATCACAACAGTTTCTGTAGTGTTTTTCCCAAGCAGGAAGCAAAATTTCACTGCAGCGCGCTGTTCACTTAAATCCGCCATGACAAAAAATGAGGAGCAAGCGAAACTTGCTTTTACAAAACGAATTACTGTGACCGGACACAACCTTCCCAGGTGACAACAATGATGGCACTGAACTCGGAACGAGTTGCGCTACGCTCGCCTAGCGGGAGAAATGTGTACTACGTAAGCTTCGCAAATCGCAGCGCTATTCCGGTTATTTTTGGGTACCCCATCGTACATGAAACCATCAACAGAACATGTAAGAAAAAATAATATCATATAATAAAAATAAATTTTACAAAATGATAGAAACTCTTGTTTTATTGTATGGTACTGAGGTGTAGATTATAACAAAATTTTAAAACAAATTAGAGTCTTCTAAAATGAAGTTCTAAAAGGTGTGACATGCCTGAGAGCTGACAGTATTGTCAATCAAGACAGTCACAACAGACTAAATATGTACTACTATAATGAAAAATGACAGATTAATGAAAAATGATAAAATGAAAAAAAGACAGAAAGGAATGCATATAATTAAAGACTGGCTAAACACTCAAATAAAGAAGTAGATATTTGATGATGAAACAGGTAAATGCACGTTCTTACGCTTTCACAGCTGGCTTCAAAATTGTTGAAATTATTATTATCTGCCAGGCTGTTAGGAGGCCATGGTCCACTGTTGTCGTTATTGACAGACGTTTCTGCCCCACCATCAGAGGCCATTCTCACCTTCTAGATCCACCAACTCACCTCAGATGTGAGGTAGAGACTATGTGTTTTGCCTGAGAAGGCCCACTTTTATAAACTTTTGTACCAGCACAATCCTGACTGGAAAGCAGCATCAACCAATCAGCATAAAGTGCTATCTGATTGGCTTCGGAGCACAGCATGCCAGATCCTATTCAATAGGAGGCTTTCTTCCCTTTGATTCATCGTGATGGAACCATGTTTGACGATTTCCACGGACTCCATGTGCATCCGAGGGTAGTAGGCACTCTCAGAGGACAAGATCTTTGTCTCCTCAAAGAGAACACATGTTGGTGAACACAGCTGTTGTTGTCCAACCCAACACAGCTTGAGGCAACCCAAGAAGTCTGCAGTGGCGACCATGCACTCTGACCATTGTGATCATCACAGAATCCCTAACAGGGAGACAGTAATAGAATGCCATTCTAGAGGGTATTATCATTTTACTAATAATCATTATATTGAGATTCTATTGTACTAGTTGTATTAATATTGAACTCACCTTACCTGTTGGAAAAATAGGTTTAGTACCAGCTTTGACAGTTCATTCCCTTTAGGAAACAGATTTTCTTACTTTCCTAGAAGGTTTATTAGAGGGAGATCAATGAAAAGATGGTTGGAGGATTTGCAGTAGATGGTGATAAGAGGATAGAGAAGAGTACATAAAGAAAGATGGAATGGAATGTACTGAAAAGGCTAACTATGAATACTATGTATTGATAGTAGCTTGAAAAGCCTATAAAAGAGTCTTCTGGTATTTTACTATATTATTAAAGATAATAATACAGTACTACTGTTGAATATGATGGTGTGGTAAATGACTCTGTTTTAGGTTTAACACTTTTCTTGTAGCTCTAAATATTTTCTTTACTCTGTGATGAAGTATCCTCAGTGGCCAGATATCTCAGTATGTGCAAATGCTTGCTGCAACAAAAAATAAAAGTTTTAGGTCAGGAGGTCTAAGTACATTAAGTCCACTTACTAAAATGTCCACTTAGACAAACGGCCAATTGTATAATATTTGCAAAAAATCTAATATACTGAATGTCGAGCCTCCAGAAGATATGAAGCATGTTCTTGATAGATGTAAGTGATGGAGTGGAACCAGTAGTGTGTGTGCTGTTTATTACCTTTATTAATAAATTAAAATCACAAAAAATTATTCATATTCCACTTACCTCTAAAATCTTCTTCAGCCCAGAGTTTCGTCACACGAACGTAGAAATGCAAATATGATTTTAAGGTTGTGTTAATAACAGACGCAATTCGCATTTGTAAAGAGAAACAAATTAAATTTTATTTTATTCTTTAAATTTTCAAAACTTCAAATTATTTTTTGTTCATTTTTGTATCTCTTAAATCAGTTTATTACCTCTAGCAAAATTTAAAATAAATACAACTTTCTGGAAATATTTACGACATCTGATACCACTAAAATCTTACCTTAACGAAAGCAGCCCAGCCTGCTCACACACACATTCATTCCATTACAAAAATAAAATAAACCCCCTTTTTATTTATTTAAAACATTGTTGAATACATTACGTAACACCCTTGCCGCCAACGTGGGGTTTCTCCGACCTCGTGGCTCCGCACTTACAAAATTCACTCTATTTGTCTGAAACAATTTACGATTTTTATTTTTCTTCCAATAACTGTTCTCACTTCCGCATTTTTCGAAAACTGTACTCACATTTACTTGATATTGAGACTTTCTTGGGGAGCCCTGTTTGGCGGCTGCCTGCGCAGGCGAGCGTCGGTGAGGTAACTGGGAAGAGCGTTCACCAAGTCCCCTCCACTTACCTTTTTTTTTTTGGACAAGGCGGAAACCGATGCCTTGTACGTTAAAGTCATTGTTACTGTTCATGGTACCACGTGCAATTCCCATGTGTTGGACGTCGACGAAATTTGTTGTCCAGTGGTTTACGTCACTGTAAAGGTGTGGTCTAGTTATGTTTCCGTCGTGTTTCTGAGCACATGCTGGACAAAATTCGCACATAGCCATTTTGTTTTAAACGACTCGGCGTCGGCTGCGCACCTGCTGGTGTTTGCGCGCTTGTGTGTGTGTGTGTGTCAACACGCACATTCCATTGTACTGATACCTCTCACAGCTCCTTTGTTCGAGTAAAGTTTTTATTCAACACGTGGCTGGCCACACCGATGAAAACAATTTAAAATATTTTAATAAAATAAAAAACCCCTCCCCTTTGCCCCCCCCAATGAGAGATCTTCTGTCGAAACAGAAGAAATCTCATTGCTAAACCCCTAAGAGGATCGGTGAGGATATGGTGCCAACAACACCCCATTAGTTCTTATACATCATGGGTAAACTACCCCCCTGGCTTGGCGACTATGGCTGCACCTGAACGATATTACTGAACTTCTCTATCCAAGATCCCAACACCATAAAATCGAACAGATACGCACCCCAGCGCACCTAATCTTCGAACATGCTACCCCCAACTCCAAATCCCTGGCCTTATTCCATGTCAGATCCTCAACCGATATGTTCCCCCTTACATGCATACTGGGCTGCCTTTAGCAGTTACTGAGCTCGTATACACACTTATAATTACTCACTAAACAAAATTATCCTTTAAAATTTTCAAAACATTTCTCGTTATATTCAAAATTCATTTACGTTAAAATCAAATTGTACTTCCTCAAAAATCACAATAAGAAAATCTTTTACATGAATCCCTAATTCTCTTCACTACTACTAACAATCCTAAAGAAAATAAATTGACTACCTTATTAAACATGAATTCACTTACTCTAACATTTGTTTACACATATATTCTAAACAGTATAACTCAATAAAACCCTCGCAATACACACATAAACAATAATACACTTAAAACTCAAAACATCAATTAGATGGCAGGCACAAAAAAAAATCAAAATTTTTTTTCCATAAAAAAATTTAAATTTATTAAAATATACTTTTCTCAATATTCAGAAAATTTAAAATTATTTAAATCAATTAAACAACAAAATTTGCATCACTTCATTGCCAAAACTGGTCTAGTTTATAACATCAACCATCAGGTGATCAAACTGGGTCAAGTCAACAACCTTGACCAACATAGGTTATACATAGGCTACATCATAAAATACATTAAACATCTTTAAAATTTTTATCTTCAAACATAATATAATAAGACATTCAAAATTAACATGGTTATTATTACATTTAACAATAAAATTGACATTTAAATTAATTAAAAATTGGACATTTATTGCTCTAATTAGTTTCAACTTCTATTAAAATCTGTCACTTGTTTCCATTCAATTTTATATTTTTACTGTGACTCTTTCTTTAACATTCTCAATCTCCATTAGTTTGGGTGACTTAATTATTCAGAATAACTTGATTCACAACTTGGCATGTATACATTTATAATCTTCCCCCCTCTGACTTTAATATCACTAACAGCTTTAACTAACATGACACCCATCTCTATCCAAAACATCTATCAAACATTCTCTAAACCCAACTTACTACTCAACTCGTACCGCATCATTCTACCCTTATATATAAAAAAATACTTTCTAACCCTTTGTACTCAGGATGTGTGTTCCCTCCCAAAGCTCATTCTCTTATCTGGTCCCTGGACTTTCCCTAGGCAACCCTTTCCGGTGCTAAACGGTCCCTTCCCGTCCCAACACCTTTCATTGCGGACTCCTCATCACACCACCCCCCTTACAAAATTCCCATCAACTAATTACTCTCCCAATACAATACTTTCAACTATTACAAAATATCTCCATTTACTTATTACATCAATATATCAATCAATACTCTACATATTTTCCCCATAGCTACTGTGTCACTATCAATATTCAAATTTATATTCTTACATTTATTCACAACAATATTTATTCATCTCTAGTACCCCTTTAAACTCAACATGGACTGATCTACATGTCCTAACAAAATATTAATCACCCAAAATCTCCCATCTACTATCTTTTACAAATCATTTAAAATTCTCAACTATCTTAAATTATTTCCATCATTTAAATTAAAATCTTTTAACACATTAAAATCATTATATTCAAACATTAGTTACATTGGAAATTTGCAAACAATTTATAAGTGACATTTTACACATCTAATTCCAGCCATCAGCTGATGTTCCAGGTCGGGTGAATGACCTTTGTTCAAAAATGCTACACAAAATTACATAACGAAAAATACATAACACATATTTATAATTCTTACACTCTAACACAACAAGATTAATGATCCACTGAAACATGATAACCAAAATATAAGAAACATTGTATACATTTCCTCAAATCAAAACAATTATTTAATTACTTCAGGAGCGAGTTGCCATTACTAAGTTACAAAATTTTAATTCGTTGCTCCCCTGAGCAACCTCCTGAACCACAAACACTATTATTTTTTTAGGGTGGACTGTTGCGCCCATTTGCATCCACAAGGACGGCATTGGTGGAGGAATTTAACATCTCCGTGTCCTTGCTTCAGCGTTACATTTTAAAATTGGTAGATATCATCATATCTATGTTATATATTAATAAGCCCTTAAAACGGGTCTACCACCTGGTCTACTGTTCCTACTCGAACAGAGTGTGAAACTTTACATTTAATTATCTCTTACCTTCAGGTTTTTATTCCAAGGGTCGTTCAGACGAAACTGCTGCAAAAAGGATTATTTGGATTTGATATAGGCAAAGATCAAATACACCGTTTGTGCTAAAACAAGTTGCCTCTAATTTATTATTCAAAATAACTACTTCGTCTCTCTTTCATGACATTTAGAGCAAATACTTGTAGAATGAGCAACAATTTGTGAAATCAAACATAGTAATAAAATGTTTCTTAATTAGCTAGCTTATGACAACTCTGGTATACCCCAACTATTTACTATTTGCAATGAACCAATACGTGCTTTAGCTACACACTCACACACATTCTTTCTTTGATTTTATCGTTCTATTAAACCCCACTTTGAGATCTCTGATGTACATTTTAGATTTACAATTTATTTATGTTGACTTATACTCTGTGGAAAAGGAGAAAATAATCTTGTTTAAAACTCAGTTAATACTTAACGTCTGAAGAACTCCGCTGTTTTACACCTCTGCTGTGAATGCACTGTTTAACACACCATGATTTAGTTTTTCACTGTTTAACCGCGGTACTGTTTATGCTTATTTCAAATTAAGTTGATGCGCCACTATTACTTTAATTCACTTTAAAATAGCATTTCGTTTTGTTTTGTCGGCCGACATAAATTTTCGAACACTTAGCTCGCTTAGGCTGGCCGCGCGGCCCTGTGTCACAACTGGCACTGGCGTTAGTTCGCTAAATTGCATACAGTGTTTTTTGGTCACGTGATCGTGCATATGTGCTCCCATTGGTGCTATTTAAAGGGCGCCTTAGCATAGGCGGGAAGGTGAGCAATGTTTTTGCCGCCTGGCGCAATGTGCAGTTACATTACTTTCTTTCGTGATTCACGGCTGAGGCGCAGGTTGATGTTATTTCACAATCGGTCTGCGTTGCATGAGTACGGAGACAAAACATAGACTTTTTTTTGCAATAAACACAGCCTATCTGGTTGACTAACTCGGGGTTCTACAAGGGTGAACAATGACTGTATAGAGAATGTAATTTTAAAAAATGTTATCTTGGCCCTACAATCTCGTACCGTTACAATACCCCCCCCCCCCCAATAAGAGATTGAAGGCCGGAGCGTTCAAACTCTTATTGCCTAAACCTAAGAGGATCAGTGAGGATATGGCGCCGCAACCCCCCTGAACACTCTACTACATCATGGGTTCTTACCCCCCTAGTCTGGCGACTGCGACAGCACCCATCCAATCTTACTGGACTTCTCTATTCGAGATCCCAACACCGAAAAACCGAACAGATACCCGTCCCAGTATCGCCTGACTTTAAAACGTGTAATTAAAAATTGACAAACGGCTTTCCATCCCTCCATATCCCACATCTGATTTGTTTCCTCTTAGCCGTACTGGTTCATTGACAACGTACTGGCTCATTTTATATTATAGACCCTAAAGAATAATATTAATAAAACAATATTGGTTTACAATGATACACATAAATTCCAGTTAAATTGACTAATATTCCCCATACAATATTGCCCAACCAAAATGACACATTAATTATACAAAATAACATTAACTCACAGTAAATACAAATTATATCCTTACTTGCCTACTCATATTTATAAAGAATAAACAAAATTTTTTTTTTTTTTTTTTTTTTTTACTACCCCCCTTTTATCCCTTAACCCCTGATACCCGTTACATTTTAATGTGGTCTGCGCGAGGCTTCTTGGCCTTTTTCAGCCTCATCCTCGCCGTAACCCACATCTCCCTCGTGACCTGTAACTGGGTCACCGCCCATCCACACTCACTATTACCCCCCCTAGACTGTGGCGTCTAGTTGCTTTCACAAGGACTGATGCGGAAGGGGTGGACATTTTTTCTTTTATTCCACCCCCATCCTTGCTTCGGCGTTACAATAAAATTCGGTATACATATAACCTACTATTTTTTTTTTTTTATTTATACGCCCCTAATGGACTACCACCCCTATCTGGGTGAAAATAGACCTGTTCCAAAATTTGGTAGATTCCCCAAAAAATAACCCCCCCTACTAAGTCTAACAAACCACCGGGTTAACAAAATAAAACAAACAACAAGCCGGTTATATCAAGTAAAATTTATGATTTGCCACAATTAACTACTTTCACGGTCATGGTCCGGTGAGGCCATGACCGCACTTAGGTGGGGAATCTACAGTTAAAACATAAAATATAGATTAGCATTGATACAAGTTACTTGGACAGTAATATACACATCTTATTTTCCAGACACTATCTCATCCTGAACATTTTCCATCAGTTGTCAGTGTTAAATAAATGTTTTAATCATTGTTGGCATCAATTAGCATTTAATTTATAATTCCGATTTGAATTTAAATGAAAATAAAGTTAAGTTCATTGTTAAAAATCATTGTTTCTATTAATTTTATTACTAAATTAGTTTAGTTGTATTTAATTTACTTTAATTAATTCAATTAATCTCAAAAGTTACAGTAATTGCCTCATTATTATTTGGTCTATAAAAAAATTTAATTTCAATTCTTTTCTATCACAATAAGATACTGATTCAGCAGACTACAACATTTTTTGTTATTGTCACCAAGCATGACTACAGACATGAGTCACAACATACCACACCTGTTTATATAAACACTAGTCTGCAAGACTCACATAGTCTAAACATTCTGGTTACATCATGGACTGGCATATATACTTCGTGCAAAATTTTCATTTCTATAATTCTTCTTGTTAACATATTTGTCAAAGTCTATTTGTTGCAATTCGAACCAAATATAATTTTAATTCACCTTTCCATTACTTTACTAACATTTTACTAAAAACATTTTAACTATAATTACATTATTTAAAACACTTTGAATATAAATACACAACACAAAATGGGCTTCATTAATAAAATTGCCTTTAATAATCTCCACTCAGACAGTTTAGCTTTGATGACAATTATATGCAGTTAATGTATAAAATATATAAACTTACAATTTCAATTTGAATCAAAATGAATTTAAACACAGCACTAACATTTACAATATTACGTTACTCCAAGGACCACTACAATTCTATTTAATCTCTTCATTTGTTCAAAACAATTTCCATTACTTTGATTACAATTTCCAAAATGATTCTACGTGACTAAATGTTTCAGTTTTTCTTAATATTTCAATAAATTTTACAAACATTACATCATTGGTTCTAATCTCTCTTTAAGTTCCTCCACAATCACATTCTTAATACCATTATCCTGTACTCATAACCTAACATAGCAGGTACCACAAAATAATAATTGAACCCTTTGGTTACATAAGTTTACTTTAGAATATTTTCCAAAATTATTTTTTCTTAATTACCTGTAAATAGGTTATATGTTACATGTACATGATTATTGTGAATCAAGATGCGATGGAAGACAAACAGAACCCCTACATCAGTGAATGTAAACAAAACGTGTTGGCAGCCCTAAATTCCTTACCTGCCTCCTTTCCCATAAAAACCAACCACAACCACTAATCTACAACCCCATCTCAATCCACAATAGTCATGTTGAATTACACAGAAAATTGATTATTTCGTTTGTCTACTCAGCCACAAAACTTCTCCACTACCTACCTGATTAAGGGATGAGTTTACAATTCATAAATAACGCCAGTTTATTTAATTTTGAGGATTACCCTAATGTGTTATTGAGAATTAAGGCAATCATATGGTTCCAAAAAGGGTGCCAATTTGTGTAACTATTGTTTAGGTGTTTACTCTAAGAGGAGGGTTAAGGAAATCGGGAAAATAAAAGGGATAAGGATTATTACAGGGTCAAGAACTAGGACTAAAGGTAGGGACAAAGCTTCCCCGAAAATAAGGGTACATGGAGAAAACCAAGGCTCGCGTGGGCAGGGGCGCGTCCCTGAAATAGACGAACCCCACTGGGACAAGTGGGGAACATCTATCCGCTACCACTTACTGTTTTATATTATTTATAGTTATTTATAATTATTTAGTTATAGTTTTTGTAATTATTTAGTTTATGTTCAATTACAGGATTTGATGTATTATTTTTATTTATTATTATTTCATTTTAACCAATACTTTTTTAAATTGGTGGCGTTATGGGTACCCACTATTTCCCCAGTCATTTGGTTTCGTAGAACGTAGGCATTATCCATTTTGATTTCAACTACTTCATATGGTCCTTCATACAACAAAAAGAATTTTTTAATCTCTTTATCTTGTGCACTTGATAAATCATGTCTTCTTACTAGTACCAACTGACCTATTTCGTACTTGACCCACTTACCTTTGGCGTCATGAAGCCGTTTTCTTCTTTCTCCCTTCGTTAATAAGTTTTCATTTGCTAGTTGAAGTTTTACTTCCAGATCTCGTGGGTTGCTTTCCGGTGGAAAATTGAACAGCTGTTCCAGGATCCTAGGTGGACGTTTTCCCTTGACTAGCTCGTATGGTGTGAACCCCGTTGACTCATGAGTTGTACAGTTTAACCATTCTTCAATTCTTCCCACATAGGCTGGCCATTCACTATGTTTAGCATGGCAGTATGCCCGGAAAATTCTCCCTAATTCTCGCATGACTCTTTCAGCTTGGTTCGACTGAGGATGATATACCGCCGTGTGTTTAGGTATAATACCTTCCCAGCCCAAAGTTTGTCGCCATATTCCACTAATAAATTGGGGCCCATGGTCAGATAATATTATTTTAGGTTTTCCGGTTTTAATCATATAATCCTTCGTTATTTTCTCACTTAGTACTTTACTAGTGGCCCGCTTTACACCGTATAATCTTACAAATTTCGTAAATGTATCTGATACTACAAAAATGTACATGACGCCTCCCCTTCCCTTAGGTAGAGGGCCAAACAAGCCTACCGCAACTAGATCAAAAGGCTTTTCTACTTTAATACACCTCATCTCTCCCTCTAAGCGGTAATTAACTACTTTTGACTTTTGGCATAAATTGCACCCTCGGAGTAAAGTTCTAACCCTCCGTTCCATATTCTTAAATAAACATGATTCTTTTAATACATTTACACATTTCCTAGCACCGAAATGCCCATACCGAGAATGACAGTCCCATATTATCTTGTCTACCAACCCTTCCGGTATAACTAGCCTCCAATCACGCTCTCCCCCCTCTACTTTCTTAAACAAACTCCCTTGATAAATCTGGAAATAACGGCTATACCCTGACTCCTCTAAGTCGGACTCTAAGCTAGTTATTATTTTGTTCAATTTAAGATCGGTTCTTTGCATACTATTAATGTCTCTCAATTCTTCCCCAAATAATCTATCTTCTCTACTAAGTCTGAAAATTTCTATTTCTTTTAAGTCCCTCCCTGTTCTCATTCCCTGTGTATCTACCCTAGATAAAGTGTCCGGTATTTTGTTTTCTACCCCTTTTATATATTCCCAACTAAAATTATACTCTTGTAAAGCTAGCACCCACCTGGTTATCCTGCTGTGTGTCAACTTACAGGTGTTTAAAAAAGATAATGCCTTATGGTCCGTCCGGATGATGGTGGAGTTGCCCAGCAGATATGTACGAAACTTCTTTACTGCAAAGATAATGCTTAATAGTTCCTTCTCCGTCGTTGTATAATTTCTTTCAGCAGCTAACAAGGTGCGACTGGCGAAAGCGATGGTGTGATGCTCCTTTTCGTCGTCCTCCTGGTACAATTCTGCACCCAATGCGATGTTACTAGCATCGGTCTGTAAATAAAATGTGCGTTCAAAATTAGGGTGATTCATCATGATCATGCTACTAAAGTGGTCCTTTATTTCAATAAACACCTCTCGTTCTCTTTCCCCCCATTTCCATGGTTTGTTCTTTTGTAACACTGTACTCAACTTGGAAGTTATATGGGCATAGTTTTTCTGGAATTTTCTATAAAAATTACATAGCCCTAAAAAACTTTGTAACTGCTTAATATTTCGGGGTTCTGGGAATTTTAAAATTGATTCTACTTTCTCTGGGTTAGCTTTTATCCCCTCTGGTGTAATTATGAACCCTAGAAAATGTATCTCTTTCTGTAGGAATTTAGACTTCTCCCAATTGACAGTCAACCCCCCTGAACGCAGTCTATCTAATACATATTCTAAATGTTCCACATGTTCGAAAAATGTTCGTGATGCTATCAATATATCGTCTACATAAATGGTTAAAAAATCTAAATTCTGTGGCTGGAGTATTTCATCTAAACATTTTATAAAGCTGGCTACACTGGTATTCAGCCCAAAAGGTAATCGTTTAAATTGGTAATTCTTTCCATTGAACAGGAATGCTGTGTATTTCCTGCTTTCACATGCTAACGGGACTTACCAGTACCCCGCGGTTAAATCTAATGAGGTCATGTATTTGACTCCACTGAATTTTTGGAAGATTTCATTTATTGCTTCGGGTGACTCCCGGTCCGGGATAATTATCTGATTAATCTTGCGGGCGTCTAAACATAATCTAACGCGGCCATCTTTCTTAATGACTACTACTAACGGGTTAGAGTACGGTGATACTGATCTTTCTATGATGTCCCCTTCCAACATTTTATCTAATTCCGCCTGAACCGCCCTCCTCTTTGAATAAGGTACCGGATAGCTTCTTTGTACATAGGGTGCGTGTTCCCTTACTTTTAATTCACACTCATAATCCCTTGCCCTCCCTGGTACATCGGCAAACACTTCTCGAAAACACTCTATTACCTGCCACAACGCTTTGCGTTGAGAACTCCCTACATCACGCCCCTCACTACAAAATTTTATCGCTCTATCCTCCCAAATTTGTTTATTTATATTACCCCCTAACTCTCTCTCTCTACATACATACGTATTAACTTCCGTTTCTATTTTACTGGCCCGCTTCAGTATCATCTTAACTCCCGAAATTCTGACTTTATCTACTACCCGCTCAAAGTTAATCTCAACTAGTCTACCTTCGTTATTCAGTACTAACAACCGCTTCTGGAAATCAATTACCGCCTTGTGTTTTATCAAAAAATCATTCCCCAGAATAACCTCCAAATTTAGTCCCCTTACTACTAAAAATGTGTTGTCATATTCTACTCCATTAATTACCATATTCAAATGTACTTGTTTAGTTACACGTTTACTCCTAACCCCGGTAATACCTACAATGGTCACCCCCGCTACTGGCAAAATTGGGATATTTTTATTTATTTCCTGCAAACTCTCTAATATGTGTTCGGAAATGACAGAAATTTCGCTACCTGTATCGACCAAAGTTTTTACTTCCTTACCTTCAATTTGAATTCTTACCTCTGTCAGTCCGGTTTCTGGTCTGGCTGTCTCCAAGTCCTCTTCCTCCATTAGTTCCTTGGACATATCCGTACAGATGACGTTATTTGTATATTCGTTGTTATCTTGGGCCTCGCAGTCATTTGTCGACAATGGTGGGGTCCCTTCACTCACCGTCCTTGTTAGTTTTCCGTCTGGGTGTTTGCACGGCCTGGAGTGTGTCCACCACGACCTCTATTGGAAGTTCCACTGCTTCCCGGTGCTCCTCGGTTGCTGCTCCCTCCTCTCTGTGGTTGACTATTTTGGTTATGTTCAGTATTGCTGCGTTGGCAACTCCTCTATTTATGACACCTGTAACAAGTTGTTCTACTACCATAGTTCTCACAATGACACTCTCCACATCGCCAGTCATCACGTCTATAGTTATTATTGTAGCCTCCCCTTGTCCCTCTATACATGTTTGGTGTCCCACTAGATTGATTATGATTATGATTCTCGTTGTTATGTACCCCTGACGGGTTTGGGCGCCTACCAATTTCCCGGTCCCTGATATTTTGGAAAATATCTAATATTTGTTCAAGATCATTTATACCTTCCACTTCTCGCGTCATTAGGTTAATCTGCACCTCCCTTGGTAAATGTTTACTTATGAGACGTACAAACGATCTAAACGGTAACGGTGGTTCAAGGTATTTTGCCTCATTGTACATTTTCATTACGTAAATGGTGACATTATTACCATTAGTCCCAAAATTACCCGACCCCATTATCTTGCTTCTAAGTACTTCTTGGTCCTCTTCAGACCAATATTTACTTCTAAAGTCCCCTTCAAAACTTTCGAAATCTAACCAATTTCCCTTATGTACCTCCGCCCAAATTGAGGGGCTTCCCTTGAAACATTTCATAACTTTCAATAATTTCATCTCCCAATTATTGTTACAAAATCTATTAAAGTCTCTTACTCTATTTAGGAATTGTATAGGGTGTACCCCCCTCCTATCCCCAGTAAATGACTCTAACTCTATTTCGCTATCTACATTACGGGTGATTACTACTTGTTCATGGACACTGTCTAATGTTTTATTTATTACCGTTTTCAAGTCATCTTTAACCTTGATTATTTTTTGTTCCATTAAATTAAACTTGTTGTTAGTTACACGTTCAGACTGAATACTGGCATTATTTACCATTTCTACAGCACCTTTTAATAGCTGTCTTTCTGACTTACAACTACTTTCTGTTTCACTGATCTTACTATCAACATTGTCATTGATTTTGTTATGTTCATTTACATTTTAAATATATACAATACAAAAATACAATTTCCACCTACCTGCAAGGTTTCTTATATTCGGGTCCAGAATTCGATAACATGTACGTCAGATGCAAACCTGTGTTAAAGGTTATCGAAATAACTTACTCTACACATTTTATGAAGAGAAATTATGATTTTTAATTATCAAATATTGCAACGTTAAAGGGTAAATTTTTCCAATAAATTTTCTCACATGGTTTTCCAAATTTTGTTACCCTGGTTCATACATCTTACTATGATATACCTAAATTATATTACTTACATCTATGTAGATAGCCCAGCCTGCATCACACACTCTCACATTATTAACACACCTTTAACACCTTGAATCTAATAATATAAAAATACCCCTCCCCAGCCGGCACGCGGTTTTAGTTCGCACTGTTCGTTTTTCTCATTTTTGACTTTGTGATGAGTTCCGGATTTCACGGTTGTTGCTAATTGATAACTATTGGTTTCACTGCCGCCTAATAGTTCACAAAATAGAGTTTTAAGACTGAAACGTGGAAAAATCTGAAGAGCCCCTTTAGGGCGGTGTCTGGCCAGACACGATCAGTGACGAACTGCCCAAGGTGTTTCCTTGAGTCGCGGGAAATGAGCAGTCACGGCCATCATGTTTTAGTCGCCGTTGGTGCTTAATTGCGGTGGCATAACCATTTTATGCATGGATTATAACTGGTATATGTGTGGTACCAGAGGCCGATATTGGCATCTGCTCTGCTGATGTCGCTCACAGTAGGCGGAGTTTAACGCTGTTTTCCGGTAGCCGGTCGATTGGAACTACTAACTTTTCATCCCAGCGCCATGTTTGTCTCAACTGTGGTGTCTCTCACGGCGTCATTGCCGATCCCCGCCCGGCTGAGTTGCATACGGGCGTCAAAACACATGCACAGAGTTCTTAGAATTTTGGTGGAGGTAGATTCTTCTGCCGTGTTACACCACTGAAATTGCGCATTTCCTTTGTTCCAAACGCTGTTTCTCAACCTCGTGCTGTTGCTTGGAAAATAACGTTGCACAATAATGCAGCTTTACAATACTTTATCCAAACCCGCCCGAAATTGAAATGAATAAAAATATAATTACCCCATACTGTTAAAAATAAAAACACCCAAAATTTGACCCGCTACAATACCCCCTCGATGAGAATTCTGCTGTCCATGACAGAAGAAATCTCATCGACAAACCCCGAAGAGGACCGGTGAGGAACTGGTGCCAACAACCCCCTGATTCTTAGTCTCTCGGGTACACGACCCCCCTGGCTCAGCGACCATGGACTCATCTGAACGAGATCACTGGACTTCTCTATAAGAGATCCCAACACCGAGAAATCGATCAGACTCGCACCACAGCGCGCCTCGCCTTCTAACACGCTACCCCCAAAAATCCTCAATCCCTGGCTAAAATTATCCCAGCTCCTCCGCCGATATGGATCCCCTTTTTGCAAGCTGGGCTGCCTTTAGCAGATACTGGGCTCACACACACTAACATTACATATTACCCTAACACATTAAAATGAAAACTTCCTTTTAAAATTTATTATAAATTTAAACAATTCAAAATTCAAAAAAAAAATAATCTTTTATCAAAAATTCTCTTCCTCTTTTTTCTAATTTTTGTTTCAAATGACTTAATCTAGACATTTCTAATAACATAAACTCATCCTTATTCTAACAGGAGAATCACTTATAGGCTACCAATATAATGCAATACAATAAAAGAAAAATGGTTAATACACACATAATAAAAGAATCATTACTCAAATATTCACTCGCTGGCAGGCGAAAAATCTTTTTTTTTTTCCAAAAAAAAATTTAAAATTTTCAAAATTTTAAAATTCAAAAAAAAAAATTTATTCATTAAAAAACTTCATTAAATTTGTTTATTAAACAACATTTATTAAAATTATTCAAATATTGGTTTGAATTAATCAAACAAATTAAAATTGGATTCCTACTATACAAGCTTAGTAGGTGTATGACCTCATCAGCTGATCGTAACTAGGTCAAGTCCAAAACCCTTGACCTACATATGTTATATATGATTTCTGAAAACACTGAACATTTGTAATATACTAACTTGAAATACAAAACGTAATAACACAAAATATTTAAAACAAACAAAATATTAATATAGATAATAAACAGATTGACATTTAAATTATTTAAAACAAACAATTCTTAATTTTACATTATTTTCAAATTTTATCAAAATTCTGTCACTGGTTAAAAAAAATAAACAATTGTATATTCTTTATCATGAATCTCTCTTTAGTTAACAGTTAATTCTACCTTACTGGGGGTGATGTAAATTATTTATTCTCGTTTTTCTGTATTAGATCTCTATACATATATAAACTTTCTCCCTCTACCTCTAATATTCATCAACTTCAACTCCCATGACACCCAACTCTATCAAAAATATCTACTAATCAGGACACTCTAAACCCCAACTTACCATTTAACACAATTCGCCACCTTCTCTACATATAAAATACTCTCTAACCCTTTGTATATAGGATACGTGTTTCCCCTCCCCCAAAAAACTCAATTCCCTTATTTGGCCCCTGGATTTTACCTAAGGCGGCCCCTTCCCCACTAAAATCTATTCCTATCCCGTCCCAACCCTTGTTGCGGACTCCTACATTACACTACCCTCTAATACAAAATTGCCATCCCCAAAAAATCTCAATCTCATTACATTACTACGAATACAACAAAATAATCTCATTAATTATAAACATAAATATATCATTCAAAACTATACAATTTCTCCATTACTACTGTGTCAGCATCTATATTTCACAAAATTCTGTTACATTACATTAACTCAAAAACAACATTACATCATATTCACCTCTACTATTTCAAATTCAACTTTGATTTCAACTTGGACAGATCTATGTGTCCCATAAAATTATGCATCACCCAAAAATTGTCTCTTATTAGCTGGCCTAAATTGTTACTTTATTTCTCATTGTAGCAAATTATTTTTATCATTACTTCAAAATATCTGTAATACATTAAACATTACATTGGACATTAATTATTTGTAACATTTACAAACCAACATACCAGTGACATTATTTCTGATTAGCTGATATCCTAACATAATAAAAACACAATGAAAATACATCTTACAATTGAGCAAATTATATGAAATATACATATTTATTTTCATTTATTCTCCCTTCTCACCTCATTGTTTCTCATTTTTCTGATTCTGATGCTTATGTTAACCTGCCAGACGATTTACTTATTGGCTTAAAAGCAAAATACACACATAACAAAATTACATATACTTATCAATGCTTATCTAATAGACAACAATAAAATAATACACTTAAAATTATAGCATGAACACCTTAATTTACGAGTCTGCGCATATAATTATGTGGACAGAGCACAAGCATTTTTTGATTGAATTAAACTTTGAATAAGCAAAAACTTTTACTTCATAAACTTTAAATTCGTGACTCCTTTGCGTCACCTCCCAGCCACACACACTATTTCAGATTATGGAGGACTGTCTCGCCCTTTCGCTTCCACAGAGACTGTATATTTTGGAGTAGGTTTTACCTCTCCGTGTCTCTGCTTCCGCTCTTAAGTTTAAAGTACTGAACATCATCATGTCCTTGTTCTATAATCATGCACCCTTAAAACGGATCTGCCACCTGGCTCTGCTGTTCCTCCTCGAACAGAATGGCAGCCGCTGTTCCATAGTTTCCGGAGATTTCCTCTAATTGTCCCCCCATTAAATTTCAAATATATACCAATTTCAAGTCAGCTATGGTCAAGGGACTTGATATGACCATAGCTGGCCGCTAGCCAAAACCACGGTTAGTGCTGGTAAGGCAGTAACCGCCCGAAAAGTCGAGGAAATCTAACTTTAATTTAACTGCCTGTTACACATCACTACTATGTGCGACACGGTAGTTGGCAGTGTGTACACTTTAATTTACACTGATTTGCACATTTATCGCCCTTTTGGCCTCCGATGGAGGTAACACTCACTGTTACCCCCAACCCATTTTGCTATTTGCGAGAGCACAGGCAACCCCCACAATAGCCACTTAATAACTAATTACAATTGACAACTAATTAAAATTTTTATATACATTATCATATAATAATTGCATCAATAACCGTCTAACCCATTCATAACCTTTTACCGTTTAACTTTCTTGAAATTTTCAAAATTCATTATTGATAATCATTAAATATCATTTTTCATTTATTATTAAAATTTTGTAATTATCTTTATTTCTTGAACCAACTGATTTCCAAATAACATCTTATTACTGAATTAGAATCTCAATTACACCTGTAAATATTTTTATTACACATGATTATAAAATTTTTCTACTTACAATCCATTTAACATGATATGCCCACAAAACATAATCACCACCATCTCTGAAACATTTCACAAAATTTATTAATTTAAATTAAATAATTTATCATTCATTACCAAATTTCCATCTCGTAAAACAAACTGAATTTACAACAAAATTAATTATTCAACATTTACATGATCAATTAAAATATTTAAAATATATCAAATTGTTTTAATTAAATTAATTGTTAACAATATAGAATTCATTACCATCCAAACAATTATAATTCTCTAATTACTTGTTTTCAAAATTAATTTGGTTTATTTATTTAAATTGCAAATATTTCAATATTATGATCACAACAATCATCTTGCATACCCACATATAAATTCACTATATTTTATTTACAACTCTTGTTAATTATTATTCCATTTTTTCCACACTTCTGTCCAAATCTGCCATGTCAAAAAACCATTAAAACAAAATATTTGTACTGTCTTTTATTGTTTTAATAGTTTAACCTCCATCGTTCCAAATCAACCTTGGTTCTACATAACATCGTTCAATCTTATCAGCACACAAATGACTGTTTTGTGTGTCGTAACCAGAAAAACTAACTTCAATCAACTTATTCACATACTCGTTCAACCAGTCTACGTTAGGTATTTTTGTCAAGTCTTCATCATTAAATTCATTCACTATCGGGTTAATTATTTTTATTAAATCATTGTAATCATTATCATTCACATATACTTCTAAACTTTCCTTCCATTCTTCATATTTTCTATGCAAATTATACAGTTCTGTTACATACCCTTCTCTACTTACTTCTCTAACACCACATCCCACTCTCACAATTATTACGGACAGAGGGTACTACATTATACAACATTACTTCATTTAACAATAAGGGTCTCTTGCCCTGAAAAAACCACATTAAATCATCATCATCATTATAAACAACAAGGGGAAAATTTGCCCTCTGTCCCCATTCGACTACAACATTATTTTTTCTCTCTCTCTCCAACTCACTGACACACATTAACATCTCATAATCACTGCATTCTACACTTTCATTAATACTCTCATCATTTATTTTTACCGTATCACTTTCTAATACCAATTTCTCAAACACATTATTATTCTCAATATTCAATTCATTATTTTTGACATTATTGTTATTATTTGTTATTATATTTTCATCATTTGCTTCTACACTATTCTTCACCCCCACTATACTCTCAGAATTGTCTACTATTTCGTCATTTTTACATTTTGTCATATTTAACACATTGTCACCTAATTTCTCAAACTTCTGTTCTAACTTATTTAAACTAGTTTTTATTGTTTCGTTAGTGCTTTCTAAATGTTTATTCATTTCTTGTATTTCATATTTCAACTCATCAGATCTATTGTTAATGAGATTAAATAAATCATTTAATGACAACTCTTTTTCTCTTGTATTTATTTTAATTGGTACGGGAGTAGAAATCGCTCCCGGCGAACTAATTATGGATACTTCTACATTCTGCTCGTCTATTGACCTTGCTTCCGTTTGAATACCGGAGTCTATCTGACTCTCGGTCTGACTGTCAGATAAGCTGACTTCATTGTTATCTGCCATTCTTACTTTTTTATAATACTTGTGCGTATATATACTATAATCAATATGTAATCTACTATATAGCCAATTTTGTGCTAATGACGCACTTTTTATTTTATTCCGCTAACCTAACAACACACGTTTGCATCTTTGTAGATGTTGAATTTAATTAATTTATTAAATTCGTTCCTGTCACGGGCGCCAATGTTATGTTCATTTACATTTTAAATATATACAATACAAAAATACAATTTCCACCTACCTGCAAGGTTTCTTATATTCGGGTCCAGAATTCGATAACATGTACGTCAGATGCAAACCTGTGTTAAAGGTTATCGAAATAACTTACTCTACACATTTTATGAAGAGAAATTATGATTTTTAATTATCAAATATTGCAACGTTAAAGGGTAAATTTTTCCAATAAATTTTCTCACATGGTTTTCCAAATTTTGTTACCCTGGTTCATACATCTTACTATGATATACCTAAATTATATTACTTACATCTATGTAGATAGCCCAGCCTGCATCACACACTCTCACATTATTAACACACCTTTAACACCTTGAATCTAATAATATAAAAATACCCCTCCCCAGCCGGCACGCGGTTTTAGTTCGCACTGTTCGTTTTTCTCATTTTTGACTTTGTGATGAGTTCCGGATTTCACGGTTGTTGCTAATTGATAACTATTGGTTTCACTGCCGCCTAATAGTTCACAAAATAGAGTTTTAAGACTGAAACGTGGAAAAATCTGAAGAGCCCCTTTAGGGCGGTGTCTGGCCAGACACGATCAGTGACGAACTGCCCAAGGTGTTTCCTTGAGTCGCGGGAAATGAGCAGTCACGGCCATCATGTTTTAGTCGCCGTTGGTGCTTAATTGCGGTGGCATAACCATTTTATGCATGGATTATAACTGGTATATATGTGGTACCAGAGGCCGATATTGGCATCTGCTCTGCTGATGTCGCTCACAGTAGGCGGAGTTTAACGCTGTTTTCCGGTAGCCGGTCGATTGGAACTACTAACTTTTCATCCCAGCGCCATGTTTGTCTCAACTGTGGTGTCTCTCACGGCGTCATTGCCGATCCCCGCCCGGCTGAGTTGCATACGGGCGTCAAAACACATGCACAGAGTTCTTAGAATTTTGGTGGAGGTAGATTCTTCTGCCGTGTTACACCACTGAAATTGCGCATTTCCTTTGTTCCAAACGCTGTTTCTCAACCTCGTGCTGTTGCTTGGAAAATAACGTTGCACAATAATGCAGCTTTACAATACTTTATCCAAACCCGCCCGAAATTGAAATGAATAAAAATATAATTACCCCATACTGTTAAAAATAAAAACACCCAAAATTTGACCCGCTACAGTTTCTAAGATTTTATTCGCAAAACTCAATTGGCATTCACTTATTTTGCTATCGCAATTGCTTTCTATTTCATTTATTTTGAAATTAACATTAGGTTCATATGTCTCAATGTTATCTCTAACTTCTTCTATTTTCTCTACTACACAATTAAATTTACACTCATCAACATTATACTTATTTATCCTACTTTCAAAATTATCTTTCAACTCTTGAATTTGCTCATGCACTTGTATTTTGACTGTCTCTGACACTTGTTTATTTACATTAATGATATGCTTATTTAACTGTTCATTTACTGAGCCTATCACTTGTTCTTTAAATGTATTGAAACATTCATTCGTCTCATTTAAATGTTTATTAATATTGTCTTTCATATCATATAAACGCTTATCAAATTTTAGGTCAGTATTATTTATATCGCCCTTTAACTCATTGAATTTAACATTCTGTTCATCAAATTTCTCATTGAAACTACTTTTCTGTTCATCAAAATTACTATTCACTTTACTGAAATTGTTTTTCATAAAATCAAATATATCCTCCAATGACAATTCTTTTTCTTTTATGTTTGTTTTAATTGTAATAGGGGTGGAAGTTACTCCCCCCTCACTAATTACTACAGATCCGTTTACATTACTGTCACTGATTGACAGCGACTCTGTCTGAATACCTGAATCGCTTTTATTGGCCGATTCGGTTGACATATTTTCATTTACTACCGTTTCGTTTACTCTTGTTCTTATCTGATTTTCAGCACTAGTGCTAGTTAAATCAATAGTGTTTTCCATTTTTCTAGTATTTACTTATACATGATTTTGTAAGCTTACTAACCCCTCTTACTAATCGCCCTCACTCCCAAACAACCCGTTCTGCAGCTTGGTTAGGTCCGGCGAATATAACCACAAATTATATTCGCTGTCCCAGTTCGGGGCCAATGAAACTTTACATTTAATTATCTCTTACCTTCAGGTTTTTATTCCAAGGGTCGTTCAGATTAAACTGCTGCAAAAAGGATTATTTGGATTTGATATAGGCAAAGATCAAATACACCGTTTGTGCTAAAACAAGTTGCCTCTAATTTATTATTCAAAATAACTACTTCGTCTCTCTTTCATGACATTTAGAGCAAATACTTGTAGAATGAGCAACAATTTGTGAAATCAAACATAGTAATAAAATGTTTCTTAATTAGCTAGCTTATGACAACTCTGGTATACCCCAACTATTTACTGTTTGCAATGAATCAATACGTGCTTTAGCTACACACTCACACACATTCGTTCTTTGATTTTATCGTTCTATTAAACCCCACTTTGAGATCTCTGATGTACATTTTAGATTTACAATTTATTTATGTTGACTTATACTCTGTGGAAAAGGAGAAAATAATCTTGTTTAAAACTCAGTTAATACTTAACGTCTGAAGAACTCCGCTGTTTTACACCTCTGCTGTGAATGCACTGTTTAACACACCATGATTTAGTTTTTCACTGTTTAACCGCGGTACTGTTATTGCTTATTTCAAATTAAGTTGATGCGCCACTATTACTTTAATTCACTTTAAAATAGCATTTCGTTTTGTTTTGTCGGCCGACATAAATTTTCGAACACTTAGCTCGCTTAGGCTGGCCGCGCGGCCCTGTGTCACAACTGGCACTGGCGTTAGTTCGCTAAA
Source organism: Magicicada septendecula (assembly GCA_034769895.1). Taxonomy (NCBI): domain Eukaryota; kingdom Metazoa; phylum Arthropoda; class Insecta; order Hemiptera; family Cicadidae; genus Magicicada; species Magicicada septendecula. The sequence goes on from CM068370.1 coordinate 112,277,792, forward strand.
TTGCATACAGTGTTTTTTGGTCACGTGATCGTGCATATGTGCTCCCATTGGTGCTATTTAAAGGGCGCCTTAGCATAGGCGGGAAGGTGAGCAATGTTTTTGCCGCCTGGCGCAATGTGCAGTTACATTACTTTCTTTCGTGATTCACGGCTGAGGCGCAGGTTGATGTTATTTCACAATCGGTCTGCGTTGCATGAGTACGGAGACAAAACATAGAGACTTTTTTTTTGCAATAAACACAGCCTATCTGGTTGACTAACTCGGGGTTCTACAAGGGTGAACAATGACTGTATAGAGAATGTAATTTTAAAAAATGTTATCTTGGCCCTACAATCTCGTACCGTTACAAGTGGCAGCCGCTGTTCCATAGTTCCGGGCTTTTCCCCTAATTCACCCCCCATTAATTTCAAATATACACCAATTTCAAGCCAGCTATGGTCAAGGTTCTTACTTTATGGACATAGCTGACCGCTATCCAAAACCACGATTAGTGCTGGCAAGGCAGCAATCGCCCGAAAAGGCGGGGAAATCAACTCTAACTTCAGGAATGTTTTCTACGTCATTATGATACACGGCACGGCAATCTATCAGCATATAATATAAAATTATATAAAAGGTGTGCCGTGTATTTTACGCCATTTTGGCCTCCGATGGAGGTAACACTCTCTGTTACCCCCAACACTTACCGCTGTCTACCGTGACACATGCCACCACGGCAATAGCATACTACTAACTAAATTAACCCTTCTCCCTTTACAGTTTCTACACTCCCTAAGTATAGCGCTTCTATTAACACCACTCAACCCCCCAAAATTACCCACATCTCTTGTATGATAACAAGTTTCTATTTTGTTTTACACATTTCTTCATGTCCCAACTCTCACTGATACTATGAACTTTACAATTATTTTTTGGTCACTTATTTACTAAAATTGATATAAATTTAAAACTATAAACATTCCAAATTATATTTTGATATCTATTTACATTGGAGGCTATCTATTCTTACTACTATAAGCGATGGTAAGGCAGTAATCGTCCTGAAAGATGGGGTTTCTGCCGCAAAGAGAATAGGGACAAGATAGACCCATTACGTGAATCACGTCCCCTTCTAAACCAAACCTACCCCCCTTCTCCTACCATTTATTCAAACCCGCCGTCTATCTGTTCCCCATCCCCCTTGCCACAAAACTCAAACTTTTCAGATCTCACTGGAATTGCTGTCAATGGCTGAAATTTAGTTTCGCCATTGACACGAAAATTTTAATTTGAATGCACTGCCTTTAATATATATCTATAGCCTCCATTATTTACAAACACTCGAAGGCAGTGCTGGTACGTGACAGGTACACCTGACCGCTGCACCTTGAGTGTATAAAAAAATTTGTGTCACGTACCTTTAGGGGTCCCCCTCCCCGTTCAATATGTGGTGTAAATTCAAATCTTGACCAATTTTGGTGGAGCTGGACCATCGTTGTTTCACCACCCGAAGGGAGCTCTGCCAACCATGGCCCGCCTCCAAGTGCCGAAAACCACGGCCGGACTGGTAAGGTCGTGACCGCCCGAAAATGGGGGAGAGTCCCTTCTGAAAACACAAATAACATGTCAAAATTCAACCAAAAAAATTTTACCTAGACCAATATAATTTTAAATTCGTAGCATTCTGCATCCCCACTATCTCCTGTGTTACCTGATTACATAGTACATATGCATTATTCATTTTTATTTCTACAATCTCATAAGGTCCTTCATATAAGAGGAAAAAATTTTTTTATTTCTTTATCTTGTGCACTAGACAAGTCATGCCTTCTTACCAATACTAACTGTCCTATCTCATATTTAACCCACTTACCTTTTTCATCATGCTTCCGCTTTCTCCTCTGTCCCTTGGTGAGTAGACTCTCGTTTGCAAGTTGTATTTTTACATCCCTGTCCAGAACTCTTTCTTCCGGTGGATATTCAAAAAGTTGTTCTAATATTCTGGGTGGACAGTTTCCCTTGATTAATTCGTACGGTGTAAATCCTGTAGAATCGTGGGTTGTGCTATTTAACCAATCCTCCACTTTCTTCACGTACAAAGGCCACTCTGAGTGTTTGGAGTGACAATACGCCCTGAATATCCTGCCGATTTCTCGCATCACCCGCTCCGCCTGGTTTGACTGTGGATGGTAAACTGCCGTATGTTTGGGTATGATGCCTTCCCAGCCAAGAGTCTGTCTCCACTTGCCGCTGATGAACTGCGGTCCATGATCCGACAAAATTACCTTCAGCTTACCTATGTTGATCATGTAGTCCTTGGTTATCTTTTTGCTGAGCACCTTGCTAGTAGCTCTCTTTACGCTGTACAACCTAACAAACTTGGTAAAAGTGTCTAAAACAACAAAAAATATCGGTATGGAGAACCATACATGACTTCCATATTCTAAGATTTATATTTAAAATCATTTTCGAAATGAAATATTACCATAGAAACTACTTCTTTCTACTTACTGCTTCAGCCTTAACCACAGTACTGTGGTCACTAACGTATACCACCTCACGTTATCGCACTCGATTTTCACTGATGATGGAAGTCGATGGCATTGCCGAAATGTCTGGTTTTGTAGAAAACATTGGACTACGGCCAAATATCCCGGGAAGGAATTTTAACAAAAACTACTTCTTTGTTGCCGATAACGTTGTACACATATATATCAGTGGCGACGTTACATGGAGGCAATTGAGGCAATGCCTACCCTAAAAAATTCTGTAGAATAAAAATTATAAATACGTATGAACTACATAACGTAAAGATTATACATTGTTACTGTGACTGTCAAATTTATTAAACCGAAACGTGCTTTATTGAGCGACCGCTAGATGGTGACAGGTGAGATTCGGCATAGTTCGTTTAAAGCGAATGAGGCAACCTGAACTTGCCTCAGCGTTTTTTGTATACATCGTATGTAAGCAATGTAGTGGTGTGATAGGGAAGTGTAAGGAGGGGGGATTGTCCCGCGCTGTACACATAGAGCGTTGAGGCATGCCTCACTTCTGTGGTCCAAACAGTTAAGTTAAAGCGCCTGTGTTGTTTCTAAGTGTTTATTTTATGCGGTTATTAAAAGTGTCACTGTTATTCCGCTGAACTAACAGATGATCAAGATTGTTATTTGAATTATTTGTAACATTAAACATATATATAGAAACTAACCAAGTTTAAAAATTTGAAGTTCAATCAGTTGTATTATTGTGTATGACTAATACAAGGATTGTTCAATAGACACACGTATAGAGCTGTAAAGCATTTTTTATTCAACGATTTTAAAAGAAGTCTCCAATAACATTAAGACATGAGTTCCACTGTTGCGCTAACCTGTAGATTCCCTGCTAGTAAAATTCTTACGGCTGTTTGTGGAACCATTCGGTTACAGCAACTCTACCTCAGCGTCCGATTTGACCCACCGTCCTTTTAGTGATTCCTTAAAAAAAATTTAAGATAAGATTTTTGCCTACCCATTCATTAACTACTAGCTTCGCCAGTAAGCAAATTGATGTCCATTTTTTCGGCTTGCACGCGTTATGTTGGTGTGGGTTTCGGCACTTTCCATTTAAAAAGCGTGCAAACGTAAGAAAATAAACATGAGTGAGGCCAGAAATAACGTGAATTGTGTGTTTGTGTCTTACCTGCCTTTTTATTGCCGTATTAAATGAAAAATATTATATTACATTAAAATTAAAAAATTTTAATTTTATTGCCTGGCAACAAAATTATTTTATTTTTAACAATTACCATTGTTTCAAAAAGTTTAAATAAATTTGCAAGTACTTTACTCTTGTTAAAACGTAAAAGGTTGCAGGTAAACTACCCCTTCCCCTCAACCGATCTTCACCAAAAACAACAGGTCGCGAGTACTCTACAAATCAGGGCTGTATGCAAAAAATTATTTGATTCTGTTTGAATTTGCGGCAGTTATCGTTTGCCATAGAAAATACGCTTGATAAAAAACGGTGCAGGTAAACTACCCCTTCCCCTCAACCGATCTTCACCAAAAAGAATAGGTCTTGAGTACTCTACAAATCAGGACTGTATGCAGAAAATTATTTGATTCTGTTTGAATTTGCGGCTGTTATCGTTTGCCATAGAAAATACCCTTGTTAAAAAAACGTTGTAGGTAAACTACCCCTTTCCCTTAACCGATCTTCACCAAAAACAATAGGTCTTGAGAACTCTACAATTTAGGGCTGTATGCAAATAATCTTTTGATTCTGTTTGAATTTGCGGCTGTTATCGTTTGCCATAGGAAATACCCTTGTTAAGACATAAAACGTTACAAGTAAACTACCCCTTTCCCTTAACCGATCTTCACCAAAAACAAAAGGTCTTGAGAACTCTACAATTCAGGGCTGTATACGAAACATTATTTGATTCTGTTTGAATTTGCGGCTGTTATCGTTTGCCAAAAAAAAAAAATTTCCCTTGATAAAAAAAAACCGTTGCAGGTAAACTACCCCTTTCCATCAACCGATCTTCACCAAAAACAATAGGTCGCGAGTCCTCTACAAATCAGGGCTGTATGCAAAAAATTATTTGATTCTGTTTGAATTTGCGGCAGTTATCGTTTGCCATAGAAAAAAAATCTACAGACACACACACAGACAGACACACAGACACACACACAGACACTTTTCGGAAAACGACTTTTTTTCATGTTTTGAGTGTAGTAGAATCAGAATCTGCAATAATCTCGAACACGATTTTTTTTGCCATCACCATACTTCCATTCCTTAAGGAAATATGGAAGTAATATACACCACTCCTCTACCTTTAGGCAATGGCCCATATAAATCTACTGGAACTAAATCGAAAGGTCTTTCTACTTTAATATATTTCATTTCCCCTTCAACCCTGTAATTTACTACTTTAGACTTTTGACATAAATCGCAAACTCTTATTACTCTTCTAACTCTCTTCTCCATATTTTTAAAAACACAAGATTCTTTTAATACATTTGTACATTTTTTCGCACCAAAATGACCATACCTTATGTGGCAATCCCAAATAATTCTATCTACTAATTCATCAGGTATCATTAACCTCCAATCCCGTTCACCCCCTTCTACTTTCTTAAACAGAATTCCCTTATATATCTGGAAATGTGTATTATACTCTGAACCATTTATATCTGCCTCTAAACTAGCTATTATCTTACCTAATTTATTTTCTGATCTTTGTATGTTTTTAATTTCCCTTAATTCTTCCCCGAAAATTCTGTCTTCCCTAGTTAACCGAAAAATTTCTATTTCTTTCAGATCTCTACCTGTCTTATTATCTATAGTATCTAGCCTGGACAGAGTGTCCGGTACTTTATTATCTGACCCCTTAATATATTCCCAAGAAAAATGATATTCTTGTATTGCTAGCACCCACCTGGTTAATCTGCTATGCGTCAGCTTACATGTGTTTAGAAATGATAAAGCCTTATGATCAGTCCTGATGACGGCTTGGTTTCCTAGCAGATAAGTGCGGAATTTCTTCACCGCGAAGACGATGCTCAGCAATTCTTTCTCTGTCGTAGTGTAATTCTTTTCTGCTGCCAATAAGGTTCTGCTGGCAAAAGCGATGGTCCGGTGCTCCTGATCCTCACCCTCCTGGTAAAGTTCTGCGCAGAGGGCTATGTTGCTGGCATCAGTCTGTAAATAAAACTTTTTCTGAAAATCGGGGTGATTCATCATTATCATGTCTATAAATTTCTCGTTAATTTCATTGAAAACAACTCTCTCCTCCTCTCCCCATTTCCATTGCTTATTCTTTTGTAAAACCGCACTTAATTTAGAGGTAATATGCGCATAGTTTCTCTGAAATTTTCTATAAAAATTGCATAATCCTAAAAAGCTCTGCAACTGTTTAATATTTTTTGGTTCTGGAAAACGTATGATGGCTTCTACTTTGTCTGGGTTTGCTAAAATACCCTCTGGAGTGATAATAAATCCTAAAAAGTGTATCTCGGTTTGTAAAAATTTTGACTTCTCCCAATTAACAGTTAATCCCCCAATTTTCAATTTATTTAAAACATATTCTATGTGTTCTAAGTGTTCAGAGAATGTTCTTGATGCTATTAGTATATCGTCGACATATACAGTTAAAAAATCTAAATCCTTGGGTTGTAAAATCATATCTAAGCATTTTATAAAACTGGCTACGCTAGTGTTTAGTCCAAATGGCAGGCGTTTAAATTGATAGTTTTTACCATTGAAAATAAATGCAGTAAATTTACGGCTCTCTGGCGCTAATGGAACTTGCCAGTAGCCCGCTGTTAAATCTAGGGACGTCATATATTTGACTCCACTAAACTTTTGAAAAATTTCGTTCATGGCTTCCGGTGACTCCCGGTCAGGTATTATAATCTGATTAATTTTTCTGGCGTCTAAGCACAATCTTACCTTTCCATCCTTTTTTATGACCACTACCAATGGATTCGAGTAAGGCGATATGGATCTTTCAATGATGTCCCCTTCCATCATGCGGTCCAACTCTTCTTGAACGGCTCTCCTCTTCAAAAATGGCACTGGATAACTTCTCTGCATGTAGGGTGAGTGCTCCCGAATCTTCAACTCGCATACATAGTCCCTGGCTTTTCCAGGCAACTCAGAAAACACATCTTTAAAACGTTCAATAACTGCCCACAATTCCTGTCGTTGGGGATTCCCTACAACTCCACCCTCATTAAAAAATTTATCTGCCCTAGTTTCCCATACTCTCTCATCATTCTCCAAACTCTCACTCTCTTGACACACATTCACTCTTGTTTCTATAATTCCCTCGCCTACTCGGTTTTGTATCATCTTTACACCCGTAACTCTAACTTTATCTAACACACTCTTAAAATCTACCCTGACTGGTTCATGCCCCTTATTAAATTCTACTATTCTCTGGTTAAAATCAATTACTGCTTTATTTCTCTCCAAAAAATCATTTCCCTGAATTATATCTAAATTCAAACCCTTAACTACTAGAAAAGTATTCTCAAATTCTATTTCATTAATGTATATGTTTAATCGTACTTGTTTAGTAACTCTTTTACTTCGTACTCCAGTTACCCCCACTACTGTTACTCCCGCAACTGGTAATGATGGAATATTCTTATTTACCCTTTGTAATTCACCCAGTACATTCTCTGAAACTACTGATATCTCGCTACCTGTGTCAATCAATGTTTTATAATCCTTACCTTCTATGGTTACAAATACCTCCGTCAGTCCAGTTTTGGTTTCTGTCATTTCGGCAGCGTCCTCCTCCAGTAACTCCTCCACCATGTCTCTGATAATTATGTTGCTGTGGTAGTTACACTCCTCTTTGACCCCCAGGTTCTCCTCCGACAATGGATGGGCCCGCTTCCCCATTGTCTCTTCTAGTTTCCCGTGGATGGGCCTGCTACTGCCTGGTTATATCCTCCTCTTCCTCTGTTTCCACTTCCGTTTCTCCTCGGTGCTCCTCTGGTGTTCTCAACTCCTCTCTGCGGTTGATTTTGTGGCTGATACGTTCTCTCACTGCGTTGACATTCTCTCGGTTTGTGACATCTAAAACATGTGGTTCTTATTGAATAGTTATCAACATTACAGTCGGCGCATCTCCAACCCTCGCCTCGATTATCATTATTTCCCCCACGTGCCCCTCGGTGAAAATTAGGTATTCCCCGGGATTGATTATAATTACCATTTATATGTGTTACTGGTGTGTTTATCCGCCTACTCATATCAGTTTCTCTTATATTTTCCAATATTTTCTCTAGTTCCGCGTAATCTCTATAATCTCGCGGGTCATTAGCGTAATCTGTATTTCTCTGGGCAAATGCTTACTTATGTGACGGACGAATGACCGAAATGGTAATGGTGGCTCTAAATATTTGGCCTCATTGTATAATCGCATTACGTACATAGTTACGTTGCCCCCTTGGGTCCCAAAATTACCTGGTCCCATAATTTTACTCCGCAATATTTCTTGTTCTTCTTCCGACCAATATTTCTCTCTAAAGGCCGTCTCAAAACTCTGATAATTTACCCACTCTACTTTATGTACCTCCGCCCATACCGCGGAATTTCCTCTAAAACACTTCATTATTTTCAACAGCTGTACTTCCCAACTACTTCTACAAAACTGATTAAATTCTTTAACTCTATTTAAAAACTGCATAGGGTGTACCCCCCTGTTTTCACAATTAAACAATTCCAAATCAATATCGCTATTCATATCTTTAGTAATAACTATTTGTTCAGCAACACTATTAAGTTTTTTATTTATGACTACATTCAATTCATCTTTAACACTGACTATGCTCTGCTCCATTGCTATAAATTTATTATTATTGAAACACTCAACTTGTTCGTTACGCTTATCTATAATATTCACTGTATTTTGTATAGCTTGTATCTCTGTTTTGCAATTACTTTCGATTTCATTGATTTTGAGATCTGTATTATTTTTACATTCATCGATATTCTGATTCATTTTTTCTATCGTTACTACTACACTATTAAGCTTACCTTCGGTTTCAGTATTACATTTATTTATTTTAACTTCCATCTCATGATTATACTCATTTATTGAATTTATTAACTTCTCATTATTCTCATTTATTTGTTTATCAACTCTTTCTGATATCTGACTATCCATCTCATTAATTTTAATGTCTTAAGTTTGTTATTGAACTATCTACTTTAGTATTCAACTCATTAAGTTTACTGACAAATTCTTCATTATTGTTTTCAAAACGCTTATTGATCTCATTAATATGGTTTTTTAACTCACTGAAATTGCTTTCGCACTTTATTTTTTGTTCATGTAGTTCGCTTTTCAACTCGTCAAATTTATCATTGAAATTATTTTGCACGTCAAAGCGATTATTTATGACATCAAATTTGTTATTCTGTACATTGAATTTAATATTAATATCCCCTCTTAGTTCACTGAAATTATCATTCATCATATTATACAATCGTGTTAACATATTGTCCTCATCAGACTTCTTACTTTGGTTGACTGAAATAGGTGTCGATTGATGTTCGACATGTTTCATTATTTTTGATTCAGTTAATTGGCTTTCTACATTATTGTCAGTGAAGCTGACTTCATCATTACTTTCACTCGTTAACAGTGACTCTGTTTGGATACCTGAATCCCTTTTATCAGCCGATTCAGTTGACATATTTTCATTACTTTCGTTCATTACTTTACATTCGGCTTTATCGCCTACAATTACATCAACTTCATTTTCGTTAGTAGCCATCTGTTATTCTTTATAATTTATATTTATTAATTTACTTTAATTAATTTAATTTATCATCACAATTTCAGTCTTATGTAAATAATGCGTAAATTACGTACTTCTACGTATTTTTTGCATACCGTTACTTAACCTTTCAACATACTTGCATTTTCTTTGTAGGTGTGGTCTTTATATTTTTATTTTTATTTATAAAAACTGTCCCTGCTTCGGAAGCGCCATTTGTGCTGTTTATTACCTTTATTAATAAATTAAAATCACAAAAATTATTCATATTCCACTTACCTCTAAAATCTTCTTCAGCCCAGAGTTTCGTCACACGAACGTAGAAATGCAAATATGATTTTAAGGTTGTGTTAATAACAGACGCAATTCGCATTTGTAAAGAGAAACAAATTAAATTTTATTTTATTCTTTAAATTTTCAAAACTTCAAATTATTTTTTGTTCATTTTTGTATCTCTTAAATCAGTTTATTACCTCTAGCAAAATTTAAAATAAATACAACTTTCTGGAAATATTTACGACATTATCTGATACCACTAAAATCTTACCTTAACGAAAGCAGCCCAGCCTGCTCACACACACATTCATTCCAGTACAAAAATAAAATAAACTCCCTTTTTATTTATTTAAAACATTGTTGAATACATTACGTAACACCCTTGCCGGCAACGTGGGGTTTCTCCGACCTCGTGGCTCCGCACTTACAAAATTCACTCTATTTGTCCGAAACAATTTACGATTTTTATTTTTCTTCCGATAACTGTTCTCACTTCCGCATTTTTCGAAAACTGTACTCACATTTACTTGATATTGAGACTTTCTTGGGGAGCCCTGTTTGGCGGCTGCCTGCGCAGGCGAGCGTCGGTGAGGTAACTGGGAAGAGCGTTCACCAAGTCCCCTCCACTTACCTTTTTTTTTTTTTTTGGACAAGGCGGAAACCGATACCTTGTACGTTAAAGTCATTGTTACTGTTCATGGTACCACGTGCAATTCCCATGTGTTGGACGTCGACGAAATTTGTTGTCCAGTGGTTTACGTCACTGTAAAGGTGTGGTCTAGTTATGTTTCCGTCGTGTTTCTGAGCACATGCTGGACAAAATTCGCACATAGCCATTTTGTTTTAAACAACTCGGCGTCGGCTGCGCACCTGCTGGTGTTTGCGCGCTTGTGTGTGTGTGTGTGTCAACACGCACATTCCATTGTACTGATACCTCTCACAGCTCCTTTGTTCGAGTAAAGTTTTTATTCAACACGTGGCTGGCCACACCGTTGAAAACAATTTAAAATATTTTAATAAAATAAAAAACCCCTCCCTTTTGCCCCGTTACATGTGTTATGGAAGTCAAACATATACAAGGACTGTGAGTGTCATCAGGGGCTGGTATTCAAATTTCAAAAGATGCTGGTAACTCACCACACATCCATGTGGAAGTTCCTGGAAATTATAAGAAAAGACCAATGAGATTCTAATTACACTACTTTGGCTGGTCATCAGTATGTGTGACGTGCAGTGAGAAGCTACCAAGCAAATCAAAGCCAATTAGAAACAGAGGTGGTAAAGTTAACAAGCTCACAAGGACCTAAGGAAAATTGTAGTTTATTTAAGATCATTAAGTTGTAGACCAGAACAACAAAATAGAGAGGCTGAAGAGGAATATTAAGATGTATAAGGAATGTAATTCAAAGTGTTCTTAAATGTCTTTAAGTCGTTATAAATAAATACCTAGTCAAATTAAAAATTTAATTTTAGTTCTTAAAATTTTGAGAAGTATGCACGGTTTAACATTTTGAAAACTGTACCATAATGGACTTCTATTAACTTTTAGCAGTCTATCAAAATTAAACACCGGTTTTAATAATAATCCTTCTAATGTTTTCACTCTTGAAAGAGCAACATACGTTAATCCAGCCTGAAATTCATTGTCTCCAAAATTAACAATTGCCTTATCTAATGTTATCCCTTGCGATCTATGCAATTTTGGATTTACCTTCTAAATCTTCGAAAGTTCCTCCCTTCTCTTTGAAGTATTTATTCTTAGAGCTGAATGAATAGTGTGTTAGCTGCCACACCAGTAAGAGCCATTAAAAGAGTTGCATCGCAGCCAAAGGGGGCAAGGAACTAACAATCTCCGTTATATTTTAACCAATATTTATAATATTTCCCTTATAAGCATATTGACTGGGAAAGCCTCTCGATTTCACCCTATACACACGCATCACTGGTTGTACTCTTGCTATCAATAGCTGTTCTACTTAAGTGAGATCCATCAGTTCTATAGGTACATCTTTAACTGCAGTAAACTTATTTGGGTTTCACTTACAAGGCGGACACATATCAAAAAATGTTTGCTGCATCAACACTTGAGAACAGTTTACACATTTATAGAATTCTAGAGATCGTAAATTATCTTCAAATTCATTCTGAAGATTCCTGTATCCTGTGTTGCTTTGATGATTAACTGCAGTAAACTTATTTGGGTTTCACTTACACGGCGGACACATATCAAAAAATGTTTGCTGCATCAACACTTGAGAACAATTTACACATTATAGAATTCTAGAGTTCGTAAATTATCTTCAAATTAATTCTGAAGATTCCTGTATCCTGTGTTGTTTTGATCATATAACACATGATTCATGTTATGTTCTGCACGTCCTTCAACAGTTTCTGCAGCAACATTTTGTCACTGTCTCATCTGTCTTTGATTTGTAGTTAAACGACCAATATTTGGACCTCTTCTCCATCAAGGCATACTATAAATAATATGTACATATAAATTGATGAATAAGAATGTATAGAATATGCATATAACAGAAAAAAGTACAGTAAACCCTCGATTTAATAGACAAATTGGGGGTGAGGGCTGTCCGTAAAATCGAAAGTCCGTTAAATCACAAATTTTGTTTTTTGAGGATATATTTAAATCAAATAGGCCTATAACACTTGAAATTGTAATACTATTAATATCATGCAAATACCGTATTGTTCCGAATACAAGCCGCACTTTTTCTCCTAAAAACATGGTTGCTAATTTGGCCTGCGGCTTGCATTCGCACGCTAACAAAATTCGAAGTTATACCTGACTTCTGGCGGGATGAACACTTTTGGTATCTATGAGTTGTTTACTGCCTAAGCAACAGCAGTTTGCCTGGCTGTAGTTAATTCTGGCGTTATGATTTATGACTACAACCGAATGTTTTAACAGCAAACTGAAGAAAGAATAGGAAGATAAAGTGTAAGTGCGTGCGCACGCGTGCGTGCTCGCACCCTTCTGTAGGCAGCAAGACAAGGATGAGTAGAGGGAGTGTGAGTAACGTGTTTCTAAATAACGGGTAAACTGCCAGTGTGGTTATCTATTGTAACAGCGACAACATCGCTTATCTGTACTTTGTTTTCATTCGGCGTTTTTGTAATGCATTTGCGGTATGAGTGATATTGTGGAGACTAAAGGCACACAGTCAAATCAAATTAAACTTTAACCCGTATGATGCGAATTATAAATTAATTGTGATACAAAATGTAGAAAAAACATCAAAATGCAATCGCGAAGCCGCAAGGAAATTCGATATTGATGAATCCTGTATTCGACGATGGAGAAAACAGAAGGAACAACTTTTAAATGCAAATGCTGGGTGGCGAGCATTCGCGGGACCAAAGTTGGGCGTTTTGTAGCAGTAGAGTCCAGAGTCTGTGAATACGTACGGCTTTTAAGAAGGCAAGGACTCCCTGTCACTAGACATGTTTTAAAATTAAAAACTTTAGAAATCGCAGAAGAATCAAAATTCTCCGGTTTCAAAGCCAGCTTCGGGTGTATAAGACGAATGATGTGGCAAAATGGATTTGCGCTTAAATGACGTACTTCACTCGCGCTAAACTACTGAGTGACTACGAAGAAAAACTCCTACAGTATCAGCGGTTTGTCATTCATTTACGCAAGAAGCATAATTATTCACTTGAACACATGGGAAATGCCGATGAAACGCCCGTATTTTTTATTTACGTAATTTACGGTGGAGCAAAAGGGTACCAAACCTGTAACAGTAAAGATTACAGGAAATGAAAAATTATGTGCCACTGTAATGCTTGCTGTATTAGCCGATGGACGAATATTTCACAGTGAAATAAGATGCATATCAGTGTATATTGTTCAGTGTTAGTCGTCGTGATGTCTTCCACTGAACATGTGTGACGCCTGCGTCAACGACAATGCAAAGATAGGGAACGTGAAGAATTAAACAAATTCTTGGTGAATTCTCCGTTCCCATCAAATACAATTGAAGATGAGAAAATTTGCGTGTTTCAAAACAAGAAACAAGAAGAAAAGAAACGAAAGAATGCTGCGATACCCAAGCAATATCGCCAGAACAGGAGAGTGCAGTTTATGCACATTATACGTTTCAAAAGCCTAAAAACATTATCACGTGTTTTTTTTTTTTTTTTTTTTTTTTTTGAATCGTTTTGTCTGTCAAATTCTGTCCGTTAAATCCGAAGTCCGTTAAATCGAGGGTTTACTGTACTTACATAAAAAGTACAAAATTGAATAAGAAGTATAAGAATAATAATTATAATAGAATTTGGAAAATTCAATAAAGAAGTATAAGAATATTAATTTGAATAGAATTTGGATTAAAATTTACCTGAACTGTGATTCGTTGCAATATATAATGGAAATTTGTAGTTGCATCAGCGACTACATAGATTCTCGTCTAAAAAATTGACACTTTTTCAACACTTTCCAATCTGTACATCTGGCTACACTATAGAACAATGCTCTACTACTGTTTGAATTAAACACATGTGAGACATGAATACAAAGTGTATACAGCAAAATCGTATCTTATCCAGCGACAACCGCACACACACACGCACCGGCATTTGTGATACAGAAAAATCTTATCTTATCGGGAGACAGCCAGCGCAGGTGGCAGAAGCCGCACACGCACACGCACTGGCATTTGTGATACAGCTAAAGCTTATCTTATCGGGTGACAGTCAGCACGGGCGGCGGAAACACACGCACCGACATGCAAGCGCCAAAATCGGCCAGTGACCAGTGAGTCGTCTAGTGCCCCGTATGTGTGAGTGAGACAGAGCGCCGTATCTGGGCCACGATATCTCTATCTCTCTTCCTCTCATGTTTAAGCTAAGATTTTTAAAAAATTGTAATATCTTTTGAACTAAATAGTTTACAGAAATAAAAATTACATGTGTGCACTCTACAGTACAGTCCGGATATGTATGCAAAATTTTATAACATTCGGTTGAGTAGTTTCAGAGGAGTTCGCGGTCTAAGTTGTGCACAGAGTCATGGATAGAGGGCTATGCCTGATTTCACTATGCTCATCAGGGTCCGCCCAATAATTTTCTTACTTTCAGGGTAGAATAGAAACTTAAGTGCATTGAGGGCCTAATAGTTTTGTTATCTTAATTATTTACTGCCATAATTTTAATATGGAATATCAATAATATTAACCAACACTTTTGTTCAGGCACCATCTTGTTATATACAAGAACATTAGATTTACTTACCTTTAAGGGCAGAATTCAGTTAAGCGAACCAGAAGATAGCGGAATATGTTATCTGAAATAATTTACTCTTGCTTGAAATGTTTACCAAATGATATTACCTTTTATTATCATATTACATACATGAATGAGACTCTACCATGCGAAAACAAGCACGCTACTATATGCCATTTGGCGTTGCATCATGAGACACAGTTCTACTATACAAGTTTAAAAATCCCCTTAAACATTTCAATAGCCCTCCAAAATAACATATTCAATTATACTTTATGATATCATAATTAGAAATTACTTCACAACCCAGCACTTCTTATTTAGTTAGACATTCTCTCATTCACTCACGCTCGCATTCCTGATACAATTTTCTTTGAATTTTCCCCAAATTGAGCTCATTTTATTATTATTAAATGACTGAAAATTTTGTATTGCCCTTATCTAAACTTTTGGGTACCCCACATTGTTACTTAGCTGAAATTATTGTCCAATAGTCCTGCAGACGTCCCTTCGCTGAAAACGCACTAATAGGTTTTAAAACTTTTACACAAACTTTGTGTTTATGTTTTTTCTTTGCACTGTTACATTATTTTATATATATACTGCACTTTTTTGTTGTACGAGCGGATGTCCGAGACTTAGTTTTTTAGAATTTTTATACACAGCCGGCCGGCAATGCTGCTGATTTTGGACTGCGAACAGTTTGCAATGCTTCAATACCGAGGTGGGGATTAACTACGTCATCAGTTCCTTTGTGTAGATTTCCACTCCTTAGTTGTTACAGGCACATAAATTGCGTAGTTGCATACCTTCGTATGACGTATACATGGGTGCAGCCTGTTGACACATTCGGCTAACAAAATGTTGTTGTTGTTCTGGACGTATACGCTCAACCTTGACGCCAATCCTGTCCACTCGATATTGCGCAGTTGCAAACCTTTATAAAACTTTACCAGTTCGTATATGTGACTTTGAAATAAAATACAATTTATATCGATTATTCCCCAAAATACAGTAGGGCCAGAATTGTACTGTTACAGTTTGCAGAGAGAGAGAGATTATTCTTATATCCATTACTCCTTGGTTATGTCTCCAGATCGAGTTTCTACTGTATTTTATCTATCACATGAGGTGTAACATAAATTCAAAGATTAAATAAGCTGCTTGGGGAATTTATAGATTAGTACAACCGGTATTATTCCAACTATTCATTAATTTAATAATATATATATACTTTCACTTATGAAACTTACTATTGTCACTTCCCACTTCGTAATAAGTGAACGAAGAGGATGCAACAACAAGATAATATTCATTAATTGCTGTGTCAAACTTTTAAAGAGTCTTTATGTTAGCCAGTGTCTGTCAGGAACTCATACCACAGACAAATATCAGTATGGAGAACCATATGTGACTTCCATGTTCTAAGATTTATATTTAAAATCACTTACTTGAATTCGGTTTGATAATTTCTAAAAAAATATCCCCCACCCTCAAACTATTTCCATTATTTATAGATATTTGTTATTATGGGGTAGTTGTTTAATATAATGTTATTTTCGAGGGACTTTATCTAAAAAAAGTACGTACTTTATTCTTACAAAAAAAAACTGAACTATGCAGATAATCATCCCTCCTCCTCAACCGATACCCACCATTAATGATATTTACACTTTCATAGAGTAATAGTTTTATCATATGTAATTATTAAGGTATCTTAGCCTTCAAAATGAAATAGTTTATTGGACATCAGAAACATAATTTTCAAAAAATTACCCCCTCCCCCTTCAACTACCATTTTTATTTATAGATATTTCATCTACCTTTCTACAGTGGTTTGTTATGACCTTCTTTTCAAGGTACGTTATTTATCAAAATTAAGTACTTTACTCTTGTTAAAACTTAAAATGTTGCAGGTAAACTACCCCTACCCCTTAACCAATCTTAACCAAAATCAATAGGCCTTGAGTCCTATACAACTTGGCAACATATGCAAAAAATTATTTGATTCTGTTTGAATTTGCGGCAGTTATCGTTCGCCATAAAACAAATTCTACATACAGACACACACTTTTTGGAAAATGACTTTTCTTCATATTTTGAGGATAGTACACTCAGAATCAGCCCTTATCTCAAACACGATTTTTTTCATGATCACTACACTTCCATTTCCTTACAGAACATGGAAGTAAAAATTTAAGAAGGAATATCACAGCTAATTTTCATGAAATACTAGTGCACTGTTTTTGATTAGTTGCCAAGTAGTAACAGTTGATTGCTAATTGTGTACTCTAGGAGAAATTTCTCATAGAACAGTCATAGTACTAGGAGTAGTATTATTTAGTAGTATTATTGTAGTATTATTACATTATTTAAACAATGTAAATGAAATGACATCGTACTGTGAAGTTCACACTAAACTATAAAGTCTTATTGACTTTGAATGTCGTCATCATGTGGAAACAGATTAGTATTAATAAAACTGTTGCTACTCAAAATTTAATAAGAATGTAATATCTCGGACATTCTGGAATTTGTTTCTAGTAACACAGGAATAAATTGTCTTTTGGGTATTTACTTGAAGCTTTAAGGTATAAGTTTGTTCATTTTATGTAAGTCAATATCAGTAAAACAAAATTGTAATTTAGAAATTTGGTTTCCTTCTTTTACAATTTTTTCTGAAATTTAGCGTTTTCTTTCTGCTTTGAACAGATTCCAAGTTATAGAAAATAACTTTTATATAAAAACTTATAAACTTATAACAGTTGCTAGGCTTATAAAATTTTTCTGAAATAGACATTTTTCTTATGTGTTCTGGTTCCATTTTAAATACACTTTACATAATCTTATTGTGTGTGTGTGCGTGTGCGTGTGTGTGTGTGTGTGTGTGTGTGTGTGTGTGTGTGTGTGTGTGTGTGTGTGTGTGTGTGTGTGTGTGTGTGTGTGTGTGAAGAGAGAGAAAGAGATCAAATTTATTTTACTTTTTAATTATAACAAATTTTTATCTGATTGTACTGTGTAATTTAAGAATCTGTGTACTGTGTTTTTTTTTTATTCATTAAGAAGATCAGTAATATCAAGCGTTTAAAGTATATTCTAGGGCAGTGGTTCCCAAACTTTTCAGTCTACAGGCCTCCCAAAAAATTAAAAATTTCATGGACCCCGTCTGAGTTCTAAAATAAAACAAACAGTAAATATGATACGAACACTTACATTTTAATTAAAATTTATTTTTTTTTAATTATTTTAACTTGCAAAATTATAGTATTAATGGTATCAAATATAGTGTAATGTGAAGAATGAAGCTACTTTTCTACAATTAGCTCTGCAATATTGGGTTTAATGTCAGATAATTTCAATATTAAATCTTTAAGTTCCGGTTGCATAACCAGCGTTGCCAACCTCGGCTTTATCTTTCCAGCCACATATGTTGAAATCCAGCTACTTAGGTGTAAAACCAGCTAGATGGAAAAACGTTTTGCTTAGATACAGTGCTTATAAGCAAGATACAGTGTTTATACATGGACTAACACTGCGTGATCAGTTCTGCGTTGATGAGGCACTCTAATCAGTTCAGCTGACAAACAGATCCGCTACACGACATGATTTAAAGACATTATTAAACCCATTAATTTGAAATTACTTTTTCAATTATAATTAGTTTGAACCAAAAAAAATACAGGAATCTTCTACTAATTGTTTTAAGATTCTAAAATTTAGATTTTACTGTGTAAAAATCAGAGAAAATTATGGTATACTCTATTTTTTTCTTGAAAGTGTCCGCAGACCTTACTTTGGGAAGCACTGTTCTAGGGGATCAAGATACAGTACAGTAAACTCCCTGTTATCTGTAATCGCTGTGGATAACCAAATTCCACAATCTGCAGTATGCACCAAAAAGGGCAGAAAGTAATGAAAATACTTTATCAACATTAGCCATTTATTTAAAGTATAGCAATACAGTAAAACCCCATGAGACGCTCATCAAGGGACCTCATGAAACGGCATATTAAGCGGGATACTAGCAAGGAGCATTGTATACATACTGACACTCCGGGCTTTTTCACTGACACTGTGGCAATAATCACATTTTCTATGCATTTTTAATACAAATTCATATGAACTGACATTTCGTCAGAAGAAGTTGTACTGATAAATTGTCTTATGTGTATCATAGGTGTATCATCTACATTGAGTATTTCTGAAGTTATTACCTACATATGTACAAACTTTATATAGGGCTATACAAAATCCAAGTAAATTCTCCTAGATTTTCTTGCTCAGCAGGGATTAGATTTAGGAATGAAATGCTGCAAACAAATTTTAAACCTCAGAAAAATACATGTCAGTGAAGTGACTGCTGACCTGTCGGTAAACATCACAGGTGGCAATTAACATCAATATCTAATTTTTCACATCCGTCAGCTAAGTTAGTGGAGTACAGTGGCTTTCAATTATACTGAGTAAACATACAGATGAACATTACTTACTGAGAACATTAAATGTTCCCACAGTTGTAGTAAAGTACACATGCCCAGATATAACTCGTGGTACCCAGCTGCCAAGTGAAAAACAATACTGTACCTGTCAGTGAGCTGTGACACAGTACATCCCTCTGACATAATTAACTAAATTTTAATAAACAGAAGTATCACTGTTGCACACCACTATAGAAAAATTATTCCGATCTGACGATGAGCTGAGAAGCGTGAAAGCACTAATCGGAATAATTTTTCTATAGTGGTGTGCAACAGTGATAATTCTGTTTGTGATTTTAACCACTAACACAACTTTCTTCATTAAATTTTAATACAATGTTGTATACAGTAATGAATAAAATAGAGTATTAAGATTAGTGGAACAAGCTTTATTATTCAGCTGAAATTCATTTCCACGTATAAAAAAAAAATCCGTGAGTTGCTGCAGACAATCCGCAGTGCAGATAAAATGCTCACGGGTAATCGGAAGTTTACTGTATTTTTCTTTGTAAATATATTCGGTTATATATTCATTTATAAACATATAATTTTCATTAGGTTTTGTTTTCATTAGTATTACTTTCTTCGTAATTTTTCATTGCTTTATTAGCAATACTTAATATGGTAAATTTGTTTGTAACATTGTGCAGATTATATTAAATGGCTTACTTCACCTCTTACCCAAGACCCAAAAAATGAAGGTGATTCCTAAGATTACTCAAGTTATGAATTTAAGTAAACACACTAATGAAGTTTATGAAAGGTAAAAGAAAGGTATACAGTTAATGACTTCAAGTAGTTAGTAGTTTTTGGTTGTTATTAATTTTCCAAAGAGTTTTTACACATATAGTATAATCAGCAAAGTATAGTTGTTTTAGTTAGTATAGCAGTAAACTCAATTTTGCGCAAAACCGTCTGTTGAACGAATGGAAATCATGAAAATTATTAAAATGTGTCAATAGTCAATAACATGATATGAAACAAGTTGAAGTTGTTTGTCTCTAATTCTGTAATCATTTCCATACAGCACTGGAAGACAACAGAACTAGTCTGGAAGTTGAAAGAGCAAGGCTTCAAACACTCAACAGGGAAATAGAGAAACAGTTAACACAAAGTGTCCAACACGCGCAGTCATTACAGGATGACTTGCAGAGGGCAAACAATAACTTGGCACACAAAGGAAGTGAAGAGAAAGAACTACAAGCTCGCCTGAGTACAGAGACAGAAGAAAGAGAACGTGCCCAGCAGGAATTACATCAGCTTAGAAAACAGGTACTGTTGTTGATAGGGTAAGGACTGTCTAGTAAAGTCACATTTTGATGGTCAGACATATTTAGCAGTCTTTTGAGATTCAAAATCATGCTATAAAAAGCAAACTTAGCATCCAAAACTCCCCCAATTTTATACAAATAGTACAGTCAGAGTGGTTATCACCATCATCAACTTCAAGGTTTAAAGCAATATTTGGATTGTTCTGCCTTCACTTTTCTTGCTGAAATCAGCTCTTTCCAAATTGATCAGCCCTTCATGTTTTAGCAGTATTTTCGGTGTTTCATGTATATCACTGTGTTTCTTCACATAGATTTAAAGTCTTTAATTCTTGTTCACACTTCTCTTCCTGGTTAAAAAGGTATATAAGGGGGGACCTTGAAAATAACTGTAATTTTTTAGTATAAACTGTTTTATTTATTTTTACAAGTCAACAAACTTATCCCCTTCAAAGTACTCTCCATTTGAAGCTAAGGACTTGTCTAGAAGTTTCTAGACGCCGAGTAGATGTTTTTCCTGGAACTCTTCCAAAGTAATGCCTTTTACTGATTCCATCTTTTTTTTTTTCACTTCTTCCACATCCACAAAAAGTTTTCCTTTAAGCTGTCTTTTCATGGGGGGAAACAAAAGAAGTTGCATGGAGTGAGGTATGGCGGGTAGGGAGGATGGTGAACCGGGGTCATGCCATTTTTGTCATGAAACATTGCACACTCAAAGCCATGTGAGCGGGTGTATTGTCATGGTGGAACACCCACTCCCATTCCACCACAACTCAGGGCGTTTTCGTCTCATTGCATCATGCAAATGTTTCAATATCGACATGTAGAATTCGTTGTTAACAGTTTGATGCAGCGGAAGTAATTCTGTGTGAACAATTCCATCAGCATAAAAAAATGTCAACATCGTCTTCACATTTGACTTCACTTGTTTTTCGTTTTGGGGACACAGGGAAGACAATGTATTCCACTGGCTTGACTGCTGTTTGGTATCTGGATCGTATCCGTAGCACTAGCTTTCATCACCGGCAATTATTTTTGAAAAAATATCAGGGTCATTTTCAAACTGTCCTTTCAATTCGTGGTGCACATCCAATTGAGACTGTTTTTGGTCATGGGTGAGCATGCAAGGCACAGATTTTGGTGCAGCTCAATGTATTTTTAATTCTTTGTTTCAAATGTGTTGACAGGAACTCCAGGATACTCCAGTCAAATTAACAAGTTCATCAATTGTTCTGCGACAATCTTTCATGAATTCTAGGAATATTTTCTTGTTTTCTTCCATTTTGTTCATCGAGGGTCACCCATATCGAGGCAGGTCTTCAATTGACATTTCACCATTTTTGAAACGAGGAACAACTCATAAAATTGTGTTTTCCCCCATAGCATGTTTCTTTGTAAGCTGTTTTAACCATTACTACAACCATTACAACCGTTGCACCCACTATTAAATGATTCTGGTTATTTTTGGCCCCTCCCCTCGTAGGCTGCCACCTATTTCAGAGTCCCCATTACTACAAATTCTGTTCTTTTATTCGAATAGTTGTACAAATAGTACTGCTCCTGTAAATAGATATTTTTACACTCCAAACACAATATTTCATTCTGTTCACTTGTTACAAAGTTATGTGATGTAATACAATATTAAGTTTCTCTGCTTCGATTATTGTGAAAATAAATGGAGTTGAGGCTGCTCTGAATCTATGAAAACACTCCAAGATAAAAAAAGAAAAACATGAAAACTAAACTGGTTATTATAAATATTACAACTAGAAGTCAAAATGTACTACAAATATAAGTTAAAGATATAACAAAATTTCAAATATATATTCTATTATGTTAAATTTGCATTTTTAATATAATAAAAAAATCAGTCTGAGCATCAGTATTTTCTGAGTAAAAAGACAATGATCTAAGGGTGTACACATTTACTGAAAACCTTGATAACTACACCTTCAGTTCAAGTTACAACTAGAGTATAACTTTGTACACAGTCCTAATACCATTTTAATATATCAGAAAATTTTAATTATTGAAGGAAAATGAAAAACAAAAAGCTACGATAAAAATCAAATTAGCAGGATAATGCAGATAATTGTGCATGTAGCTGTTGTATTCCATCCATTTTATTACAGAGTATGTTAGTTCAGGGATCATAATAATATAATAAACAAGTGACAATATACTGTTAACAATGATAGTTGTCAGGGTGAAGGAGTTTTAGCTATAAGGATATGTCATTTTTAATTTCTCTTTTTATGCTTCTGACACCTTCATATAATATTGATAGTAACTTTGGTGACAGGTTTGTCATACTCCCTTTCCTATTAGTACTTTATTTAATAAAGTAGTAGATGGATTTGAACTATTGAGATTTTGTAAGTTTCTCAGATAATCAAAAACATTACATACACCTTGTTCTTCATCGTAGTTTCTGTGTGGACTGAAATAAAAATACATATTAATTTATCTTCTTCTTCTTCTGCACTACAAGGATTAGGCATTTGCCTGTTCCGTCCTCACAAACGTACGACCATCGTTTTCGTGGTCTTCCTATATCTCTTTTCCCTCCTGGGTTGTAGTTAAATATTTTTTTGGGTATTCTCCCATTTCCCATTACGTGGTGTTTCCATCTTTCTTTGTATTCAGTTATTTTTTCATTTATTGGATATACATTTATGATCATTTTGCACGTCTTCATTTCTTACTAAATCTCTTCTTGTGGAGCATTTGACCCATCTCAAAAATTTCATTTCTGCTGCCCGTATTTTTCTGTCTTCTTTTTTGGTATTTATCCAACTTTCACTCCCATACATAGGTACAGGTACAGCCATCTTTTATAAAATTTTATCCTTGTGTCTTTTCATGTTTTGTTATTTAATGTTCTATTTATTGTGCCACATATTGCCTGGAACTTATTATTTTATTTTCCATGTCATTGTCATAATTATAGCTTGTGTCGCAGCCCAACTATGTACACAAGTTCAAGGGCTGTGCGGGACGAAGGGCTTGCCCATCGCCCGCTCGTATACTACATTCCGAGCTTCAAATAGAGCTCCTGCCGCAGGGATGACTGATAGGTCTGGATTTAGGGTGTGGCCTACTACCGGCCATGGGTTTTCAATTAATTACTTAATTGAGGGTGAGTGTGCCCGGCCGGATCCGAGGCCGGGTCCAAGATTCTCCTGCCACAGATTGGTAGCGGCCGAGGGCGCTAATCAGGTTGTTGGCCTGGAATCGGGCGGAGCGGCGATATAATTTTCGGGACAGTGTCCGTATA
Source organism: Magicicada septendecula (assembly GCA_034769895.1). NCBI lineage: Eukaryota > Metazoa > Arthropoda > Insecta > Hemiptera > Cicadidae > Magicicada > Magicicada septendecula. The sequence goes on from CM068370.1 coordinate 112,301,601, forward strand.
GTGGCGTCCAGGGAACAGACACGCAGGGAGTCACGGATCGTTTTGTTTGATGTCAGGCATTACCCATTGGCTTTGCATGCCCAGCGCAATCCTCGGTCAAGGAGAGACTGAAGCTTTCGCTTGTGGGTCTTGGCCAAGTAACCTCAAACGGGTATTGCGTGGGTAACCATCGATGCCACATAAGTGGAGACAATAAGCTTCCCTAGGTGGCGGGTCATGGCGTTGCTGCATAATACGGATCTGAGTTGATAGAGACGATGGGTGGTCTTTCGGGCTACTTGTGCAGAGTGTGTCCGCCAGGTGAGACATCGGTCGAGGTGAACCCCGAGGTACTTGACCTCTCGAGACCAGGGCAACGGAGTATTGCCTACGTAGAGTCTGTCGGAGAGCCTAAAGCGTCTGGAGAAGACTACTGCTGTGCTCTTGGCCACGTTGATGGCAACCCTCCATTTCTCTGCCCACTCAACGTACTCATCCAATTGTTCCTGGAGCCAGATAACTGCCGTTTTAGCTCAACGATCGACAGCATACACCGCCGTGTTGTCAGCGAACATGGCCAACCTGGTGCCAGGCAACTTGGGCACGTCATTGACATACACAGAGAAAAGCAGGGGGCCCAAGATGCTTCCCTGAGGTACACCAACAGTAATAGCCCTTGCCGAAGAAAGGGTGTTATCTACTCTCACGCGAAAGGTTCTGTTCCGAAGAAAGCTAGCAATCAAATGAATGTAGCAATCCGGAAGCAGAATATCCATGAGTTTGTATAGAAGGCCTGGATGCCAAACACGATCGAAAGCCTTCTCGACATCAAGGAAAATGGCGACGGTCTGCTCCCGCGAGCAACCGGCCTCAGCCACGGTCTCCACGAAGCGCATCAGTTGATGTGTTGAGGAGTGCCCAGCACGAAAACCGAATAGCTCGGGGACCAGAATGTCGAACCGTTGAAGGTGATCCACTAGCTGCCGCTGGACTAGTCATTCGAAGACTTTCGAAGTGGACGACAGAAGGCTGATAGGCCGGAGGTTCTCGGTGAACTTGTGGTCTTTCCCCGGCTTTGGGATCATCGTGACCGTAGCCGAACGCTATTTCTTAGGAAAGTAGGCGAATCAGAAGCAGGCATTGAACAGATCGACCAGGAAGCGAACTCCCCGGTCCGGAAGTCTCTGTAGGGCGGTGTTAGTAACACCATCATGTCCAGGGCTCTTCCGGGGCCGAAGCGCTAAAAGCCTGTCCGTTACCTCTTCCACTGAAGTGGGTTTGGGTTCGGAGGTGATTGGGCTGCCGAGGTAAGCCTCAACTTCGGCTTCTATCTCCTCATCGGAGTCTGGGTCCCCGGACAGGTTAGGAGCAAATTGAAACTCCAGGTGCCCGGCCAGAAACTCAAATTTCTCGTCTGGCTTGCCAAGGGGATGTCCCCCAGGTCCGTTGATGGCCGGGAGTGGAGGATGGCGCCTCTTCTCGGTCATCACGGTAGGAATCCTGTAAACAGAGGGACTTCCCTCTTGTACATTGTCTGCCATTTTGGCGACTGCAAATTCCCAGCAGCTTCGTCGGAAGGCCTGCAAGTCACGACGTAACTTGCCGGCTGCCCGATTGAAGCTGGCCTTGTCGTCCCGATCTCGTGTCTGCTGCCACCGTCTCCGAAGTCTGTTCTTCTCTAAAGCGAGAAGACGGACTTTTTCTGGGATCCGGTGATAATCGGGCGTGAGATTAGGCTTCATCTGTGAGCACACGCCGATGGAAGAAACCACGGCATCATCGAACAAGGCGACCGCCTCGTCGATGTGCTGAGTGGTATCGAGCGGAACTTCCTCGGGAAGTCTGCGACAAAAGGCAGGCCCGAATCGGTCCCACTCGACCACTCGTCATGTTGCTCTCCCAATCGTGTGACGGGTAGGTACATTCACCTCGATGGGACAATGGGGGCTCGATGGAACAGAGGAAAGCTCCGTTAACACGGATACCTCAATCTGGTTGGCAACGCCCTTGACAACAGCAGTGTCTAGTATGTCAGGTCGGGCTCCAGGTCGGCAGGGATAATGCATCGGTAGTCTGGGTCCATAGGCTCGTAGGTGGTGGTCGTGAAGGTACCTGCTAAGCGCCCTCCCGGATGGTGTAGTCAGACGACTGCCCCAGTCGGGGTGTTTGCAGTTCAGGTCACCTGCAAGAATAACCTTCCTATGCGCTCCGAAAATAGCAGACAGGTCGGCATCTAGAACTGGTTTGGTCGGCGGTTTGTAGGCCGAAACTAGGACACCTCCGAGAACTACGGGGAGTTCGACGGCGGTGGCCTCGATATTTTGGCGAGGAGGCAAGACCACGTGGTGATGGGCAATGCAATACTTCACCGCTATGGCCGTGCCACCCCCCGCGTTCCACCCAGGTCTATCATCCCTGTAAAGCCCATAGTTGGGCAATCTCACATTGTCTTGGGCCCTAAGCCAGGTCTCAGAGAGGAGAAGCACGTCGGGCTTGTGACGGGTTAGGAACTCTCTAAGTTTCTCGAGTTTGGGTTGAAGGCTGTCGGCGTTCCACGCTATGATGGATAGGTCACGCTGGATGGAGGTAATTCTGTTAGCGTGGAGCATTACAGAATACCTATGGCAGCTGCAGCTTCCGCGAGCATTAGGAACTTTTCAGTCGGGGTTGCCGTGCGAAGACGCCCCTGGATGGATCGATATAATCGGGCCACTTCTTCGAGGCTGTATTCCTCGAGGAAAGACTTTATCTCGGCTAGAGCTGAGGGTGATGTGGACGAGGAAGCAGATGGGGAAGGGTCGCTGCGGGTGTGAAATTACTGATTTATAAGAAAAATAAAATATTTAAATTCGTCCCTGTTTTCGGGCGTCATTGAGAAGCTACCTCTTTATAATAAAATAAAACAGTATTCAATAAACATACACATACACAAATCCCTTACCTGTATCGGGCCAGAATCTTCACGTGAACTCGTACCTATAAGTGATTTAGGGTTAAGTGTTATTAATAATTACTCTCATTGCTTTGGTTAACTCATTCAAATTTTATTAAACATTCTTTACTACTTTTGAATTGTTTCTCTCAGAATTCTATTCCAAACAATATTTAGGTCAAATCCACATATAACAAATACTATCAAAGTTTAATATTCTCTCTTATCATACTGAACAAAAATTATAATTGCTTAACTTAATCAATAATAAAGGCGACCCAGCATTTGCACACGCTCACACTCATTCAGTTTATTACCCCATAATTTAATTTAGAGATCTCTTTAAATTATAATTTTCATGATTGTAAAAGTTTATATAATATACGTTACTTGGTTTTGATGATCGGGTCGACCTCCTGCTACACTGGTTTGTTTTAGTCACTTGTTGTCCGGATTACGTTCTCACTGTTTAATTTTGATATCACTGATGATGAATTAATGTCTCACAGTTAGTCCATGTTAAATTGCTGTTAAGTGGAACTCACATTTTAATACTTTTAATAAATTTTCGGCTCGTGGGCCTGTGTTTCATCCGGTGTCTTTTTATTGTTTCTGTATACTTTCACTGTTATAATTAATACATTTTCTTAATATAATACTTAATATAATATTGAAACTTTCTCTTGTGAAAACTTACTTGTCTTTTTCGTTGAACGCATTTCGGCGTCGTATTCGCCTTCGTCAGCTTAGAAACAGACTCAGTTTCTAAGCTGACGAAGGCGAATACGACGCCGAAACGCGTTCAACGAAAAAGACAAGTACGTTTTCACAAGAGAAAGTTTCAATATTATATTAAGTGTAGTGCTGTGAAAGAAGATGATGAATAAACAAGACAACTATAATACATTTTCACTCCTTCGGCCGGTCCGTCTACATTTTTTAATGTATTTCAGGCGGACCGCGCGACAACGCAACTGTGCGCGTTAGATGTTATTAGCTGACTGTCTTTGTTCTCCGCACACCGGGCGAGAAAGAATGTACCTGTGCGTGACCAAACGCCTGAAAACCTTGGCCGCCTGAGCGTGCACTTGGGGGCACGTACGCTCCCTCGTTGACAATTTTGCATTCCTGTACCACAACGCGACAGTCTCGACGCTACAGTCAATTCACCGTATATTCTTTGTCACTATTCCCAATGCGCACCTTGCACTGACTGTTACTGAATAGTAACTTTCAAATAGATTGGTTTACTGGTTAAAATGATCAAAACCTGTCTCACCCCTTTTGCCCCGTTACACGGGCTGAATTCACCCAAGATGAGTTCTTGGATGGGCGCTCGGTCCTTTCAGCTGTAGGACGGGGCTCTACTGTGGACTGCCGAGCAACCCCAGCGCTGGGGCGCTGTGTTGGTTGGGTGTTTGGTTTCTGGGCAGGGGCAGCGGGAGCAGCGTTTTTCTGTTTCTTCTGCTTCTTCTTCCTACTCTTGGGTTTGTAGCGAGCCATGGATGGGGGGAGATTCTGACCTCTCCGGGACTGGCTCTACTACCTCCGGGGCAGGTTCCTTGTCCATAGGAACGGGCAGGTCTTCTTGGGACAATGCTGTCGTAGCATGCTCTTCCCGAGCAGGTGGGGCCAATGCACGTGGCTGAGCACGCGGGCGAGGTCGGGCGAGAGTTTGCTGTTCAGATGAGCTTACCTTCTCCGGGAGATGGGGAAAGGCAGCACGATCCGAGACGACTGGAAGCTGCTGGCGGGCAGGAGGGTTATTCCTGTCCACGGCCTGCCTCAGGTGCTGCTGGAAGACCCAGCACCCACGGTAATTTGCTGAGTGAGGTTCGCCGCAATTAATACAAAAGCGGCGCCCCGCAGCTGGCAACTGACAAGCTTTAGTCGGATGCGGTTTCCCGTACCTGACGCAGGCCTCTGCATTGTGGCAACTGTCCGAGCCGTGCCCGAATCGTTGGCCACGATGGCACTGCGGGACGTGGCCAGCTTCATGGCTCCTTTCTACTTTAATTTTCAGTCCGCGCAAAGACTGGTCAGGCCCAGCAGTCTGTCTGCCTGTTCCCCCTTCAGGATGATCACCCGGAGGAGGGGTAATTTGCGCCTGGGTCCATATGATGTGTACAATCTAATGCACTCTTTGATCGGGTAACCGAGTTGGCGGAGCTCGTCCGCCACCACGTCGGGGTCAGTTTCTTCGTCCAGGCCACGAATTATCAGCCGGATGTGAGCCACCTTCTCGTTGGTGAAGGTGTGAAACTGGAGGCCGTTAGCTTGGAGAAAGAGATAGACGGCCCTGTATTCGTCGTCCATCGCGCAGCTGACGCGAAGACCGTCTCTTCTGCGAAGAGACATCTGCATGTCCGCCGAGAGACGAACTCCGAGCTGGAGACGTCTGGAGAAGTCAACGACGTTCTTGACGCCGTTGATGAACAAGGGCGGAGGGCGGCTGCGACGGGATGGAGCATCCAGAGGCTCCGGATCAATGGGGAGCGGAGTTTCCTCCGCTTTCCGATTTTCCTTAGATGTTACTACAGTGAAAGCGGACCCAGGCGTAGGCTGGGAAGCAGTACACGATGGGCCGGGAGCATCCCCAGCATCGGTGATGGGCTCGGTCGACATCGCTTGTCAGCCCTGAGAAGGACCTTCGCACGATGCAACCGAGTCAGGGACAGGGTTGAGGCCTACTGATGGGGCATTGGACTGGTGGCCCTTAGCAGGACCAGTCCGCTGCCCGGCCGCAACGCGACGGTCGCCCATCGCGTTTTGGCCCAAGTATTCGGGCCGATGCCCTCTTACGGGGATCAGGAGCCCGCACAGCGCCGGTATTGGGGATCACACCACGACTAGGCGAACGACCGGCCGCTACCGGGAGGGACCTAACTAACTTAACCTACGAGCTAAGCGGGTGATGCCACCAAAAACCGCGGAAAAACAGTAAGTAGGCTTACCTCGAAGTGATCCCTCGACGTAATCCCAATTACAGGTCCACTGGTCCACTGCACTTGCCGCCTTTTGGCTTCGGGAGGCACACTACACTAGGCACACACCAGCCGACACCAGACCGCGAACGGCTACTGCCATCAAGAGACGCGCACATGAACACAAGCCAAAGCAACCGATCCACCCGGAGTAGTGTTGTCTGCTGCCACACGGCCCTGACAAGGAATGTCGAAGGCGGTCGCACGACCCACTAATACATGGCCGCAGCTAGCTTGGCTTCACTCTTCAGCTGTTAATGGACCGGCACTGCAGGTGATCCCAGGGTTTTCAATACCTTCAGTCGCTGTAGACCTTACTGCCGGCACAAGCTAGGGCAGGAGTTCCTACCGCCAACAACGTTCTTCGCAAGAGAGTCCGCAATCCACGTCAATCTCAGCATCAGAAGAGAGCTCCTCAGCCTCGATGTGAAGCAGTCCGCAGCAAGACGAAGAATCCTCCCCTCCAGCCCAACTATGTAAAATTTGATACTTGTTCGATTGGCTTATTGTTGACAATTATTTTCGACCTCACGGGATACTTGCCTTGAAAAGCCATAACTTTCGTCTTATGCAAGGAAATTTTAAGATTATATTCTGGACATATTTGATTCAGTCAGTGCACTGCCAGTTGTAAGTTATCTTCACTCTCTTGTATTATTATTTTATCGCAAATAGTAACGTACTCAGGTTAGTACGTTGGTCTAGCTGGACTCCAGGATATTCCTTTGATTGCCATTTTTTAAGAACATCATCAATATATATATTGAAAAGAGTGGGAGACAAGCTCCCTGCCTCACTCCTTGGTTAATTTTTATCTCATCCGTTCTGTTATTACCTGTGTTTATTACTATTCTTGTCGTGCGATACAAGCTTTTGATTGCATTTACAAGGTGTGGAGGATACCCATTGTTTATCATTATTATCGTAGTAATTTATATGAGTAATAATAACATATATTACTTTCCTATTTGTAACTTAGTGTTTTGTATTTAATTATGTGCTGTTAATCAAGATAGTGTACAGCAGATTGTCGTTATGTGAAAATAATTTTGCTATTATCTTCGTAATTTTAGTTAATTGTAAGTAAAATAATTATAACTACTTGCTCTGGAAATAATGTTACTGTATTTATGACCATGGTACCTTTTACCATATAGTCTGAACTTCTAGGACGTACTGTTTTCAGTTGTTTGAAGTAAGATCTTATGCATCCGTATTCAGAAATGTGCAAATCTACAATTATTCTGTGTTGTTGTTGTAGGAAAGTACCATTTTTTTAAATGAAAAATTGTTAGTCACTGATACTAAAAAGAAATTGTGTTTAGGTTGTAGAATTGGATGGAGGTCTAGAAGCTGCTCGTCAAGAAATGTTGAGATTGAGAGGTCGGACTGATGAAGAAGAGGAGAGATGGCGGGCAAGAGAACAGGAGTTATTACTAAGACTAGAAGATTCAAGATCAAAAGAACGTAAACTTGAAGACCAGAAACACAATTTAGAAGTGTGCCTTGCTGATGCAACACAGCAGATACAAGAACTTAAGGTAAGTTATTTAATGAATAGTATCATTGTACGTTTGTGTGAGAACTGAGCACTTAACTGACGCTGTGCGCTGTGTAATAGGCACGCCTTGGAGGTGCAGAAGGCAGAGTGCGAGCCCTAGATACTCAACTATCCCAACTAGAAAGTGCCAAAAAAGAAGTAGAACATAAGCTGAGTAGTGTAGGATCAACATTAAGACGTATTGCTGGAATTCAGCTAGACGGTAGCGTAAGTCTTCCATTCAAACTGCTTTCACCATCACGGAGATGGAGCCCTGTCAGAGGTATCAGCACTTTTGTTGGAAGAAATTCTAATTTCAATAGCAAAAAAATACTTTGTTATGAATTTAAAGAATACAACACAATTTCAATAATACTGTTTTTTATGAGAAGAATATTATAATAATAGATAATTTTATAATCCTAATATATAAGTTTGCAGAGGTGACTCTAGTGATAATTTTACTTAGGTGTGTTGCATGAACGAAACAAGAAAAATTTAACTTTTTCCTACTCAATAAGTAGTTTATAAATAATGAGGTTTAGTTCGATTACACTCATTATACCCAATTGAAAAGGTTAATAAATATGTCACCAAATTTTGTGCAGTTGATTATTTTTAATAATCACAATTTTTCTTTATTTGCTTCTATCTCCATTTTTGTGTGCAATGATAATTGAGAAAATAATTTTTTTTTTAAGTGTTTAATAATGACACTCATTGTACACAATTAAATTTCTGTCCTTTCATAGTAGTAAACATATGTTAGTTAAGAACTAATAATAAAATATTTATCTGAAATAAAAATATATCATCAGTCAATAACCAAAACTGAACAATAAGAATGATATTGTTACGACAGTCTCCCATATCGTCGTATGATACTGAGAAACTACTGATTAATTGACATTAATGACAGTTGAAAACAAAATACAAGACACTACTGAAGTCACTAAAAACCAGCTTTAATTATCACAATTAACAGTTTGTAATCAACACGTTATTCAACAAGTTATACTCTTACAATAATTCAAGTTAATCTGTCCACACATATAATAATGTCAACTTATAAAGAATTCCATACTATAATCACTTTTTACTAATACACCACTTGAAACGAACTGTGTAAGTCACCCGACAATAACTAAGACCTCACTTGAATAAATCACCACTTAAACTGAACTGAACTGACCATCGCTGGATGCTTATATTTATGTACCGGTTAGATTCCAGAATAATCTGTCACTTTTCAATGATGTGTTAAACAATCACATGCTCTCAAATCCACTAGAAACAGTCTCACTGACTGGCCTTGAACACAGTGCCCAACCGTTGTGGTCTGGAATAGCCTCGATTGTTGACACATTATATGTGTCACGTAATTGTCTTTCATCACAAAGAAGGAATACGTATGCACACAAACATTGCAGCTGGAATCTGCTGAGATAACCGAGAAAAGAGTAGAACAACGTTCTCCAATGTACCAGAACGTTCTGTATTGCGTAACAATATGTCAGATATCAACAACAATAAGAATGAAATCTCAAAGAAACAGCTCAAAAAAATGTAAACTAGAGTAAATGTGCCACCTGGCAGTGTCACCTTTGCTTGATTGCAGATACTACCAATGGCAAACAAATACTGGTGTCTATCCAAACATCACAATCTGTCACTGCATTCCGTACCAAAGGTCACAATGACTTACCTACCTGTTTGAAGCATTGTGTTCCAATGCTTGCTGTGTCCCATTGATTAACTGATTGTTCAGTCAGTATCCAAATGAAATTGTTCCGGTTTATTTGTTTGTTAAACATTTTATTCTATTTCTAAAATGCTTGTATTGTTATTACCATCTTGTTATTTTTTCAGAGTTAAAAATACTCCTTAACTTCATTCAATGTACAGCAAATATTTACTGTAAAGGAAATTATTAACTAGAAAAGTTTATTGTATACAGCCTGTTATTTTAGTGAAATCTGGTTTCTTTAATAACTGAGAGAGAGGGAGCGAGTGGTGTAAATTACATCCTGTTTGTGAACGTTGAGTAACATGAGAGCAAGAAAAAATATAAACAATAGAGAAGAATAAACATGTAGAGAACATGATAAATTGTCTGTTAAGAACAGAAATAACAACTCCTTTTAACTGAAAAAAAAAGAGTTGGAAGTCAACGTGATATGGAGTCTTTAAAAAAGAAGCAATAGATGATTACAAGCTGTAAAGCTTTTCTGTTATCCTGACAGCTGCGCGGACACACACACACACACACACATTTTGTGTATTGTCATAACTTTCTATAGTAAAATTTTGGTTACATTTAAAATTATTTTAATAAATATAATAATTATTATTTGCTCTTTCAATTATAATATTAATACAGTGAAACCTTCATATAATGCTCTTCTGCGGACCAGCCAAAAAGCGCTTTATATTGAGGGTCACTTTATACAAAGGTCCCAAGTTTAACTATTAATTTGCCTGGACCGTGAAAAATGAGTGTTAAATTACAGGGGTGTTATATCGAGGTTCCACTGTATATGTATGTTTCACAGAATTATTGTCTGCATGATCACAAACTCATTGAATGAAAATGCTATATAAAAAAAAATAATTATTATTATTATTTGTATCTTTACTGTATGCAGACAGTAAGTACTTGTGAATTTCAGTTTGTGTGAAATTATTAAAAGTGATGGATGGTTCAGAATGAATTTGTTTTGTCCAGTACAAGAAGCAGAGAGTTCTCGAGCTGATGTGATGCTGGACGTTGATCCAGAAATCATAAGAAAAGGAGTACGCACGCTTATGCAGCAAGTTGCTCAGATTGAGAGAGAACGAGTGAGTACTGTTGTAGGCAACTTAACATTTGCTCTGGGTACGATGATATACAGTGGTTTTAACTAAACAACTTTTACTGTGTGTAGGATGATTTGAAAACTCAAGTGTCTGGCATGAAGAAACAATTACAAGAGGCTGCTGAGGGACATTCCAAGAGTGAGTCCAAGCTAACTGCTGCATTGAACAACATGAGACAACTCCAAGAAGAGAAAGGAAGTTTGGAAGCAAAACTGGGACAGAAACAAGCTGCATTAGTCGCACAGGTACGGATAATCTGTTATTATAGTAATTGACAGTTAAATGAATGCTATTAAATGCACATTTAAGTCTGTATAATTAACTTGTTCACTGTTAAAAATATTCAATTGGATTCCAAAAATAATACAATGTCTTGAGTACTTTAGTTTGTTTCTGCCTGCCATTTTAATAAAACAGTGAACAGAATCCAGAGAATTACATTAATTAAATTAATTAACAGTATTAATTAAGAATACTGTATATGCTTAATAACTAGTACTTTTTACTAACAACTAATAAACAATTATGAATCATTATAATTTTAATAATAACTTTCTTCAGTCACAACTGGGTGTTGTTGATGTCAAACATATTGTAATTCCTTGATGTAACATTTTATCTCCAAAGGTGACAAATCATATAATAGGAGAAGCCTTTGTTATTAGTAATAAAAAAAGTGTAGTTTTAAAATTATGTGTTAAGTTAGAGACCACTGGGCCGTATTATACATAAAAAATATTATAGGAAAAGCTAGCAAACTTGTCATTGTTGTTTATTGATTTGAAGCTTTCATAGCCACACACGTATCTTCATCCAGCCTGTTTGTGACAATAAAATACTTCTAACTGATGTTGTTTTTTGTTTTATTGTCTTATGTGTTTTTCAGAACAATGAATATGGTAAGTTGCAGAACTTTTGCTACCTTATCAACGAGTAGGTTTATCACTCAAAGTGTTAAGTCAAATTATTTTATGGGTCCTAATTTATAGTCTAGCTGTATAGTCTTCTGTAGCAGAGTCCTGCCATAACTCTATCATCTCGTCCTTGTAGCATTCTAAATCCAAATGATTAACTCCAATATGCAGCAGCTCCTGGTAGCATGTCTGAGGACTACACAGTGGCCTTACCCTTTGCTCTCCCCATAGAGTACAGAGATGTGTGAGAAGCCAAAACCATAAGTAGAGGGTCATGCCAAACCTTGAAGTGGTACAAAGGAATTTAATGATTAAAAGTATTAAAAATTGTGTCACCTACCTTTATTGGACGTCAATTGAAATAAACTTAAACCTTGACGTTCTTGTGCAAATTAACCAAAGTGTCTGTGGCGTTAAATACATTTTTAAATTATATAAAATACATAAATATAACTTCCACCTACCTTCCAAGTCTCGTTTATCTGGGTCCAGGATTCTTTCGTACGAACGCTAGATACAAACATGTGTTTCATAGGTTATCGAAATAACTAACTCGACACAATTTTGAAGAGAAATTACGATTTTTTAATTAATCAGAATCATTTTAAAATTTTGTTCAAAACTTTTTCTCATTGTTTTATTTTAATTGGTACGGGAGTAGAAATCGCTCCCGGCGAACTAATTATGGATACTTCTACATTCTGCTCGTCTATTGACCTTGCTTCTGTTTGAATACCAGAGTCGGTCTGACTGTCAGAGAGGCTGATTTCATTGTTATCTGCCATTTCTTATTTTCTACTTGATACTTGTGCGTAAATATAATATAATCAATATATAATGTACTGCATAACCAATTCTGCGTGAATAACGCACTTTTGTTTTATTCCGCTAACCCCAAAAACATGTTTGTATCTTTTCTGTAGGTACGGTCTTTACTTAATTTTTTAATTAATAAAAACTGTCCCTGTTCCGGAAGTCATTGTGGCGTTAAATACATTTTTAAAATATATAAAATACATAAATATAACTTCCACCTACCTTCCAAGTTTCGTTTATCTGGGTCCAGGATTCTTTCGTACGAACGCTAGATACAAACATGTGTTTCATAGGTTATCGAAATAACTAACTCGACACAATTTTGAAGAGAAATTATGATTTTTTAATTAATCAGAATCATTTTAAAATTTTGTTCAAAACTTTTTCTCATTGTTTTATAGATTAAGTTACAGTTTTCTTTGTTCGGTTAACATCTTCTACATACTACCTTATTCTAACATCTTACCTTACTGATCACAATTTAATACAGATATACAGACAGAGCCCAGCCTGCAATTTTGCACACTCTCACATACATAGAAAATTACCCCGCCCTTAACATGTTAATAAAAAGATACCCATTCCGGCCGGCACGTGGTAACCCTTCGAATTCGTTTTATCTGAGTTTGGGTAATTACGTCGCTGTCTAATGTAACCGATTTTGCTCCCCTCCCATACTCACTGATAGCACTGACACGGGTTGTTACTTTTAGTTCACTTTTGAAATAGAAAACTGATAAAATTTTGGCAGAGCGCATTTGGCTCTGTGTCGGCCGACACAAAGAGACGAACTCCCCAAGCGTCGCTTGCGAGCGGGAGGAAGCCGATGTCCACAGCCAACGGATTTCGTCGACGTTCATAGCTGATTTGTTGCGGTTTATTGGCTAGGCACATGTTACATAGTCGTTGTTTCTGTAGTGTGTGCCGACGATATTTAGGCACTTCTGGTCTGACGTCACTAAAGAGGTGGTCCTTAATTTGTATATCCTTCAGGTCGGGTTGTGGATCTCAACAAAACGTCGTTTCTGCGCCATTTTCGACAGCGTCGGTTGATCAGCTTCGCGTCCCACCGGGCGTATACCTGTGTCATGCGTACAGGCGCTGTCACATTCAAACCAAGTTCTGAGAAATTTGAGGTGGCCACATACTTCAACTGATTTCGCAACGGACTATTACGTTGCTGCTTTGTTACAAACTGTTATAGTCACCACGTGGTCTGTTACAATGGAATTAAAACTTGCACAATATTTTTTATGAAACCCCGAAAATGAAATAAATAAAATACCCCATAATTTTGACACGTTACATGTCGTCTGGTGTACTCGGCAGAGAAAAACAGGTAAATGCAAATAACAAATACATATTTATACGTTCACTTAACACATTATTTTATTTCGTCTTACTCTGTCATTCTTTCTAAACTACCACATCAACAATTTCGTCTTTCTCTACATTTTGTATTCTGAAAATAGATTCTGAAATATAGTTAAAGATAATTACTATACCCTTATATTTACATATTTAACTAAATTATATCTACTTTGGAAGGCGACCCAGTTTGCTCACGCTCTCAATCATTCATCATACATTTTATATCGTAAAGCGCTTTTTATTTAATTTTCATAATTAATATTGGTGAATTGAAATTAATTAAAATTGAAATGTTTTTGTCTGTTCAAACTGCTTATGTTAGGTACTTATCCTTTCATCCACGTGGTTACACCATCACTGTTAACACTTGATTTTGCTAACACACTCTGAAAATAAGTTTAGACTGTTATTATTTGCAGATTACTTCTGATTGATCACTATGACATGATTTCTCGTTGTATTACTTTAAAATCACATAATTTACTGGTCGGCCGACCCTAATTTGCTCGAGCTAAGTTTTTATACGACCGCACGCTCCGCTGGCTGTAGTAAGACAAGAAGACGCTAACAGTCTTTTTTCAAGATGGCCAGCCGCTTCACCCGCGGCTACTTGGCCTGCCATTGGCTAAGAAGGGCACTACGTCACACAGCAAATATGTAACACCGTATATAGTACATTCACTGTAACTGATCAACTAGCCGTGTACGTGATAATTCAACCGTACGAATGGGCAGTTCCGCGCTCTCACATTCCAGAATACCTGCAAATGGTACTTGTTGACAGAGTTTCCGTACCAACATGCGGATGGGCGTCACCTTCAGGTATTTCTATTGTTACAGATTGAGGCCTTGCGTGGGTAACTACACTTCGTCGTATTCACAATTGAAATAAAGAAAAACCCCTCAAATATGTCCCGTTACAATACCCCCCAAATGAGAGATTTTCTGCTGAAACAGAAAAACTCTCATTCCTAAACCCTAAGAGGATCAGTGAGGATATGGTGCCAACAACCCCCTTTTAACTTCTTAACACATCATGGGTAAACTACCCCCCGAGCTCGGCGACTATGGCTGCACCTGCACAACATTACTGGACTTCTCTGTTCGAGATCCCAACACCGTAAAGTCGGACAAGTACTCACCACAGTAACACCTTAACTTGTAACATTCCAAATAAAATTCCATAACTGACCTTATACCATACCAGATCCTCAACCGATATGTCTCCCCTTACATACATACTGGGTTGCCTTTAGCAAGTACTGGGTGCATACATATTCATTACTACATTAGACACACTATGTCCATATTGATTACTAATGTAAAATTCAAATTTTGTTCAAACAGTGAAATAAACCTAAGTCCGCTATCAAAAATTTACATTGATGTTAATTTACATCATCTCTCTCAATTAATTAATTTCATCACAAATTTCACATCTTTCCAAAAATTTCCAAAATCTTTTAAATGAATTTACTTTATCATTCTTATCAACTAAATGCTAACAGTTATAATAAACGAATAAAAATAAACAACGTACTTCTATCATAAATTCAAATATAATTACACTTGATTACAAAATATAACATAATATAAACATCATGAATCAGCTGACACCTTCTCTACCTATAGTGAACATTAAAATTTAAAATAAAATTCTTTATGGCAAAGAACAAAAATAATTTTTTTTTTATAGAAAAATTTAAATTCCCAAAAAAGCTATTTTGTCAATTAATAAAAATAATTATTCAATCATTTAATTAAATTGATTAACAAAAGAAGCTATGAATTAATTATAAGAAACATACTACATCTCTAATACCAGTCATCAGCTGATACCTCATGGTCAGGTGAATGACCTTACCCTAGACACACTACACAAAATTATACAATGTAAAATACATAACACATGTTTATAATTCCTACACTCTAACATAGTACAACATAATAAAACATAATAAACACTTCCCTCCTAGAATTAATCTTTCAAACCAGTAAATTCATCTATAACATTATTGTATAGAGCAAAACATTTAAATCTAACCAAATCATCTACTTGAAAATGTTAATCATCTTCCATTGTCATAATACTTCTTAATTCGAGGTACAATCCTTTAGTTATCTCCTCAGCTCATCAACATACTTCAGTTTAAGATTTTATTGCGTTACTACCCTTAGTAACCTCCTTCCACACACACTATGCCCCCCCTGGACTGTAGCGCCCAGTTGCTTCCACAATGACTGAAGTTTTGGAGGAATTTTGGCATCTCCTGTCCTTGCTTTGGACTTACATTTTTTAAATTCCAGATATAATAATATCTGATTTCATATTCACAACCTTAAGACGGGTCTATCACCTCTTTTACTGTTCCTACGCGAACAAGGTGATATCCGCTGTTCCATAGTTCTGGGGATTTCCCCTAAGTCACCCCCCGTTAATTTCAAGTTCACACCAATTTCAAGGGCAACCAACCATGGTCAGTTTTACAATTTCTGCCCACAGCTGGTTGTCGTCCAAAACCACGATTATGTGCTGGTGAAACAGTAATCGCCCGAAAAGGTGGGGAAATCTTCTTTCATTAGCATGTTTTCACTCCATCATTTCTTTATACACTGTACGATAATAATTGATATATAATATAATATTATATAAAGTAGGTGTACAGTGTATGTTATGCCCTGTTTAGGCCTCCGATGATGGTAACGTGCTTTGACGTTACTCATCAACACTTACCGCTATCTACAGTGACACATGCTGCCACTGCAATAGCATAACTTATATCTAAACTTACGTCCTTCTTCTTTTACTATTACTACATTCCACAGTTGATTTTCTCTTCTACTGACACAAACAACCCCCCAAAATCACCCATTAATCTTGCACAATAATAAGTTTTTTTTTTTATAGAATTTTAATATAGACATTTTTTACAAGGGCCATCCTCCACTTCATACAAATAGTGAGTACCACAGAATATTTACTTGTTTACTTACTAATTTATTCATGATTTTACAACCTAGCATCAAATAATGTTTTAATTTAATTACAATAATTTACAACGTAATAAAAAAATTACTCTCTCTCCTTCCTTTAAAATAAATCTTTGCTTTGCATCGGAAATAAAATTACTAACATTTCAATTTTAGGTTTATTTTCGAATTCTATTCATTCTTTACCTTGTTACATTTTATTATTGCATTCCAATTATGAGTTTCTATTAATCATTTTCATGACCCGCCTCTCAAAACTTTCAAATTTATTACCAAATTCCTATCTGTTAATTGAATTTAATTTTTATTATAAACATTCATAATTATATCTTGACAATTATTAAAACCTAACAAAAGTATTATTATTATTCTTAAAGTAAATCTGTGACAGCCCGAAAATGCGTTTTATCGAAATGCCCATCTCCACAAAACACTTTTTGGTTATAACACTGAAAATTTTAATTTGTAAATCACAATTTACAAATTACACGTAATATAATACTTGAAAAATTACCTCGCTTTCTTTTTGTTTTAATACACTCTCTTAGGCAATTGTTAGTACGTGGGGTGGTGCCCATTTTATGCACCTTGAGTGTAAACATATTTCTTGCACGTACCTTAGGGGTCCCCCTCCCTGTTCAATAATAAGGATAAATTTCTAATTGTTACCAATTTTGTGAATCCGGACCATAGTCGCTTTCTCCACCTGAAGGAAGTTCCGCCAACCATGGTCCATTTCCAAAGTGCCAAAACCCACGGTCAGGATTGGTAAGTTTGTGACCCCCCGAAAATGGGGGAGGATCCCTTCTCTTTTAATTATACCATAATTTGTGTTTATGTATCAAAACCTTAATACAAAATGTCTAACATCACTCAGCTAGATAATACTTCTTTAATTGGGTCACATTATACGTTCCTTTTATTTCTCGGGTTTGCAGACCTACCAAAACATAAGCATTCTCCATTTTCACTTCGCTAACTTCATAGGGACCGCCATACAATAGGAAGAATTTTTTAATCTCTTTGTCCAAAGCTGATGATTGATCGTGGTTTTTTATTAATACTAGTTGTCCTACCTCGTATTGGATGGGTGTCAAATTCCTGTCATGTCTTCGTTTACGCTGTTCAGCTTTACTCAACAGCCGCTCCTTTGCAATCACCAGTTTCCTACCATGTGGTACCTCCGTCCGGGTTGGAAATTTTACCAGTTCCTCTAATATGCGTGATGGCCTTCTCTGAAACATTAACTCATGCGGGCTGTAGCTAGTGGATTCATGCAAACTACTATTAATGTATCCTTCTATCTTGTACACAAATGTGGCCCACAAAGAATGTTTTTTGTGGCAGAAAGTTCTAAACATTCCCCCTAATTCCCGCATAACACGCTCACTAGGATTTGATTGTGGATGATACACCGAGGTATGTTTAACTAAAATGTTTTCCCAACCTAATGTTTCCCTCCAGGTGTTGTTGGTAAACTGAGAACCATGATCTGATAATATTATTTTGGGTCTACCTACTTCAGTAATGTACTCATTTACTATCTTCCTAGCTAATACCAAGGAGGTAGCTTTTTTAATCGGGTACAATTTTACAAATTTGGTAAAAACATCTAGTACAACAAATAAATAATTCACCCATCCTTGACCTTTGGGTAGAGGGCCGTGTAAATCGACGGCAACTATTGCTAAAGGACTGTCTGGTATTACATGTTGCATTAAACCCTCCTGTTTACGATTATTTACTTTGGCTTTGTGACAAATTTCGCATGTTTTTAATATTTTACGCACGGTTCTTTCCATATTATTAAATTTACATGACTCTTTCAATATGTCACTGCATTTCTTGGGGCCTATATGACCATACCTCAAATGACAATCTTTCACTACTTCGGGTATTATAACTTTAGGGATGCATACTTTCCAATCATCACCCTGTTCATTTGTACGGTGAAATAAATGTTTATTATACAAACTAAAATGCTTTTCCCACTTGTTAGGTATGTTGGGTTGTAACGGGGCTATTTTGAAGGGTATATGTTATTCAATTTATAAATTATTTGGGACTGATTTGTTTGGACACCCTTTACGGTCACTCCGACATGCTTGATTGGACACCCTGTATGCAATTCCGTATCAGTCCGTGCTTGGCACAATGATAACAGCGTTGGAATGTAAGCCTATGCGCACATGCGTGTATTTTCCGTTGGTGGATAAATAAAACTTTGTAGCGAGCCCAAAGACAGGACAAAATTACATATACTCGCTCCACAGGTGATATCACGTGACGACTCATTATAGTGTCATGTGATTTTGAACAACAAATCACGAACAAAGTTGCCATGGATGAAGAAGGCGTGGTTTATATAGACGCCAAGAGAACTGTGTTGTCGCTTTCCACACCTACAGTCGGCCGGCTGTATAATAGTGTCATGTGCTAAAGAAAAACTTTTAAGTATAAAAAATGTGAGTCCAGGACCATAAAACAGTGAAAACTTTAAGCAGTCAATATCGAAATTATCGGAGGTAACTTCTCGGACGGAAATGAACAAAGAACTCGTGGGAATCACCGAGTGACCGACAGGGACGCCGATACCACGTAACAGTATAAAAAATTCATTAATTCTAAAATATAAAAATGAAAGAAAAAGCGCTTAATTAAATGGGGTATGTGTGCGAATGAGTGAGTGAGTCTTTTAGGTTAAAGAGTTAGTTCTGTTAGTTGTTAAGTTAAAGTCCACAGTTGGATATGTAAAAGAATGTCTTGTAACTCCGAAGAAAATTAAACGGAAGCCACTTGAATAAAAATTTTATATGTATCCAAGGTATTTTATCAGTTTCCAAGGTAACTGATGTTTGAATATAATGATTTTAATGTGTTAAAAGATTTTGATTTAAATGTGAGAAGTAATTTGATATAGTTAAGAATTTTAAATGATTTGTGAAAGATAGTAAAAGGTAGATTTTGGGTGATTAATATTTTGTTAGGACATTTAGATCAGTCCAAGTTGAGTTTAAAGGGGTACTAGAGAGAATAAAATATTGTTATGAATAAATGTAATGTAGAATTTGAGATGTAATAGTGACACAGTAGCTATGGGGAATATATGTAGGGTATTGATTGATATAATGATGTAATAAGTAAATGAAGTTTTTGTTGTAATTGAAGTGATGTAATGAGAATGGTAATTAGTTGATGGGAATTTTGTAAGAGGGGGTGTGGTAGGAGTCCGCAACAAAAGGGTTGGGATGGGAAGGGACCGTTTAGCGCCGGAAAGGGTTGCCTTAGGTAGAATCCAGGGACCAAATAAGGGAATGAGCTTTTGGGAGGGAACACACATCCTGAGTACAAAGGGGTAGAGAGTATTTTTTTTTATAAGGGTAGAATGATGCGAATTGAGTTGAGTAGTAAGTTGGGTTTAGAGAATGTTTGATAGATGTTTTGATAGAGATGGGTGTCATGTTAGTTAAAGCTGTTAGTGATATTCGAGTCAGAAGGGATTAAGAGTATATATAAATGCCAAGTTGATACAATCCAGTTATTGTGAATAATTAAATCACCCAAACTAATGGAAATTGATAATGTTAAAGAAAGAGAGTTATAGTAAAAAATATAAAATTAATGGAAACAAGTGACAAATTTTAATAGAATTTGAGAGTAAAGTAAAGTTGTAAAATGTGTAATTTTGAGTAATTTAAATGTCAATTTTATTGTTATTTGTAGTAATACTATGTTAATTTTAAAGGTCACATTTTATTATGTTGTTGTGTTTGAAGATAGAATTTTAAAGATGTTTAATGTATTTTATGATGTAGCCTATGTATAACCTATGTAGGTCAAGGTTGTGGACTTGACCCAGTTTGATCAGCTGATGGGTGATGTTGTAAACTAGACCAGTTTTGGCAATGAAGTGATGCCAATTTTGTTTCCTGATTGATTTGAATAAATTTTAAATTTTTTAAAATGTTGAGAAAAGTATATTTTAATAAATTAAATTTTTTTTTTGAAAAAAAAAAAAATTTGATTCTCTGAGCCTGCCATCTAATTGATGTTTTGAATTTTGATTGTATTATTGTTTATGTGTATCAATAGTGTTATTGAATTATATTGTGTAGGATATATGTATAAGCAAATGTTAGAATAAGGAAGTTCATGTTTTAATTAAACGTTCCATTTATTTGTTTTCTAATTATTAATAGTAACGAGGAGAATTAATCAATTCAGATAAAAGATTTTATTTTTTGATTTTGAAGAAACTAATGGAGATAGAGCAGTTTGATTTCAACTTAAAGAAATTTTCTGAATATAAGAATACATTTTTTGCTAGGATGTAGTAATAAGTGTATGTATGCGCCCAGTATTGCTGAAGGTGACCCAGTGTGCATAAAAAGGAGGAACATATCAGTTGAGGATCTGGCATGGAATAAGGCCAGGGGTTTGGATTTTGGGGTGGCATGATAGAAGGTTAGGTGCGCTGTGGTGCGTGTCTGTTCGATTTTATGGTGTTGGGATCTCGTGTAGAGAAGTCCAGTGATCTTGTTCAGATGCAGCCATGGTCGCCAAGCCAGGGGGGTAGTTTACCCCTGATGTATAAGAACTAATGGGGGTTGTTGGCACCATATCCTCACCGGTCCTCTTAGGGGCTTAACAATGAGATTTCTTCTGTTTCGACAGAAGATCTCTCATTGGGGGGGTATTGTAACGGGGCTATTTTGAAGGGTAAATGTTATTCAATTTATAAATTATTGGGGACTGATTTGTTTGGACACCCTTTACGGTCACTCCGACATGCTTGATTGGACACCCTGTATGCAATTCCGTATCAGTCCGTGCTTGGCACAATGATAACAGCGTTGGAATGTAAGCCTATGCGCACATGCGTGTATTTTCCGTTGGTGGATAAATAAAACTTTGTAGCGAGCCCAAAGACAGGACAAAATTACATATACTCGCTCCACAGGTGATATCACGTGACGACTCATTATAGTGTCATGTGATTTTGAACAACAAATCATGAACAAAGTTGCCATGGATGAAGAAGGCGTGGTTTATATAGACGCCAAGAGAACTGTGTTGTCGCTTTCCACACCTACAGTCGGCCGGCTGTATAATAGTGTCATGTGCTAAAGAGAAACTTTAAGTATAAAAAATGTGAGTCCAGGACCATAAAACAGTGAATATTTTAAGCAGTCAATATCGAAATTATCGGAGGAAACTTCTCGGATGGAAATGAACAAAGAACTCGTGGGAATCATCGAGTGACCGACAGGGACGCCGATACCACGTAACAGTATAAAAAATTCATTAATTCTAAAATATAAAAATGAAAGAAAAAGCGCTTAATTAAATGGGGTATGTGTGCGAATGAGTGAGTGAGTCTTTTAGGTTAAAGAGTTAGTTCTGTTAGTTGTTAAGTTAAAGTCCACAGTTGGATATGTAAAAGAATGTCTTGTAACTCCGAAGATAATTAAACAGAAGCCACTTGAATAAAAATTTTATATGTAAATGAACCTTTTAAATAAACGTGGAGGTAGAGTAAATTAAAGTAATGTAAATGTTTGCCGTGTTATTCATGTGGTAATAAACCGTAATATGTTATTTTGGAAAGGAAATATGAGTAATTAAAGAATCAGAATTAATATAAAGTGAAATAAAATCTGAATTCCATCAAATAAATGAGTGTAGCGTATGTTTGTTATGAAACCTTATAATCACACTTGCATCCCAACGTTCGTGTGACGTAACTCTGGGCTGAGGGAAGATTTTTAAGGTAAGTGGAAGATAAATAATTTCATTTATTTATTTGTATTTAAATATATTATCACAATGTATCTGATTTAAGGCTATCGGTATTCTACCTAGTTCGGTATCTCTTTCTTGTTCTGTTGCTAGGTTATTTATTAATTTTTTCATATCTACTTCCCCCACTTCTTTTATTATAAATATCTTATAAGTATTTGCCATATCTACTTCAGTATTATTGTCAAAATCGGTTCTGGATAGGACATCAGCTACTACGTTTTCTTTACCCCTACAATACTCGATGGTTAAGTCATACTCTTGTAGTATTAGCATCCAGCGTACTAATCTACCATGCGTTAGTTTACAGTTTTTAAAAAATGTTAAAGCTTGATGGTCTGATCTTATTATTACTTTATTTCCTAACAAGTATGTTCTGAATTTTCTACAGGCGAAAACTATTGATAGCGCCTTCTTTTCCGTTGTTGTATAGTTCTTCTCACTAGTCACTAAAGATCTACTAGCAAAAGCTACCACTTTATGGTTACCATTCCCATCTAACTGAAACAATTCTACCCCAAAAGCTATGTCCGATGTGTCTGTATGTATATAAAATGGTTCTATAAAATTAGGATGAGCTAATATAACTGTTTAAAAATTTATTTTTTATTAGCTCAAATACAGTTTGTTCTTTTAAATTCCACTACCATCGATTATCTTTATTTAACAAATGCCCCAATTGTACCGTTAAATAAGAATATTTGTCTACAAATTGCCTATAATAATTACACAAGCCTAAAAAACTTTGTAACCGTTTAACATTTTTTAGTACTGGAAAATTCTGTATTATTTCCACTTTCTTAGGGTCTGTACTGATACCCCAATTATATGGCCTAAAAAATTAACTTGTTCTTTTAAAAATTCTGACTTCTTAAACTTAACCGTTATGCGATACTCATGCAATCTACTTAACACTCTATCTAACCTTTCGCAATGTGTATTAATGTCTGGTGACGTAATAACTATATCGTCCATAAATTCTAAAATCTCTCACCCTAGTACGTAGTCTAGACATTTAATAAAAATTGAAACACTTACGTTTAGTCCAAAAGGTAACCTACGAAATTGATAGTTCCTGCCGTTGTATAGGATGTTGCTAAACAAACTTAATCGAAATAAATAAATTAAATAAAAGACTGCCAGAAACTTACCTGTGATCTTTTCTCGCTTACTTACCTTTTATAAATTTCAATCAGAAGTCTAGAGTCACCACGATGTTTTAGGCTATACATCGAAACCTTTACACTCTTCCTTAATAAAACAAAAGGGATAATTTTGCAATCTGACTACCCCCAATAATTCAGAAGATACCCAGGAATGTTAGACGAATTTTTCAGTACAGAACACTAGGAAGTGGTAACGACGAAATGACAGCCTTAACACATTTACATCAAGAAACAAATAGGTTTTATTGCCACTAGACACATGAATTTATTTTAAACAAAAGATTTCTACCAACTACTTATTATCTAGTACCCAGTACTTCTATTAATGACTTCTCCCCTGTTAATTTTGCGCACACACACTCTCATTCTAATATTCACTTTTAACCCCCGTTTTATTTCTGAGCTCATTGTTTTATATTGTTTTGGCCAAATAAATTTCCCCTTTTTACTTTTTTACCTATTTGCATAATCCAAATGCTGTCCGGAACAGTTTTCACTAAACATACAGTTTTCACTTCGATCACGTTTAGCGTTATTCAATCGTTACTTTATCACTGAACATTGGCTGCACATTTTATACTCCTTGGTAGGCCTACTTTAATACTTTTTCGGCCTACCAAGAACTCATCCGAGAGTACGTTTTTTAATTAACCACTGTACAGGTTGAAGGCTGGTAGAGAACTCTATGTGACGACTGCATGACGATACTTAAGCGTCGCTAGCAACTACATCCGCCAGCTCGCTCTCTGATTGGCTGATGCGCTCACGTGACATGTTTCATGAGCCACGTGGCAGTAATTTCCGCCATCTCAAAACCACGTGGCAAACAAATTTCATAATTTAGCCATTTTTGTTGGCTTCATTTCAGGCTGTGTAGCGTCATCTGCGCGCATTGATGGTGTTGCACGTACTCTGGGTATAACACAACACTGAATTCTCGGAATTGTACTGTGTTCCATTACAACACCTCGTTCCAAAAGCTATGCCACTGTGTTCATTGTTTGAACCCTGTCGTACTTTACATGGGAATTACCATTGAAATTAAATAAAATTAATAAAAAAATACAACCTCCCATTCCGCCCCGTTACAAGACCCCCCCCCCAATGAGAGGGCTTCTGCTGAAACAGAAGAACTCTCATTGCTAAACCCCTAAGAGTATCGATGAGGATATGGTGCCAACAACCCCCCGTTAGTTTCTTAAATACATCATGGGTAAACTACCCCCCTAGCTCGGCGACCATGGTTGCACCTGAACGAGATTACTGGACTTCTCTGTTCGAGAGCCCAACACCATAAAATTGGACAGATACGCACCATAGTACACCTCACCTTCTAACATTCCACCCCAAGATCAAAACCCTGGCCTTATGCCATACCAGATCCTCAACCGATATGTTCCCCCTTACATGCATACTGGGTTGCCTTTAGCAAGTACTGGGTGCGTACACTTACTCATTATTACATTCTAAACAAACTCCGTACTTTAACTCATAAAATATTTTATCTTTCAAATCTCACTTTCTTTTCGCAAATTAACGTTATATTTTCAAATCAAAACACAGCAGCTAATCAAATTCAAATCATTTAAATTTCGTTCAAAAATTTAATCTAAGTTTAAAATCAAACTTTTACATTACTATTAATTTCATTAAAATCTCAAAATCTTTTACATGAATCTACATTTCTTCTTGACTATTACTAACAATCATAAAAACACATAAACGGAACATCTTATTAAATCATAAATTCACTTATCATTACATTTGCTTACACATACATACTAAACAATATAATTCCATAAACACACTAGTAATACATAGAAACAACAATATACTCCGAACCTCAAAACATCATCTATTCGGCAGGCATAAAATAATTTTTTTTTTTTTCAAAAATTTTAATTTACCAAAATATCTCTTTTATCAATCTCAAAAAAAAAAAAATGATTTAATTTAATTGAGTAGCAAAATTTCATGAATCAATTACTAGAAACCTGTCCTGTCTCTAACATCAGCCATCAGCTGATCTCTCTGGGTCATGTGAATGACCTTGACATATATACGCTACACAAAGCTACACCATACAATACATGAAACATGTTTAAAATGTTTTACCTCCAAACATAATACAACATAATAAACATAGAACATTCAAAACTAACATGGTTATTATTATCTTACCATAAACAATAAAATTTACATTTATATTGATCAAAAATTACACTCTTTACAGCTTTATTTGACTTTCAGATTCTATTAAAATCTGTCACTGGTTTCAATTATTAGTACATTTTAACTATGACTTCCTCTCTAACATTTTCATTCTCAGTTAGTTTGGGTGACTCTTAGTTATTCATATTAATCCAACTTACATATGGGTGTTTAAATATAACCTTATCTCCCTTCTGACTAACACTTACTTACAATTTTACCTAGTATGACACCCATCTCTCAAAACATTTACCAATAATTCTCTAATTCTATTCCCATCATTCTACCCTTATAACAAAATACTCTCTACCCTGTTTGTACTTAGGATGTATGTTCCCTTCCCCATACTCATCCCCTTATTGGTCCCTGGACTCTCCCTAGGTAACCCCGCCAAACACCATTTAAAACTATTTACCTCCCGCCACAACGCTTTTCGTTGAGGACTCCTTATCACACCACCCCCTTACAAAATTCCTCTATCATCGAATTACTCTCACTACATCCCTCTCATTACCATATATATAATCCCTATCGCTACTGTGTCACTATTAATATTCATTTTTCTACATTACTTTTACTCCCCAAGAATCTTCTTCTCTCTAACACCCATTTGAAACTACCTTTGATTGACTCACATGCCCTACTTAAACAATTACTATCACCCAAATTCTATCTTTTACAACCCATTGAAAATTCATAACTATCTCAAATTGCTTTCATCCTTTAAATTTAAAATCTCTTAAACACATTGACAATTTATTATTGAAACATTTAATTACATTGAAAAATCTGCAAATCACTTATAAGTGACATACTACATTTATAACCCCAGCAGTCAGCTGATGTCTCACTAACATGTGAGTGACCTTCTCTAGCTAGATACATTTCAAAAATTATACAAAATACACATGTTAATACCCCTAACATACTGCATATAATTAACACAAATACACAAAATTATATAGTTATCATCTTAAAATATTATCTGAAATCATTACAATTGAATCTCGTACTTAAAATCGTTTTGCTCTCATGCGTGAAATACATCACTAATCATTGAGTCATAGTTATAGCAACAGTTACTGAACAGCCCACTGGGTTGTCAACCCCCAGCTCTCTCTATAGAGCCGTATAAATTGACCGCCCGCTGTTTACAGAGGTCGTCACCCTCTCACTGAATTTTCAGCTACCCTCCTGCTTCATCAATTACTTAAAGTCCCCCCTTTACCCAGTTACAATTAGGTAACCACCCGCCGGGTAAACCGGATCGAGCGTTTGCCTGGTTGCATAAACACTTTATTGTTTATGCCCCTGGCTTGTAACGGCCAGCTCCTTTTCCACACACACTATTGTTTCCTGGTGTTGGACTGTGGCGTCCATTTGCATTCCCAAGAACTGAAGTTTACATATATATGGTATAGACGCTGCCTATACCATTCTTGGTTCAGCGTTATATAAAAAACGGCATTACTGATGTCCGAGGACACCAGTAATCCTACTAAAATGATTCACACACCCTTAAAACGGCACTATTGCCACCTTCGATGATAGCCGCTGTTCCATAGTTATGTAGTTTCCCCTGTGTTACCCCCCTGTCAATTTCTATGTTCACCAATTTAGAATCTACTTACATAATTCCACGATCAGGGTTCGGTGAAGCCGTGACCACCCGAAATGTGGGGAAACTACCAAAAGACATATAAGGCTCACACTGACACCATTACTACAATTCACGGATGGTCACCTCTTATATGTTTGGTTATTTATTAATTGATTTTCATGTTTAACATCTTTTAGATTCTTCTACATTCTTAACTTTTAAACAGTAAACATTTTATCTTATTTAAATTGCATTGTAAATTTCATACTTACAGTACATCACTCATGTACTGTCATAGACACAAAAATATAAACACCAAATAATGTACATAACTCCATGTATCTTCTGAAACATTTTAGCAACCATGTTACTCCACAAACTAAACACATTTTACATTTATTTATTATGAAATTTAAATCTCATGAAATCGTTTAAATTCATTAGAAAATCTCTTTATACAACATTTTAAATTAATCAAAAAATTTAAACATCTCAAATTATTTTAATTCCATCAATTATTAAAAGCACAACATATTTTAATTACTTTACTCCAAAACAATTACAATTCATTCATTACCTTCATAATTATTCTTGTTATTTATTTAGTCTGCCAAAATATTATTATTATTATTAATATCTACTACATACACACATTGTTTACATTACATACATTTTACAACACAAACATAATTAATTTCACTATTGATTTATTTACAAATTCTTGTCATTATTTTTCTGTTTACCACACTTCATCTCCTAAGTTAGCAAGGTCATAACCATAAACTAAAATATTTAAAAGGTCCATTTACTTATTTTTTATTTTAACCACCGTCATCATATATTAGTCTTACATATTTATAACACAAGTCATTCTTGTCAACATACACTACATGGTAATGATCATTATAATGACTACTTTCGTTAATTACATTAATACAATAATTAACTACATTTGTGTCGACCATTAATTCATAAAGCCCGTCTACATTGGTGATTTTAGTTCTGTCTCCATCAGTATTTTTGTTCAACATAAGGTAAGTTATTTTATCATCATATTCCTCCACTACATTCATCACAACATCAAAATAATCATCCATCTCTATTTTACAAGGTAAGTCAATTTTCTCTCCTCTCTCAATATCTAAACTCTGCACTAACATTTCATAACCTCTATTAATCTCAAAAATCTCTATTTCTCTCTTTTTCTCTCTCTCATCACAATACCTCTCACAACCCCCCTGAACTATCTCATTCCATGAAAAGGGCAATATAAAATCACTCAAATACTTCCTGGCTTTACCAGATACATCACCACAAAAACTTAAGGGACCCTTTAGAGACACCATGTCTCCCACATAACCACTGGAGGAACCTTCGTCCTCATAAAACACATGTGGAGTCTTTACTCCATTTATACCACAGGGAAAATTTGCCCTCTGCTCTCCATACTCACCTAACCTCTTCTCACACTCTCTCTTAATCTCATTAACAACTACTATGCTCACAACCTTACTCTCTAACACCACGTTTTTAATTATACCACTATTATCACTCGTTAACCCATTAGTATAATTATCATTAGTACAGTAGAACCTCGTTAACCCGGATCAACTGGGGCCGGGGCCGATCCGAGTTAACGAAAATCCGGGTTATCCAGAGAATGAGGGAAAAATGATAAAAAAGAACATGTACTTACCAAAAATATTTTTAATGGAGTTTAAAAATTATTATCGGCACACTTTCACCTAAAAACACATAATATGTATTTACACTGTACACAATATAGGTACAAACTAGTCGGTAGTAAAAAAGGCAGTGAGCTTTTGCTGCCTCAGTTTTGTGTATCGCTTACGAGCAGCGCGATCTCGCATCCGCTTTAGTATTAGAAGCTCGTTTGGCGATGTTTCGGCTTGACTCTCGAAATAAACCATCAATTTATCTATGTTTGCTACTGCTTCTGCGTGGGTCATAACCACAGCTGGTTCATCAACACTGTCTGAATCCTCTTCATTTTCATTTTCTGTAACACTGCATGATGCAATAATTTCTTCCTCTGTGATCGCTTTATAACCTCCGTCATTGTCAATTTGCAACCAATTGTCAATGTCTTCTTCATCAACATCGGAACAGCCATCGATATTTTTAAAAATGTCTATAAAATCTTCTTCCACACTTATTTTTTCTTCTTCTTCAATTGTATTGTTTTCTGGCAAGTCACACACACCAGGCCACAACTTTTTCCATGACTTTATCAAAGTTTCTCTTCCAACCTGGTCCCAAGCTTCCGCAATCATATAAATAACAGTCTTTACGTTAAAAGATTTCAGCACCTCTACCACACTATGCTCTCCTTCGTCCTCTACCAGTTGACTTAGCATTTGCCTTTTGTACACTTTTTTTATTTTTTCTAGAACTCCTTGGTCCATCGGTTGAACGAGAGAAGTTACATTAGGTGGTAAAAACTTCACTGAAATGTCATCTTCGACTAGTTCATTGACAGACGGATGCGAAGGCGCATTGTCAATCAGCAAAACCGCCTTGTTGGGAAGGCCACAGTTCTTCAAATATTTTTTTACTGACGGCACAAAATTCTCGAAAAACCATTGTTTGAAAATGTCACTAACCATCCAAGCACTTTTTTGTGAGCTGTAAATGACAGGCAATGAGCCTCGTTTCACATTTTTCAATGCATAGGGGTTTTTAGACTTCCCTATTATAAGGAGAGGAATTTTGTGCTTTCCTGACGCATTACTGCAAGCCATTATGGTGAGGCGGTTTTTCCCTTTTTTATACCCTTTCGCTGAATCTCCTAATTTTGAGGCTAGCGTTTTACTCGGCAACATCCGGTAAAATAAACCGGATTCATCGGCATTGTAAACTTGATCTGCAGTCAGTTCTTCCTTTTTAATAAAGTCTTCAAACTCTTTTTTAAATTTTTCTGCCACTTCAACATCACCTGACAAGCTTTCTCCAGTGATTGTAAGTTGACGCACTCCATGCCGTTTTTTCCATCTGTCCAACCACCCCTGGCTAGCTGTAAAACTCTGGTCTCCATGGGGCAACTGTTTGTTCAAACTCAATGCTTTCTGTTGGATGATGGGTCCAGAAATCGGCAAACCATGTTCTCTTTCAGCACAAAACCAGACAAACAATGCTTCATCCAGAGTTTCTAGTTTAGCAGTTTTTGCTTTACACCGATTATCCAAACTGTCCTTAGAAATCATTTTGAAACAAAAGTCTTCAATGCGTTTTCTGTTCTTTTTCCAATCAGATACAGTCGATATTCCTACTCCAAACTCAGCAGCAATGTTCTTTAACGATTCTCCCTTATCAATTCTTGTCAATGCTTCCATCCCTTTTTTCATAGTCACAACAATGTTTTCACGTTTCGTCGCCATCGCGAACAACGCACTAATGAAACACCACAACGATACTGTACCTCGACAGTGACACTAGGACAACACGCGAACACTACTGAGATTGCAGCACAACTGAGGAATGTTGTTTCTAGGTCAATGTCAAGTGCGAGGCGTGGGGAGGGGAAGGAGAGGGTTGGCAGATGGGGTGAGTGCAATGAACTCGCCCGCTGGCAAGTGAATTCGAGTAATGTACCTACTGAGAATAGCAATTTATTGTCTGTAAAACAAGTCTTCATTTACTACGCTAAACAACATAATTTTTTTTTCCAAAACTGGTCCGGGTTATCCGGACGTCCGGGTTAAAGAGGTCCGGGTTAATGAGGTTCTACTGTACTTGTCTGTAAAACAAGTCTTCATTTACTACGCTAAACAACATAATTTTTTTTTTCCAAAACTGGTCCGGGTTAAAGAGGTCCGGGTTAATGAGGTTCTACTGTACTCACCTTGTCTATTATTTCTTCATTATTATTAACAGCATTATTACCACTTACCTGTTTTAATGCGACTTCTGTATTATCTTTTAATTTACGTCTATCTCCTTCCCACTTTTTGTCCCACTCGTCAAAACATTTATCCATCCTATCAAAACCCTTATTCATCAGTTCCGTATATTCCTCCAAACCTTTCTTAATCATTTGCAACATATCCATCGTATTCATCTTATAATCAGATTCACTCCCATCATCGTTACTTACCTCATTATTTGTCACCTGATCGACTTTATTCTTGTTAACTTGATCTGTTTCTCTACCGTTGTCTACTCCCATTACACTATCATCCTTCTGAATAGGCCTATTCACTGTCTTATTTTCTACCACTATCACTTCAACTATCTTACCTTTATCCTCACTATGTTTTTTAATTTCCGCGAATAATCCCTCTTCTTGTTCTTCCGTCTGTCTAAAATTATCGTCCAAATTACCCCACTCCTCGTCCGTCATTTTATCTACAATCCCTCTGAATTCGCCTTCCCATTCATTCCACGCGAAACCAATATCATTATCTTGTACCTCGGCCATGTTCAAAAATTATTTATATAATACCCTTTATGTATGAAAAACCACTATTATTCTATAATTACTCATATAAAATCAAAACACCTAACACAATTGTAAACATAATAACCCTACCAAAACATAACCTTATTCTACGTAATTATATACGATAATTTCACACATTCGTCATTACCCAAATCCTATTTTCTGTGCTTTAAAATAGGTCTAATTCATATAATATTTATACGAACATCGTGGCAGGGTCGCCAATTGTTGCTAAACAAACTTAATCGAAATAAATAAATTAAATAAAAGACTGACAGAAACTTACCTGCAATCTTTTCTCGCTTACTTACCTTTTATAAATTTCAATCAGAAGTCCAGAGTCGCCACGATGTTTTAGGCTATACATCGAAACCTTTACACTCTTCCTTAATAAAACAAAAGGGATAATTTTGCAATCTGACTACCCCCAATAATTCAGAAGATACCCGGGAACGTTAGACGAATTTTTCAGCACAGAACACTAGGAAGTGGTAACGACGAAATGACTAAGCCTTAACACATTATTTACATCAAGAAACAAATAGGTTTTATTGCCACTAGACACATGAATTTATTTTAAACAAAAGATTTCTACCAACTACTTATTATCTAGTACCCAGTACTTCTATTAATGACATCTCCCCTGTTAATTTTGCGCACACACACTCTCTCATTCTAATATTCACTTTTAACCCCCGTTTTATTTCTGAGCTCATTATGTTTTATATTGTTTTGGCCAAATAAATTTCCTCTTTTTACTTTTTTACCTATTTGCGTAATACAAATGCTGTCCAGAACAGTTTTCACTAAACACACAGTTTTCACTTCGATCACGTTTAGCGTCATTCAATCGTTACTTTATCACTGAACATTGGCTGCACATTTTATACTCCTTGGTAGGCCTACTTTAATACTTTTTTGGCCTACCAAGAACTCATCCGAGAGTACGTTTTTTAATTAACCACTGTACAGGTTGAAGGCTGGTAGAGAACTCTATGTGACGACTGCGTGACGATACTTAATCGTCGCTAGCAACTACATCCGCCAGCTCGCTCTCTGATTGGCTGATGTGCTCATGTGGCATGTTTAATGAGCCACGTGGCAGTAACTTCCGCCATCTCAAAACCACGTGGCGAACAAATTTCATAATTTAGCCATTTTTGTTGGCTTCATTTCAGGCTGCGTAGCGCCCTCTGCACGCATTGATGGTGTTGCGCGTACTCTGGGTGTAACACAACACTGAATTCTCGGAATTGTACTGTGTTCCATTACAACACCTCGTTCCAACAGCTATGCCACTGCGTTCATTGTTTGAACCCTGTCGTACTTTACATGGGAATTACCATTGAAATTAAATAAAATTAATAAAAAAATAAAACCTCCCATTCTGCCCCGTTACAAGGAATGCCACATACTGATGAGATCCTTCCTCCAGCTCTATTTGCCAATATCCGGCTGTCAAATCTAATGTTGTAATATATTTGGTCCCATTGAAGCGTTGAAGGATTTTACTCACCGGTTCTGGCGATTCTCTGTCTGGAACAATTATTCTGTTTACCTGTCTCGCGTCTAAGCACAGTCTTATCGATAAATCTTTCTTGGTAACCACTACTAAAGGGTTGGAATATGGTGAGGTGGATTTTTCTATTATACCTTCTCTCAACATCTTGTTTATTTCCTCTTGTACTAACCCCCGCTTAGAGTATGGTACCGGATAGGCTTTAGGCGTAAAAGGTGTTTTTTTCTTAACGATTAGTTTACTCTTAAAATCTTTTACTAAACCTAGTTCGCCTGAAAAAACTAATTTATTTTTATTTATTACTTGTACTATTTTCTCCCTATTTTGATAACTAAATTCCCCATCTTGATATAGGATTCTATTCATTTTCTCACCCCAACTATCTTCAGCTTCAAATAATTCATTACTATTTACCCGTAAATTACAATAATTAATCATCAAGGGCCTACATTCATTTATGTCGTTATCAGAAATTAACATTCCCTTACTAATTATTTTTAATGCTTTTATTTCTACAATTCTCTTTCGTATAAATGGTATTTCAATTATATTATTTTCATTGTTTAATTTCATAGTCTGTGTAGTGTGTGTATAGTCTGTGTGTGTCTGTGTGTGTGTGTGTGTGTAGTTTGTGTGTAGTCTGTGTGTAGTTTAACTCAACCTTAAAATTATTCAAAAAATCATTACCCATTATTGCTCCCATATTCAAACCTGGAATGACTAAGAAAGGTACATTTATTGTGTGTTTATTTATTTTTAGCTGTAACATTATTTGCTTAGTTACTTTTTTACTGCGAACACCTGTCACACCCACAACACTAATTCCCAATACTGGTAGTTGTGGAATTGTCTCAATGGTTTGATTTTTTATTTTTTCAAAAACTTTATCATCTATCACGGTCAGTTCCCTCCCTGAATCTACTAGAAAAGTGTATTTGGAATTAAACACTTCGGCTTCAAATTCTGCCATGCCAAAATTATTGCTATTCTCCCCCACTTCTTCATCGGATAAATCATTATTAGTCCAGTCGGGATCTGTAAAAAAATGCTTTGGTTGACTGTACTCGTTGGAGCGCAAATTTTTATTGGAATGTCTCCCGAAGGATGCCTATAATGAGAATTTCGGTTTGCACCAGAAAAAAAAAGTTGTGCTAAACTCAGGAAAAATCGTAGAGTGAAAAAATAGACATTTTGGGTCCTTTTTATGGCCTTTTCGTTCGAATATCTCGGTAAGTATGGTA
Organism: Magicicada septendecula; assembly: GCA_034769895.1. Lineage (NCBI taxonomy): Eukaryota > Metazoa > Arthropoda > Insecta > Hemiptera > Cicadidae > Magicicada > Magicicada septendecula. Next base: position 112,335,979 of record CM068370.1, read on the forward strand.
TCTACGTGGAAAATGAATAGAGGTTAATTTGTTCGCAATAAAATTTCCTATCGGAATATGCTTTTGTAATTTGGAAAAGTCAATTTTCCGCGTCACAGGAGTGAAAATTTGCAAAAAAAAAGTCGAAAAAATGTCGCTTTGGAAAACTGCTTATCGGAAAATGAAGAAAACTCTTAATGCTTCTAATAATGTAGCTAGAAAACTTTAAGTTACAACAAAAACCATCGCGCAAGAAAAAACACGATATCTTTTTCTCAGCAAGACCGGTGAACTTTGACGGGCAATATCTCGGGAACGAATTAACGAATTTCAACTTTTTTTTTGTAATAAAGCGTCTTGCTGAGTACTTTCATCCTGTAATTTTTGGATTTGATAGGTTGAAAATTAGCGAAAATATTCTATTTGTTTATATGTAAAAAATTAATTACAATTTCTAAAAATTCCCTAGGCTCTCCTAATTAACCAATTTGAATTTTTCAAAATAGGTTTAAAAGTTTGAATGCTCTTCTATGAGTTAAAAAATCAGCGATTCATACAAGACTGTATTTTTCAATCACCAATATTTTCAAAATTTTCAGATTTTCCGGAGAGAGCTAGGTTGCAAAATTATTGTGCAAAAACGAAAAAAGATATCGTGTTTTTTCTTGTGCGATTGTTTTTGTTATAACTTAAAGTTTTTCTAGCTACATTATTAAAAGCATTAAGAGTTTTCTTCATTTTCCGATAAGCAGTTTTCCAAAGCGACATTTTTTCGACTTTTTTTTGCGAATTTTCACTCCTGTGACGCGGAAAATTGACTTTTCCAAATTACAAAAGCATATTCCGATAGGCAATTTTATTGCGAACAAATTAACCTCTATTCATTTTCCACGTAGATACGATACTTACCGAGATATTCGAACGAAAAGGCCATAAAACAGGACTCAAAATGTCTATTTTTTCACTCTACGATTTTTCCTGAGTTTAGCACAACTTTTTTTCTGGTGCAAACCGAAATTCTCATTATAGGCATCCTTCGGGAGACATTCCAATAAAAATTTGAGTTCCGACGGAAAAAAAGCAACCCAATACAGATCCCGACTGGACTATATGTATATTGGTAATAAGTGACCCTACTGTCATGTGATTTCTAGATGGCTGGGGGATTTCCTTTTCAACCGCCCTGATTAGTTTAACTGTACTGGAGGTGGTGGTTCGCTGTAAACCTCCCTATGATCCCCTCTACTGTTTTGGTTATTAGAAGGTGCTTCAACACCCCTAGTTTCATTTGGGTTACCAACATATCCCCCTCTACCTCTGTGGTTAAAATTTCCCGGCATTCCCCGATTACTGGTGAAACCTCTCCCCCTATTACTCCCTCTAAACTCACTATGATCAAAACCTCTATTATAATGCTCTACTCTCCCTTGAGCACTACCCCTAGGACCCCGACACCTATAACATTGATTTCGCGAACTATTATAGTTACTAGCTCTACAACTAGGGTTTGGACATAACCATGCCCCCTCCCCCGATCTACTCATATTATTAACAAAATGGTCTGGTTGTCTTACTTCGGTATTCATTTGCCTTGATTCATTGTCTCTAAACTGATACTTATTATCTTCTTCCTCTTTCATGCTCTGGTACGCTTCTAGTATTTTTTCTAACTCGGCTATATTAACAAACTCCCGGGTTCTGATTGTGGACCGTATGTCCTTAGGTAAATGCTTACTAATGTATCTTATAAAAGATGAAAGAGGCATTGGTGGTTCTAAATATTTAACCTGGCTATATAGTCGTGTCACATACGACATAATACTCATATGTTTAATACTGAAATTACCCCATCCCATTATTGTACTGCGTAAACCCTCTTGTTTCTCCTCTGACCAGTATTTATTTTTAAATGCTTGTTCAAATTCATTAAAATCTCCCCAGTTATCATTATGAGCGTCCGCCCATATTTTAGCATCCCCTTTAAAATATTTTAAAATGCGTACCAGTTTTATTTCCCAGCTTCCTTGGTTGTATTTATTGAAACTTTTTATTGAGTTTAAAAATTGTATGGGGTTCACCCCCCTACTTTCATTACTGAAGTAACCTAACTTAACTTCCATGTTCACTCTCTCACTCACATTAGTTAATTTTTGGTTAATTGCTACACTTAAATCTTCTCTGACTTTAATTATTTCTTGTTCATGTTCTGTTTGTTTACTTTTCAAACTAGTTATATTAGTTTTAATTGCATCAATTTGCTCAAAGTTACTTCTGAATTCATCATTTATATTCTCTTGTATTTTATTTGCTTTTTTAATTTGCTCACACTCATCAATTACACCTTGAACATTACTGTCAATTTTGTCATTTTGTTTTTTAATTTTATCATTAAATTTATTTGTTAACGCGTCAAACTTTTTGTTTGTCTCTATTAGTTTCTCGTTTGTTTTTCGTTAATTGTTTTTACATCATTCTTCATCTCGGTTCGATTTTGTGTACATTTATAGTCGTCTCACTTTTCACTCCAACAATAGTCTCATTCATACTTTCCAATTGACTGTTCATATTTACCTCACTTATTCTTAGTTCGCTTCTTATGTTCACAAACTCGTTATTTAAGTCTGTAAGTTTATTATTTACTACATTTATTTCTGATTTGATTTCAGATTTGATTTCAATTTTAAATTCATTTAAACTCGCGTTTAAATTATTATTTTATGACTTCAACTCATTTAAACTCGTGTTTAAATTATCGTTATTCTTATTCATTACCTCCATAATCAACGCTAATTGATTAAATATATCTACATTATCGCTTTTGCTACTCTTAGCGTCTACCATCTCAATCGTTATTTCATCTGTCGTATTGTCTACGTTCTCGTTAACATTTGTCGATATTAAATCGTGTTGTGTAACGTTTAAAATTGCTCCCCCCTCTACACTCTCATATAAATTTGCACTCTTATTTTTCTCTGCCATTTCGACCAGGTTGTAAATTATTAAATTTAATTTACAACGTCGCTGTACGGGCACCGATTGAAGTGGTACAAAGGAATTTAATGATTAAAAGTATTAAAAATTGTGTCACCTACCTTTATTGGACATCAATTGAAATAAACTTAAACCTTGACGTTCTTGTGCAAATTAACCAAAGTGTCGTCTGGTGTACTCGGCAGAGAAAAACAGGTAAATGCAAATAACAAATACATATTTATACGTTCACTCAACACATTATTTTATTTCGTCTTACTCTGTCATTCTTTCTAAACTACCACATCAACAATTTCGTCTTTCTCTACATTTTGTATTCTGAAAATAGATTCTGAAATATAGTTAAAGATAATTACTATACCCTTATATTTACATATTTAACTAAATTATATCTACTTTGGAAGGCGACCCAGTTTGCTCACGCTCTCAGGCATTCATCATACATTTTATATCGTAAAGCGCTTTATATTTAATTTTCATAATTAATATTGGTGAATTGAAATTAATTAAAATTGAAATGTTTTTGTCTGTTCAAACTGCTTATGTTAGGTACTCATCCTTTCATCCACGTGGTTACGCCATCACTGTTAACACTTGATTTTGCTAACACACTCCAAAAATAAGTTTAGACTGTTATTATTTGCAGATTACTTCTGATTGATCACTATGACATGATTTCTCGTTGTATTACTTTAAAATCACATAATTTACTGGTCGGCCGACCCTAATTTGCTCGAGCTAAGTTTTTATATGACCGCACAGTCCGCTGGCTGTAGTAAGACAAGAAGACGCTAACAGTCTTTTTTCAAGATGGCCAGCCACTTCACCCGCGGCTACTTGGCCTCCCATTGGCTAAGAAGGGCACTACGTCACACAGCAAATATTTAACACCATATATAGTACATTCACTGTAACTGATCAACTAGCCGTGTACGTGATAATTCAACCGTACGAACGGGCAGTTCCGCACGCTCTCACATTCCAGAATACCTGCAAATGGTACTTGTTGACAGAGTTTCCGTACCAACATGCGGATGGGCGTCACCTTCAGGAATTTCTATTGTTACAGATTGAGGCCTTGCGTGGGTAACTACACTTCATCGTATTCACAATTGAAATAAAGAAAAACCCCTCAAATCTGTCCCATTACAACTTGTAGTCGTGATACTGTAAACTTCAGTAATTCTTACACTTCAAGAAAAAAGTGCAAGAATAATAAATAATTTAAAAATGTAATAACACCTTATTTTGTATTTAAAATTTTTTGTAGTTACTTTTTAAAGTCCATAAATTGAATATGTATCAAATACTATTAAATGTATTTACATAAAATGAGATTAATAAAAGTAACCATATGTATTAGTATGTAACATGGTAACTAGTGTTTAAACTTAGGGATAATTGAAAAGTTCACATATTGTTCAGTTCATCCTTTTATTTTCTGCATTTATTGAATAATAAATTCTTTTCTACAAGAAGGGGGAAATCATCTGACATTAGATCAGTATTGTCAGTTTAGATCAGAGTGGATTTAGATTTAGATTGCATTGTCGACAATGGGGAATTGTCTTACATTAGATAAGTGGTTCCCAGCCTGTGGTATACATAATCCTGGAGTTAAATGGTTGACCGTTGAGGGGTCTGCAAAAAAAATAAATATTGGCCGGTCAGTAACATAGTCCTGTGTCAACAGTGTAAGGAAGGAAATTCTTGATATTTAAGCAATGGATATAGAAACAGCCAATATAACTTCCTTTGTTATTTTGGGAACAGGGAATGGATCCTATTGCATCCAGACTAATCATTGGATCGGATCTAGGATCTCGTTAAACATTTTGTGTGTGCACATGTGTGTAATTGCATTTTTCAAAGTCTACACAATTCTGCTTTATAATGTTTTTGATAATTAATAACAAATAATGTTACAAATGGGTATGTTGTCAATTATAGTTTTTAATGTAAAGTACACATTTTCGTTCATTTACATCGCATAGTTTTCTAACTTGTTTCAGCCTCTGTATTCTGTGATGTATTTTTAACCACTCTGATTGTGTTGATGCAAATGTATCAGTTAAACAAATTTAAGGAAGTATTGTTCATAGTAAAGGACCGTCAAGCTATATGTATAAGCAAGGTCAAATAAGTAAGTTTGTGTGAAATATGTAATGTATGAGTAGGTAATACAGTGGCTAAAGAGTAAATAGAGTACAGTAATTTATTTTGTTGTTGTTTTTGTAATTCTAGACAGAAGTATTGCAGCAGAAGACAGATGAAGCTCAGCAGATGAGAGAAAAAGTTACATCTTTAGAACTGACAGTTAGCAGTGGTTCTGAGGAAAAAACGATTTTTGAGGTAATATGAAAAAAAAATAGTTTCAGTAGTCAGTACATTCTATTTGAAAATTGTAGGTGCTTTAAAATAATTATGGTGAAGTTGTGTCATTAATATAATCACATACGTTAGTGTGTGTGCATTGTAAGCACATTGTAGTGTACATGATGTTCAAATGTGGGACTGAGAACACTTTTAACTTTCAATATAGTAGGCAAGTAGAAAAACTAAGACAAGGTGTCTTGAAGTCAATCAGAAGTAAACCAAATATATGAGAGTGGTGAGAAAAGAATAGTCATATGAGTAAATAGTGAATTTGGTGAGTATAAATTTCAAGAAGTGTTAAATTATAAATATTTGGTCATAATACTGTGTTAAGTAACATTCTTTTGATTATTTAATCCTTCAAACTTCCCTCCCAAAATACCACCTACCTTTGACATTCCAACTCTTACCTGTATCCAGAAACCCCAGAGTTCGTTAGGCGAGGATTTAAATGACGCAAACAGACTGAGGCAGCAGCATTTAATAAATTACACTAACACGTGGTCTTTGTAAATTGAACTTATTATTTTATTTGCAATTAAAACATTAACGGGGTTTGCTCCATATCTCTGGTGATTCATAGATCACATTTATAAACATACATAATGAATAATAGATAGAAACATTTACTTATTTTTTAATAAGGCTCACCAGTACTTCATATTCACGCTCGCTTTCATTCTTTGAAAATCCCCCCTATTACTTTTAAAAGACCATTATTTATGTTATTTCGTAGTTGCCTAGGTCTTTTGTACTTATCTTGACAAGTTATCCAAAGTGAGGCGCCATTTCTCGTTCCAATAATTTCTGCTGCACTCGATAAATGTCCGAAACTGTTTTAAAACTGTTTAATTTATTCGTCACTTGTTGTCGACACTTGGTACTGATTTTACTTATGTTGAATTACATTTTAAACTGTTTTGCATTACCAAAATTGATTTGTCCGCGGACTTGAATTATATACAACCAGCCGGTTTTAAGTGTTGATCGAAACAGAAAGATGGCGACTGACAAACGTTGATCAAGTACATCCAGCTGGTTTAAAGCGTTGATCAAAACAGAAAGGTGGCGACTGACGAACGTTTTCGTTCTTGGTGCGACCAATGTATTTGTGCTTCATGTGATACTCCTTCCACGTTGGCGACATCATATCGTATGCCTCAGGACGTTTTCTCACTGTGTTTTCTTATGTTCCAGAGGTATAAAATGTTGATTTGACATCATTATGATTGTGACGTCGGTTGAAAATTGCGATGTTGAGGCCACTTTTTGGGTTAGATCGGCGACACTCCGGCTAGACACAGCTAAAAATAGCCCTCGACTCATTTGTTTACCAGGCACATCCCAAATTCCTTAAGCTTCTTCTGCCACTGTTTCACATGGATTACAAAGTAAAATAATTTTATTCCTAATTTTGATCTAATTAAAACTCTGAACCCCGGTTTATACCTGTGACTCGGTATGTACCGTCACAACTTAACAATCTGGATGTGAGGTACTTCAGAACTATGCATGAAGTTCGGGATGGAATGCTTTTTGAGATATTGTTATGATGTTTGCAATGATCAGCATGTTGTTCAGTGGAAACAGAATAATAACAACAGATGAAATTGCTAATTATGACTTTAATTCAGCAGAAAATAAACAAATGTGCTCATATACCACAATTCTTTAAGCTAAAGATTGTCCATCAGACAGTAATATAACAAACAAATGTCACCTTATTAACAGTGTCTCACTTACCAATACACAGTGATCACTTTATTCTATTACGGATGGTTTATTTCCTGTAGCAAGTTTTTTCCTTTTGTTGGCTATGCTAGTACTCATAAAGAGGGTTTCATGACATGTTTATTACCCTTTTGACAAATGCAAAGCATTCTTCCACTTTCCCTAATATTGCCGACTTTCCACTAATGGTCGGGTAGAAACTAAAGCTTCCCAACCTTTTGTTCATGCTCTGACAGGGTTGCCCTCTCACTAAGCTGTGCTTATGTTCGCTGTGATCATGACTTCAAAACTTGAAATATTATTTCGTCATGACTTTTGATAAGCAGAATATGGTTTATATAAGCTGTTTGGTACAGATCACAATGGTATTATAAATATTCGTATAAACATCTAATGTTGCTGTAACATATGCTAAGTGTCGTGTTCGTCAATTAAAAACATTCTATCATTGCTCTTGTTAAGTACCGGTATTGTTTTGTTTTTTTTGCTTAGTTAATTTATTTAGTTTTAGTATTTTTGTGTTGGGTTGTATTCTAGTTTTGTACATTTGTTTTTTTTGTTATAAAGTCTTTTGTTTTATTCATCCACTTGTTTGTTTTTATAGAAATTAATATGTTGCTTTTTCTGTCTTTGCTGTTGTTATGTTGTTTTTTATTGTATTTCACACATTTCTTATTATTTTGTCATTATTATTGCTTTGTTTTTTATAACTTTTTTCTATTATCTGGTTTATTTCATTTACAAAACTATACAAGCTAATACTTTCCTTCAAGTAATAATTGTTTCTATTTATTAAATAATCTATTTCAAACAGAATTATCACTGTTGCACACCACTATAGAAAAATCATTCCAATTAGCGCTTTCAAGTTTCACAGCTCATCGTCAGATCAGAAATTTAATAAGATCTGACGATTTCCGATATGACGATGAGCTGTGAAGCTTGAAAGCACTAATCGGAATAATTTTTCTATAATGGTGTGCAACAGTGATAATTCTGTTTGTGATTATAACTACTAACATAACTTTCTTAATTAATCTATTTCAATTTAGAATTTACAATTTCCTAAATTCTGTGGAGAAGATTTACTGTTGTAAGTCTTAAATTACAACAAAAAATGTATTTCTAATGATTTCTGTAAGAGTACAGTGCATTAATTGAAACACGTCATGATTAACACAGTATGAGATGCATAGGAAATGACATACAGCAGTACACAGCGTGACCCCTGAAATATATTTGTATGATTCGCTCAATTTGGAAACCAATAAAGGTGGAACATTGGGAGTTACATTAAAATTAAATTTGAATTTTTCTAAACAAATCACTCGCATAATGTATTAGTCTATCTTGAATACGGAAAAATTTTCTCGCATGCTACTTTTTGTCTCACAACTGAAAAAAAAATTAAAATTTGATGTGAAATTTTACTTTTTATTATTGCAAGGTTATTATTAAGTTAAAAGCGCATGCACATTATGTACATGATCTGGACTACATGTACAAAAAAAAAGAATTGTTAAAGAGCAAGAACATCGTGCATGAGGACAGTTTATATTTTAATACGCACTAAATCAAGTGTGTGATGGATTTATCACATTTTTTATTTTTACCAACTTAGTTTTTTGGCCAAATTTATTTAAAGTATGCAAAAATAAGAAGAATTAAAATATTGTTACTGTTATGTACATTTTGTACACTTATCTATTACTTCATTTTTATCAGTCAAGCTTCTCAAGTCGTGTAATAGTAGCGAATGTAAAACCCATAAGCGCTTCGAACTGTGGAACTAAGAGTAGTGTATAGATTCATTAGGGGCCTACCTGGAATTCATGACCAACATCAAACTTGCTTCTTTGCATGTAGTTACTAATTATAAAATAGTAATCATAACATGTACTTAATTTGTAGGATAAATTAGAAAAGCTTAAACAGTCTGTAACACGATTGGAAAATGACAAACGAGGACTCCAAGAAGAACTGAGTCGTGCAGAAGGACGTGCTACAAAAATGGAATTACAGAAAATGGGACTTGAAGGAGACATGCAGAGACTACAGATGATGCTACAGGAGAAGGATGCTAATATCAAGGTATGTAGAAATATCCTCCTTCCATGTCTTTGTGTAATTAATCATATTCGTATCGTTTAGACAACAATTTATATGGCTGTAAAAAATGTAAATCAGATCTGTAGACAAATGAAACTGTGTATATGTATGAGAGCTTAGACTCCTGTCCATCAGCTTTTTAGCTCCCCAGTATAGTTGAATGGTGTTACTTGAGGTTCTAATGGTGACATCAGTGAAGTTGTTCCTTTATCCTTTCCTGAGGATAAAGTTCATGATACAGTTTACATTTTTCTGACTTGCAGATGTTAACTTTTTGTAGATGGGGAGCAAGGCAGTTTTTGCCTGTGTTAAGATGAAAAGAGATTGTTAATAGTTTGTGTTTAAACTGTTCCCAGTCATTATCTACATTTGTACACTTTTTACATATTGTGTTGTGGTCTCCAAGTTGGATATAACTAACTATATTTAATATTACCTTGTGTATCCAGGTACACTGGTGCTCCTCCTTGCAACTTCAATGTTTCTTTAAAAACTACGCGTTTCGGGACTCATGGTCCCATCATCAGGTTGATAAAAAACAAGAATCACTCACATGGAGTACGTCAACTTAATAAGAAATAAATAAAAAGTTTCACTCGCACATACCGCGTGTATACAATTACACAACTACACGATGCGCATCGTATCGGAACTTGCAAGCGACTAACCGTTACGCGTCGCACTATCTCTACCTTTATCTATGTGTTGTTCCAACACGCGTATGGCCGTGTCATACAGTCTGTTGGACTTAAAAGAAAGCTTGTCGTTCAAGAGCTGATTACCTTGGGTTTTTGAGGCCTTATAAATTTCAAATTCTTCCAGCACGTCCACAAGCCTGCCCTTTTTACAGAAATGCAACGGCTTGAAGCTACTTTGAAAACTCGAGTAATTATGGTTCTGGTTGACTATATGCAAGGCAAAGTTTGATTTTATCTTCTGGATATCACCTCTAGGGAGATGTTCTCTGTACCTATCCAGAAATTTCCTGCCCGTTTGTCCAACATAAAAATTATTGCAGTCCTCGCATTCTATTTTATAAATACCAGAACAGTTTTCTACTAGTCTGTTGGTCACTAGTCTCAAAGCGTTCAAAATACAATTACTCGTTTTGAAAGAAACTGCAAAACCGTGTTTTTTAAAAACGTTCTTAATAGTATTAGGCAAAAGATTTGTAAATTCTGTTGGTATATATTTAATGTCACTGTTGTGTGTTTTGTTTATGCTTTTTTTTTATATATGTTCCTCCTCTGCCTCGCTACTATTTTGTCTACAACTGTACTATTGTAACCGTTGGCCACCGCGATATACTTTATCGTATTAAGCTCATCGATGTAGTCTTTCGCCTCTAACGGAATTTTTAGTAATCTGTTAACCAACGAGTTGAATGATGCCATTTTTTGTGCAAATGGATGAAATGAAGAAGCGTGAATAGTAATATCTGTGGCAGTTGGCTTCCTATAGATGTTGAACCTAAACAAATTATTTATTTTTCGCACAGTTATGTCCAGAAAATTTAGGCTACTGTTATTTTCCATCTCCAACGTGAACTTTATTTTTGAGTGTATACTATTCATGTATTTACTCAAGGTTTCTATTTGTCTATGTGTGCCATTAATAACAAGGAATGTGTCATCCACATACCGAGTGTATGAGATGATATTTTTGTAAAGCTTGTTTCTATGCGATAAAATATGTTCATTTTCAAAATAGTTAAGATAAAGATCGGCCAAGAAACCACTAAGTTGTAGCGGGTCAAATTTTGGGTGTTTTTATTTTCAACAGTTTGGGATAATTATATTTTTATTCATTTCATTTTCGGTCGGGAGCCTTATAAAATATGACGAAATAACTGGATTATTGTGCAACGTATTTGTCAGAGTTATAGACCAGAGTTGAGTAACAGAACAGTGAAACAAAGCAATAAGGCGCAGTTGTTGTTGAGGAATGCGGCAGAGCATTTGCACCTCCACCAAAATTCTAAGAACTCTGTAAATGTGTGTCAACGCTCAAGCGCAACTACACCTGCATGCGCTCAAAGGACGCTCTAACAAAAACTCAAGATGGCCAGAGCGTAAAAAAATATTCGTCGTCTTCTATAAGACCTCACGGAAGTCGCATTAACTCCGCCTACTGTTGGTGACATCATCAGAGCCAAGTCCAATATCGGCCTCTGGACATACACACATACCGGTTTTAATCCATATATAAAGTGGTTACTTCCCAACAAATGATGCCGGAGCGACGAAAACATCGTGGCAGTAGAGAACCAGATTCCCACCAGGAACAGGTACACGTACCTGTTACGTCCACCATGACGGAGCAGTCGACTTTAAGCAGAGACGCCATATGGTCAGCTAGAGCCGCATCCAGTTAGATACGCTTACAACTCTGTCGGCGTCCCGGTCGGTGTTGTTTTATACTATGTGAGTGAAACAACAATATCGTTAATACCGACCGGGACTCGTGAAATCAACGACGTAATAAACTAGTGTAGCGAAAGTGCGAAACGCCAAGAGTGAAATCGGACATTAAACACGTGTTCGGTCGGCATCAGGACAGTTAGTGAATGTAACGAAACAGGAATGTATAAAGGCTAACTATTTTCTATATTGACTATAATATTTAAAAGGGGTTTAATTGGTGTGATAGTGTGTGTGTACAAAGCTGGGCTACTTTCTTTTGTAATACATAGTATGTAAGGTAAGGTCGATGTAACCAGTAATTAATGTGTTACCGTATTCTTTTGTGTTGTGTACAAGGAATTTACGCTTTTATGAGAGTAAGTAAAGTATTCATTTAATAACCATGTGTTAGTTTAAGTTATTTCGTCATTGCCATTTCCTCATTTCTGTGTTAAAAATTCGTCTAACGTTCCGGAATCTTTCTGAGTTATTAATTGGGTGGGTCAGATTGCTAAATTGTCCGTTTTATTTAAGGTGGAGTGTAAAGGTTTTCGATATTTTATCCTATAAAAAATAATCGTGGCGACCTTGGTCTTCTGGTAAAATTTCAATAACAGGTAAGTGTTGTAATTGCGTGCAGGTAAGTCCTGGTAGTGGTTATATTTATTTTATATATTTCGGTTTTTTTTTTTATTGTTACAAATGTCGACGCGCTGCCAGGATTTTCGTTTAATTGTAATTTTATACGAGATAGACCTATTTTAATACACAGAAAATAGGATGTGGTAATGACGAATGTATAAAAATTTTATCGTACATAATTAAGTAGGTTAGGGTTATGTTATTGTGATTCACAATGTGTTAGGTGTGAGTATAGAACAATAGTAGTTTTATAGATAAAAGTGTTATACAAACGAACTTTAAAAATGTCTATAATACAAAGTAATGATAGTGATTTTGCGTGGGATGAGTGGGAGAATGAATTTCGAGATGTTGTGGGTGAGATGACAAACGAGGAATGGGGTAATTTAGACGATAGGTTAACTCGAATGGAAGAACAGGAAGAAGGAATATTTGCAGAAATCAATAAACATAGTGAGATGCCCAATGATAAAGGTAAGATAGTTGAAATAACGGTGGTAGAAAATAAGACAGTGAATAGGCCTGACGATAGTGTAGGGGTGGAAGAAAAGCAGTATACATTAAATGATATATTTGATCTTGTTAATAAACGTTTTGACGAGTGGGACAAAATAATGGATGAGGGTTTCAATAAAGTAAAAAATGCTTTTGATAAACCAGACGAGAAGCGGGAGGAGAATAGAGGTCAGTTAAAAGAGAGTACAGAAGTTGAGTTAACACAGGTAAGTGGTAATAATGTCTTTGATAATAGCGAAGAAATAATTAACAAGGTAAGTTACAGTTGTAAAAATGAATTAATAAATAATAGTGATAAAATAGTTGAAAACGAGCTATTTAAGAATGATGTGGTGAAAACAAATAGTGATGATGAAGTTTGTGGTGAAGTAGAACTTAATAACAAAATGTTAGCGAGTGTTGATGAAATTGAGAGAGAGTGTGATGAAAGGTTAGGGTGGCAAAGGGCAAATTTTCCCCGTGATGTAAGTGGAGTAAGGATTCCGCTAGTAGTGAATTTTGAGGACAGAGTTTCCTCCGTTAATTATGTGGAAGACAAGGTGTCTTCAAGCAGTCCCCTAAATTTTTGTAAACCTGGAAAAGCCAGGAAGTGGTATAGTAAGTTTGTTGTGCCCTTTGCATGGAGTGAAGTAGGTCAGTGGTGTTGTGATAGGTATTGTGATGAAAGTAATTATGAGAGAGAGAAAGAGTTAAAGTGGTTCAAGGTAAATAGAGGTTATGCAGAGCTGATAGAGAAGATGAAGATTAAGAGAGTTATGATAAATAATTTAGACATACCTTGTGTAGTAGTAGACAATGATTATATTGATGATAAATATGTACCTGTAGGAAGAATTAGTGTACTTGTAGTGGAGGAATATGATGAGAAAATAAATTACCTGGGTGTAACAACAAATATTCACGGAGGCGGGATAAAAACAAATAATGATGACAAGTCTTATGAAATAATAAAAGGGAGAATGAATGACAAAGAGGTAATGGTTTATAATAAAAATAATTATAATAAATTGGATGTAAATAAAAATCATTTAATCTATAAATATGTAAGATACCTTTTTGACGATGGTGGCTAAAATAGAAAACAGTAAAAGACAGTTAAATATTTTGTTTTAAGCTATTTGACTTTGCTGATTTGAATATTGAGATATGATGACTGAATAAATACTGAAGTAAATTTGTAAATAAATATGTAGTAAAGCCAATGGTATGTGTTGTGGTTAAGTGAACAGTGTATGTAAGTAATTAATTGTTATAACAATAAGACTAATATTTTGG